>CAWUFW010007865.1:0-600000 GCA_963921515.1 Calotriton arnoldi | reverse complement strand
TAAGAGGGCCGGGCCCTAACTCCAGCCGGTGCTCAGCACCGGAAGTTCCAATCACCAAGTGCTGAGACGGGTCCCTATCAGGCTCTTCATTTTTGCCCTCAGCATGAAAAAATAATCACAAGTAGCAGTGAGTGCCAGTCAACACCAGCCTTACAAGAGACTTCTGTTTTCTGTTTGTTGTTTGATGGTGATCTCAAATCTGCGGTGGAGGAAAGTGTAGACTGCAGTACTTAGGCTCTAACTGTAGCATCTATACAGTCATTTCCTGGTCTGCAGACCACAGTAATGCTGACCAATGGTACGGTTCATGGTCATTGGTGAATGGGGAGGGGGGGAGCAGTGTGGAGCTGAGAGGTAGAGGGATATGCTGATTGTCTCCCACCATGTGGGGTCTTACGTAGGATGGAAAGTGTAGCTCAATGTGGTAAGTGCCTGTATAACATAGTAATCATTAATTGGAACTCCTAGTTGGGCTGTCTCCACCTTTCATCCTTTCTAGGTGGATACTACTGTAGAATACACCTCTTTGTGAGCACCGACCACCCCTCATACACTATCCCTCACACCAGCTTTCACACTCACCGGCCTGCACCATCAAGGACAGTGTCTGGATACACACCTTGGCTCACTCATGGCTCACCTCAGCTGTGTTTACTGGGTATTTGACATTTGAGCCAGAAAATGTCCTAAGAATGTGTCAAGGGTCCTCACTATTTGAGCTTGGCTGGTACTCGCCCTGGCTTGCAGACTGCTGTGCACACGTGCATTGGGATCATGTGGAGCCCTAGGGCAACCCTAGGCTCGTCCTTTGCAATACCCTTACCTGCTGGGCCTCTCAGCCCCATTGCAACTTACCCTAACCTGAACGTTTGTGACATCACCCAGAAAACATCGACTACACCACCAAGAATTCAGGAAAACAGTACAGAGGAAAGACTGTATCGTCCCCACGTTTACCAGATGTATCCCCGGTTCACCAGGGTGCCTACCCACCTGCATTCATGAGGGTGGTGCAGGCTCCAAACCTCTGGGGTTAGTATAGGGCAGAGCAAGGTTTGGATCAGGCAGGTTCTCTAAATTAACTACTGCCTCCAACATATGGGTAGGGAGAGTGAAATAAGGACTGCATCCTCAGTAAATCTGACAGATTGTATGAAATTAAACACATTTCCGTTATTTGGATGTACTTGGTCCTTTTGCAACAGACCAGTTTGAGGAATGGGCACATTTTTTATTTTGTTCTAATGTTTTCTTCACACTTGTGCTTTAAAAAGCTATATTTGGATCCCCTTTTTTCAACAATTGGCATTAAATATGTGATGTAAAAGCTACCATTTGAATTAATTTTTTTCAACATTTTGTTGCGTGTGAAGAACCCCCTGTACCCCCCTTTTGCATCATTTGCTCATTATACTCTGGTAGAATATTTTTGCCCCACCACTTTCAAAATCCAACAGCCGCCACTGCTTGTGACCTTTATTTGCAGTGAATTTCTAAGGTTTTTTAAATGTTATTTCCTAACTATAACATCCCTGTATCCTTTGTTTTTATCAGTGAATTTCTATGTTTTTTTAATGCTATTTCCTAACTATAATGCCCCTACAACCTGGGTTTGTGAGGGTGTGTGTGAGTGTGTCTGTGACTAGCTGTGTGGGTCTGTGAGTGGATGTGGGAGTGGCTGTGGGGGTATGTGAGTATGTGTGTGAGTGGCTGTGTGCGTGGTTTTGAGGGTCTGTGAGTGGGTGTGTGAGTGACTGTATGGGTGTGTGAGTGGGTATGTGAGTGGTTGTGTGGGTGTGTAAGTGGGTGTGCGAGTGGGTGTGTGAACGTTTTGTGGGTCTGTGAGTGGAGTGGTTTTGAGGGTCTGTGAATGGGTGTGTGAGGGCTGCATGGGTGTGTGTGTGTAAGTGGTTGTGTTGGTTTGTAAGCGGGTGTGTGAGTGAGTTTCTGATTAGGTGTGTGGATCTGTGAGTGAGTATGATTTTTTTAAATTGCCATTTGGATCCGTGGATCTACCTGAATCCACCTGAATGCGGGAGGATCCAGGTGAGTTTTGGGAGGATCCGTAGATCCTTATGTTGTAAAAAAAATGGTTTTTGGACTATTTCTTTCCCAAGAGGGGTCCCGCATAGACCCCTCCATTATTCCCATGGTGTCAGGGAACCTCTACCCTGAGCCCTTCTATCACTTTTTAACTTTATTTTCCGCACTGGGAACCAAGTCCCAATGAACAAAATGGCGGCTGCAACTTTCCTCTCAGATTGGGGCCCCCCAATCATGGCATTGCTGTTGGCACGTGGATTCACGAATCCAAGGAGGATCTGAGGAGGATCCGCATCCCTAGATATACAAATTTGGATTTCAGTTAATATCTCGGAAAATTCTGAATGGATTTACACCAAATCACAAAAATGTCGCTTTCTGAACCAAGATCTATCTTTCGACCAGATTTGGTGTAAATCCATTCAAAGATTCGGGCTGTAGTTGTGCAGTATACCATTCAGGTATCGTCCAGGACCGTCATGAGAATGGGCCCTGCCAGTGGCCGCTGCCAGAGGCAGCCTGTGACTGCACGGAGAGGCAACTTTATTACAGCTTTCTTCACGGCCTGGCTTGTTCAACTATTGTGGCTGGACGTTGGGGACTGGAGGGAATCCTGGACACTTTAATTACAGTGGGCATCTGCCACTACATGCCCCCCCCTTTGCAAAGCAAACACAGCGCTCATTCGAGCACAATCCGACCTTGCTGCAGTATACCATTCAGGTGCACGCTGGGAGCTGTAGTCTCATATTTGACTACAGATGTCCTGATAGGAGCAAGGTCAGCTGTTCTCCCACCAATGGGAGCGCCGCAGCAACATCAAAGGAGGGAGAAGGTGCAAGCCAGTTGAGAGTGGCTTCTGATGAAGGCCAGGAAGCCGAAATGCATTATGCCGCATTTCACCTTGTGAATAAAGGATTCCTGAAATATTCCCTGTTGTGTCCTTGGATTGCTTTAAGCTAAGTGATCTTTCCTTTTGATATATATATATATATATACTCACTAAAAAACAAAAAAGGTTACAGGGATGTTATAGTTAGGTAATAGAATTTTTTAAAAATTGGGAAATTCACTGAAAAAAACAAAGGTTACAGAAACATTATAGCTAGGTTCAGATTTTACATACACAAAACTGTAGAAATTCAGCAATTATAGTTATACTTATCTCAAAAAGCTATAACTCATGCCCTACAGTAATTATAACTTGTGCCCCCGCAGCCTAAGCCTTTCTGGAGGACTGTGTTCTCAATGGGTGTGGCTGCTCTAGCAGTCTTCGTGACCACACCACATGAGGACAGATTTAAATTAGAACTGCATAACTTCTTCCAAAAGATTAGATTTTACGTGTTCTTTCATGATAAACCTGCATCTGAGACCAGGCCTGGTCTACACGCTCCCTCCAGGTTCAACCCCAAAAATGGTATGACACCTACCAAACTTCTTATGTTTGAGAAAGCTGTCTTAAAGGAAGTAGCAGAACTGAACTCTCCTACACCTTTGTACATGTCTACCCATGAACAGAAGGTGGTAAGGGCATTCTCCTGGGACCCTACTATCACAATCAATTCTATGGTCAAAGGCAGCCCCATTGTCATTCTCAGTACTACTAGCTACAACCATGAATTCCTCCATCAACTGGCTGATGAGAGGTACTACCTAAAGATCAACAGAGACCCAACTGTAAGACTCATGGCAAGGAATAACACCATGGTCTCTTCAGTGGAATCACAATGATGGATTTTGAAAAATGAGATGGAATTTCTGACCAACCCAGTGCATAAGGTTACTTACTTCTACATTCTGCCGAAGAATCATAAAGGGGTCAATCCCCACCCCCAAGCAGACCGATTGTTTCCGGCATCAGCTCCCGCCTGGAATCCCTTAGCAAATTCTGTGACTACTTTTTGCAACCTCTGGTGAAGAAGATCCCCTCTTTTCCTAAGGACACAAGGGGTGTCCTTAACCTCATTGAGGAAGCTAATGAATTGGATGAGATCAATCTTCTGATGAACCTTGATGTGGAGGCCCTATACATCAACATTACACAAGATGCCACCATCGTGGTTATTGAAACGCACCTCCTCACATACACATCTAATACCCCAGTAAGCTTCATAACTGAATGCGCTACAATCACACTAAAAGAAAACCTTTTTTCAATTCCAGGATCAACTACAAATACAAGGTACTTTAATGGGGAGCACCTTTGCTCCCAACCTGGGCTGCCTGTATATGGCTGATTTTGAATGACAATTTAGCTCTACAGATGTGAACCCATATAACACCAATATTAAACTGTGGCATTGCTACAGAGATGATATCATCATGTTCAGGAATGGTGGTATGGATATTTGGGAGGATTTCTTCACTTAGATCAACTCTCTCAATCCTTACCTGAGGTTTATTAAGACTAACTCCACAAGTGAGCTACTCTTTTTGGACCTTGAGATTGCAATCAACAACGGGAGACTTTGAACGACTACCTAAAAGAAAACGATGGACTGCAACAGCCTGTTGCTCTACAACAGCCACCATCCCAAGATGCTTTGTGATAACCTTCCATATGGACAGCTTCACCTTCTTCGCCAAAACTGCAGCAACACCAAGGATTACGAGCAACAGGCCACATCACTGAGCAACAACCTAAAAGCCCACAACTACCCACCCAAAATTGTCAACAAAGCCCACAAAAAGGCTAAAAACAACAACAGAGAAGCTCACCTGGAACCGAGGGTCAAAGAAAATCAAAACATTATTGCATCTTCACCACGTTTATACCCAACTCTAACCGTATACAGAAAATTGTATGAAAACATTGGCCTATACTATATTTGGGGTCTCTGAACATCCCCCACCACACTTTGCATTACAATATCTACTCAGAATCTGTGAGACCTTCCAGTACACACCAGACCCCTGGCCACACATAAATCTGAACAACGCACATTGTGGAACCTCCCCTATCACACGAAACTTTCTCTGTGGTTCATGTGTGATCTGTCACCTCACGGAGACATCCAAAGAGATCACACTGGATGACACACATACTTGGACACTTAGGGGCCACACAAACTGCAACACCAAAAATGGTGTATACCTGATTCATTGCCCCTGTATGCTCCTGTACATAGGCATGACAACTAGACCTGTTAAAAGCAAAATTACTGAACATTGCAGTAATATATGATGCAAACGCAGCACCACGAATATGAGCACTCATTTTTTTGAAGTCCACCGCACACCTGATGACCTCAAATGGACCATTTTGGAGCCAAATTCCCACGGGGACATCCAAACTTCATTCCGCAAAGAACAGCGGTGGGTTTTCCACCTTTCCATCCACACCAAGGGGTTGAATGGTGACACACCTTGGAATGAACAACACAATCATGCCACATGAGCTGGACACCATATTCATAGTTATGGCAGGTGACACTCCCCCCTCCTGTCCTGACTTAATGCCCACGCGGGACGTTATGACAATGAGCAGCTTATTCACTGACATGTACTATCTGTGGATATACTAATATGCCACATTGTCCTGAATTTGGGAAGCTGTGTTTATTCTATATTGAGGGGCTCTCCCTCCTCTCCCACTTCCTACTGACTTTGTTAATTATTTTCTTTATTCAAGACCCTAGCTGTTATTTGGTCTATCGGATCATCTGTCTCCTTGTTATACATTGCCAAACCAAATGCTTTAATTTTCTTTATTTAAAATCATTTTATATATGTAACTCAATCACTTTGGCTATTCCAAGACAATGGCCTACTGTTATTATTCTCCCAACATTGGCCACCAAACATCACACTCATCTCACTAATGTAGCAGAGCAGCACATTCTGTGATTTTCCCAATCCCTGCTCGTGCTCACTGTCTCCCTCTAGATTGCCAAACATTTTGCTTTAATTTTAATAATTTCTTTTAAAATATGTAACTCGTGACTTTGACTTTTCTCAGACAATGGTCTGCACCGTCATTATTATTCTCCCAATATGGCCGCCAAGCATTGCAGCCATTTCACTAATGTAGCAGAGCAGCGTGTTTTGTTAATTTCAGTTGCCTGCTCACACATGCACGTGTTCACCCTCCCGACTGCTCTGTACTTCCAACTACGCCTCATCAGAATCTCCTGCACCTGCTATGAATTCAGCCAAGCACCTGCGACAAATTATCTAGCTGCATTTCCACATAAATACTCTGCCTAGCCTCAGTAGGTACCTACAGGTTGGCAAATGAGGGTAGGTCCCGGGTCAATAACCTGTTGGTCCACATGAGTACTTTTTATGTAATTTGCAGTCTAGGCAGCCGTGCTCTATGACTTTGCCTCATATTTTAGCCCTACTTACTGGCAGTCGCTTCTTTTTACCAGTTTTCCCCACAGCTAGGCGTGGTCCTCGTCCCTACCTAAGGGGGATTATTACTGCTACTATAGGGTAAGTCAAGAGTTTACCCGTATTACTACCCAGTACTATGCATAAATATTCAGTAAAATACTCTGGGTGGTATCACAATGGCGGTACTAGTGTCCTGGCTGCCCAACACCACTGCTGCTGTTTCTATATTACTACTCTTCACGTGTATCCAATCATTGATGAAGAGATTTATGTGTGTGTGTGTGTGTGTGTATTATATGTGTTTTTAACTGTACACGTTAAGGTACAGTACATGTATAGGAGGGCTACCAGCCACCACTGCTGTACCAACGGGCAGCATCTTACCTTAAATGTATATTTAGATGTCACCTTGCATATTGTGAGTCGAGTGCCTGCCACCTGAATCCAAGGCATCACTTGCTTAAGGCTGTCTTTCTGCTTTTCTTCTTGACAGGTCAGATCTTGATTGTCCTGCACTGCAGCAAGTGCAGTAGAACTACACCAGTTTCCAATCAGTTGTAGGGTAGTTATACATATTTGATCCTGATGAAATGCCATTGATCCTCCAGGCATTGAGGCATAAAACGTGTTAACCGCATGTCACCCTTGTTGAAGCTATCTTGGTATTTCATCACCAGTGACAGCTCCCTTGTTTTTACTTTGTGAAGGGAACCACTTTACTAATAAAAGGCTCCCGGGTACCCTTTTTAATCACCTGCACACCACCCTACACTCCCTCACTTGCATTCATCAATATGGCTAAGATCAAAAGAGACCTCACCAGGGTGCCCATTAGGCATTGCAGCACAAGCTCAACGAGGAGCAGCCTAATGATGAAGCATGACACCCTTCTGGGTGTGTTAGGGCATTCAGATCTGAGCACTCGAATCCCTCTGTCTACCTGCCAGGTACTTCTGACAGCCTTATACCCTCCCTATGAGGAACTGCACCCTCCTTTTGTGTTTGATTGCCCATCCAGGGCACCCACTATCTGCTTGTTGGGAGCCATGGGGGGAGGCCCAATGCCCCTTCGGCACCAGCTGGCTCACAGCCTCCACCAAGAGCTGGCTTTGCTCCCACCCCAGGGAGCAGCTAAATATTTGGCTTCAGTGCAGGCAAGGAAGCAGATGAAAAGTCTGCTCCTACCGGGTGGGAGCATTTCTCATGCTCCCGCCTGCTCGGAGCAGACTAAGGCTCAGATTCTGAAAGGTGTCACACAATGCAGCGCAGCACCCAAACAGGCTGCGCTGTGTTGCATGACAGGCAGAGAGCAGGAGAGCACCATATTCACAGAGATATGGTTCTCTCCTCCCCTCTCCCTAGCACCAGTGCTGGTTTCAGCTGCTATGCACCAGGTGCACACTTTAGCGCCATCATGCCTTGGTCCAAGCCTGAGTCTACTGTAGGTTTTGTACAGGAAGGGTACCCTTCCTGCACAAAATACGATGGATAGACAAGTTTAAAACCTTTTCCTACTGTGTATGTGTGCTACACAGTGCAGCATGCATGCAAAGTAGGAAAAGAAAGGAGCAATGAAAAAATGTCTCCTTTTAACAGCTGCTTTCCAGCTGCATTAATTTTTCGCGCTAAACCCTGTCGACTCATGTTAGTAGATAGGGTTTAGCATAAAAAAACACATGGGTGGTTGAATGAGAATGCCCATGTACTACTCACGTAATGCCTCCTTAAAGCAAAGTAATGCAAAGGAGCATTTCGCGCTCCTTTGCATTACTTTTCCATACAAACACAATACAAATTAGCGTTGGTTTGTTAATCCCCAAGTAGGTTTAGCATCGGGTTAGTGTTACAAAAGTAACACTAACCTGATGCTAAGCCTTTGTGAATCTGGGCCTTAGTGTTTGCTCTCGCTTGACAGGAGCACCTCCCCCAAGGCCGCTACTTTTAAAAAGGGAGGGGGACCATGCTGCCCCCTCCCTGAGCCATTAATGGCCTCAGCGAGCCTGGAGCCAGCTCACTTGCTCTGTCCTGGGGAGCCAACCCCCCGGGACACAGCATTTTCCCTGCCTGCATTGGGCATGGGCAGGGAAACTTAGGTTTGCTCCCACCTGGTGGGAGCATTTTTAAAACTCCTGCAGCAAACACAAAGCCCACTCCCAGTGGGTAGGAGCTTTAAAAATGCTCCCGCCTTTTGGGAGCAGACTTCTGATTTGTTTCCCTTCCTGCACTGATGAGGGCAGGGAAACAAACCAAGATATTGCTCCTGCCCAAAGGGAGCAGCATAAACAGCTACTCCCTCTGTGCCAGAGAAATGCCAGGAGCCGGATGGGGCTCCCCGTGGCCCCCAAACTGGTAAATTGCACCCACATATTAAACTCAGGCCCCAGGGCATGGGGTCCCCGGGGTCAATATAGACTCGAGGAGGGAAGCCGTGAGGCCCCCCTCCCCTTAACAAATCCATGGGCCTAGGGTATGGGGTCCCCAGGGGATTTCAAAGGCTAAGAGACAGAGGGCACATAGTCCCCTTCTCTTACAAGCTCCACTCGTTTGGCCCTGCCCCTTCCACCTTAGTAGCATACAAAGGTGTTCCTGCCATTTTCCAGGCTGATGGACAGTTTGGTTTCTCTATAATTGCATGTTAAAAAGCAATCTGAAATTCTTGATGAAGATGAATGCATTGGGGATTTATTGGAGCGCAATCTCTTTTGTAGTAACTGTCCAAGACGAGTGGGTTATTTCTTGTCATCTCCTGGTGAGAGGGCAGAGTCCACGGTTCTCTCTTTTAATTGCTGTTGAGTATGCAAAGGCGCCAAATCACCTACAAGCTCTGCCCATTTGGCCTCACCCCTTCCATGTTAATAGTAAGCAACGGTGCCAGTTCCGGGGGGTTGGCCACAAAGGCATACGCAGTGTGGGGTTGGCTGCCTGTGTGGGGTATGCTGCAGGGCTGCTGCCGGCCTTCGTCTGTGTGCAGCAGGGGATTGCCTTTTGGGTGTGATAATAAAACATTGCTTTATGTTAAAAACAAACTACGAATTTACTGAAAGAACCAATTGTTAATGTAATGTTATAGCTAGGTGTGATAAAAAAGATCTGATTTTGTTAAAAAAAAATCCATAGAAATTCACTGAACAAACCACAGGTTAAACATTAATGTTTTGAACTACAAAAAACACAAAAATTCACCACTTATAGTTGGCAGAGCTAACTATAACTTGCACCCCTGCCATGCACTGCTAATGACCTCAAATATTACATCACTCATGAAATGTTCTGTGACATCATTTATGGCATCACTGATGACATCATCCAATGAATGTGTTAGTTTGCTTTATAGATTACATAGTGGATGGTAAATACCATGTTACTTTTCTACCTAATTTTTTACAGCCTATGTACAGCTAATGGGTATAAGTGTTTAGTAAACACATATGCTCCTAATGCATCATAGGTGTGTAGAGGTATTGGACATGTTGCAGTGATAGCCTGACCCCTTAGGCCTGGTGGTGGGGTCCCAGAGGGCCCCTCCCGGGCCAAAATGCATTTTTTTCCATTGTTGCCACAATTTCACGAAAGATCCATGAATCTGCAGTTAAATTTAATTTTAAAGGCAAGTGCAATAGCACCACCAAACAGGCCTTTGAGAGTGAAGAGAAGGGGATGTTTGGGAGGTTTGAAGATAGGGGTTACAGTACTAAGGTCCTTATGCCTGCCAGTGGAAATGCAAATGAATTACCAAGAGACAGACTCTTAACAAAGAGTAGCAGAGAAACAGATACTAATCAGGTGTGACTAAGTACCAGCTACAATAGTAAGTCAACAATGATAAAATGAATGCTGATCAAATATTGGTCACCCGCAACCTCGGCATCATCCTCAACAGTGAGCAATCCATGAAACGTCAAATCAACCCCGTCTCCTCAGCCTGCTTCCACATAATCTGCTTGCTCCGAAAGATCTTCAAGTGGCTCCCCATCAACACCAGGAAAATGGAAACCCACCTTTAAAATATTATATATATATATATTCACTGAAAAAACCATAGGTTTTAGGGACAGTTATAGTTAGTTGGACATTGCACTCGTACAAAACCCGTGAAATTCCCCTGTTATAGTTAGTTCAGCTAACTATAACTCGCGCCTCACAATGCACTGCTGATGACGTCACATATTACATCACTCATGACATGGTCAGTGACATCACTGATGACATCACTGATGACATTTCAAATGACATCACTGATGACATCATCCAGTGACTGTGTTTCTGTAAAGTTTAAATATGTTTAATATATATAGGGAAAGGCGCATTGAAGAATGAGTGGGTGTATAAGTGTCTGAATGGATGATTTAGTACGTGAGTGACTGACTCTACAAGTGAGTGATTAAACGTATCTTACTGAATGCATGGGTTAGTGACTAAACTATGTGAATGTCTGTATCCGTCTGTTTGTTGGTGTGTAAGTGGATGCATGGATTTGCGAATAGCTACATGAGTGCCTATATGGGTTAATGATTGGTTCTCTGAGTATCTGTATGGCTGCCTGAGTGTTTGTGTGGGTGGGGTGTGTGTGACTCTATACATAGATGTGTGAGTGGGTGATTCACTGGGTGCATGATTTCAAGAGTGCATCTGTGATGGACTGCTTGGGTGGGTGAGTGTGTGTATGGGTGTGTTAGTGAGTGAATGTATATCTCAGTGGTACATGTGCGAGTAACTACATATGTAAAAGGCAGTATATATGTGTGTTAGAGTATTTAAATGGCTATAAGTGAGAGTGTGTTATTGTGAGAGTGGCTGTATGGATGCGTGTGTGCTTGTATCAGTTATTGTATAAGAGCGTAAGAATGTGCTAGTATTTGTTGAGTAAGTGAGCTGGTGTGTGTATAACTGTATAGGTGAGTAAATGGGTGTGTGATTAATTTTTTGCATGACTGACTAGGTGTGTGAGTACCTCTATGGATGAGTGGCGGTGTGTGAGTGTTTATATAGGTGTATGAGTGCATATGATAGTCCTGTACTGAGTGACTGTAAGTATGAGTGACTGTACAGGTGAGTGAGTGGATGTGTGTGTAGACCTAAGAATCAGTGAGTGGGTATGTAGTTTTTGGTGTTGGAGTGTCTATGGTTTTGAGAATGGCAGTCTGTAATTTAAAGTGGGTGTATCAAAAGTTATATTAGGGTGTGAGAAGATGCATGAAATTATCACATGGATGATGTCATCAGTGATGTCATTTGAGATGTCATCAGTGATGTCATCAGTGATGTCACTGACCATGTCATGAGTGATGTAATATGTGACGTCATCAGCAGTGCATTGCGAGGCGCGAGTTATAGTTAGCTGAACTAACTATAACAGGGGAATTTCACGGGTTTTGTACGAGTGCAATGTCCAACTAACTATAACTGTCCCTAAAACCTATGGTTTTTCAGTGAATTTCAAAGGTTTTTTAAATGCTAATTTCTAACTATAATGTGTCTGAAACCTATGGTTTTTTCAGTGAATTTCAAAGGTTTTTTAAATGCTAATTTCTAACTATAACGTGCCTGAAACCTATAGTTTTTTCAGTGAATTTCAAAGGTTTTTAAATGCTAATTTCTAACTATAACGTGCCTGAAACCTATGGTTTTTTCAGTGAATTTCAAAGGTTTTTAAATGCTAATTTCTAACTATAACGTGCCTGAAACCTATGATTTTTAAGTGAATTTCAAAGGTTTTTAAATGCTAGTTTCTAACTATGCCAACAGAGGTAGGACATGTGAAGAAAGAAGAAAAAACGCACAGAAAGAAGGAAAAGATGTGCAGAAAGAACCAACAGAGGAGCAGAAAGAGGCCTTGTTGCAAAATCATCCTGTGCCCACAACTTTTTCAGACGGGTACTGGTGGTAACTGACTCTGACTAACCAGAGCCAGTGCGCGTTTGCACAGTGGTGAAGGGAGGGGGCCTAAGGTGACATGTGTGCAAACGCGCCCGTGGCGCGTTTTAAGTTGCGGGATTAAGTCCCCTTGAATCCTGAGGGTACCTGGGGCCCAACTAGTCCCCCAGGTACCTACAGTTAGGACCACAGAGCTGAGTTGCAGAGAGGCGTTCCGAGGCCACGCACCTTTTTCACCTCTCTGCAACGCAACTCTGTTGTGCTTACTGAAGGTACCTGGTGGGCTAGTTGGCCCCCAGGATTCAAAGGAATTAACTCCCCAACTTAAAACGAACCACAGGGCGTGTTTGCGCACATGTCACCTGAGGCCCCGCCCCTCCCTTCACCACTGTGCAAACGCGCCCCGTGGCGCGTTTTAAGTTGGGGGATTAGGTCACCTTGAATCCTGAGAGTCCCTGGGGCCCAACTAGCCCACCAGGTACTTCCAGTAAGCACCACAGGCCTGCGTTGCAACGCCTGTAACAAATTGTGCAGTTGTGTTTAGGTAGTGAAGAGGGTCGTGCTGGGGGTAGTGTTTTAGGGTTTAGGGTAGTGCAGTGGTGTTTGTGTAGTGTAGGGGGTCATGCTGGGGGTAGATTTAGGGTTTAGGGTAGTGCAGTGGTGTTTGGGTAGTGTAGGGAGTCGTGCTGGGGGAGTGTTTTAGGGTTTAGGGTAGTACAGTGCTGTTTGGGTAGTGTAGGGGGTCGTGCTGGGGGTTAGTGTTTTAGGGTTTTAGGGTTTAGGGTAGTGCAGTGGTGTTTGGGTAGTGTAGGGGATACTGCTGGGGGTAGTGTTTTAGGGTTTAGGGTAGTGCAATGGTGTTTGGGTAGTGTAGGGGTACTGCTGGGGGTAGTGTTTTAGGGTTTAGGGTAGTGCAGTGGTGTTTGGGTAGCATAGGGGTACTGCTGGGGGTAGTGTTTTATGGTTTAGGGTAGTGCAGTGGTGTTTGGGTAGTGTAGGTGTTCGTGCTGGGGTAGTTTTTTAGGGTTTAGGGTAGTGCAGTGGTGTTTGTGTAGTGTAGGAGGTCGTGTTTTAGGGTTTAGGGTAGTGCAGTGGTCTTTGGGTAGTGTAGGGAGTCGTGCGAGGGTATTGTTTTAGAGTTTAGGGTAGTGCAGTGGTCTTTGGGTAGTGTAGGGGTTGTGCGGGGGTAGTGTTTTAAGGATTAGGGTAGTGCATTGGTATTTGGGTAGTGTAGGGGGTCATGCGGGGGTAGTGTTTTAGGGTTTAGGGCAGTGCAGTGGTGTTCGGGTAGTGTAGGGGGTCGTGCTGGGGGAGTGTTTTAGGGTTTAGGGCAGTGCAGTCGTGTTCGGGTAGTGTAGGGGTCGTGCTGGGGGGTATTTTAGGGTTTAGGGTAGTGCAGTGGTGTTCGGGTAGTGTAGGGGGTCATGCTGGGGGTAGTGTTCTAGGGTTTAGGGCAGTGCAGTGGTGTTCGGACAGTGTAGGGGTCGTGCTGGGGGTGGTGTTTCAGGGTTTAGGGCAGTGCAGTGGTGTTCGGGCAGTGTAGGGGGTCGTGCAGGGGTGGTGTTTCAGGGTTTAGGGCAGTGCAGTGGTGTTAGGGCAGTGTAGGGGGTCGTGCAGGGGTGGTGTTTCAGGGTTTAGGGCAGTGGTGTTCGGGCAGTGTAGGGGGTCATGCTGGGGGTGGTGTTTCAGGGTTTGGGGCAGTGCAGTGGTGTTCGAGCAGTAAAGGGGGTCGTGCTGGGGGTGGTGTTTCAGGGTTTAGGGCAGTGCAGTGGTGTTCCGGCAGTGTAGGGGGTCGTGCAGGGGGTGGTGTTTCTGGGTTTAGTGCAGTGGTGTTCGGGTAGTGTAGGGGGTCGTGCTGGGGTGGTGTTTCAGGGTTTAGGGCAGTGCAGTGGTGTTCGGGCAGTGTAGGGTGTCGTGCTGAGGGGTGGTGTTTCAGGGTTTAGGGCAGTGCAGTAGTGTTTGGGCAGTGTAGGGGGTCGTGCTGGGGGAGTGTTTTAGGGTTTAGGGCAGTGCAGTCATGTTCGGGTAGTATAGGGGGTCGTGCTGGGGGGAGTATTTTAGGGTTTAGGGTAGTGCAGTGATGTTCGAGTAGTGTAGGGGGTCATGCTGGGGGTAGTGTTCTAGGGTTTAGGGCAGTGCAGTGGTGTTCGGGCAGTGTAGGGGGTCGTGCTGGGGTGGTGTTTTAGGGTTTGGGGCAGTGCAGTGGTGTTCGGGCAGTGTAGGGGGTCGTCTTGGGGGTGGTGTTTCAGGGTTTAGGGCAGTGCAGTGGTGTTCGGGCAGTGTAGGGGGTCGTGCAGGGGTGGTGTTTCAGGGTTTAGGGCAGTGCAGTGGTGTTCGGGCAGTGTAGGGGGTCGTGCAGGGGTGGTGTTTCAGGGTTTAGGGCAGTGGTGTTCGGGCAGTGTAGGGGGTCATGCTGGGGGTGGTGTTTCAGGGTTTAGGGCAGTGCAGTGGTGTTCGAGCAGTAAAGGGGGTCATGCTGGGGGTGGTGTTTCAGGGTTTAGGGCAGTGCAGTGGTGTTCGGGCAGTGTAGGGGGCGGTGCAGGGGGTGGTGTTTCAGGGTTTAGGGCAGTGCAGTGGTGTTCGGGCAGTGTAGGGGGTGGTGCAGGGGTGGTGTTTCAGTGTTTAGGGCAGTGCAGTGGTGTTCGGGCAGTGTAGGGGGTCATGCAGGGGGTGGTGTTTCAGGGTTTAGGGCAGTGCAGTGGTGTTCGGGCAGTGTAGGGGGCGGTGCAGGGGTGGTGTTTCAGGGTTTAGGGCAGTACAGTGGTGTTCGGGCATTGTAGGGGGTGGTGCTGGGGCTGGTGTTTCAGGGTTTAGGGCAGTGCAGTGGTGTTCGGGCAGTGTAGGGGGTCGTGCTGGGGCTGGTGTTTCAGGGTTTAGGGCAGTGCAGTGGTGTTCGGGCAGTGTAGGGGGTCGTGCTGGGGCTGGTGTTTCAGGGTTTAGGGCAGTGCAGTGGTGTTCGGGCAGTGTAGGGGGTCGTGCTGGGGCTGGTGTTTCAGGGTTTAGGGCAGTGCAGTGGTGTTCGGGCAGTGTAGGGGGTCGTGCTGGGGGTGGTGTTTCAGGGTTTAGGGCAGTGCAGTGGTGTTCGGGCAGTGTAGGGGGTTGTGCTGGGGCTAGTGTTTCAGGGTTTAGGGCAGAGCAATGGTGCTCAGGCAGTTAGGGGTTGTGCTGTGGGTGATGTTTCAGGGTTTATGGCAGTGCAGTGGTGTTAGGGCAGTGTAGGGGTCGTGCTGGGGGTGGTGTTTCAGGGTTTAGGGCAGTGCAGTGGTGTTCCGGCAGTGTAGGGGTCGTGCAGGGGTGGTGTTTCAGGGTTTAGTGCAGTGGTGTTCGTGCAGTGTAGGGGGTCGTGCTGGGGTGGTGTTTCAGGGTTTAGGGCAGTGCAGTGGTGTTCAGGCAGTGTAGGGTGTCGTGCTGAGGGGTGGTGTTTCAGGGTTTAGGGCACTGCAGTAGTGTTTGGGCAGTGTAGGGGGTCGTGCAGGGGGTGGTGTTTCAGGGTTTAGGGCAGTGCAGTGGTGTTCGGCCAGTGTAGGTAGTCTTGCTGGGGGTGGTGTTTCAGGGTTTAGGGCAGTGCAGTAGTTTTCAGGCAGTGTAGGCGGTCGTGCTGGGGCTGGTGTTTCAGGGTTTAGGGCAGTGCAGTGGTGTTCGGGCAGTGTACGGGGTTGTGCTGGGGCTGGTGTTTCAGGGTTTAGGGCAGTGCAGTGGTGTGCGGGCAGTGTACGGGGTTGTGCTGGTGCTGGTGTTTCAGGGTTTAGGGCAGTGCAGTGGTGTTCGGGCAGTGTAGGGGGTCATGCTGGGGGTGGTGTTTCAGGGTTTAGGGCAGTGCAGTGGTGTTCGGGCAGTGTAGGGGTCGTGCTGGGGCTGGTGTTTCAGGGTTTAGGGCAGTGCAGTGGTGTTCGGGCAGTGTAGGGGGTCGTGCTGGGGCTGGTGTTTCAGGGTTTAGAGCAGTGCAGTGGTGTTCGGGCAGTGTAGGGGGTCTTGCTGGGGGTGGTGTTTCAGGGTTTAGGGCAGTGGTGTTCGGGCAGTGTAGGGGTCTTGCTGGGGGTGGTGTTTCAGGGTTTAGGGCAGTGGTGTTCGGGCAGTGTAGGGGGTCTTGCTGGGGGTGATGTTTCAGGGTTTAGGGCAGTGCAGTGGTGTTCGGGCAGTGTAGGGGGTCTTGCTGGGGGTAGTGTTTCAGGGTTTAGGGCGGTGCAGTGGTGTTCGTGCAGTGTAGGGGTCGTGCTGGGGGTGGTGTTTCAGGGTTTAGGGCAGTGCAGTAGTGTTCGGGCAGTGTAGGATGTCGTGCAGGGGTGGTGTTTCAGGGTTTAGGGCAGTGCAGTGGTGTTCTGGCAGTGTAGGGGTCATGCTGGGGGTGGGATTTCAGGGTTTAGGGCAGTACAGTGGTGTTCGGGCAGTGTAGGGGGTCGTGCAGGGGTGGTGTTTCAGGGTAGTGCAGTCGTGTTCGGGCAGTGTAGGTGGTCGTGCTGGGGCTGGTGTTTCAGGGTTTAGGGCAGTGCAGTGGTGTTCGGGCAGTGTAGGGGTCTTGCTGGGGGTGATGTTTCAGGGTTTAGGGCAGTGGTGTTCGGGCAGTGTAGGGGTCTTGCTGGGGGTAGTGTTTCAGGGTTTAGGGCAGTGCAGTGGTGTTCGGTGCAGTATAGGGGGTCGTGCTGGGGATGGTGTTTCTGGGTTTAGGGCAGTGCAGTAGTGTTCGAGCAGTGTAGGGGTCGTGCAGGGGGTGGTGTTTCAGGGTTTAGGGCAGTGCAGTGATGTTCGGGCAGTGCAGGGGGTCGCGCTGGGGGTGGTGTTTCAGGGTTTAGGGCAGTGCAGTGGTGTTTGGGCAGTGTAGGGGGTCATGCACAGGGTGGTGTTTCAGGGTTTAGGGCAGTGCAGTGGTGTTTGGGCAGTGTAGGGTGTTGTGCTGGGGCTGGTGTTTCAGGGTTCAGGGCAGTGCAGTGGTGTTCAGGCAGTGTAGGGGGTCGTGCTGAGGCTGGTGTTTCACGGTTTAGGGCAGTGCAGTGGTGTTCAGGCAGTGTAGGGGGTCGTGCTGGGGCTGGTGTTTCAGGGTTTAGGGCAGTGCAGTGGTGTTCGGGCAGTGTAGGCGGTCGTGCTGGGGCTGGTGTTTCAGGGTTTAGGGCAGTGCAGTGGTGTTCGGGCAGTGTAGGGGGTCGTGCTGGGGGTGATGTTTCAGGGTTTAGGGTAGTGCAGTGGTGTTCGGGCAGTGTAGGGGGTCGTGCAGGGGCTGGTGTTTCAAGGTTTAGGGCAGTGCAGTGGTGTTCGGGCAGTGTAGGGGGTCATGCTGGGGCTGGTGTTTCAGGGTTTTGGGCAGAGCAGTGGTGTTCGGGCAGTGTAGGGGGTCATGCTCGCGGTAGTGTTTCAAGGTTTAGGGCAGTGCAGTGGTGTTTGGGCAGTGTAGGGGGTCGTGCTGGGGGTGGTGTTTCAGGGTTTAGGTCAGTGGTGTTCGGGCAGTGTAGGGGGTCTTGCTGGGGGTGATGTTTCAGGGTTTAGGGCAGTGCAGTGGTGTTCGGGCAGTTTAGGGGGTCTTGCTGGGGGTAGTGTTTCAGGGTTTAGGGCAGTGCAGTGGTGTTCGGGCAGTGTAGGGGGTCATGCTGGGGGTGGAGTTTCAGGGTTTAGGGCACTGCAGTGGTGTTAGGGCAGTGTAGGGGTCGTGAAGGGGTGGTGTTTCAGGGTTTAGGGCAGTGCAGTGGTGTTCGGACAGTGTAGGGGGTCGTGCTAGGGGTGGTGTTTCAGGGTTTAGGGCAGTGCAGTGGTGTTCGGGCAGTGTAGGGGGTCATGCAGGGGCTGGTGTTTCAGGGTTTAGGGAGTGCAGTGGTGTTCGGGCAGTGTATGGGGTCGTGCTGGGGGTAGTGTTTTAGGGTTTAGGGTAGTGCAGTGGTGCTTGTGTAGTGTAGGGGGTCGTGCTGGGGGTAGTGTTTTAGGGTTTAGGGTAGTGCAGTGGTGTTTGTGTAGTGTAGGGGGTCATGTTTTAGGGTAGTGCAGTGGTGTTTGGGTAGTGTAGGGGTCGTGCTGGTGGTAGTGTTTTAGGATTTAGGTTAGTGCAGTGGTGTTTGAGTAGTGTAGGGGGTCGTGCTGGGGGTAGTGTTTTAGGGTTTAGGGCGGTGCAGTGGTGTTCGGGCAGTGTAGGATGTCGTGCAGGGGGTGGTGTTTCAGGGTTTAGGGCAGTGCAGTGGTGTTCTGGCAGTGTAGGGGTCATGCTGGGGGTGGGGTTTCAGGGTTTAGGGCAGTACAGTGGTGTTCGGGCAGTGTAGGGGGTCGTGCAGGGGGTGGTGTTTCAGGGTAGTGCAGTCGTGTTCGGGCAGTGTAGGTGGTCGTGCTGGGGCTGGTGTTTCAGGGTTTAGGGCAGTGCAGTGGTGTTCGGGCAGTGTAGGGGGTCTTGCTGGGGGTGATGTTTCAGGGTTTAGGGCAGTGGTGTTCGGGCAGTGTAGGGGGTCTTGCTGGGGGTCGTGTTTCAGGGTTTAGGGCAGTGCAGTGGTGTTCGTGCAGTATAGGGGTCGTGCTGGGGATGGTGTTTCTGGGTTTAGGGCAGTGCAGTAGTGTTCGAGCAGTGTAGGGGGTCGTGCAGGGGGTGGTGTTTCAGGGTTTAGGGCAGTGCAGTGGTGTTCGGGCAGTGTAGGGGGTCGCGCTGGGGGTGGTGTTTCAGGGTTTAGGGCAGTGCAGTGGTGTTTGGGCAGTGTAGGGGGTCATGCACGGGGTGGTGTTTCAGGGTTTAGGGCAGTGCAGTGGTGTTTGGGCAGTGTAGGGTGTTGTGCTGGGGCTGGTGTTTCAGGGTTCAGGGCAGTGCAGTGGTGTTCAGGCAGTGTAGGGGGTCGTGCTGAGGCTGGTGTTTCACGGTTTAGGGCAGTGCAGTGGTGTTCGGGCAGTGTAGGGGGTCGTGCTGGGGCTGGTGTTTCAGGGTTTAGGGCAGTGCAGTGGTGTTCGGGCAGTGTAGGCGGTCGTGCTGGGGCTGGTGTTTCAGGGTTTAGGGCAGTGCAGTGGTGTTCGGGCAGTGTAGGGGTCGTGCTGGGGGTGATGTTTCAGGGTTTAGGGTAGTGCAGTGGTGTTCGGGCAGTGTAGGGGTCGTGCAGGGGCTGGTGTTTCAAGGTTTAGGGCAGTGCAGTGGTGTTCGGGCAGTGTAGGGGGTCATGCTGGGGCTGGTGTTTCAGGGTTTTGGGCAGAGCAGTGGTGTTCGGGCAGTGTAGGGGGTCATGCTCGCGGTAGTGTTTCAAGGTTTAGGGCAGTGCAGTGGTGTTCGGGCTGTGTAGGGGGTCGTGCTGGGGGTGGTGTTTCAGGGTTTAGGTCAGTGGTGTTCGGGCAGTGTAGGGGGTCTTGCTGGGGGTGATGTTTCAGGGTTTAGGGCAGTGCAGTGGTGTTCGGGCAGTGTAGGGGGTCTTGCTGGGGGTAGTGTTTCAGGGTTTAGGGCAGTGCAGTGGTGTTCGGGCAGTGTAGGGGGTCATGCTGGGGGTGGAGTTTCAGGGTTTAGGGCAGTGCAGTGGTGTTAGGGCAGTGTAGGGGGTCGTGAAGGGGGTGGTGTTTCAGGGTTTAGGGCAGTGCAGTGGTGTTCGGACAGTGTAGGGGGTCGTGCTAGGGGTGGTGTTTCAGGGTTTAGGGCAGTGCAGTGGTGTTCGGGCAGTGTAGGGGGTCATGCAGGGGCTGGTGTTTCAGGGTTTAGGGGAGTGCAGTGGTGTTCGGGCAGTGTAGGGGTCATGCTCGCGGTAGTGTTTCAAGGTTTAGGGCAGTGCAGTGGTGTTCGGGCTGTGTAGGGGGTCGTGCTGGGGGTGGTGTTTCAGGGTTTAGGTCAGTGGTGTTCGGGCAGTGTAGGGGGTCTTGCTGGGGGTGATGTTTCAGGGTTTAGGGCAGTGCAGTGGTGTTCGGGCAGTGTAGGGGGTCTTGCTGGGGGTAGTGTTTCAGGGTTTAGGGCAGTGCAGTGGTGTTCGGGCAGTGTAGGGGGTCATGCTGGGGGTGGAGTTTCAGGGTTTAGGGCAGTGCAGTGGTGTTAGGGCAGTGTAGGGGGTCGTGAAGGGGGTGGTGTTTCTTGGTTTAGGGCAGTGCAGTGGTGTTCGGGCAGTGTAGGGGGTCATGCTGGGGCTGGTGTTTCAGGGTTTTGGGCAGAGCAGTGGTGTTCGGGCAGTGTAGGGGTCATGCTCGCGGTAGTGTTTCAAGGTTTATGGCAGTGCAGTGGTGTTCGGGCTGTGTAGGGGGTCGTGCTGGGGGTGGTGTTTCAGGGTTTAGGTCAGTGGTGTTCGGGCAGTGTAGGGGGTCTTGCTGGGGGTGATGTTTCAGGGTTTAGGGCAGTGCAGTGGTGTTCGGGCAGTGTAGGGGGTCTTGCTGGGGGTAGTGTTTCAGGGTTTAGGGCAGTGCAGTGGTGTTCGGGCAGTGTAGGGGGTCATGCTGGGGGTGGAGTTTCAGGGTTTAGGGCAGTGCAGTGGTGTTAGGGCAGTGTAGGGGGTCGTGAAGGGGGTGGTGTTTCAGGGTTTAGGGCAGTGCAGTGGTGTTCGGACAGTGTAGGGGGTCGTGCTAGGGGTGGTGTTTCAGGGTTTAGGGCAGTGCAGTGGTGTTCGGGCAGTGTAGGGGGTCATGCAGGGGCTGGTGTTTCAGGGTTTAGGGGAGTGCAGTGGTGATCGGGCAGTGTAGGGGGTCATGCTCGCGGTAGTGTTTCAAGGTTTAGGGCAGTGCAGTGGTGTTCGGGCTGTGTAGGGGGTCGTGCTGGGGGTGGTGTTTCAGGGTTTAGGTCAGTGGTGTTCGGGCAGTGTAGGGGGTCTTGCTGGGGGTGATGTTTCAGGGTTTAGGGCAGTGCAGTGGTGTTCGGGCAGTGTAGGGGTCTTGCTGGGGGTAGTGTTTCAGGGTTTAGGGCAGTGCAGTGGTGTTCGGGCAGTGTAGGGGTCATGCTGGGGGTGGAGTTTCAGGGTTTAGGGCAGTGCAGTGGTGTTAGGGCAGTGTAGGGGGTCGTGAAGGGGTGGTGTTTCAGGGTTTAGGGCAGTGCAGTGGTGTTCGGACAGTGTAGGGGGTCGTGCTAGGGGTGGTGTTTCAGGGTTTAGGGCAGTGCAGTGGTGTTCGGGCAGTGTAGGGGTCATGCAGGGGCTGGTGTTTCAGGGTTTAGGGAGTGCAGTGGTGTTCGGGCAGTGTAGGGGGTCGTGCTGGGGGTAGTGTTTTAGGGTTTAGGGTAGTGCAGTGGTGTTTGTGTAGTGTAGGGGGTCATGTTTTAGGGTAGTGCAGTGGTGTTTGGGTAGTGTAGGGGGTCGTGCTGGTGGTAGTGTTTTAGGATTTAGGTTAGTGCAGTGGTGTTTGGGTAGTGTAGGGGGTCGTGCTGGGGGTAGTGTTTTAGGGTTTAGGATAGTGCAGTGGTGCTTGTGTAGTGTAGGGGGTCGTGCTGGGGGTAGTGTTTTAGGGTTTAAGGTAGTGCAGTGGTGTTTTTGTAGTGTAGGGGGTCATGTTTTAAGATGCAATGCTGCAATATCTGACCAGTCTGCACTACATAAAACTGCAAAAACTAAAAATAAAAAGTGTTTTGCACACTTTTGTCATTGGGCTATATGTGGGCTACATCTGGGTAATATTTGTGTTACATTTTGGCTCTTTTTTCACTGGTGGCCATCTTGGAAGACTTCTTTGTTATGAAGTTTCCTAATTTCTTCATTTACTGCAGTCTTCTCAGTAGGAAATGCTTTCAGTTTTTTACTTTGATTCCATCAAGAAGGCATTCAGATGTGTCTCACATCTGCCATAAATTCAGAATGTTAGCACTCTAGTTGCTCATTAGATCACTGGAGTAAAGCTACTGCTCACCAGGGAGTTAACTGGTAGTCTGCTGCTGGTATTGAAAGTGATTGTTTCAGTCTGCATGTCAGAATTTTCTAATGAAATAGAAGAGGATGCTCCTGTTGAAATATAACAGGAAGATATTTGAGATCACACTTGAAATATGTCCTAATTTTTCTTTCTACAGCACTAACCATAATTTCTATGACAAAATGAACCCCCTCATTTTGTTCCTTTTTAAATTAAATGTTTTAAGTGTTACCAGTTTATTCCAATCAAGATGGCTTCAGGTGTGCCATACTTTTGTCATAAGTAAGGCTGTTAGCACTCTAGTTGTTCTTTAGAACACTCTGGGAAGCTGCAGTAGAACACAAAGGCATCAACTGGCAGGCTGCTCCTGTTGAAATATAACAGGAAGATATTTGAGATCACACTTGAAACATGTCCTAATTTTTCTTTCTACAGCACTAACCATAATTTCTATGACAAAATGAACCCCATCATTTTGTTCCTTTTTAAATTAAATTGTTTAAGTGTTACCAGTTTATTCCAATCAAGATGGCTTCAGGTGTGCCATACTTTTGTCATAAGTAAGGCTGATAGCACTCTAGTTGTTCTTTAGAACACTCTGGGAAGCTGCAGTAGAACACAAAGGAATCAACTGACAGTCTCTGCCCTTGTTGGATGTACATGTTTTACTGAGAATGTCAGACTTCATTCTCACATGAGTGAGAAAGATAATGTGAATTTACAGAAAATATGCTCTCATTTTAGCTTCTGGAGCACCTTCCAAACCTCCATGGGACAAGCATGAGAAAAGTGTTCTCTCAAACATGATTCATGATATCCCAGCAGAAGGTTTTTCACATGGTAAAATCACCTTAGAATACACCACAATTCCTACAATTAGTATGGTACCATCAACAAATAAATTCTAATGTAACTAAAGCCTGTTATCACCCTTTATAGTTCTCCTTTTGGTGACCCTCAAAATCTTCTATTCACTACAATGCATTTCAATGAGGTACTATCATTTATATTGGTCCCAAGATGGCTGCCAGCAATTCCAGGATGAAGTGCTGACAGCCAATCAGATCTCACGATGACATGTGTGGTTAGGCTCCGCCCAGATATATATGTGACTTTACTTTTGATTTTCTCAGGAACTACTGAACGGATTTACACCATTTAAGCAAAAGGCACGACACTGAACCAAGGGCTACCTCTTTGCCAAATTTGGTGTAATTCCGTTCAGCAGTTCGGGCTGTAGCTGCGACTAAAGGTTCCTATGGAAAAATGAATGGGGAAAACGCGTTTTGGGACCCCCTTTTTCTCGGCCCCCGCTTGACGTATCACCCCGAGACTTTCAGGATAGGAACAGACCGGAGCGCCCCAACAAGTTGGAAACTATCGCGAAGATTCGTCAACCGGCGCCAACGTTATTTCAAATAGAATGTCGCGGATTTCCTATGGATAATAGGTTTTAACTATAACTATCTACTGGCGACCGCCAGTAGATAATATATATATATATATATATATATATATATATCACCTTTAAATTATTATAACTTTTTAAATTATTTAACTACAAACCAAACTTAAAATATAACAACATTTTAAATTGTAAATTTATACTCATACCTTTAGTTTATAATTTAACCAGCACCTTCAAATTAATATAACTTGGGCACCTCGATACATGATGTATTGAACTCGGTAACCACACTATTAACTATAAATATATATATATAGTTACACAACCTTTCCCCTTCCCAGCAGGTTTACTTACTATTGTATGACAGATGATTTACTTAGAATCGAGGAGAAATTACTTAAATTAAATGATAGGAACTCTTCTCAAATTGCCTACAAATGCTATTTGAAATTCTAATTCTAGTCCTTTTGGGGGCATTTGTACTGCAAATTCCAAAACTGGGAAACTTCTTATCAAGCAGTAGAACTGACTATAAAGCTTTTGGCATAGAAAGTTGTACTATGTAGTGCATTATTTACTGCTTTCCTTTCAACATTCTATTCAGTCAAAGAACCTTTCTGGGCCCACCTCCTTATTCGTTCACTGTATTTGATAAATATTGGGCCTGCTACAATTTAATATTCACCAGCTGCCACTGATTAGTACATTTATTTTCGATTTTAGATACAGCCAAGTACCTCAAACACATTGGACAGCATTTTATACAATGAAGACCAAAACGAGCACACAATGGAGATAAGGGTGGACATATGAAATTTTGACAGCACCAGATATCAAACTACACATATAGGGCCTGATTATGATGCAGGCTAAAACGGCTCCGACCGTTGGTCGGAGCGCTTCAGGACGCATCGTAATCGACTGGTCAGATTCCTTTCCAACTGACCCATTTTGATTGGGTCGGTCGGAAGGGAATCCGAATCGGATTTCCGAATGGCTTCCGACGAGCTCAGAGACCCCGTCCGCCATTCAGAAAGCCATAAGTAATCCCTCGGCCGACTCTTTCCGGCCAAGGGATTACGATGACAGATTCCCACAGCCTTTCTCTGCTGGCCTTTCCCACACAGAAAAACTTTGGGAATCTGTCTTTGGGGGCCCCCAGCAGGGCCCCCATGTGTGCAAGGCCACCAAATGTCAGCCTAGAGGGCACCTATGGTGCCCCCCTGTTGATTCCTGCACCAGGTGGCAGGCACCATGAGGTGCCTGCCACGGGGTGCAGGTATGAACGGCACCTCTGCTCTCTACAAAGAGAGCATGCATTCCATTCGGAATGCATGCTCCCATCGTAAAGTATAGGATTGCGACCAAACAGGGTTTGGTCGCATCATACTTGCTGGGCTGGAACCGATGACAGGAGGTCGTTCGGTTCCAGTACCCAAACGATATCGGACGGACTCCAGTCCGTCCGCCATCGTAATCGGGCCCATAGTATTTACAAACCACACAATTTTGGGAGTACGAGGTTAGAACACAAGTCTCTAGGTTCCAGGTTCAGAAGCGTGGGAATAGAACCACATCTTATCTATCTAAAATTAAAGGTAACATTATAAATCCTGCAAACGTTGAGCTTTCTTTAGTGGTTGACATATGGGATACTCACTGAAAATGTTGCAGAAATGCTATTCATCATTTTATAAGTGTATTGGCTATAATGCACTTCTAATATGGCAGAAGGGACATCTGCTATGATTGTGACAAAGTATCTCATTCACCAAACTCTAAATTGTGCCGATTGTTCCAAGGGAAAGAGTTTGGCAAAGCAATTCGAACAAAATTCAAAAGTGTAAATATTTGTGCTTTCAGTTTTCTTCCAAATATCATTTTCTTTTTTTCTGTCTTGTCGTACATCAGCAGCTGCTTGTCCGGGAGTATACACTATTGAACAGGTAGGATGGCTGGTGCTTCGGGGACTCAAATTACATTTCTGTTCTACTAAGCCAGTCAATATTGCGTTAACGGTTGTATATGAGTTTCCAAAAATGCTCAGACATTCTTGGTTCTTCTGGTAACCTTGCTTACACTAAGTTTTCAAGATAACTTGCCAAAGGGCACGGTTTCACAATGAGTTGTTGCTGTGAAAATGACCTGGGCAATCTCTAAGCCAGGATTGTTGCTCTCTGCAAACCCTGCCACAGTGGGGTTCAACTTGCTCATATTTATACTGACAACTCTAGGGTAAGTGAAATCCTGGGTTTCCATGATCATTACTTAGGTACTTTGCAAGGATTTATGTGTGATGCCCTGTTTCACATGTGCTGTTTTGTTGAAACATCTAGTGCATGGGTTAGGTGCAATATGTAACTATGTAAATATGTAACATATGTGGAAGTTTTTGGAACACGTGTGGAAGTTTTTGTGTGTTTAATATTATTTGTGCACTATAGTAATCTTCGCTCAATTTCACATGTGTACACTGATATGAAACTGTTGCCTTTGAATCGATTTGATATGACCTGTAAAGTGCATTTTCTTGGCTTATACTAACTAGGTCCCAGTTAGGCCTCAGCACCATTTTATTCAAAAAGGATGTCTCACCCTACACATGCACTGTTAACTATTTCTGCTGCACCTACACAAGCATGTGTTGTTTATTTCTGATTGACGCTGTTCTCAAATAAGGCTCTCTAGCATGAGCTCAGTAATTTTACATTTCTCAATGTTTTGCATTCATTCTCAGTAGTTCACTATTGTTTTGTGTCCAGTTTGCTCTGACATCTCCAGATGATATTAGCATAGAGGGTGCTGAATCAATATTCATTTAGTAGGATAGTGCTTAGGTGGTAACGCTGTATTACGCTCTTTCATTCAATGTTTTGATTTGTATTTCTTTTACTCACACCATGATGAATCTGCACATTCCATTATGTTCAACAAAAATGTTTCCTATATAAACCCTAGAATTTGAGCGTGAGCCAGAAGACTTTCCCATGCTAGTAGGGATGCTGTTCAATTTATTACTGATTTTGCGGCTCATTCCAAACTTAGAACATTTTTGATTTTGTATATGATTCGGTATTGCCCTGTTACTGAGAGCCTTCATATAAATGACTATATGTATCTAATTCTACAAACAAACTCCCTTATTGAGTCTGTCCTTACTTAATTGATTGTTTTTATAATATGCTGATTTTACACATTATCTTGGGACATATTGCCTCATGAAATTGAGGTTTAACATCATCCCAATCCATCCACCTGTGGGAGTGCCATTAAGGCATCTTTTGGGGTGTAGGATTTTAGGGGTGCCCCATGCCCACACATACATTCCAAAAAACATGCTTTTTGGTTTGTCTGTTCTAGTTCCAGAAAGATAACACATTTACATGGGTTATCTATTACTACTGTTTAAGACACGTTTTTCTAACAATTTGAGGCAAAAATTGGAGTATGGACAGCAAAAACGATAGTGTTAACAATATTAAAATGATTTGCCCAAAACTAGATTTACAGAGGATCCCACTAGTATTTCAGTACATAGTTGACAGTAGTAGATTTCCTGTTGTTCTCCAGTGTGTAAAATGTATGTACACAGCATTTACGCATGTAGAATTGTCACCAGGTGGAAAGTCTGCATGTGTCAATGATGCACCAATGTGTATTAGCTTACGCAGCTTTTTTGTCTACCAAGAGAACCTATTTTCCCTCATAAAGAACCTATTTGCCCAAACATACCTTTAAATTTTGGGTTGTGCCCTCTCCTTTCCAGTCCTGAAACACGTTTACGTTTACTGTTTGTGACATTAGCAAATTTGCATTGAGTAGTCATTGCATTTTCAGAGTAAAAACTGCCTGGAATAGGTATAGAAATACTCATTGACTCATTTGTGGGCGATCACATAATATTCTTCAATTCCACATCCAGAACTTTACAGTATCACAACTTTAAAATGCAATTTGTGTTTGTTGGAAACCTGCACCTTAAATATATAAAAATTAACAAATTCTGAATCTCTGAATTGCAGAACGATGGATTCCAAGAATCGAAATGTTATTTTATGTAGATATTTTATCTTTGGAGTTTTATATAGCGTGAAGAAGACCAAAGGGTATAAGAGAACTTTACATAAAAGTGGAATTACTGCATGCAAACAGTTATAAAAAAAGACAATTTCTATTAAACTCAGAAGACGCTCAGCATCACTGTGTACAAGACTTACATGTAAATTTGAGGTAAGTCAGGTTTCAGAAGCGAAAAAGAAGTTTCAATGCAAAAAGAAAGTGATAATAAAACTCCTTATTCATTTTCAATATTTTTCAAGGAACATAGTAGAGCTGAGGCTGAACAAGAGAGAGCAGTCTTGACTTATAGGCGGGATCCATGCATGAAATGATCCCACTTAACAGGGTAGTCAATCAGCAGTTCAATTAGCAGTAATGAAGGCCGTGGGATGTGCAGTTAGTGGAAAAACTGAGGGCCTTATATAGAGTTTGGTGGATGGGATCCTCCGTCAAAAAATGGCAGATATCCCTTCTGGCATATTACAAGTGCCATAGGCTATAGTGCATCTTTAATACGTAGGACGGATCATCCATTAGTGATGGGGTATCCTATCTGCCAAATCTAAATATATCTCAATGATTGTTGTCCTAACCACGTATGCAAAACTGAATACTGGATACCAGTAATTGAAATTTGCAGAAAGTGCATTATAGAGATATCTTCTCAAATTTCAAAACATGTTCTTTTGTGCCAATATACTCTGTAGGTGAAGATGGTGTCTCAGATGGATCATCTCGAATAAAATAAAATCCTATTGCACACTAGAATTTAATTGATTTCTATTTAGGCATGCAAAGGCTTTTCAAATTAGTCCAAGGGTATTTATGACATAAGGGCAAAATGGCACCCTATTTTTAACAAAATGGTTGCTTTTTGACCAAAGTCCTCATACTGACATTGTGTTTGAGGGATTGAGTGATATTGAGCACAACTGTTGCTAGGTACATTTATATCTAAATGCTTCTATGATTTATTCATGACATACTTATTTGGCCATTTTTGATAAAAACTGCATAACTGCATTTAACTGTGTAGGCATGCACACATTTTCATTTATATGTCTGGTTAGAGACAGCATAGCTGTATTCTAGAGCTCACATGATTAAGAAACAAATTCACAGAGAAGAACTTTTGTTCAGTCTTCTTTCAGACATGGGTTTGTTTGGTACTGCTCCCTTCAGTCACTGCTTGAATAAAATGTGATTCATGTTTTGGAAATGTGCCAACAGCAATAGTTCCTCTTCCTTACCATGCTTCTATTTGATTAGATGTCAGGACGAGCCCTACAGGTGCTGAGGAAGAGCCTTACAAGTGCTGGCATTGGTGCTTAGGGGCAGGACTACAAGCCCCAGAGTGCCTTTAGTAGAAGCAGGAGGCTGTAGCCTATTGCTACACAAGTCGGGCGCTATAAACACACCGCTTTCCTCCTGCAGTGGGGGATGAGCCTTACCGGTGCTGGTGTTGGTGCTTGGGGGCAGGACTACATGCCCCAGAGTTCCTGAAGGGGACGCAGGAGGTGGGTGCCTATCACTGTGCCAGTCGGGCACTATAAACACACTATTTCCCTCCTGCAGTGCCTGACAAGCCTTACCAGTGCTGATGTAGGCGCTTGAGGGCAGGACTACAAGCCCCAGAGTGCCTGAAGGGGACGCAGAAGGTGGGAGCCTATCACTGAACCAGTTGGGTGCTATAAACACACCGCTTTCCTCCCGCAGTGCGGGACGTGCCCGGGTGAAGACCAGGCCAAGACGGGCCCATCTGCACCTGTCCGCAGCCACCCGAGCCTGGGACAGCCCAGCCATCTGACTTGGACCTCAATTTGGTATACGTTCTTTGTTCATCGTAGGTGAGTGCCTTAACATTTATACATCATGGGCAAAGGAAAAGTAATTGGATGTACCACACTACCTCACAGACCGACAAGCATAGACGCCATAGGCGTTGTTACAAATGAGATAGCCCCAACTGAGTGTAGGTTATCCTTGGAGCAAGGGAGGGGAATGGGAGAGCCAGTTCATGGTACTAATACACCTGTGGGAAAATCATGTGGTTCAACAGCAGAAGGAGCATTAAGGAATGATGGTGGGACACTCATTTCCAGTTGCTAACTGCCATAAATGGCATCATAGCCACTCAGGACAAACAGTGTTTTTGTTTGGCACCACCTAGCTCAATAAGTGTCATCTCATTCCCTGAACCAGTCGTTAAACGCAAGACCTGCACCTAGGTCAAAACCACAAACTAACCAAATGAAAACAGGCAAGTGTCCAGGACCAATGACAGTGGGAATGATAAGCATCGAAGAGATATGCAATAAATTCTCTGTAATTCTACACGAGCAACTTAACACAATTAAGGAGTGACTGGCTGCTAGGGAAGCTTAATTAGCAAACCTGAGTAAGTCCTATGCTACGGTGAGCAGTCAGGTTAACCCTATTGATGGCACTGATGAGCATGTTCGCGGCTGCAGGACTCACAGGGCATGGCAGGGAAACCCACCTTGGAAGCAACATCAACATGGAATGGGAACTCCTCAATGCCTGCCACATCGACCAGATCCAATTGCAGCGCAGTCAGTCTCACACTGAATGAGGTACAGGGGCTTCAATCATTGTTACATATAAATACTTCTCATCAAACCCAGCCAACGTGCAGGCCGGATGGCTATAGTTAACAAGGATAAAAAGGGACGCAGACCACAACCCCACCACCACGATTTTAAATTTACCCACAGATGCTTTTCCGCACATGCTGATATTGGCAGGAGTTCCCCTTTAAAGCACAATCAAATTGAGACTTGGGAGCAGGCCTATAGCAAGATCATCCAGTGGCTTAGCACCCATTAAGATTTTAATGTTGCCGAGAGCAACAAGATCTTAGTGGTGCGCAAGGTCAGTTGGATAGGACCATCATTAAAAGATATTGAGGGAGACTGTAGTGAATTTCAGACACCCATCTAGTGTAGGGAAGCTACTAAAACCACATGCGGGGAGGGCATCTGTTAGTACCAGCATTGTCACACTACCTTTAGGATATTATTTTAAACCCCCTAATTGTGTCTGCCTTCATCAGATTTTCAGCCTCTCCCAAGAGGGGGTTTAAAATGTAGCAACAAGTATGCAGCCTCATCAAGTTTTGGAGAACACCTTGTTAACTGAATCGATGGTTGTGCCTTAATGCCCAGTTTTAAGTTCACCCACTCCTGCCTTTAACGTAAAATGCCCCCCTATGAAAATATTAAGCCGGAACATCGCAGGCCTCTATTCCAAGATAAATATCCCAGACTGGCATTCATTTATAAGAAGCTATGAGTATTGCAGGAAACCTGGGACACAAACTCCATCAAATTCTATGGCTGCCTGTGTTTCAGCCTACTGGCCACTCCATCCAATTTTGGCTGTGCCTCAGGTGGCCTAGCAACATGGATAGAGTTGTCATTTGACAGTCTCGCAGAGGCCTTAAACATCCCAGGCAGTGATTTTAAAGTAGTTCTCTTCAGGGGGTACCTGACCCTACACCTTATCAATTTCTATAATAACGATTTTGATAATGGGCTCAACTGTAGATTCCCTGGTTTCATTGATAATATCAACTTAATTGTGGTGAGAGCATCTGACCAGGGATTGAAATTGTGCCTAGGTTTTGGTGTGGACTTTAACACAAGCTTGCCAAATCTAAGCCTTTGGAAATGGACAGCTGCTGGTGAGTGCCCTGACCAGAAAGGCAGCAAGTTGGAGGTCCTCCTTTTCTTTTCTGATCTGCACAATGTGCTGGAAGTGGCTGGTACTGGTGATCTGGGACTGCCTACGTTTAGGGGCAGGAATAGTTTATCCATCATTGATTGCATTTTTGTTTCCTGTAATTTAATACATTTGTTGCTGCATGGCACCATCATCTGTTCAAACCTTGGGGTTAATAATCCAATTGAGATAGTCCTGACTGTGTCATCCAGTGAGAAATTTAAAGCAGAGGCTGGACTTGGCAATTTAATGCCATCTTCTGATAACCTAAGGCTGCTCTAGATACTCCCAGAGCCGCCCTAATTCTTATGAAAAGTGGTAATTGAGAACATAGAGTTCATCATGGGTTGCCTGGCAGGTGACGTTGAAGATGGGGTGATAGTTAGCTCTTTTGTGGCCTCCTGCTCCAGGAATAATCAGTCCCTCTCTAAACCCCTTAAACTGGTTCACACGGCCCGCATTGATTTGACCATTAGTGCTCAGTAGCTAATAAATTACTGTGCAGAGCCCTTAACACAAGTCCTAGGTACCCTCCTGTTGTGGGTATTTTTCGGAAACAATACAAAACAGTAACAACCAGGAAACGGAAGGAAGTCATTACCCAGCAGTGGGATAAGTTAGGTTACGCAGCTCAAACCAAAGACAGTAAGTGTTTCTGGAAAGCTGTGTCAAATATGAGATCTGCTAATCAAATGGTGACTTCAACTGGCTGCCACATAAACAGCGAGGCATGGGTGGAGTCAGATCCTATGACATTTGTGACCGATCCCGACCAAGCTATGCAGGTAACCCTACAAGAAGTCACTGCTGCTATACAGCAGAGTGCTGGGGGCAAGGCACCAGGCCCAGATGGTGTCCCTACTGGTTTAATAAAATACAACATCAACCTATGGGGCCCAATACTGACTAATGTTTTTAATAGTTTAAGTCACTCCACTGTACAAAGCTCTAGGGTTACATAACCATTGTCCCGATTTTTAAAAATGTGGACCGATCCATGCCAAGCTGCTACCGTCCCATTTCCTTGATCACCATACCGGCTAAAATCCTGGGCAGGATCTAATATAATAAGATCCTGGCATGGACTGAGGGCAACAACATTTTAAATATCTGCCAATATAGCTTCCGCAATTGCATAGGCACAATAGAACAATGCCTGAACTTGAATTTAATTCTAGTAAAATACACAGTGGCAAAGTACACAACATTATACCTTCCCATTAAGGACTTGTCCATGGCCTTTACTGTGTAAAACGTCCTAAGGCAACTCCTACTTGGAATGAGGCTGGACGCAACACTTGTACAAATTCTTAACATCCCTGCAGGCAAACACAAAGGCCAGGGTTAGATTTGGCCAAAATGGTGAAGTGTCAAATGAAGTTAGCAATGAGTGAGGGGTTTGACAAGGGTGCGTTCTCACCCCCTTGTTGTTCATCCTATACATTAACAAGCTTAGCTCCCAACTAATTTCTTGTACCACAGATGTTCCCATGATAAATGGCACCCCACTCCCAGTACTGCTATATACGGATGATTCCGTATTAATTACCCATACACCCAAAGCCCTGCGCTTGTTGGTTCACTCTTTTGTGCAATCTCCCATGCTGTCGGCCCCAAGTAAGGAGGTCCACAACTTAGAGAGACATGTGAAGCCTTTTAGAGTAATGTTGCTCAATACACGCTCTCTTAAAAAAACATGAAGCGCAAATTTATGACCTCCTGTCTGAGGTCCGCCCTGATTTTCTATTTCTCATGGAAACTTGGCTGTCTAACTCCTCTAACCCCACTATTGCTTCAGCCATCCCGTCTGGATATAAAATACTGAGGAAAGATTGTTTGGTAGGGAAAGGAGGCGGTGTCGCCATTGTCTTTAAACAAGAGTTTGACTGCACCCCATTACTTTGGACCTCGCTGAGGGTGCGGAATGCATAGGATTCCGCTGCACACTATCTCCTCGGCAATGCATAGCGGGGATCCTTATTTTTTAGGCCCCCGGGGGTGCCCGGCCACTTCATAAAGTCCCTTAATGAAGTTCTTGCCCCTCTTGCCCATAGATACAACTACCTTCTCATCCTTGGCGATTTTAACTTACATATGGACAAACCTATGGATCCATATGTCATTTCATTGACCGAAGTAATGACAGCATGCAGTCTTGCCCCTTTTATCTCCTCTTTCACGCATAACCTGGGCCACACCCTTGATCAGATTTCTTGTAATCTGGAACTGGAGACGGACCTGCCATCCATAACCTGGTCAGACCACTCCCTCATTAATTTCAGGATACCTAGCATAGGGACAGATATCCCGCCCTCACAGAATAAGGAGGAATACAAATATAGAGCCCTACACAAAATATCTCTCCCTGCCTTGGAGGATGCCCTAGGAGCATCGGCTCCTCCACTACTCGGAAACCCCAAAATAGATGCCCTCACTCTAGAATCCTGGCTCAGGACTAACATCAATGCGGTAGCCCCTCTGACCACCAGCACTTCCAGGAGGGTTAGTATCTCTGCCCCTTGGTTCAACGAGCCTTTGAGAACTAGCAAAAGCGAATGCAAACGCTTAGAAATAAAGTGGTGCAAACACTATAAACCTGAGGATAAACTGGTTTATAAGGCAGCTCTAAAATCCCATTATCTGCAGGTTAAAGAGGCCAAGAAAGTTATCTGCAGACTAAGATCGAGACCGCTACCAATAAGGGTAAAGAGATCTGTGGCATCATAAAGTCGTTTACTTCCCCAAAGGCCGTTGTTAAGGAGTCTCCGCACACTGCTGAATGGACTAGCGAGTTGGCCTCATCCCTCCACAGTAAGATTGTTGCGATCCAACAGTCTTTTTCTGAGGAAACCTTGGAGGACCCTGCTCCACGTCAGAATCTGGGCAGGGAGTGCGGCCCTCGGCAACTCCCGGTGTTATTGCAGTTTCCTTCTATACAACTTGAAGACTTGCGACTCTCAAGGCCCTTAAGCCACGCTCACCTGTGCATGCATGTCCAGCAAAACTACTAGCATCTGTGGCCTACGCTGTAAACCCCATAGTGAATAAGGTGCTGAATTCATTCCTTTCCAGGGGCATTGTGCCGTCCATTTGGAAGTGTGCAAAATGTCTGCTGCTCCTTAAAAAACCTTCCGCAGACTTTAAAGTGCCCGCGAACTATAGGCCCATCTACCTTCTCTCGGCTCTCTCAAAGGTACTGGAGAAGCATGTAAACAGAGCTATCTTTGTTTATGCAGAAAACCACAATCTCCTGCATATGACTCAATCTGGCTTTAGGGCCAATTACAGTACGGAGACGAGTCTGTTGGAAGTCACGGAGCACTTAAAGGAAAAGCTTGACCGGGGGCAGAGCTATCCTTATATTATTGGATCTTTTGGCGGTCTGCGACACGGTCCCACATGATAGACTTTTGAAAAGGCTGAGGGATATTGGCATCGGTGGATCAGCACTGGCATGGATAACATCTTGCCTTAAGGCTAGAAACAAGGAGATTTGGATGCCTCCTTTTGCTTCCATCATGCCCAGCATGAAAGTAGGAGTCCCTCAGGGCTCCATCCTCAGCCCTACTCTTTTTAACTTAAACATATCCCCCCTTGCACACCTGGCAGAGGCCAGTGGGGCTAAGATAATCTCATATGATGACGACACGCAACTGATTTTCACCTGAGACAAGGGAGAGGACTTTAAAGGGGATAGAATTAGTTCTTGCCTCACAAAGTTGCTCAATTGGCTCAAGGCAAACCAACTCAAATGCAATCCTGAAAAATCCGATATTTTCTTCTTTGGCTTGCCTTCCGTGATCAACTGGAGTCATTGGTGGCCTGAGGAGTTGCCCCCACCCCCTTAGTGCAAACCACGGTTCAAAACATTGGCATCAACATTGATAGTGCTCTCTCTATTAGACCCCAAGTCCAGACCTTAGTGGGCACCTGCTTTGGCATGCTACGCATGTTAAGAAAATTCCTCCCGCTTCTTTAACTCAACACCAGGAAAATAGTGGTCCAGGCTTTGGTGACTTCTAGACTGGACTACGCTAAAATGTTGTACCTGGGTCTGCCTGGTAACCTCCTTCAGCGCCTTCAGGTGATCCAAAATGCTGCGGCTAGGCTCGTCATTAGGTTAAAGCCCAGGACGCACATGGCCCCTCATCTCAAAGTACTACATTGGCTACCAGTGAAAGAAAGGATTACGTTTAAGGTCCTGGTAATGTTTTTTAAAGCCCTCCATGGTAAGGGCACGGGTTATCTCAAAAGGAGAGTTAGCCGTTACACACCGGCCAGATCCCTGAGATCCTCCTCTTTGGACCTCGCTCACACCCCCAGAGTACGCCTGACCCGTATGGGGGGCAGATCTTTTGTGTTTTGGGAGCTCAGGCGTGGAACCAAATACCAGCTGCTCTGTGAGCCACAACTGGCTTGACAACCTTTAAGAAACATCTTAAAACCTGGCTCTTCCAGGGCTAGACGTGCTCAAGGGTCCTGTTTGCGTGAAGTAATCAGCTCCGGGACACTCTTGTTGAGTAGCTGTGCGCTTTACAAATATGCTCATTCATTCATTCATTCAATTTATGGCCACCCTTGATTTGTCGACAAACTTTACCAAATCATTTATAATGGCGTGCGGCCCTAAGTGCACTCGACTCTCAAGCGTTACAGTCAGTTCTAATCGTCTGTTAAGTACTAGCACTTTTTCCTACATAGGGGTCATGTGTAATGCAGCTGGGTCATGGGTTCCAAACATTACACAGTGCAGGGTGAAGCTATCCAAGGCATTCAGCTCACTCCTCAGTCTTCCATCTCCACCGTATGGCAGGGAACTTGCCTCACTGTTGCCGATATACACCTCTCAATGTGTCCCGGTAGCTTCTTACAGGGTGGCAATGTGGGGTATGTTAGATTGTACAACCTTATAGATGGAGAAAAATCACTTCTGTGGAAAGATTCTATCTATCCCCCTATCCACCTCCCACTTCATTTGCCATAAGGAGCTGGATATAAGCAACTTGATTGACAAAATTCGTATTCGACTATTTGGTCTTGTAAGAGAGGCCTTTTCTGTTTTCCATTTGGAAAACAGAAAAGTCCTCTCTTACAAGAGAGAGAATTATTGACAGTTTAGCCTGTGACAGAGGCCTCTCTATTCCCTGGTTAGCTTAGGTAAACAAAGCATTAAAAGAGATTGGTCTAAATCATGTTTTTCCAATATAGCATCTTATGTCCACCTTACAAGCTTTATTATTAGCCCAGGTACAAGCTTAAAGGCTCAGTGTAGAGACATTAAATTCAACTGTTGCAGTCTATTTAGATTTAAGCCCTGAGAATTCTCATACTAGCTATCTGTGGAATATTAGATGGGAACGCTCATTATTGTTTAGTTTCAGGCCGGATAGGATTAAATACTTGCTCTGTTTCCCATCAGGTTATCAGTGTAACCTAAAATCCCGACTGTGCACATGCGATGATGTTTCTGGTCAATTAATGTTACATTTTATCTTCTATGGTTTTTATAAAATATTCACCAACATGTTTTTAATTCCTTTTATGAAATCTAGAAACTTCAGGTAATGCACCCATGCCTATTACCATCTCCAACAGCTATCTGAGGATGAGACTTGCTTTAAAGTAAGTTATTTTATGCCCACTGCAGTGCGATCTTGGGGCACAATGCACTTTGATTAAATATGTCTCTATTGTTTTATTGTGTTGCAAACATTTATATTGACGATTTATGTGCTATTACATCTGTATGTCCTAAGCCCATGGAAAATGTCAAGGATCAGTTGGATATGCACCCTTGTTTTTAATAAATAGCACTTGAAAGATCAAAGCACCAACCTTGGGCAGCTGGTCCTAATGCCAACAAAAACAAAATTCAAAAAGCAGGAGGTGTATAGGCAAAATGTTTGGGGGAGATCACACCAAGGATGACTGATCTAACACAATAAACAAACAATATTGCTATCAATATAATTGCCTCATCAACTCTCTTCATCCAATTCCTTACAATATGAGGCATCCGTCTCGCAGCAAGCTAGTTTTCCAACCTTTAAAACCAAACCAAATTAAAGAATTCAAGTAAAAGTATACTTCTTGTGTGATTGAAAGAAAGTTCCACCTACCAGTAATCACCACTTTGTGCATCACAACACACTTCCTGCTTGTTAGACCTGGCATTTTTTGCGGGTTAACCTCTAGACATTTTGCCTTTTGGCCTCCTGCTTTTGACCCATTTTTCATTGGTTTTAGGACTCTGGGCACTTTACCACTACTAATCAGTGCTAAAGTGCATATGTTCTCTGTATTAATTGTATTATTGATTGGTGTATCTATGATTGGCATATTTGATTTACTAATAATTCCATAGTAAAGGGCAAAGGTGTGCCCAGGGGCTGTAAATCAAATGCTACTAATGGGCCTGCAGCACTAATTGTGCCACCCACACAAGCAGCCTTTCAAAGGTGTCTCAGAACTGCCACTGCAGTGTCTGCATGCACAGTTTTTAGCTGCCATGGCAAGTGCATCCACTTGCCAGGTCTAACCCCTTGTATTTATTGCCTATACATCACTCCCAAGCTAGGCCCAATGCGGCCCCATGGGCAGGGTGCAGTGTATTTAAAAGGTAGGACATGTCCTAATTGTGAAATACTGTGCATTATGTTTTTCTCGATTAACAGGCTGTCTTTCCCATAGGTGATCATTGGAGCTGCCTTGTAACATTTTACAAGTGTAACTTTCAATTGGGAAAAGATAGGGAGATGGAGATTAGGTTCCCTCAGCTCAGAATGTAAAAACATATCTTTTAGTAAAAGTGGTTTTTAAATTGTATGTTTGAAAATGCCACTTTTAGAAAGTGGGCATTTTCTTGGTTAACCATACTGTGTGCCTCCGCCTGCTGATGGATTCACCGTCTGGTTTTAGACTGGTAGGGGCTGTTTGTGCACTCACTCCAGACATACACACAAAGGAAGCTGAGGTGTGCTGTGCATATTCTGATGGGCCATCTTGGGCTAGAGTGATGGGAGGAGTTGTCATTGACACCTGAATAGGCTGAGGCTGTTCTGCACAATGCAGCCTCCACCCCATGTAGTATGGCTGGACCAAGGAGGACAGAACTGGTTTTGCTGAGCTGGAGAGACTTTCTGAACAAAGACTTCAAAGGGAAAAGGGGGTATAAGTATTAGACCTAAACACCCAAAACTTTAGAACTCTTTTGGACAAAGGGACCTCCCAAGAAGAAGAGCTGGAAGAGCTGCCAGGAGGAGTACTGCCCCTTTGTTGTGTCTCACTTTGTTGGGTTGGCTTTCAGTTACTGCTTCTGTTTGGGGCAGTTAAAGGACTGGACAGAATGCTGAACAAATCAAACATTCACACCCAGTCACAGATTTGGGCTAAATCAATTGTCTTCTTGCATGCCATGCCCAGACGTGCGGTATGCCCAGACGTGGGTCCCTTGCTTACTGTGCCACTGGATTCAAGCTATCCTGACTGATGAGGGGTGATACCCCGAAACCAGTCCGGGATGCTTGTTTCTGGTCAACAGAGTACCTGGTTTGGCAGTTCGGCCTGGGCTATTCCGATGAGGAGCAGGGTCAAGACTGATTTGCATATGGCTGGATCAAACCTGGGGTGGCCTATTGAGCAAGAGAACGATGGGTGAATGTTTGATTTATTCAGCATTCCGTCCATCATTTCTTGCTGCAGCGAGTTTCTCCAAGGGCTTGAAGCAGAGCTTGCCTCCTGTTGGAAGTCTCAGGAGCATCAAAGACTTCAAGTTCATCTGCCAACAGCACTGGGAACTGTGTGTTTTGTACTGCAACAGAAGAAAAACCGCTATGACGCCACCAACAATGCCGCTGCTGGCTCTGTGACCTGAAGGCACTGCAGAGAGCATCACCCCGCTTCACACCACAGCCCTGGTCTCCCCACAGTGATTTAAAACACACCTGTTTTACCAAGCTCCCTTTTTTTGTTGTTGTCCCAATTCACAAGAAAACCCCTGTGAAGGAGGGGCTCAGGGCTGTGACAAGGAAGACCAGATTAATGAGGATTACAGGTAAGTATCCCGGTCATTACCTTCTATTCCATTTACTTACAATATGAGGATATACTGAAGCTGAGTCCATCCTCCAAGAAAGATGAAGGTAGGAAGTTAAAATTCGACCAATAATCAATGATTAGAAATTGAAATTACTTCGTAGGCAGTGAAAATGTAATAAATCAACAAAAATTAACTCTTCAGGTATTTACAGAATTCAAAACGTGTGTACAAAATTCAGATGATAAACCCCCCTCCCCTCCACTCCTCACTGATAATGATTTACAAACATATTTGAAGATGCCCACATGGCTGCACTGTACACTTCTTTCCATGAAGCACCCTTAAAACCTGCCCATGATGCCAAAACACCCCTTGTGGAGAGGCCTTGGGTGGTACCTGGTAATTCTACCCTTGGCTTCTTGTAGAGCAACAAGTTTCCAACTTTTACAATTATGCGTAAAACAAAGATTACATTTTTCTATTACAGTTATGAACAAAATACATCATAAATAAATCTTGTAAATTAAGCACAATGCAAATCTCCATTTAAACATTTCATGCTGCTGTTATTAATTTGAACTCGTAGTCTTTTAAGATTGCTGACTAGTTTGCCTTGAAGCACTCCCTTTGAAAACCCTGTTCTTTCCTTTGAGCTTATATTAACCCAACTATAATGTGTGGGAGGCAATCCTTGCGTTGTCAGATAGATGCAGTGTTCCTCGAGGTAATGTGCAGCAGAAGAAGGCTTTTATTTAGCATAATCATTGATAGTGTACAAATTCTTAGTTTTAAATATACAAGTGATATACATTTTAAATGCAGTATGTACATTTTCTTACAGAATGTAATTGTAATCGCATTTATATAGCGCCTACTATCCCCGACAAGGCATTGAAGCACTGTACGGCAAGTAGCACGCTACTTCTGAACCCAAGGTTATTGGTTAATCCAGTGGTTATTGCTAACTATTGTGATTAGTCATGTTCGCTCAACATAAAATGACACACATGTACTCCATTTACTTAATATTAACTTATATTAATACCACTTAGATGTGATCATTAGTGTGGGCTGGGTCTTTCAGGTAAATGGTTGGAGAGGTAGATAGGCTGGCAGAGATTAGATAGTGTTACGTTGCAAGAACATTTTAAAGAAGGAGAGGTTGTGATCTATAAAATGAGGTATGAGCCAATTGCAGAACTACAATAAGAGAGGTTTCGGCAGATAGGCAGGAGACTGAGAGGAGGCTATACTAAGAAATAGAAGGTATGCGGAGCATGGAATATAAGTAGAGGGCCACTCTGAAGACAGTAAGGAGAGCAACCTTGTGAAAAGTAGTCAAGATCAATTTTTCATGCACTGTTTTAGAATTATTATAGGAGGCTTCATGAAATAGCCAGCAATCTGAGGATGTAAGCTGTAGAAAGAAACATTTCATACAATGCTGCAAGGTTGGTGGGCATCTGTACCCTAGGGGCAGTGGCGGAGATGCCTTTTTTAAGGAAGATTTCAACAAAATACATTGTATGTCAAACAACAATACAATCCCCAGTCGCAAAGACCAGTTCCGATAGGAGCCCCCAAAATGCTCAACAATTCTATTCAACCTTCCCCAGTCCACCCACACAATTGTTCCCATCTGTAATCAAATCTGCAATCTTATCATTCCAGCCAGTCAAGGCAACACTCCAACAACCAAGCACTCCCAACCATCCCCACCAACAGCAACCAAACCCACTGCCTCCCCCCATACAAATCCATCCCAAAATGCCCAATGTTTTTCAGACATCCAACCCTAGGCCCCCCAGGGGCAAACCGCTCATCCCAAAACCAAACACATGACACTAAAATACATCTCCCAAAACAACACACCAGGGAGATGACCAGTCCACCACACAACACTACCACAAAGATCGTCATGCCTGCACCCGTGCTCCTGCACCAAACACCGAAACATCAGATGCCAAATCACCTGCACAGTCCCTGTGACTCTAGGCAAGGACCACCCCACATACATTCCATGTTCTTATATGACTCCTATCATGCTATGTATAAAACCTTTGTTCATAAGGCTTTCCACATTTCATTAAATACTAATTACCCTGGGCGGAGTACGCGGAGTCCCACTCCATGGATTTCCGTGGAGTCGCAAAAAAACTCTGCCATGCTATGCCGAGTTTCGCGTGCGGGCGGGTGGAGTTTGCCGGCACCCCTTTCGCGTTGCGTTGGGAACGTGGAGTGCGTACGTGCACTCCAAAATCACGCGGGAATGGCAAAACGTGATCCTAAAGTGTGCTTGCGTTCTAAATCAAGCGTGAATAGGACCACGCGGTCTGCATGGGCACGGCCATCTTGTTTTTCTGCTCTCTGTTATGGTGCTGGGCCTAATTTTTAATTTCTTGTTAATATTTGTCATCCTCCTCCTTTATTACTTTTCTACCCCTAATTTTTACTTTTTACAATAGTGTGCGTCTTTGTGTTTGTGCATTTTACGTTTTTACTTACATTTTTGCGTGTTTTTGTGACTTTTTGACTTAGTTTATTTCCCCCTACTTCTTTCCCTATTTCTTTCTTCTTTACTTTCCCTTCCTTTCCCGTCTTAGTTTATTTGATTTCCCCACCCTGCGCCATGGCAGAGCGGTGGCTTCCATGCGGGCGGCGCTACCTAAGTGTGCAGCCCCAGGCGATCTTTGGAGAGGAGGAGGTAACAGCACTAGTTTTTTTTGCAGTGCCACCTCCCCTCTATGCGGCTTCACAGTGAAGTTTGGTGCACCACCCAGCAGATGAGGCACCGCTGGGCCGACATTCTCGACAATGAGCAGGACCTGCTTGACCTGCTAGGCGTTGAAACTCCTGGGCTCAGTGAATATTAATTATTTGTTGTGTTTGTGTTCTACAATGCTAAAAAAAAATGGGAATAGCATGCTGCTCACACTCAGAGGTAAGTTATGTGTTTAGTAAAGTTTACGCTGGTATATTATTATTGTTTGATCCAGTTTCTAGTTTCTGTTAGGTAGGTGCCACTACCTAATCGCATTAATCATGCGCTCGCTTTGGTTGATTAATAAAGAGAGGCCATTGCAGACTGTTTCTTCTGCCACTTTAGTGAATCACTGAGTAGCACGTTCTCTCTGTGAGTTTGTTTCTGTAGCTTGTACAGTTCCAGGTAATTTATTTAATTGAATTCACAGTGATGATGTGAAGTATGCATGCATCTATGCATTGCAAAAAGGAGAGTGAGTTGGCTCATCAAGGGTGTCGTTAAATGGAATAGAATGAAATCAAAGATCGTTAACTGCAATATGTAGTTTTTGTTAAGGAGATTTGTAATATGGATTTAACGACAGTCGATAGACTCAAGTTGAAGGAAACTAGTAGTACTATAGGTGATCTGTTTTAGCAACCGCGTTTGCTTTCGTAAAACATTTTGTGGAGATTATTATCAGAATCACTAATCTACTTTTATTTATTTCTTTCATCAGCAGCACCCAAGGGGAAGGAGAGGGATGATTCGGAGGGCCCGGGGCAAGCTAGTCAGCTGGCGCCGACCACCAGCGCCAATTCTGAGGGCTCTGCAGATCCCAGTAAGTCCTTTTATTTTTGTTGTAGAGTTCTTAGGGTAGAACGGACTGTGGAATCTTGAGGGTATATTTTGTCTATTCGAATGTTGGTGCTATCTATCGTGATTTGTGAAGATTCAGATAGCAGGCCCAAGTAAGCTCGAATTTTAAATAAAAAAAAATCACCATGTATGCTTTTCTTTTCCTGCGTATGCCTAGCTCTAACACAGTTCAGTTCACAAACCAGTGGCCATGGTCATCATGGACCACACCCCCCTCAGTGTAGTGTGCTGCAAACCCGTTCATTTTTTGTTACAGTACACCACCAGTTTCCAATGACAGTGCAGCAAGGCTGGAAAAAAAAGTATGAGGTCCCACTTGCATTACAATTGCCACCCAACCCCATAGGTTTTTCATTGAGTGTTATTCCATGCCTGGCTTGTCTATCTCTGTGAACCAACCAATCAAATGCCCAGAGTGATATTTGGAAGATACGTTCTAATTCTAACTGAGCTGTAGTGCTGCATTGCTGTTGTATTTGGGGTTGCGTATCTGGGATCTAAATTATATGTAATGTTCTATATTCTAGCCACACAGAACATCGGTGATGCAGGCTCCAATGCCGCTGTAGGAGGAGATGGCAACAGCTCAGTTTTTGCAGGGAGAGAAGCGGCAGCAGGCACGGGCACTGGTAAGTCACATATTTCTTGCAATTACTATGCTCACTAGCTATTGCCATGGTGCCACTCGTCGTTGTCATAATAAATGACTGTGAGGTGACCCCCCCCCCCCCAGCTTTACCAGCCACAATGGTGGTTGAGTTATTAAGGACTCTTCTATCTGCAAATGCAGCAAAATCTCACATAATGCGCTTTGATGGCTTGAGGGAGACATGAAAGAACAGAAGGCAACTTAAAAGAAAGGAAATGGTATATGAGTGAAAGGGTGTGTGAGCTATTCTTGGCATGTGCCACATTTAATCATGCGATACCCATGTGAAGTGATTCCAGAACATATATCATGGTTTCCCATAACAGAATAATTTACACTAGTTCAGATTTTTCCCTTGTGAATTGAACCGCAAGTGAATAGGCAAAAGATGATAATGAATTGATGATCAGTGTAGTGGTCCCTCGATTATATATATATAAAAAAAGCTCTACCTTACCTGTATAATCCCTCTACCCTGCCCCCTGCAGTAGAGAAAATCAAGTTTCCTTTCCTTGGTTCTTGCCCAGCACATGAATTTCTTGGAAAACGTGGTGGCGGGCGAGGCCACAGAGTAAAGTGGGAGTAAGCGAATGATTTGATATCAAGTTTGGCATATGGGATACACAGTGATGAATGTGCCAAATAAAATCTATATAATTCATTCCGTTACCTGTAGTGTAGTCCATTACATTCATTTTCCTTAACATCTACTTACGGCAGACAGGATAATATATTAATATCCTCATTTCATACATGAAGTGTGTGATTGACGTAGTATCTTATTTATTATTCATCATCCTCTATGGAGCCAGGGTAGGAAAATAAATGCATTTGCTGAAGAGCAGGGCCATTGGAAATAGATAATTGTCAACTAGAGCTGCAGCCAGTAGCAAACTAGCAGAGGCGCTGGCTAGCAATGAGCATTGCTTCATTATTTTAGCAGCACACAGAACGTGTACTCCATAACAGTGCATAATGCCGTACTCATCAATGAGAAGTCATTTATTTTTCAACTCAAAGTGTCTGACTCTGTTTATTATAGTTACTTGAAAGGCCTTTGGAAGAAAAAAATAATCCACTCACTGTTTTTTAATCCCGTGATGTTATTCTCTGCCAGTCTGCCTGTTACTTTTCTGCCACACAGTCACTGCGTTTTTATGTTGGGCAACATGTGTGGGTAAAAGAAAACATAAAATTGGCCTTGTGATTCTCCTAATCATGAAGCGTGAAAACCTCGAAAGGGAGAAGCATCTGTGTCAGGCATTTGACTAGGCCCCATTTGTCCACATCCATGGTCATTGCTTTCCCAACTGCATCCCCTCCTCTTTGAATTACATAGTCATTGATCTGTTTGTACTGCTCAAACAGACTTGTAGCATGTAAAAGGTGGAGTTCCAACTTGTTGACACCTCCTGTATCAGGGCATTAACTGGTGCTCTATTTTTACGCTGAGTAATCCGCAGCTGCTTCCAGGCTTCAAAAGAATGGCTGAAATGGGTGCAGATTCTTCTGCTGTTAGTCAGTATGTTGCTGACTCAGGGGTCGATTCCGATCTCGGCCGGAAGCGCACCTAACAGTATTCGTCCGGAAAAAATACAAGCCGAACGCGTGTTTCCCGACCGATTCGAACACTCGTCCGAACGAACAAGTACGATGCGCATAACAGCCCAGATTCCGAGCGAGCCGTACTCACCCATTTCAGCTCCTGTTCCCCGCCCGAGCCGGATCCGTAAACGCCGATTCGAGTCGCACGGAACCAAATACACAGCACCTTCCGGCCGGAAGAGTACGATGCGCCTTCCGTACGCGCCGAACCCATCGCTACGTCCGGCACGTTTGAGCATCCGGGAGAGCCGTACATAAGCTCCGATTCGCGCCACAAGAAGATCCACGGCTACGAGACGAACAAGCCAGCGACGAGTACGAGTCGAAGACACGCGAAACCCGAATGAGGCGACCCAACCATGAATCCCATTGCGCAGGTCCTACCTATACTCTACATCTATTACCGGGACAGGCACGGACGCGTACGGCGCAGACGGTAAGTCAAACACCAACAACACAAACAAACGACACGTACCCGAAATATGTCACACACACAGGGATGCACAAATGACGTACACCAGCAACAGCATAACCATAGGGGTGGGATGGCCATCACCAATGCCATACACACCCATAGGGGATGGATGCCTACCACTACCACCACCCCTACTCAGGGGGCCTGGATGCCTGTCACTACTACCATCCCCACTCATAGGGGATGGATGCCTACCACTAACACCACCCCTACTCAGGGGGCCTGGATGCCTACCACTACCACCACCCCTACTCAGGGGGCCTGGATGCCTGTCACTACTACCATCCCCACCCTTAGGGGGATGGATGCCTGCCACTACCACCACCCCTACTCAGGGGGCTTGGATGCCTGTCACTACTACCATCCCCACCCTTAGGGGATGGATGCCTGCCACTACCACCACCCCTACTCAGGGGGCCTGGATGCCTGTCACTACTACCATCCCCACTCATGGGGGATGGATGCCTACCACTACTACCACCCCTACTCAGGGGGGCCTGGATGCCTACCACTACCACCACCCCTACTCAGGGGGGCCTGGATGCCTGTCACTACTACTATCCCCACCCTTAGGGGCCTGGATGCCTACCACTACCACCACCCCTACTCAGGGGGGCCTGGATGCCTGTCACTACTACCATCCCCACTCATAGGGGGATGGATGCCTGCCACTACCACCACCCCTACTCAGGGGGGCCTGGATGCCTACCACTACCACCACCCCTACTCAGGGGGGCCTGGATGCCTGTCACTACTAACATCACCACCCTTAGGGGGATGGATGCCTGCCACTACCACCACCCCTACTCATGGGGGCCTGGATGCCTGTCACTACTACCATCCCCACCCTTAGGGGGATGGATGCCTGCCACTACCACCACCCCTACTCAGGGGGCCTGGATGCCTGTCAGTACTACCATCCCCACTCATGGGGGGATGGATGCCTACCACTACCACCACCCCTACTCAGGGGGGCCTGGATGCCTGCCACTACCACCACCTCTACTCATGGGATCTGGATGGCTGTCACTAAAACCACCTCTACTCATAGGGGGATGGATGCCTACCACTACCACCACCCCTACTCCTGGGGGCCTGGATGCCTGTCACTACTACCATCCCCACTCATAGGGGGATGGATGCCTACCACTACCACCACCCCTACTCATGGGGGCCTGGATGCCTGCCACTACCACCACCCCTACTCAGGGGGGCCTGGATGCCTTTCACTACTACCATCCCCACCCTTAGGGGGATGGATGCCTGCCACTACCACCACCCCTACTCAGGGGGCCTGGATGCCTGTCACTACTACCATCCCCACTCATGGGGGATGGATGCCTCCCACTAACACCACCCCTACTCAGGGGGCCTGGATGCCTACCACTACCACCACCCCTACTCAGGGGGGGCTGGATGCCTGTCACTACTACCATCCCCACCCTTAGGGGCCTGGATGCCTGCCACTACCACCACCCCTACTCAGGGGGGCCTGGATGCCTGTCACTACTACCATCCCCACTCATGGGGGGATGGATGCCTCCCACCACCACCACCCCTACTCAGGGGGGCCTGGATGCCTGTCACTACTACCATCCCCACTCATAGGGGGATGGATGCCTGCCACTACCACCACCCCTACTCAGGGGGTCTGGATGCCTGTCACTACTACCATCCCCACCCTTAGGGGGATGGATGCCTGCCACTACCACCACCCCTACTCAGGGAGGCCTGGATGCCTACCACTACCACAACCCCTACTCAGGGGGGCCTGGATGCCTGTCACTACTACCATCCCCACCCTTAGGGGCCTGGATGCCTACCACTACCACCACCCCTACTCAGGGGGCCTGGATGCCTGTCACTACTACCATCCCCACCCTTAGGGGATGGATGCCTGCCACTACCACCACCCCTACTCAGGGGGCCTGGATGCCTGTCACTACTACCATCCCCACTCATGGGGGATGGATGCCTACCACCACCACCACCCCTACCCAGGGGGGCCTGGATGCCTACCACTACCACCACCCCTACTCAGGGGGGCCTGGATGCCTGTCAGTACTACCATCCCCACCCTTAGGGGCCTGGATGCCTACCACTACCACCACCCCTACTCAGGGGGGCCTGGATGCCTGTCACTACTACCATCCCGACTCATAGGGGGAGGGATGCCTGCCACTACCACCACCCCTACTCAGGGGGGCCTGGATGCCTACCACTACCACCACCCGTACTCAGGGGGGCCTGGATGCCTGTCACTACTACCATCCCCACCCTTAGGGGGATGGATGCCTGCCACTACCACCACCCCTACTCATGGGGGCCTGGATGCCTGTCACTACTACCATCCCCACTCATAGGGGGATGGATGCCTACCACCACCACCACCCCTACTCATGGGGGCCTGGATGCCTGTCACTACTACCATCCCCACTCATGGGGGGATGGATGCCTACCACTAACACCCCCCTACCACCACCCCTACTCAGGGGGTGCTGGATGCCTGTCACTACTACCATCCCCACTCATAGGGGGATGGATGCCTACAACTACCACCACCCCTACTCATGAGGGGCTGGATGCCTACCACTACCACCACCCCTACTCATGGGGGCCTGGATGCCTCACACTACCACCACCCCAACTCAGGGGGGCCTGGATGCCTGCCACTACCACCACCCCTACTCATGGGGGGCTGGATGCCTGCCACCACCACCACCCCTACTCATAGGACGGGTAATGCATGACACAACCAGCATACTCCCACATAAGGATTGTCTGAAAATTACATCCCCCAACACCATGACAAGCGTGTGTAGTCTGTGTCAAATGCCTACAACACTGAACATGACATTGAACATACAATGTGACCCCCATCACATGTGTCATACATAAATGTGTGTGGCCTCCACAATGCAAGCCGACCATGACCACTGTGGCAATGGGTTAAAACACCCCATCACCACAGTGACCAAAAGGTAAGTGTGGGGTCCATAGCTGAAGCACATTTTGAACAGTGTGGCAATGGGGCCTAAAGCCCCATCACCACAGTGACCAAAAGGTAAGTGTGGGGTCCATAGCTGAAGCACATTTTGAACAGTGTGACAATGGGGCCTAAAGCCCCATCACCACAGTGACCACAAGGTAAGTGTAGTCATGGTAAAAGCTGCCAAAGCCAAACTGCATGGATGATTCCTGGTCACACAACAACAAACACATCAGTGGCATAGTAGTGCTTGTGTCCCATAGCAACATAGATTGGGTGAGGCAAACAGTGCAGTGCCAATGAAACATCGTTTTGGCCATTTGCATACAAACATCACTCATGGGGGCTCACATTGTCAACATTCACAAATAACACAATGACAGAAGTGACCATCATAATGCAGACCCACATATCTGCACCAATGGACACACAAATGTAGATATCCTGTGGAGACTGTAGATGTCAGGTGAACAAATACCATACCATGGCAGCAATGGGACATACAAACCATGATTATTGTGCTGACTGATGACCTAGGAGTCCTAGGGACAGCAGGGGAAAGCCACCAAACAACATACAGCCAATGGCACACTCAAGATATGCCAATGCAGTGGTGCAAATGCACAAACACAAACAGGCAGACTCACACTGCATATCAAACACAACAGGTGATGGGGGTGTGTGCCAGTGTCCCCAGGCAACCACACAACACATGAGGAGGCCTGAATTCCAATTACACAGATGTGTATACAATGCCATACAAAAGTAACTCATGGATCGGATTCCCTATGTGGGCAAACAGGCATTGTTAGATGAGAGGGAGCTCAAATTACACATGTCACACAAGCTTGTAGGAACAGCAACTAACACAGTAAGAGACAGACCCACCACAGCACTACCCCCAGGGACCCCACATTGTGGTGACACTAGCCTGCATGATAATCCCACTGTGATGACAAAGGTAGATGTCATTCACACTGTGAACCACAGCCATGTGTCCTGAGCAACAAACTACCATCACACCTACCCAAGCACAAATCAATCAAAACGGCCTGCCAGCCAAGGCCAATGTGGAGGTAGGGGTCTAGCCGTGCAACAACTCACATTTGCACACACTCAACACCACACACATTGATCTCCACCAATGTGCAGCAGTGAAGCTCACATGGACTGGTGACATTGCACATGCACCCATGACAATCCCAGGGTGGTGGTGGGAACTAAGGTGCAGAAACCCATCACACATGGCCAGTCAACAAGACTCGTGAATATCTGACACACTGCACAGTACGCGGTACATGGGCATGACGTGAAATCCACCCCAATCAATGGGATCCCGGCCATAGTCACACACCAATGAAGAAGCCAAGGTGACCCACAAAGAACACACGTAGACAACTTCCAACATTGCAGCTCTGACCCTGAGGAGTGGCAGCAGTCACACACACAACGTGTCACAATCACTGAAAGCTAGCAGAAACTGTAAATTACATGACCTGTGTAACCAACAAGTGCCAAGTGGAATACAGACTGTGTCCCATCTGCGTTTGCCCACATCCCCAGCCCTGACAACAAAGACAACTAGGGATGACAACCTGATGAACATTAGTTTGCCATGCACCCACATCACGGAGAAACCAGGTCCAAGATGCTGGATGAACACAGAACAACTCAGCAAGCATCACAAACAGGAACATCCGTAGGGACACAGCCTGTGTAGGTAAAGGGAAGGGAACACGCACAGACATGCTTACACAATACACAACACGGGCCCAGGCAATGTCACGGGATTACACACTGCCATGAGGGCACTCCATGTCATGGTTCCGCCCCAGGGGGAATAGCGGTATGTGTGAGGTTGGTTCCGGTACTTGTGTAGCACGACACTGCTAGACAGGTCAGCGGTCTAGCGCTTAGACCAAGAAGTACACCTGATCGGACGAGAAGCACTTCCGGGTGAGACCGCATATAGCCGCGGCACTCATTCCCGTCAGTGCTTCCAGTACTGTACCTTGCCTGAGGCCTGCCGCTAGTCCCTTGCACCACGGACTAACTCCGCCAGCTCCTCCCGGATCCCTCGCCTTCACTGACACGCTGAAGCGTCAACCTACCAACAGACCCCTTGTTGGAGCACCCCCGGCTGCCCTTTGATTATTGCTAGCGCAGGAGCACTTGTTTGTTCTTTACACCGCGGCACGCACAGGGAAGCATGGTCGCGGCTGGTTCTTGTTTATTCTCGGCGCAGGAGCGCTTGTTACTTTCCTTTTCCCGCGACACGCACAGGGAAGCGTGGTCGCGGCTGGTTCTTGCTTATTCTCGGCGCAGGAGCGCTTGTTTGATTTTCTTTCCCGTGACACGCACAGGGAAGCGTGGTCACGGTTTTCTTTGTACCACCATCAGCGCGCAGGAGCGCCTTTCTTTTATCTTTGCTACTGTCCAGCTATCACGCAGGTGTGTGTGACGTTCCTTTCACCTTCCTGGCACTGACGTCGGGAGCACAGACACCACCCTCTTCTGGCGTGGCAGGGGCTTACCTGCTTTCCTGCCATACCTTGTCAGAGAGACCTCCATTTGGAGCACAGGTGACTATACAACCTTGAATCAACCCCACATGTTGTATGGCTATTGTGTGTGTATGATCAGGTTAGAAGGAGTGTAGACGCACTAACCGATTGATTATTCCTTGTCTAGTTGGCGATACCCAGGAGAACGCCCTCAGTCTAGTGAGACTCCTCACCTGGTCTTCACAGACGACGTCACTTCCAAACACCATTAGGCACCTTCCCCTGGTCCTATCCTTGCCTAGGTCTGTATATTTACCTTTGATCAGGTGAGGAGGGGGACGGTGGAGGTTGCTCACGTCGTCCCTGCGAGATAACTCCACGAGTATATAGGTAAGACTTGTGGGGTCCTGACACTCCACTCCTGTGGAAGGTCCGCTGTGCCAAACCTTGTCTGTGCACGACTCAAACATGTCAGCAGAACACTCGGTCAGTGAGACAACAACTACAACACACTGAAGGCTCTGCTCACATCAGCCTGGGTTCGGGAGTGTCACGTCAGTCATCTGCATACACCCAAAACATGTGTCAAGCAAGTTGCACTGTATACACAGATGAGTCCTTCAACATTGATGTGCTAAACTGCATGTCCAGTGGAGATGGGCACACAGTCAGGGAAATAGAAACATTGAACAGTGGTAAGCCCACCAGATGTGCATCAGTGTAAGACAAAGATGTTAATTAACAAATGCAAAACGTACATCCCTGTGACAAATGCTGAACATTACACCCTCAGACTGCAGCAAAGGATGCTATAGATCCAGACTACATCAGGACACATATCCCATGGACCACTTGGAGTCCATCACAGCAACACTTCATTTACCTGATCTGAACACTATTACAACTGCAAATGCATGACGATACTCATCTACATCATGTACATCAAAGAAAAAACCACAAGTAAACAAAAAGAGGCTTTATTCAGCAAATGTCAAACTAAAATTTTAAGTCCAAAATAAACTAAGGCCAATGGCCAGTCCAAATACACAGTCCCAACAGGGTGATATGTGACAACTTGTCACCCACTGCTTGCCTGCACTGGTACAGACAGGGGACATCCCCCTTGGAGGGGCATACAAGGGGCAGGCCAGGCACCGCAGGGACAGGATCAGGGGATGCCAGAGTGAGGCAGTGAAGGGGTGGTGGGTGCAGGAGTGTCACCGGCAACTGCAGTGGAGGTGTCTGACTCAGGGGGGGCCGGCACCACTGTAGGGCACAAGTCAGATGTTGTGGGTGCTGCAACCACTGCAGTGGGCCTGTCAGATGGAGTGGACTGGGTCCCCACTGCAGTGCCCGAGTCAGACGGGGTGGTTGTGGACTCCACTGCAGTGCATGACTCCAAGGGAGTGGAAGGGGGCAGATGAGGTGGCAGGACAGAGGGGGGACCCGGTCTCCACACCAGTGGCACAAACAGGCAGAGCGTCTGGTTTGGGGGTGGAAGAGCAAGTGGCAGGGGGAGGGCCTAAGCAGTTTGGGGATGCGGTATCGGTGTGTGGGGGAACCTGGGGCAGGGTGTGGCGGTGGAACCTGTGGAGTGGTGGCCTGGGGGATGGAGGAGAGAGACTGGGTGGTGGAGCTGCGTGGTGGTGGTGGTGGGGTCTTGCCCTTCCTGGTCTGGGGGACTTCCGAATGGGGTCCTCAGTCTGCCTGCGCCTGGGGAGAGTGTCCGGGGCGAGGGGCACTCCCTCTGTGTGGGTGGACTTCCTCTTCCCCCGGTATGCTGGATCAGCAGGATCGGAGGGGAAGAGGCCGAGGTCACAGAGGAAGAGCTGCTGTGTAGGTGGGGTTGCAGGTGAGGCAAGGGAAGGGGTCTTGGAGGGAGAGGATTTGGAGGACTGCGGAGTGACTGTGGATGCCTGTGTGTGTGTCTGTTCCCCATCCCCTGTGTGTGTGGTATCAGTCCCCTGGGGATGCTTGTGTGCACGTCTTGCCTTTCTTTTGGGTGTGTCTGTGCTGCTCGTGTCTGTGTGTGTGGGTGATTGTGCAGGTGTGCATGTGCTTTGGACAGGTAGGGTGCCAGGAAGTGTGGATGGGGCAGAGGTAGGAGGGGTGAGGGACTGTTGGAGGAGGGACACTGCTGCCGTCAGGGAGGAGTCCATGGACTTATTGCTCCTCTGTAGGGCAGACATACCCATCGAGATGCCCTCCATGAACGACACCAGCTGTGTCAACAGAGTGGTGTGTGCATGGAGGACACTCAGCATTGCTGTCTGCCCTACATGGAGCTGCCGAAGTAGGTACACAGACTCCTCACTCAGGGCAGCAGGGGACACAGGGGCAGGGGGTGCGGTGCCTGGCACGAAGGAGACACGCTCCCGAACACGGGAGCCTCCACGGACCTCTGGAATCGGAGCCAATGGGAGGGCAGTGGTGGTGGTGGTGGTGGTGGTGGTGGTGGCGGGGCCAGACAGACTAGCTGGGGTGTGGTGGCTGCTGACACCCGCCTCCACAAGGGAGTCATCCTCCGAGCTGCTGTGGTCCTCAGCTGAGGTGGATGGTGCTGAGGACTCCTCGGTGTGGCTCCCCTTGCCCTCCGTGCCACTGGGTCCCTCCGACCACTCGTCGGCTGCTGACCCAGTCTGGCTCTGCAGCTCCTCCTGGTCCGTGGAGCTGTCCCCTCCTGTGGTCGTGGATGTATCTGCAAACAATTAGGAAACAGACAAACATCAGTCACCTGCACTGACCGCACACACCACAGTAAGTACAGCACATTACAGAGCAAGCCCTGGCATCCTTAGTTGAACATTGCCAAAAGTCCTCACACAGATTCGGAGAAGCCAATTGTCAGTCTGATGGTCAACCATGGAACTCACACCCCTCCTGCCCTTGCACCCATCTGTCTGGTGCCTGTCTGATGGTAATACCCCAGTGTGGACACATGCATCACCTACACAGTTGTTGGACATTGCAGAGAACACGGTGAAGTATGTGAACATGCACACATCACATCTCTTGCCACTGAGTCAGTGCAGGTGTCCGGATAAAGGGATGGCCAGAGTCTAAATAGAAATGCATGTGATGCATACCAGCACCAGACACCATGATGCACCCATGTCCGGATAGTCAATGCCACAATGGGGTGCATGTTGCACATGTCACTCCCTGCAGGATCACTCTTAGGAAGTTTAATGCCATGACACAGGCATGCGTGGAAAGTCATACATCACTGTCTCCAGTCACATGGCCATGGCAGCCAGCCAACAACAGTCTGCACTGTGTCACAATCCTAGGACATGGGGAATGCAAGTTATGTAACTGACAAGTGCACATGTCCATCCCCCACAAACCACATCATCTGAACTCGTATTTGTCCACGTCATACCAATTGGACATATGGGAGAAATGAAACACAACTCTCAGAACCTGAGCACCTCACAGTGTGCTGTGAATGAAAAACAGCTGCCTGAAAGTCACAGTCGCATACACCTGTGTGCACAGTCAAGTGATCAAACACCTATAAGTCACAGAAGTATCGTCTCTCATGGTCACATCTCAGATGGCATGCTGAGCCCTAACCGATAAACATACCAGTAGTCCTGACAACGAAGCCACAGCACAATGACACAGAGGCAGACACCTGAGGGAACATTTCACTGATCACAACATGTCAGCTGATACACGGGAGTGGGAGTACAGAGTGTATTGTATGCCCTGGAGTAGGCATGACTGTCCAGCTCCACCTGTAAGAGGGATGAGCCCTGGACAGTAGGCAGGTGGCTAAGCATGTGTGACACACATGACATTCATACTCCTGAGGCCCAAACATTGTTCCCACCCGCAGCATGGGGGTGTGCCAAATACCCCAGGGACATGTGGTGATTCAGATCAGCAAGTGGACCACATATCAAAGTTACACCCAGATTACATTTCACGACTTAGGCATTGTGTGAGCAATCGACCCATCCATGAAGCCCACCACAAAGTCATGGGAACAAAAGCTGTCCCCCACCTTGAGCAAAGCAAAATGCAAGGACCCTGTACCCAAGTGACACAATTTACTGACTGTAAGGACCACACCTGTGTATCAGATGAGGAGTGGGCATGCCACAATTGAGGGACATGGGTCCTGGACCACAAGACTGATGTACTGTGGAAGTTTAACCAGGCCAGAGGAGGGCACATAGCATGTCAGACAGAGTTCACAGTGCAGTCATGGACTCACCCCCTCCTTGCTGCTGTCTGTCCTTCAGCTGCCCATGCAGGTCAGGAAAGACCACCGCCAGGATCCGGAGCATGTGGGGGTCAGGGTCCGGTGTCCGCCCCTCCTGCGAGGAGGCGACAGCTTCAGCTGGACCCTTGCGATCCTCCGGGTCCAGCCACGAAGGTCCTGCCACCTCTTCTGGCAGTTGCGGATCCGGCGCTTGTAGACCCCCACGGATCTTACTGCCCGGGCGATGGTCAGCCAGATTTCCTGCTTATGGTGGGCATCAACCTGTGAGGATGACAAAGTGAAAAGGCCATTACTATACATGCAACATATCCGTGCATCACACAGTCGGATGTACATGTCTCAATCACTGGGGCATATGATGTACACAGGCAGTGCAACGATGGCTATGAACAGTTTGCCAGCAGTTACTACATGGTATCATTGCATGGGAAGTAAACCTTGTTGGAATGCACTGTTACTGCACTGTACCTGTTCAGTGCATGTGACTACACACTTTGGGGGTGAGAACTACTCAGTGAGCATGCTAGCCAGTGGTGTGCACACTGGAAGTCTTGCTAGTCAGACAACATGCACAATTAGTAAGGCAGTGGACAGCACACTCACCTGCTCCCCTGGTGTCCCATACAGCTTGCTGTACTGTGGAAGGAGGTTGTCCAGCAGGGCCTGGTTCTCCTCAAGGCTGAAGGCTGGGGCTCTATCCACAGTACGTGCCATTGCAGTAGCCAGAGGATGCAGAGACAGCAGCAGTGTTGGTGGCAGATGTCGTCCTGGAGCATGTAGTGCAGGCAAGTGAGCCCTCGGGAACAGCCAGCATTATATGTGTGCTGCAGAGGCAGATACTGTCCCATGTGTCCAAGGTGATAGGTCCAAATCTTTTGCATCTTCTGAATCTGACCAATCCATGGAATAGCAGCACTAATACACGCCCACAGCATCCTTCAAAACTTCAACTTCATGACACCCATGAATTTGCAACATTGTTGTGGCTGGCCAACTGAATTCACTGCATCAGACTCGTTGAAGCTTCGAAAACGCGTCCGTTGCCATGCCAGTCCCCAGCCAATGCGTGCGCACCGTTCGGTCCATTGCTGTACAACGCGTATTCCGGGATACAACGCGTACCCGCTCACAACAGATGCAATGGGGCGTGCGGGCACACCGATCGGTCCATTGCTGTACAACGCGTATTCCGGGATACAACGCGTACCCGCTCACGACAGATGCAATGGGCCGTGCGGGCACACCGATCGGTCCATTGCTGTACAACGCGTATTCCGGGATACAACACGTACCCGCTCACAACAGATGCAATGGGCCGTGCGGGCACACCGATCGGTCCATTGCTGTACAACGCGTATTCCGGGATACAATGCGTACCCGCTCACAACAGATGCAATGGGCCGTGCGGGCACACCGATCGGTCCATTGCTGTACAACGCGTACCCGCTCACGACAGATGCAATGGGCCGTGCGGGCACACCGATCGGTCCATTGCTGTACAACGCGTCCCTGTACAGGTCACACGCATATGTCACCATGCTTGTCACTGGTGAACGTATGCCAGCCACATATACTTTCCAGGGACTCAGGGGCACACCTACAACACCACACCCAGTCCACACTGTATCTAAGGCATGTACGGCTGCATTACCTTTTCTGTGTATGGGGGTAAACATGTGGTTTTTGGGATGGCACTTGGGGGCAGCCACACCCAGGCTGTGCACGTGTTCATGGGGACAGGATCCTTTGTGTGTTGTGCACCTGACCACTGTGATGTTCAACTGTTAATTTTGGAGCATGTGACATGGTCACATTTCCAGGTTGCGTATGTGTATGACATGTCACATACCCCCAGGCTCACATGTGGGAAGGCATGTACGTCACAGGGTGACCCATTGCCACAATAGTGATGGCCCTCCACAGTCTATGTGCATGTTGTGTTTCCGATGTCTCTGACTCCATGTGCACAATGGGAGACAGTCTCCATCCACGTTGTTTGTGCATGGACTTTGATGTTGTGTGTGTGTGTGTCACAGACGTCCATGTCTGTCCTGCAGAGGCAACAGGGGCCACTACCTGTGGAAGTCATGTTTGTTTTCCTGACGTGTACATGATACACCATGTCATGCCAGTGTCCATGTGGCAAGACAGGGTCCCTGGGAATCTACCTGTCAATGAGCTGTGATGCCTGTGGCGCATCTGTCCAGACATGTCACTGTGGTGTGTGTGTGGAACGTGACAGCAGTAAATGGGTACTGTGACACAGCCTAATGGTTTCCCATAGCACACCCTGGAACCTGTTATCAACACATGTTGAACTGAGATGTTAGATGATGTCCATGTAGGTGCCATATATGTCCAAACAGAACGGCACACACATCAAGTACTTGTGTCTCGTAATGATGTATCATGTGAAATTGAGTATGGTGAATGGCACATATGTGGGGTGACTGACAATCTTTCTTTCTTCACCTATGCACTGCAGTGCTCCAGCTGTCCATAGACCATTCCCTGACCTGGCAACGATGGTGGAACGTGACAGCATCCGACGGTACCGCTTCACCAGGCAGCTGATTGTGGATTTGGCAGTGCGCTTGGTCCCACATTTGCAACCTGGCCGGCCGTACCCTACAGCGCTGACCCCAAGGTGAAGGTGATGGCAGCCCTACACTTCTTTGCCACCGGTACCTTTCAACACACTGTGGTGACTGCTGTTGGGATGTCACAGACTATGTTCAGCCGTGTGCTACGCGATGTTTTGGAGGCAATGTTGAGATGCCTGAACCAGTACATCTATTTCCCAACACGTCAACAACTCACTGACGTCAAGAGTGACTTCTATGCCCTGGGGAGGATGCCACATGTCATTGGCTCCATTGATGGGACACATGTGGCTTTGGTACCACCACAGGCACATGAGCAGGCATACCGGAACCGTAAACATTACCATTCAATCAATGCTCTGGTGGTATGTCTTGCAGATATGACCATCACACATGTGTGTGCCTGTTTCCCCGGTTCTGCACACGATGCCTACGTGATGAGGAGTAGTCGCATCCCGAGGATGATGTTACAGATGCAAAACCAGCGTGCCTGGCTTGTCGGTGTGTACTGACTTTGTACCATTGTGTGTGTTCTGCTATGTTGTATTCCGCCCACTTTTCCAACTCAGCTAATGTGCAATTGTCTGTCTGTAGGTGACTCCGGATACCCCAACATGCCGTAGTTGCTGACACCCCTCAGGAACCCTGTGACACCAGCCCAGATGCGCTACAATGAGGCACATGGTCGGACCAGGAGAGTGATCGAGCGGACCTTTGGTCTCCTGAAGAGCCGCTTCTGCTGCCTGGACAAGACAGGAGGGGCCCTCCCATATGCCCCAGCAAAGGTGTGCAAGATTGTCATCGTCTGCTGCATGCTACACAACCTGGCAGTGCGGAAGGAGTTGCCTCTCATCCTGGATGACGATGACCAACGTCCGCCACCTGTGGAGGATCCTGGTCTGGGCCACGATGCCAGTGATGATGATGATGATGAGGGTGATGTCCGCACACAGCTCATCACCAACTTCTTCAGCTGAATGTGAGTATCCAGAGATGTCATGTCAATGATGTGAGTTTGCATGATATGTGTGGGTGGTGCTCTGGTGCTGTTTGAGTGTGGCCATGTGCTACTTGACTGGATGCGTGCAGCGATGTGTTCTTGCAGGTAGTCTGTACTGCCCAACAGTGTTGACATGCTAACTTGGTTTTGTGTAGTTATCTTGTGACATGTATTGGGCATGAGTATTGCAGTTCTGTGCTGTTCTTCAGTGGTTTTGACTGTGTGTCATGTCTGACCTTCACAGGGTGCTTACAGAGTTGTTTGGTCAACTTGGATCCCCTGACTCCATGATTCCGCTTTCAGGGTGGCAGCAGTCGTTTCCCTACAGGTGATGTGCCACACACCCCTGGACTTTCTATCTTCTGCACTTTTTGACTTTGTGGCCACAGCCATGTGGGATTACCTTGCATTTGTAGTGGAAACAACATGTTGCAAATGTGTAATAAACCTGTGCTTCACTTTGGGATGTGCGTTGTCTGTGGTCACACATCTGACTGACATTTGCTTACTGCACCTGTGGGCTAGTTGACACAGACTGTGAATAGGTGTGGTGTCTGTGCATTCCACAGTATTTCCTGGCAACATCAGTGTAGGCGAAGAGTCCGATGGCCCTGGTGTCTCTGTGTTGTGTAGCCCTAGTGGTGTGTCTCCCTCATATGTGTCACGTCACCATGAATCACATGACGGTGTTGTACTTGCTGTAGCAGTTAGCATACACAGTGTAATTTAGCAGATCATCATCCCCATGACAGTAACCACGTTGGAATCACAACAGAGGCAAGTATGGTGTAGTAGTGATTTTATTTACAGACATGTGTGAGTATAGTGCACAGGATGGTGGGTGCTGTACATTGGGATTGTGATCCGAAGTTCCCAGATGAGTTGGAAGTCTTGGTAGCAGAAATGTCCTGAGTGAAGTCCACAGTCATCTGATACATTAGTCCAACTTAGACTCCCCATGTCATGTGGGAGAGTTGTGTTGCATTCTACAGGGTGAACAGTTTGCACACAAAGGAGACTTTCCAGAACAGGTGTTGGCTTCCTGGGGGATGTACATGGCCATCAACCTCTCAGTTTTCCTTCCTCGGACGACCCCTCTTCTTAGGGGGGGACCCTCACGTGCAGGCTGCTGCGGTGCAGGGGACTCTCCGCCAGAGTCCTCCTCCCTCCCTGTGGCAGTTGCAGTTGTTGCAGCACCAGATGTTGTGGGCACACAGGGAGGTGTGGCCATGTTGGTGCTAATCTGGCGGAGGCATGTCAATATGTCCCCATGCACCGCTGTCAGTTCTTGCCATGTGTCCCACTTGGACTCTATGCGAGACATGTGTGTCTCCACACGGGACATGTGTGAGTCCAAGCGGGCATGATGGGCAGCTTGCTGCTGTTGGATGTCCTTGAGGATCCCCACTACCTGGCAGACCTCTCCGTTGCTATTCTGGTACGCATCAGCAATGCGTGCCAGTTGTGGGTCATCATGCAGTCCAGACCCCTCTGCAAACAGCGACCTCTGCCTACCACCCCTCCCACCACCCCTGGCGACACGTGCGGGACCTGCGGTGGCACGCCCAGGTGACCCTAGGCCCCCTTGGGGGTTGTTACTGGGGTCGTTGTCCGTAGCTCGACGTTAGGCCAGGGTCCCTGTGCTGTTGTCATTGGTGGTCCTTGGTCTGTCCGTGTCAGCGGGGGTGGTCTGTGTGTTGGCAGTTGTTGGAGGGGTGGGTGCAGGGGGTGCAGATGTTGGTCCTGCTGGTGCTGCATGATGACTCGCACCGGAGGGCCCAGGTAGGTCTTCGCCATCCGAGGAGTGCAGAGGCTGTTCCACACCAGTAAGCTCAGTGTCCCCCGGAGCCTGGGACTGGGACTCCTCCTCGCCTGCTGCTGTGTCCCCATCATCACCTGTTTTTGGAAGAGACACACAATGTATGTTATATTTCTACATGCATCAATGGTTCACACACATGACAGTTGTGACTGTACCTCTGGATGCGGGCCTGTACATTGCATTGTCCTAAGTTGTAACAGTAAGAGGTTGTTATTGGTGTAGCACATTGTCCTGCAAACCTGAGGCTTTTCAATGTGAATGTTGAGGTGTGTGCATGGCCAGCATTGGTTGTATTTGGTGGACATCCGGCCCTCCTTCTCCCCCCAGCCCAGTTATCCCACCATGAAGCATACCACCCTTACAGTGTGTTCAGGTTGACTCTCAGGATGTCATTCAGTGATGTCCTGCTGTTGGTTGATGCACAGTTCCCAGCAGGGCCTGGTGCTTCCCACAACAGAGCACCATTGTCAGACATCTTTGAAGTGGCTTTTCACTCCCTGTGAGGTGTGCATGCTTCAGTGTGAGCTTGCTGGGCCATGTGGGTGGGGGATGTTGAGCTGTGACTACAACTCCCATCATGCTATTGCCTACACCACCCTTCCCAGCATGCCCATACTTCCTTCCTTTTGAGTCAACTTCACTGTGTGTGAGTGTGACAGCAATGGCAAGATGGCTGACAGTGGTGTCCTGTTGTTTGTTGGTGCACAGTTCCCAGCAGGGCCTTGTGCTCCCCACAGCAGTACCCAGTGTCAGCCATCTTGTCAGTTGTTTTCCACTCCCTGTGATGTGAGCATGGTTCAGGGTGGTGTTGATGGGCCAATTGTGAGGGTGACCAATATCTGTGACTCCAACTCCCATCATGCTATTGCCTACACCCCCTTCCCAGCATGCCCATACTTCCTTCCTTTTGAGTGGACTTCACTGTGTGTGAGTGTGACAGCAATGGCAAGATGGCTGATGATGTGGTCCTGTTGTTTGTTGGTGCCCAGTTCCCAGCAGGGCCTTGTGCTCCCCACAGCTGAGGGCAGTGTCAGACATCTTTGAAGTGGCTTTTCACTCCCTGTGAAGTGTGTATGCTTCAGTGCTAGCTTGCTGGGCCATGTGGGTGGGGGATGTTGAGCTGTGACTACCACTCCCATCATGCTATTGCCTACACCCCCTTCCCAGCATGCCCATACTTCCTTCCTTTTGACTCTGCTTCCCTGTGGGGTAGTATGCCTGTGCTGACAGGATGGCTGACAGTGTTGTCCTGGCGTTTGTTTGGCTACACGTCCCAAAAGTGTCCCTGTGCTTCACACAGCATAACCCAGTGTGGTAGTTCTTTGTGGGATATTTAATTAGAGTGTGAGGCAATGCATTCTCCCAGGTGAGTTGTGTGGAGTTTGTGTTAAGGGGGTGTGTGAGAAAAGCTGCTGGTGACTATGGTCAGAGCTGTCAGTCCTCCTTCCCACCCAGCCAGATATCCCACCATGGAACGTGCTTCCATTGCAGGGAGTGCAAGTTGGCTTTCAGGATGTCAGTCAGTGGTGTCCTGCACTTGGTTGGTGCACAGTTCCCAGCAGGGGCTTGTGCTCCCCACAGCAGTACCCAGTGTCAGCCATCTTGTCAGTTCTTTTTCACTCCCTGTGATGTGAGCATGGTTCAGGGTGGTGTTGATGGGCCAATTGTGAGGGTGACCAATATCTGTGACTACAACTCCCATCATGCTATTGGCTACACTGACTTCATCAGCATACACAGAATTCCTTCCTTTGAGTGAGCTTCCCTGTGAGGTGGTGTTCTAGTGGTGGCTACATATCTGACTGTGTTTGTTGGTTATATTTGTGCCACTGCCTTACTGTATTTGTTGTTAGGTTTGTACATGTCATGACACAGTTACATGTCACTATGAGATGGCAGGTATTGTGTTTGTCTGACTAGCATTCACATCTTGGGATGATTATCTTTTGGTTGCTGTGGATTTGCTAAGGGTGCATGGTTTGACTATCCCCTTGACAGTGATGTGTGTGTATTGTCACACAATATTGTGTATATTTGTTGTGTACTCAACAGGCTCTGGGATGTTTGATAGTCCATATACGCTCACTGGTGGTAGGATGGCCCGCACCTTCTCCTCCCAGGGCCTGAGGTATACTGGTTTGGCAGGAGGGCCACTGCCGGTGTGCTGACTCAGGAGGTAATCCTTCTTCAGTAGGTCCCTGACCCTCCTGCGCACATCATACCACCGGTTCTGGATGTCTTCCTTTGTGCGCAAACATGGTGATTGTGAGTTCACCCTGTTGACGATCCTCTCCCACATCTTGGTTTTCTGCGCCATGGGGGTCTGTTGGACCAATGTGCCAAACAACTGTGGCTCTACCCTCAGGATCTCGTCTACCAGGACTTCCAATTCACTATCTAGGAACTTTGGATTCTTCTTTGGGGGCATGGTGATGGGTGGTGGTGGTGATTGATGTGTGTGTGAGTGTGCAAGTGAGGGTGGGTGAGTGTAGGTTTTGCTGGGTGTGTGTGAGGGTGCTATTTGTTGAAGTGCTAATGGTGTGTGGCTTGTGTGATGGATGAGCTGTGAGTGTGTCTGTGGTTGGTGTCTGATGGTGTTCTGTGCTGGCAGGTCAGTGGAATTTGCAAAGGATCATGGTAGGGATTTGTGGCCTTTATATAGGTGGAGTTGTCGGTGTGTCCTTGTTCCATTTTTCCCCCCCCTGTATTTATTGGCTTTGTGATTGCTTGTTTGGCCCTTTTTTTTGTATTTTTTCCTTTGTATTTTTTGTGCATGTAGGAGATGTTCTTCTGACCGAGTAGGACGCTGCAGTTGTCTCGTGCGATCTTCTCCGACTCGCTCCCGCTGTGTTTCAGCTAGGTTTCATGTGCGGCGTACGAGTCGGTCGCGGAGTTTTGTGTTGTTTCGGCTGGCTTTTGTATGCGTGTCGGTCGTACGGCTTGAGCTCCGTGCGAGTCGGTCTGGTTTTGCACGCATTGCATTGTACTGCGCGGGTCGGAGTTCGCGGGTACGTTTCGTTCGGGTTGATTCCTGGTGCGTGTCGGTCGGTTCGAATCGCGTAGTTTCCCGGCCGGATAGCTTGTTTCCGTCCGGGTCGGTCGTTCGTTTTGTGTTCTGTACGAGTCGGTCGTGATTCACATGCATTTCATCGTACTACGCGGGTCGGACGGCGCCGGTACGTCTCGGTCGGACTAAATTCCCGTACCGAGTCGGTCGGTACGTTTTCCGGCCCGAATCGGAATCGGCCCCTATGTCTTCATTTTGGAGGAAGTCTTGCACCACCAGGTTGATGCAATGGGCCAAACACAGGAACCTGAAATAGCCTCTGTCTGACATGGCCTTGACTATGTTACTGCCATTGTCCGTGGCAACAAATTCAATTCTAAGACCTCTGGGTCACAGCCATTCATACACCTTGGTGTTAAATTCCTCCAAGATGTTTACAGCTGTATTTGATTTCTCCATCGCGAACATGACCACTGTTGCATGCTGCCGAATGCTCTTAAAACCTTCTTCAGGGCCAAGACCTGTACTCAGTCACCTGACAACTGGTCCACATGTCTGTCATCAGGAGGATGGTGTGAACAACACTTTCCTGCAAAGATTGTCCAACCAACTGCAGCACATCGTGATGCAGCGCTGGAACAGCCACTCTGGCAAAATAGGTCCTCCTTGGTACCTTCCATTTTGGGCAGATGGCTGCCATAAATTCTAAAAATCCCACTTTTTCCACAAATAAAAAAGGGAGGAGGTCCAGCGCTAACATTTCTGCCAGCTTATCATTGTACAAACATGCGGTTCGGTGGTTTCACTCGTAGGGCCCCTCCTGCCCATAATAGTAGCCTGGATTTTCTTCTTTTCTTGGGGAACTGACACAGGCGTGTTTTGAGAAGTAGATGTTAGTTGTAGACTTAATGTGCATGGTGCTGGTTGGGCAGTCACAGTGTTTCCATCATCTCACTCCGAGTCTTCTTGTGCCATTGTGAAGTCGCTGAGGTGGGTGATTTTGCTGGTGCACTGCTGGGGACAGGGCTGCTTTGCATGAAGATGTTACCCTCTTCTTCCTCATCATCACCTTCTGCCCTGATTGGACTCGTAGCTGATGTTCCCCGGCTCTCCACACCATCATGACCACATCCAGCAATTTTTTAAAGGTGCTCCTCCCACTTGATGATGTGATGTTTTTTCATATGGGTCGTCTGGCCTCCAGGACCATAATGTGTACCAGGCTTACCTCGACGAACATTTGTGTGGAAAATGGTGCATACTGCAATGTGCTCCCCCTCTTTGCTAACTGTAAAAAAGTCCCAAACTGGGGAGGAGTATTTTTTTACTACCCCACTGCCAATGCCTGAAGACGAACTGGTGGTAGGTGGTCATGTCATCGATTGCCTCTCTGCTTCTCCTGAGGCAAGGGTTGGTGCAGGTCTCAGCTGGGGCTTTGCAAACATGGCCGCTTGGAGCTGATGCTCCTTGGTGAACCCTTTTTCCAGCCTCCTGAGTGGCATTCTGCCCCTGAAACATGGACCAGAGTCTGCATACTCTTCACGCCGAGTGAGCTTCGACCTGCTGAGGAGAGACGGCTGCCAGAGTGATGGAGGTTGATGCGGGCGGCGCTTCCCAGTGTCACCGGGATTGGTGCCGTTGACTGAACTATGACGATGCCCCCAGGGCGGAAACCATTTATGTTTGTACTGACTGCTGAGCCCGAGCAACCATGGCCGATGCCCGTTGGAGCTGTTTTGGCAGCTATAGAGGAGATTGGCTTTGGTTTCACCCCCTTGGCCGTCACCTACACAGCCGGACCTTGGACAATGTTTTTCCTCGTCTCTGCTGTGTTTCCTTACCCTCCCATGCCACCTCCCTCCGTGATCCTGTGGCTGCCTCCCCCTTCCTGCCCTGCCTGACTTTGTTTGTTTTCCTCCTACCCCCTTGTCTCAATCCCCCCATACCTACCCCATGCTCCAAGTGACTTATATCTGTTTTTATTTTATGCTTTTGTAACTGATGTAAATTCTGTACAACTGTTCTCCTGCAAAGCGCTCTGATACCTCCGGATCTAGCTAGCGCTATATAAAACTCTTCAAGTAAATAAAAATAAATAAAAGAAGCTGGTGGCAGTGCTACCTCTGCCACATCCCTCGGAGCTGGTTTATATCAATGTCAGATTCCTCTGTGTCACCCTCCGCCATGACTACCTCGTCATCCTCCTCTTCATCCCCTTCGTTAAGCCTAAGTCTTTCTGGAAGTTTTCTTTTCCCTTGCCTCTCCTGTTGTCTCCTGGTCTCTGTCGGGATCCACTCCATGTCCCTATCAACATCATCAGAAGTGGTGCTTGGAGAAGATGGTGCTGTAGAACCCTTCCTTTTCTTTGCTGGAGATGTGGGAGCCAATGATTCTAGAAGAGGAAGTTCAAATTCTTGCTCAGAAGGAAGCTCAGCCTCCTGTTCTGCTCCAACATCAGACAAATCCATTGCTGGCTGCGGCTGCTTTCCACTCTGTTGTGTTTCCTGAAGAGATTGAGTACTTCTTTGCGAAAGGGACAAATCCAATTCAACATCGCTACTCATTGGCGTCAACATGATTGCACTGGCTGCCTCACTGATAGACATGGTCCTGGGCTTAGATTGGGGGGTGGTGCTGTTGATGGAGGAGTGCTGCTCTGAGCTTGCTCGCCGGAGGCCGGTGCGGCAGGCACAACTTTCCTGAAAAAGGCTGCGGTCGGCATGCTAGTGGTGGAAATCTGCTTCTACTGCTCCCCACTAGTTACTTTCTTGACAGCAACTTTCTTTGGGGCCATCTTGAAGCTGTCAGTTGGCAGTGGCACTTAACTCCACAACAAGCTGAAGAGATGACCGTGTTGCGTAGTCAGTCACGTCGTGCAGAGGCCTTCTGTCTGGCAGTACTGTGAGTGATGTCTCTTCCCTTGTGAACCTAAAAGCGAACACGCAAGAAATAAATCAGTGAGACGTGGCATTGTTGTGACCCTAAAAGCAAAAAAAGCAAGAAAAACATTAGTGAAACCTGGCTTTGTTGCAGCTCAAGTAGTAGGACAAACAAACTATATCATTCAGTGTGGTTACTTAAGTTTGTTTAAATCATTAACAATAGTATACAGTGCTCATTCCTAAAGTGGAAAACTACACCAACATAAACTTTCATGGTGACTGAACACTCAGGAAGGATTAAAAAGAGCAACAACAACAAAACAATACAGCTGTAACTGTTTGCTTTATGTGCAATGCATCACATGGGATGTGGCATGCAGGGAGGTGCAGCTGACAAATGCATTGACAATTGAATAATCCTTACACAATCATTGCTGTTGGGCACCTATAGCAGACATGGGGTTGATTCATTAATACCAGATGCTATGAAAATGTCAAAAAGAAATCTTTAAAAAATATAAAACTTAAAAAATATAAAAATAAAATAAAACATTGAAAAAAATTCAAATTAAAAAATTATGAATAAATGGCATTACCCTCAAGCATATCATTATTTTTTATTTATTAAACTGCTATCTCGTTGCTCAACCATCCATGCAAACATATAGCGAAGGGCCATACTGGCTGTACACACAAAATGCCATCCATGGCCTAAATGATGTTTTAATTCAACAGACACCACAGACACAGTTGTTTCATGCACCCAAGAATAGTACAGCGCCCACTGGCTGGAAGGCTCATTGGCAAACTAAGCCACATAGTGAATTAATTAAATCAATCAATATTGCAAACTTATTAAAAAATATGGAGAAGAAAAATGAAAATGTACTGAACTGTGCAACATTTTTCCTTTACAAAAGAAGATAAATTTCATGCACAAAAAACTAGGCCCCTACTAAATCTGCAGGCCCCCACCACAATAAATTTTAAAAATCGAATAAAAGTACTAATAAATCTAGGTGCATGCCCCCAGTCAAACAAACAACACCCTTATACACCGGTTTTTCAACTTACTTGTGATATCTCAAAAACAAAGTCCTTAAATCCAATGGTATGCAGCAGACAAGGAGAGTGATCCTTCCAGCTCCAAATCCCAATGACCAATGAAAAGTGACCAGGAGAGGGACAAAGCACTGGGAGGAGCCTGCTGGACAGGAACAGGAAGTTAGAGTCCCTGGGGCACTTCCTTCTGGTTTGTAAAAAAAAACGTTTTTAAAATGGCTTATCGCACAAAAAGACAACTCCAACGGCCAGTTTGAGAAGAAAATCCACTCCAAATGTCTCTCAGCTGTATTCTCAAGCAGAAAAGCTGATCGACCTATCCGTTTGCGATCGCGATCGGCTCTAAGAATGCTAGATTGGTGTGGTCGCGGCCGGAAGCCGTGCAAGTGAGCGCAAAGTCTTGCGGGAGCTATCTAGCGGTGTGAAAAGTCTCACGCGTACTCGCAAACGGCCTGAGAGTCTTGGCGCTTGCGCTTGAGCACCAAAAGAAAACTTTAGTGTGCGAACGGAAAAATACTCCACTTCTCACCCAAATGGCGGGATTCAGGAATCCTGCATTCCTCCGCGAAGCGCAGAGTGCCCGAATTGCGTAAACTCCGCGTCCGGAGTGGATTTACCACCCTGGCTTAATATTAATGTGCCCACAAGGGAAAGACACGCAGCACATTCCAACAAGCATTTGTAATGCAATCAGTACAAAAACTCAGTGAAACTCCGTGACTCCGTTCCATCTCATCCCAATTAATAAAACAGGAACCTCACATACCTTTGGTAAAACAAATAACTCTATCTTTACATGTTAAAATGCATATAGTCATCTCACAAAAGTGAAAATGAAAATATAGCAACCAGTGAGAGAGGTGATGATTTTGGGGTCCTCCCTAACCTAGGGAGAGAACCAACAGGATACCTTGAACACAAAGAGCACATCATGCTGAACGATTCGGTGGTGGTCACATCCTCCTAGGACCACCCCGAGCACAGTTATGGGCAAAAATAAAATCCCAACCAAAGGCCCTGCATAGCATTATGGGACGAGATTCTAGAGTGCAGTGAATATTATAGTATCCAATATCAAAACATTCCTCAAGCACAGCGGCTCTCCCGGCTCATCTGAGAGCTAATACTATAATAGTCACTGCACTCTAGAATCTCGCCCCATAATGCTTTGCTGGGCCTTTGGTTGGCATTGTATTTTTGCCCATAACTTTGGTTGGGGTGGTCCTAGGAGGATGGGACCACCACCGAATCGTTCAGGATGATATGCTCTTTGTGTTCAATGCATCTGCTTGGTCCTCCCCCTAGGTTAGGGGGACCCCAAAATCATCACCTCTCTCATTGCCTCATATTTTTCAAAGCTCACTTTTGTGAATTGGTTATATGCTTTTTAGCATGTAAAGGTAAAGTTGTTTTATCAAAGGGTTGTGGGTGCAGTAGCTAACTCCACTACCTGGCGGAGTCGGAGTTTTTGCATGAATTCCGTGTTTTCAATGTAATGCGTAGTTAGCAACTCTCTGCAATCTCTGCTAGCGGAGCAGAGTTTATTGCCCACAGGACGTACCGTATAAGTATATAGCTATGCAGCACATTATATTAGGTGCTGCAATATCTACTGTTTTTTAACATGGAATTCTTCCTAAGGTTGAGGGTTGCATAAAGCAACACATTTAAGGGGAAAATAAAGAATGAAAAAGGCATTATTTTATTTCACCTGTTCAAAATAATGAGGAGCACCAGTGATGGAATGCATCAGATAGGATAAGCTGGGAGTGTACCTTATAGCGTTTGAGCGAGAGTATGTGTCGGTGAAGGTGAAACTGTGTGTGAGAGAAGGGAGGGGTGTCTGAAAGCATGTGCGAAAGAAATTTGTGTGTGAGAGTATAAATTGGGTAGGTGCGTTTGAGAGAAAATGTGTGCGTGAGAATGTGTGTGATAGACAACTTAAACAGTTCATATATATATATCTTTTTGGGAAAGTGTGGTGTGTGAGAGTGTGTGAGAAAGAGAAAATGTATGTGAGAGTGTGTGTGTGTGTGAGAGAGAGAGAGAGAGTGAGAGGTGAAATTGATAGTAGTGCAGTGAAAAAGGAGTCAAAAGCAGGAGAGAGTGATGCAGCAACACGGGACAGCTGGGCGATTGGAAACTTGGCAGCTATGGTGGTGGATATACCTATCCCAGATTCTGCAACATTGGAGAGAGCACTAGATGACCCTGTGTGGTGCAAGGAAGCTTAGCTCCTTCTTGGCTTTTCAGTCAATTGCACTTTTCATGTCGGTTTTTTAAGATTTTGTTTACAATATTAAAAAGAAACCTACAAATTTCAGAATGCATCATGATGGTGGCTGAAAAGGAAGGACTGGCTAGTGGTGTCAAACATTACATGTGGCCATTTGGCAGCTACGTACAATAATTTGTAAACTCACTACTACTATCTACAGCACTGTTTATTAGGTGGGGCATTGAAAATACTATTTTATAGCACTGGAAAAATAAAAATCACGCACTTTGAAAATGAAATACACAGGCGAGTGTCATAAAAATGAAAAATAAGAACAAGTGTTATGAAAATGAAATATAAAGTTGATTGCCATATGTATAAAGAGATTTGTGATGTAAGCAAGAGCTCACCTGGTGCAGCTGCCCCCTCTCCCTGAGTTGCGCTGATGCTCCCTTGTTACTGAAAAATATTGGTTTCTGGTTGCTTGGGATTCGAGCTGGTTGATGTAAAGAATCTTGGGGCATATCATCAAGACAATTATCGCCGCTTTAGCGGCCGTTTTCGGCCGTAAAGCGGCGATAATTCTAACACGGTATTAACAAGGACACGCTAACAGGCTTTAGCGTGTGTTACCTTGTGTCATCACCCATTTCTCTAACGCCTTGCATCTCATCGCTAATGAGATGCAAGGTAGGCGTTCCTCACATTCACTACATGGCAAAACATCGATAACGCAGCTTCGCGCTATCAACAAGGATGCCCCATACCCGCGTTGCCACTATGAAAGTCGCACAAAGACCCAATTAACGCTGGTTTCTAACGCCAGGTTAATTTCTGACTTAGCCATATTGCCCTATGGGGGTGGATTGTCATGCTAAATCCACCATGGCTTATTAGCAAGGGATTCCCTATCGCTGACATTTTATCGCTGGATTACCAGTGATATTGCAGCATTTCGCCGCTATCGCTGGATATTTTATCGCTTTGCAGATAGGCGTTGATGATAACGCGCTATCTCTGCGATATTATCCAGCGATAGCCGGCGATAATTTTACTCACGCTAAGTGCGCTGAGCGATAATTATCGCGGGGCCTTGTTGATATGCCCCCTTGTCTTTGTGTGGCATGAGAAAACAATATCTAAAATGTATTTGAAATAGAAAAATGTGGTTAACACATTTCCTTGTTTGAGAGTCTGTGAGAGTATGAAACAAGGGAGACAAGATACGTTTGAAATTGATGTGACCTGCCCGGAGTTTGGCAATTGTGGTATAGTCCAATGAACAAAACGTGCACGCAAATGTTAGCAAAGCATTTTGGGTATTGTGATCCATTTGAGCGGAAGTGACTGGCTACAAATTAACTATAGTGTCGCTGAAGAAGCTGGCAGCCCTCTGCTAAACAGGGGTTCACACATGCAAGATGTTTTAAACAAAATATATGGGAATGTGTGAAGAAACCACATAGTAAACAACGCATGTAATACCTGGTTTGTTAAAAACAGTTTCATGAAATGCATCGATTAAAGCTAGGACCTTTGCTATCCTTATTAATACTATATTTTGTTTAACAATATTTTGGTTGGTGTAATTTCATTGATGAAGTTACGGAGAATCAGTTAAAAAAAAAGTCTCATAACGCAGTTTGTGCTGTATGGCCGATGCTAAGCATGTTTCACCTCAAGATGGCGCTACACTTTTCATAGGAACCCATCCCTCTGTTTCCTGTTCTCCTACAGTCAGCATAGGCAGGATAGGTGCTGTGGGGGGATGCAGGGACATCTCTGTGCCGGCTCTTCTACACAAACTGCTTCAAATTCACAGGCGCCACGGTGAGGTCATTCTGTGTTTCACATGTTTACTGCAACAGTATTGTTTCACATGAGCGTGCGTATCAAACTATTTTGTGAAGATTTCTGCTTGAACACAGCAGCCTATTCTGCCAGAAGCGACACATCTTCACAAAAGCTGTCAGATCTGTACTGACATTAGGAGCCCAGTTACACTGTGAAAAGTGATTAGCAGCATTTAAAGTGAATCGCCAAAGTAATAAAAATAATAAAAACGGCAACGGGCTGAAACCAATTAATGAAAACCATTCACGGCTGGAAAGCAATTAATAAAAACAGAGGCGGGGAAAAGCAACTAATAAAAAACAGCAGCTGCGGAAAAGCAACTAATAAAAAACAGCGACGGCTTGGCAAAGACTGAGTAGGGAATGGGAGAGGGGTAGAAGAAATAATACCCACAATAAAGCGGACTTCCACTAATTAAGGGGAATTAATCTGTGGTTGAGCGTTGCTCCTGAGCTCCAAACGGAAGTGATGTATCGGGACCGCAAACCACTGAGGAGCCACCAAAGCAGAGTGAAGCTGGAGTCAATGTATGGTAAGCAGCAGGCAGGATTACACTCCGCAGAGTGATTACAACAGGTCTTCCAGACAGAGCATGCGCGCTGCCTAGGCTTGACCTAAAAATCAGTGTCCTGCTTTCAACAGTATTTCAGTGGTCATTGAATGTATATTTTTACACCATAAGATCGACAATGTGTTAAAAGGTACTTTTGCAAAGTTTTTCTGCCCATTAAAAAAGGAAAGTACCCTGTGGAATATTTCAGAAGACCACCAACAGAAATCTATAAAGGCCTGTGCAACTTTCAGAGAATCTAAATTTGAGAAAAGAGTTCAGGTGTAGATGGGTATCTTTGAGGAAATAAAAGTGAAAGACCAAGGGGGATATTAGCAACAAATGGCGATATTTATCGCTAACCGCGTTTAGCGCGAGATTTTCTATCGCCGCCGAATGCCGGAATCTATCGCCGTGTTAGCGGCGTATTAGCAACACGCCGCTAACAGGCGATAGCTTCCCTTTCCGGCGGAAATGGACATCGATAGATTTAGCGTGACGGCTATAAAAAATATCACGCTAACGTAAAAAAAGTGGCGATGGGCCAATCAGCGACAGAATCCAATCGCTAATTGGCACCAGGCCTGCATTTTAAGTGTTTAGCGCGAAAATGCACTATAAAAGGCCCGCCAAGGAGAAGAAAAAATGGAAAATACCAGAGAAGCAATGGATGAAGCTGAGGCCACAAACAACCCCACAAATACCCAGGAGGACCAGCCAGAGACCCATGTGAAGGCCAAGAGGAAGAGGAATCCTAAGTTCAGCAACCAGGAAAACCAGGTCCTGATTGCGGAGGTGACTGAACACCAACAAGAACTGTTTGTCACCTCCACAGTGACATTGGCAAGAAAAAAGAAATATGGCAGGACATTGTGTCCAAGGTGAATGCCGTCGGAGAGAGGAGGAGGACAGTGGATGACTGCAAGAAAAGCTGGCATGATACCAAGCGATAAAACAAAGGAGAAACTAGCAGCCAACCTGAAAGCAGCTAAGCAGACTGGAGGTGGGAGTCCAGCGCCACAGGAGGAGCTGGATGAGTTGGAGGAGCAGGTGTCCCGAGTCATCAGTGAGGAGACGTGGTTGGAGTTGCGGGCCAGGATCTTGCTGAACGTGACCAGACACAACAACACCAGTGTGAGCATCAACCAGGGACGGGGTGGACGGGGGTGGATGGGCCCAGTGGCACTCATGTACAATTAAATTAATTGAAGTGCATACCCACAATTACTGTGGATCATGTCCCGGATACCCCTGTCCATGGTGGCATAGGGACATATCACCCTTCTCAAACAACACATTGCATGACACACATTGGCGGGCACACAGACTTGTAAATGTGCACAGAAAAGTAAGCCCAACATAGTCCAAGATCAATGTCAGACCACTCCATAAGTGCAACATCAAATGACAAAGTGGCACAACAACTTGAGATGCGGCAGGGTGGCAAAATGGCCCCCTTGCCACATCACCACTCACATACAAATTGCCAGCACAAGGACACATCTCTCTCTGACGCCAAACTGTAGCTGCACTGTGAATGTGACTTGTCATGTGCATGATAAGGCATGCCACCACCAATGTCAGCACACCTGCAGCATGATGCACATGTGTCTGAGTAGTGTGCAAGGTTGTGTATGCGCAGTAAAGTCCACCTATATGCACATGCACATTCCTGCACACTACTCAAACACATGTGCACAATGCTGCAGGTGTGCTGACATTGGTGGTGGCATGCCTTATCGCGCAGATGACCAGTCACATTCACAGTGCATCCGCAGTTTGGCGTCAGAGAGAGACGTGTCCTTGTGCAGGCAATTTGTATGTGCGTGGTGATGTGGCAAGGGGGAAAATCTGACATCACCTGCATTTCCAGGCAATGTGCCCCCTTGCCTGTTCATGAGATGCAGTCCGGTGTACACCAAGTGGGTAAACATCTAGTGAGTCTGCATACCACACACACATCTAATGTCACAACAAATTGACCATGTAGGCCGCTGGATAAAAGTTGCACATCCAAAATTGTACACAAACAGCACACTTCACTCAAAGGGCGATGGAATACAATGAGCAGGGGGACATGCCTACAACACCACAGTACGTGGACAATACAGATCAGGAATGTGTCACACAAATATGTACTGCATGCCTTGTCTGTGTGACATACTCCCTGAACCACAATGTGCCTGTAAAGCGGTCTCACTGCCAAAGTAGGACAACAAGCAAGGACAGCAAATTTGAAACAAATAATGACAAACGCCCAAATTCCACCCTCAGCCCTTAGCTGAAATTGCACTCCTACACCCCCAAGTGTACACATCTGCCATACAGAAAACAGCATCCCACATCAGTCCTGATGTGGGTTGCCCATCACATCCTCATGTGCAATTCAACGTAACTATTTGGTAAGTCAACTGTGTCAGTGAACAAATATGCAGTCAGGTAGTTATCACCCACACGCTAAGCCAGGCATTGAATACCAGAACCAGGACAGCAGGTATCATCCATGTCAGCAGCTGCGTGACACAAACACACATCCCCCGCCCATTTGCATCTCTTGTGAGGGTGGTGGTGACCAGGCCTGAGCACCATAAATAGGCATCATGAAATGCACATACATCAGAAAACTGACCACTTACACACCACACGTGGGGTCAACCTTGAGGGTAATCGGTGTTGACACTATGGGGCATATTATCAAGCCCCTATCGCCACCACAACGTCACTTTTTTGTGACGTTTGGGTGGCGATAGGGTCAGCGCCCCATTATCAAGGCAGCGTTAAGTCACTTAACGTGTCTTAAAGCTTTAAGTGGCTTTACGCTGCCTTGAGATTAGGGCCCCTTTCACTCTAAACTTTGTGTGAAAGGGGGCGTGCAGTGGGTGTTGTGGTGGGCGTCCCACCACAACACCCATTGAAGTTGACGCTGCCATTGATTATCAAGGTAGGCGATTATCAATCAATAGCTTTATTTCGATAACACGTATCATAAAAGCATTGTTCGACAGTTGTACAAAAAATAAAAACATATACTAGATTGTGATTAGTCTTTGAATGCAAAAATTCACATAAAATATGCTGGCACAGCATTTTTGGCATTGTGTTATATTACGAAGCATAAAACAGATATCAGTAAAAACATTTACCTAAAAAGTGTGCATGCAAGTTTCTACGAATTCATGGCATAACATGTACACATCGGTTAAAAGAGAAGTATTAAAATTTTTTTTAAAAACAGAGTTCATCACAACAGTATTTATGTAAAGTGCAGGTGCCATGTCCATCTGGAGAGACATTCTAAATTTGTGGTGACATCCCGAAGTAGTCTGTGATTTAATGAATGCAGCATCACATAGCTTAATGACTGCCTCCAGTTTCACACAAGGCCTATGGTTAGGTCACCCCACGCAGGGCTTTAAGCCTAACTAACCAAGCGTGGCTTAGGAACTTAGCCACCACACAAGAGAAAAGAACGCTTGGGTCGGATTTTAGGATGCGCAGAGCAACCCGGTGGTCGCGGGTGCCCATGTCACTGCAGATTGGTTTTATCCATTTTGACCTTGCGTTGTTGTAAGCTGGGCAAGCAAACATGACATGGGCAACGCACTCCGTCGGGGCTCCACAACAAGGGCAACGTTCTATTGTGTTCTCACCTAAGTGCCACTTTGATGTTAGAGCATTAACGGGGAGCGAGCCAAACCTAAACTGAATATACAGGCGATTATAGGTGGCAGTGCCGATCTCAACACCAGAAAAATCCTGGGCCTAAGGTTGCAAAACTAGGAGAAATGCATTAATTCCCCTTGTTTTTGCTTGTTTCATTTGTGCTGCCTTATGCAGCCCACATGGAAAAAAAGCAAAATACCATGGTATGTTCATGTACAGGAAGGTGTCCCTTCCTGTACATGAACAAACAGTACTTCAAAATGCCATTTTGTAACTTCCATGTGTGCTGCACGAAGCAGCACACATGAAAGTTACAAAATGTCTTCTTAGGTTTGTTCATGTGCAGGAAGGAACTACTACCTACACATAAACAAACCTCCCTGCTCGCAGACACCCTTGCACTCTGGTGCAAGGGTGCCTGCACTGGCACTAAGCTGTGTAATTTTGTGCCATCGCAGGGAAACGCCAGGCTGCACCATATCCTTGTTAACATGGTGCAGCCTGGCGTTACAAAGTGGTGGCGCGAGGCGTGAAGCCAAGATGGCTAACGCTCTCTCCGCCACTTCCTTGGTAACATGTCCCTGTCTGTTCAGACAGCAACAACAATAGAAACTCACGCCGAACCATACTCACAACGGGTAAGCCAAACGGAGGGCAGTGAGCAATGCATGCAAGAAAAAACATGAAGGACGACATGCACACAAGACAAGTCACAATAGACAAAGCAACATGGATGTCCATGTGTACTACATAGTGCAGCACATGTTAAAGCAGCAAGTAAGCTCTCATTGCTAATGTGCCTGAATGCTGCCCTACTCACACATAACTATACTTGCACAAAACACATGCACATGTGCATTACCCTGCAATGCTGCGTGTCCATGAGCCACATTGACAAGGCAAGTGACAGTGCATGATGAATAGCATGCCTGCAGGCCCAACATATTAACATGGTGCAGGTCACCTCACTGAGGTGGCTGAGTGTGGACAACATCCTTAAACAAGCAAGTCACACTCTGACACATCCTCGTGTACATACAACCCCTGACGTCAACAAGACATTTGATGTCAAACAATGCACAAGTCTCCCAACTCTGACCAAGACCCATATTCCACCCACTTTGCCTCATCCCAGCATTGTAAATGCACAGAATTTAAAGGTTCACTGCCTGAAAGGTATAACGGGCAGCTAAACCAAAGCTGCAGGTGCCACCATCACACAATGCAGTGCACACACATACAAATCTGAGCACATCAACATTGACTACTATGTGGGCCAAATTGCATTACTCACACAAATGAAAAGAGGACACAACTTGTGACGCTTGTGTGTAGATATTGTACAATCACATTTGTCATAGCTGGAAACTGTGAGATGACAATGTACAACAACAACATCACATCCGCGATGTCCTCAAAATCATCACTATCCTGCAACAAATAGGCATCTCAATAAAAAACAGTCTGAATGTACACTGTCCTGCAGTCTGCTTGTAAACTCATCCAATGTATGATCGTACTTGATGAACACTGTTAAACTGTATCTCCCCTATCACATTGCAGAGGGAGGGACATCACCTCCTGAACAGCAGACTGGCCCGACATTCACTGATGACGAGGATGATTACCCCACCATCAATCAGGAAGAACTCCAACATCTGCTAGACTCCTTCAGCACCCCACCTCCAGGAGCAGGGCAGCCCAGCAGCATTGCGGCAACCCCACCCCCTGCACAAACCAACCAGCAGCAAGCACCTCCCACCACAGCTGGTTCCCAGGACCTCGAGGACCCACACCTGGCCTTCCAACACCGTGTAGGCAAGGTAGATGTGATACACACCCATACTTCATACTACAATGTTGATCATTTGACCCAGACATCCATGCCACCACAACATGCCAGTATATGACGTTCCAACTCACCAATGGCGTGTGGGTCCTCGAAGCTGTCGATGTCCCCCTGTGTGATTGGTGGCCGTCCATCTGTGAGACAAGTAAAGAAATATGTGTTGGTATTAGACTTCAAATCATATGTGTCGTATTCCTCATACCAATCATCACCGTGACAGCAAATGCTAGGTAACTGTAGTGTTGCGTTTCATGTTGACTACATGATTGGGTCCACTTTGACTGCCATTCACACCAGACCTGTGACTGCTGATTTGGGACAAGCAAGACTGTAATGCTAGCTAACATGCCCATAATAGTAGTGTGAGTCATCCACAAGGCACCATTACTACATGCATCATGATGTTCTACATGCACTTTGTACGATTGAGTTGCTGCAGATTGCACAAAGCAGTTACACAGAGGTTGTTGGTGTATGACAATCTGGAGATGTCCAATTTCCTTAGACCATTTGTTCCTATACAATACTTTGTCACACAGCAACTATGTTCACAGGGCAGCTTAGCTAACGTAACACAAATCATGAGGACAGCATTTTGACACAACCTTTTGGCCAGCACACAGCTCACATGGACAATTCCTTGGATGGTTTATGTACAGTCACCCCTGCCGTACCCAAACAATCTTCTGCCTGCACGCACATTTTGCGCAGGTGTGCCAGCTATGGCAGTACAGTGCTAAGTGTTGGTCCAGCGCAGTGGGTGACACAGACTTGCACCATATGCCTGTCAATGTGATGCAGCGTTGTGTCTCGGATGTGCCAACATGATGCGCAAACGCTTTGCGTCTCCCACCTCAATCAGCAACAATTTCTCAGTTTGACACCAGTGTCACACACGTCGCAATTTCCATTCGTTACAGTATACACGATTAAATGTGGAGTTTGTGCTTACCACCCTGTAGGCCTGTCATGACTCCCACATAGTTCAGGAGGTCTGCTTCACTTGCAAGCATGTCCTGCCAGCGGTGCTTCCACTGGCGCACGGTACGGTCCACTCCAAAGAACCTGAGCATCTGCATGCCACACACGCTCCCACCTCAGCTTCCGCCCAGTCACATTGTATCCTTGCAGGATACGGCCTCCCCTCTCCAACATCAGGGGCAGGTGGAATTTAATCAGCCACAGGAAGCCCCCCCAATACCCCCTCGGACATCCTGCCCTCCCTGCCCACAGCCAGCATCTCCCTGCACACCTGTGAGCCCACAGCCAGTAAAAAAATTAAATTACCCTCTAAAATATCCCCTACAACAATGTTAGTGTACTACCCCAAGACAGACACCCGACAAAAATTAGGACAGGAGACAGTAAAACACAACAAATCAGTACACAACACTTCACAGACACTATCAACAGGACACAACAACACTCTCCAAATCTCCAAACTGCAGCACACACCACCAAACACCTCCAACACTCTCCAAAATCACCAGCAATGTGCTCAAAAGAGAAAGTGAAAGTGCAGAACACTACTCCAGTAGACAGGAAGCATGCAGACATCACTTCCTGCCTCTTTGCGGCCCGTTTTTGAGTTAGCTGTGAAAATCTGCACGCAAATAGTCGCATGAGTAATATTTTGTATTGCACAAAGTGTCGCGTGATGTATTTTAACATCGGGAGGATGGAAAAAAAAGATCGCATTGTCGTTTTAGCGGCAAGAGAAATCAATACACAGATGTACAGTCTTAGTACTAAAATCATGTCAGAGCCCTGTAACAACATGATAGGCTTGGTTAGCACTCAAATGACACCATGAATATAATGTTTCACAACACATGACACCCTAACTTGCAACATGCAACACAGGTTACACCATAATTGCATATCTAACAAGAGAACCATCAATCAATCAGGGGAATGTTAAGTGTGCTACTCACCCGTGGGGGTCACAAGGCATAGGGGCATGACTTCGGCACACTTCCAGTTGTCTGTGAACTTGCATGTGTTGAAGGTGATGTTGATGTTGCGTAGTGCTTCGTGTGTGATGGCAGATGCGGCTCTGTGGAAGATGTGAGGGGGCCAGGGGTCTGTGTGGGTCCCCAAGTGGATGCCTTACATAGCGGAGGCGTTGTCTTCATCCGTGCCTGCTGTCCATTTGGTGATGGCGGTCTGGTTGGTGTTTCAGGGGTGCTGGTGGTCCGGCTGCTGCGTCCAGTTTGTGGTCCACATATTGTCGTAGAGGTTGTTGATCTTGGGGTGGAAGTGTCGTCCAAGCCAATTGCTTATGACACACAGAAAAGCATATTTTACCCCATTGCACGCCCTATTTTTATTATTTTACCCCATTGCACGCCCTATTTTCATTATTTTACCCCATTGCACACCCTATTTTCATATTTTACCCCATTGCACGCCCTATTTTCATGTTTTACCACATTGCACGCCCTATTTTCATATTTTACCCCATTGCACGCCCTATTTTCATATTTTACCACATTGCACGCCCTATTTTCATATTTTACCCCATTGCACGCCCTATTTTCATATTTTACCCCATTGCACGCCCTATTTTCATATTTTACCACAATGCACGCCCTATTTTCATGTTTTACCACATTGCACGCCCTATTTTCATATTTTACCCCATTGCACGCCCTATTTTCATATTTTACCACATTGCACGCCCTATTTTCATATTTCCCCCATTGCACGCCCTATTTTCATATTTTACCCCATTGCACGCCCTATTTTCATATTTTACCACATTGAAAGCCCTATTTTCATATTTTACCCCATTGCACGCCCTCTTTTCATTTTTTACCCCATTGCACACACTATTTTCAAGTTTTACCCCATTGCACGCCCTATTTTCATATTTTACCCCATTGCATGCCCTAAGTTTCATTATTTAACACAACGTACACACTCCAATAAATTATTGACCACTAACAACACACTACAATTGTGAATTTATTCACAGATGACAAACATATATTTCATGGATTACACAAAAGGACACGCAACAATTTTGAATTGGGTAGCCCAATTTGCACCATGAAGACTCTAAGCTTACACATTTGACACACTGAAATGCATCTCTGTACTGAGGAGACATTCCCTGCATGAATAGAGGTTTGTGATTTTCTTTGCACTTATTGTGCAACGTACACTTTTCAGAGTGATGTACTCATGCAGGAGAGTAACATGCAGACAGGGTATGTGTGTATTGTTCTTTATTGGCACAAACCGTGATTGGGGTCATTTTGCACTGAGATACATTTGATGGGGACTGTCACAATGTGACGTGCTCAGTTGAAGAAATTGTCTATTATTCGGTTCCTGCGGGCAGTTCCTGCTGCATTTGCTGTGGGGTGTGCGCCACCTGCCTCATCTTCATCATCATCCTGGTCATCGTCCGGTGCAGCAGGCACTTGAATCCATGGAGCATTGGTGCACACACATATGTTGTGCAGTACACAACATGCAAGGATGATTTTGTTGACCATTTCAGGGCTGTACAGCAGTCTGCCACCTGTGATGTCCAGGCAACGGAAACCTGACTTTAGCATGCCAAATGTGCGCTCCACAATGGACCGGGTGTGTCTGTGGGCTGCATTTTACTGCCTCTGGGCCTGGGTGGTGGGGTTTCGGAGGGGTGTCATCATCCACGGGCAGAGTGCATATCCTTGGTCACCTGTAACATGTGATGGCGAGATGTGTACATTATTGGTTGTGCCGGCTGTGTTGTTGGTGTTGATGGTTTTGTGGTGTGTCTTTTGTGCTATGTTGTATTTCATGTTAGCCATGTGTTGCTTCTGACTGATTACCAGCATCAATGCAATTTACGTTGCCTCACAATTGATACTCCCTCCCCCAAGCCAATTTGATTGGGTGCGCTGCGCGGTTGCATAACTGGCTCTTCTACGTCTATCGATGTCACTCATCCACCCTCCTCACAGTCAATGCCATGTGAACGTTTAAATGGCAATAGGCCACACCAGACACGGTTCACGTTCAGTTCTGCTGCTGCCAGACCTGCCCCACCGCACAACACATGCTGTTTCATGTCCCGAGCTGCCACAAATCAAGAGTCAGCAGCCCCCTTGCATGCACGGCCCATTGAGGGCAGCTACGCTTCACCCACAACATCAGCATCATCAGGCGCAACACCGTCCACTCCCTGGACTACGTACTCATTCGTGAGCGTAGCCTCCAAATCACATACCACACCTACTCAAAATCCATTTTACTCTGGGAAATCTTTGCTGACATCAGACTGTCCAAGATCTTCACCACAGTGAGCCACATGGCAGGGCACACCTTTGACAGCTTATTTGCATGTGTAGAATTCGTCCAGTTCATCAACCCCACTAAACGCACATGTATTGACCACTTATGCATGCACTTCCTTGTTGATGTACCCCAAGCCACTATTGACCACATGCAGACCCCCACAAAGTTGGTGTAGCTCAGTCACCGAAGAGATGCTACACACCACCATCAACAGCAACACCCACAACACTGCAGTTGTCTCCAATGGCCCTTGGCCGCATTCTACAGACATGTATCTCCAACTGCTCATACACCCTTGTCCCACTATGCAACTGCAACATACAGCAGGCAATGAATGCCACCTCGGTCACCAACAACCTCTAAGTTGGCAGATGCATCTGCTGACACATGGAGAGAAGCTAGTGCAAGCTTGGGGATACCAGTAAACAGCACCACCGACACGGACACAATGCTCATATTCAACATCAACAATACGCCCACACACCAAACTGGGCTTCCAGGAAGGTTTGCTGTGAGTTGCAACATGGATGATCAACAGCTGGGGCATGCTAAACGCAGAGGGAACATGAGTCCTCATCCTCGTAACAGAACAATCAGCATGTGGCATCACCTGGTGGGCCAACCCCTTCGGATGCCCCCACCCCAACTCTGGGTACTTAGGCCCCGTATTTGACTCCTCCCTCTCCATGTACCTACAGGTGTACGCAGTGGGCTGCAGCTGCTTTGCCTACCTCTGCATCCTCCATGCAACCTTCTAATGGATCCCCCCATTGTCGGGTAAGACAGTGACCCACACAGTCATTGCCATCAGGCTGGGCTACAGAAACACACTATATGCCCACATGGGCACGTCTGAGGTCAGCTTAGTCCCGACTGTCCAGCACAACACCTACACACTGGGCCTTGTGTTCATGCTTTCATTATGGATCAGGTCCCTCCATCGCACATACATGGTTCACACCTCTCCCCACATTTGCTAATGAGTGGCAGAGGGGCTAAGCCTTTGGGGATGGTTTTTCTACATAGCTAGCCACAGTTCCCACAGTTCCTGGTGTTGTTGTGTCTGGTATGTGGGCATGTTGATTACTATGTTGTATGTGTGATTGTGACATGTACATTCTCACACTTATGATTTGCATCATCCCTGTGAAGTTGAGGCATGTGGTGTGTTATGTTAGTACTTACCTACTAGCACTGCATTTCCATATGTGCCATCCTGGAAGCGCTGGTTTATGATGGACTGTCGGAAGATGTAGGAATCATGCACACTACCTGGGAACTTGGCTATGACATTGGTGAACAGACCCCGTGGTCCACTATTGCCTGCACATTCATGGAATGGGTGTGCTTTCTGTTGCGGTATATGTGTGCACTGTCCGCAGGGGGCACAAATAGTACATGTGTGCAGTCAATTGCCCCTAACACCTGTGGGAATCCGGCTATGGAGTAGAATCCTTGCTTGGTCTCAATCTGTTCCTGCACAGTGTTGGGGGAAGTGAAGGTGCTGGGGTATCAGGCTGAGTATGCCATCCAAGACAGTCGGGAGGAAGATTGAAATGGCTGCCTGTGAGACTCCTCCGACTCTGGCCGTTGTTGGTTGAAAGGTCCCAGAGGCCAACATGTGCAGCACAGCCAGCAGCTTTGTCTGCAGAGGGATGTTGGTTCTCCGCTGTGTTTGTGGCGTCAACCTGTGGGCTATCAGGTTCAGGATGTGTTGGATGGATGTCCTTTTGAGCCTGTAGTGGGCAATGACATCCTCTGGCGTTAGGTCTGCGAGGCTGAGACGTCTGAGCAGGGCCCGATGTCTTCTTTGGCGCTGCCTCGGTGGTGGTCCTAGGAGAGGTGGCAGTGGCGGTGGTGGTTGTTGCCTTCGTGGGGCTCCAAGCTGAATGATTAGTACCTCCATGGCGTCAGTGGGTCTTCAGATGGGGCTCCGGGCTAGTCTCCCTTATCTGCCTCCCTTTATAACCATTTTTAGACCAGATTTTTTCTGGTCTTAGGTTCCTGCAGCTAAGGAGCCTTAGCGCGACTTGTTTTATCGCTTCGCGGGTTCGGGCCATCATTGCTAATAGAGCGATGTGGTGTTAGCGACAGATTTCGTGACGCGGCAGTAACTGGCTTGATAATATGCCCCCAAGTGTACAGAGGCAAATACATCTATAAAAGGGTTACACATGGGAGGGGCATGGTGAATTCCTTTTAGAATGTGCAGGATCAAGCACCAAATCTCTCTAAAGTCTGCTAAAATGGTGCACATTTTTAACTAGCAGAGAATGTCCCCTCCAAAGCACAGTTTACTGCATTCAGGGGTTTGTATTTTACCCTTTCGGTGAAGCAGATGAAATTTCAAACCTTGCTGCATGAGGAGCAGGCAGTGATGCATCCCCTAGTTTTGATATTTCAGTCGTTTATCTTTTTTTTCTTTTTATTGATCCATTTTATTGCATCGTATTTGTATGTAATGCATTTCACTGGCTAGAAGCTGGGATTGTCTGCCAATGTTGTGCATGGTCGATTAATAAATAACCTACACAACATTCTTATTACAAAGCAAGATCATTCAAGTACACAAACACAAGGGTTACTAAAATGACACACAAATGACACATTTGACCATTAAATTCCATGAAGTGATTTTATTCTTTCTACAACACGTGAAAAACAAGCACACGATGAAGAGATGTGATCCAGGTGACGGACAGCTACTCTTGAAGATTACAGGTCTGCAGAAGGTCACACATCCAAACCTCAATAAATCCTGGATATTTTGTGTCCTTTCTGGTATGCTGCTAGTGTCCACTGTTTGCTATGTAGCCAGCATTTACATGTTCCTTTCTATGAATTGTATGGTTGTGTTCAAATTTAGGAATATGTGCCCAATTTATGTATTTAGGATTCTCCGTGACTTAAGGAATATGTGGTCTGTTCTCATCAGGTCTGAATAGAAAGAATCTGTCAGTTTAATGTATGTATCTAAGCTTGTGGCATTTTCATAGTACAAACTTAGCCAAATAGCAGTGGAGAGCTGTACAGGGTCAAAGGCAAAGATACAGCGAATGAACGATTGGAAGGGAAGTTGAGTTCTGAGAGAGGAGGCGGGCTGTTACTTCAAGTCAACTTGATGTAGTGATCTTTAAAGAGGGGTGCTTTCGGTTATTTCCTAAATTGAAATAGGATTGGTGCAGACCTAATGGATACACACAAGTCGCTCCAGATGCTAGGTGCATCAGTAGAGAACGCGTGCTGCCCCCCTTGTATTTTTTGGGTCTTTTCCATCTCCAGCCTTATAGTGTACTGGCCGTGGGTGTGTGATAGCCACGAAGAGGTGAGCTTGTCAGGCAGACGGTGGGGGTGCTGGTCGGATGGCTTTGAAGACTATGCAGGCTGGGTCCGATGATGCTGAAAACTGAAACAGGGAGCCAATGGAGCTCCACCAGGGTGAGTGTGATGCGTCACAATTCCTCAGGCCCCCTACTCTGCATGCAGGATACCATTGGGGGGGTAGGGCAACATGGACATTCTTAGGTCATGGAGTAAGTAATGCTGCCACCAATGATTTATATTTACAACCAGGATACGGACTATAGTTGTGTCTCAATAAAGAGGATTTACTTGGTGCATTACTGGTTTTCCGATTTCCCGTTCCCGTTCCCGCTTGCAGTGCAGTGCAGCAGCAGCGCGATAGCCTGCCAGGAGACTCCCTTCAGCCCGTTACAGCCACCCCCGCTTGGCTCCATCGCTTTATCTCCCGGCTGGGAAGCCTGCCGTGAGCGCCGCGGGCCGTGAGCTGCGAGTGCCGCGAGTGCCGCGGGTGGCTCCAAACAGCCCGCAGCAGCCTTGTCTCTCGGTGTGTGGTGTGGTGCAGCGGCGGTGGCGAGGTGGCGCCGCAGGAGGTTTAACCAGCAGGCTTCAACCAGCCAGTAGCAGCTTGTAGCAGCTTGTAGCAGCCCCCGCTGGCCCCCACTGGTCCCCCCAGCTTGTAGTGTGGCAGTGGGGTACTCCAAGGAAAACGCGAACAGCGAGAAATGGGGAAGCAGAGCTGAGAGGGCTTGCTGTCCTCCCAGCTGTGGTGTGCGTTGAGCTGTGGTCTTCCTTCCCTCTGGCCCGTGTGCCCGTCGCCGGACTTCTTGCCTCAGACTCACGTGAGGCGCTGTGAGAGCGGTGAGGTTGGTGAGGTTGGTGAGGCCGTTGGAGAGAGGAGTGGTGAGTTGCGGCGGGGAGGTCCCAAGGCTTGAGGAAGGCTTGAGGAAGGAGCGTCGGGGCCCTCCAGGGGTCTGGCAGGGTCTGCTGAGGGGCTGATGCAGATAGGTGGAGAGGTGTAGGTGGAGGAGAGAGTGCGACCACGGCCGTTTTCAAGTGGTGATCGCTGAGTGACACACCAGGCGCACCAGGCGAGCCCCTGGGTGCGGCTAACAGGACCCCAGCGTGCCCTGCTTCTGTGCCTCTCTATCCCCTTCTCCCCCTTCTCCCCCTCCACTCTGCCCCTGCCGCTGCCCTCGCCCCTTCCATCTCATCAAGGCTTGGTAATTGCGGCCACTCCTATCAGTACAGCCTTCACTAGCCTTTACCATCTGCCACACGCCGCCTGGGACAGCCAGGTGCCGTTGTAGCATACTTGGACTACGGTGCTAATACAGTTATGAGGTCGGGCCGAGTAAGGAAGACTCCTTAAGACCAAAAACCAAACCTAAAAAGGAAAAATAAGCATAGAGGTTTCAAGTGGCCTTGGATCAGGGCCAGTATCGAACAAAACAAGCAAAGAAAGTAACACAGCCAAGGGTGACACCAGCACTTGCCCCGGCATAATCTCCTCCATCAATGGCGAAGGTGCCAGTGAAGTGCGAAAATGGGAAAAATAACTTCTTATCAAATAGCTGGCTTAACGCCGTCACCAGGTACCCAAATGGAGAAGGATCTTATAAGTATTGACGGGGCTCTCCAAAGGAAAAACTCCTGTACTTTCCAACCAAAAATTTACACAAAATTTTCTTTCTTGAAGGATCCTGGAACAGTAATTTATTCCAAAAGTGAGGACGTAAAAGGGCTGCAACCGCCTTTACAGCCTTTTCAGCCAGAGAAGTACGGATCAACTCATCAGCCTCTTATCGCGTCCCCGGAACCCCCATTCCACCACCATGTTAAAAATCATCCAAGGAACACGCTTACGGTGGGTGACCAGGTTCCATTAAAAATACCACCGTCACTAAGGCAGGCGGAGATTCCGAAGATACAATGGGTGTAAGAGCTGACAGGGATGACAGTGTGGTAACCCAGGCGGTAGCTGCCAACAAGTTAGGCAGTCCCAAAATCATCTAAGGCCTGGGAGTCTCCAACTAGTAGGTATGAAAGATCTACAAAATACAAGCATTCCAGAGGATTTGGAGAATCCGGAAATTGAAATCGACTTACGAGGGGACATGAGGGACCCTCATGTCTACTCTTTGGTTTCAAGTCAGTCGGCAGAACACTTGGGAACGGTCCCCCATTCACAGCCAAAAAACAGCTCCCCACTACTGCTGCAAGAACTACGAGCAGGTGCTCTGGCAGATCCGACAGCTTTCAATAGCCCACTTGGCAGCAAACCATCTGAGCGTGGTATGATGTCTCCATATGAAAACTCTCACGATACAAGCCCGGACATGTCTTTCCTGGCCTCACAGGAATGGGAGGAGCTTGTTGCTTCTTATAATTTAAAATCTGGTCGAAATCATACGCCCCCTGAAACAACTAATACACCGTTGTTGGAAAGATGCAACCTTAGCGATGCCATGCACACAGAATCTATTTGGGTGGCAATCTTAAATACAATGCAATATTCAACTACAGCCCTACAATACCAATCGCATAAAATGGATTTACAGCTCACGGTTCTTCAGACCTTGGCCGACTTTACGTCAGGGATTGACAAGAAGTTATCAGAGCTCAATAGCTTAATTAAGCGGGGACAAGAAGCGGTACATGGAAGCCAAATAGCCCAACTTGAATGCACCTGTGCCCCAATAATTGATAAGCTAATAACATTACCATCTATGTTAGGAAATCTCTTATCAGACATAAAAGGCAGTGCTTCAACGTCCACCAATTCCATAGATGGACTGCGTAAGCCAGGGACAGCTCCATTCGAACCCCAAAAAATTGGATTCAACATCAACCAATTTATCCAATACTCGTACAGGCCGCGATGCAACATCAACAATGGCCCCAACACAAATTAGTCCTGCCAAAAAAATCCCCACACCACGGAAAGTCCGTCACAAACAAAAAAGGAAAGGACGAAACAAGAAGCCACTAGCCCTCGCTCTCAGTGTTTCAAGCAAACCATACGCCACTGTGGCTGCACCCGACTCTGATGTTGAAGAAATTGGGCCCGAACCCTTCTCCACCTTGGCAGGCAGGCTGGATTACCCCATCGCAGGGCCTACTACAACCACGGCTGCCACTTTGGGGCCATCCTTAAGATCATCAAGATGGAATATCTCAAAAGCGGACGACAGACAGGAGTCAACCCTATTAGTAAAAGAGCTAGCAACTCCAAAGCAAGAACTACCTTACAACATTAAGGAAGAACAAACATTAAGGTCGTCCTCTAATGAAGTCCATCTGTCTGAAAATGAAGACCGAGCACAACAGTCGGCGGGGGCTCCGTAAAACAAAGTGGCTCTCCTAGCAAAACCAAGTCTCTAACTGTCCTCCTGCCAATCTCCCGTACTCATGCCAACCAAGGAGCGGGACAGAATAACCTTTTGCAATCAAGGCCTCATCCTCAGGAGGAAATCTCTATTCAAGGAACGAAGGAGAGCACTACTGAAGAACCGGTCAGCATCACTTTCATCCCTGAATATGAATCCCGGGGAAGAGTTGACATATTAAATAGAGGGAATGTACTACGACTTTTAAATTCCATCCCGAGTCTCGGAAACGTAAGCTCATCAGAACTACTCTCCATAGAATTCCTTCCAAGTAATAATCGTCTGTGGCCTGAGGCGACTAGGACAAGATGGAGTTCCAGTGGAATTGTGAACAAAATCAAGGAAGAAGAAAGCAAGCTTAAGCTCTGGGGAATAAAGCTGGAACCCGAATTGAAATCTCCTTACCCTACTCCGTTCCTAAATGCTCGGATCAACGACCCAGATAAAATTACCCCCTCAGTATTAAGAGGGGCAAGAAGCAGAACTCCTGGTAATTTAACTGCTTGCATAAAGGTTTTAAATCCAAGTACAAGCTTTGGGCCATCAATTCCAATTTTGACATCGGGTACACAGACTCGGACGCAAATAACTCGCACAATAACAATAGAGCGCCTAAATTGACAAGAGAGCTGCGCCTTACAGATATCCCCTGAAGAGCAAGGGAAAATAAAACTGTGTATTTGGAACATTAATGGCCTGGCAGGCAAAACTGACGATCGCGAGGTAGTTAACTACTTAAAGTCATTTGATATGATACTCCTCCAGGAAACCTGGGAAGATAAGGCCTTAGAGCTCCAGGGGTACACCTCCTATTTCGTTCCGGCCACAAAGGGCTCTAATTTTGGTCAGTCGTTCGGGGAGTTAATGATGCTAGTTTCAATAACTACAATAGGCAAAACACAATCCATAGAGGCGAAAATCACACCACCAAGCGAGGTTCAAGCAGTAATGATAACCCTCAAGTTCAACAATATGTCCCAAGAAGTTATAATAATTAACATCTACGTGCATCCCAAACAAAAACAAAAAGCTGTAAAGGAGCTGACAAAAGAAATAAAAAGGATTATGGGCGAGCAAGATACCGACCATATAATCCTTGCTGGCGATTTCAATTTACACCTTTTGGGGTCAGGCCAAGATGACGGCCCTGCACACGAACTTACAGCAATATGGGGATACCGAATCAAGGCCGAGCAAAAATTAATAAATCAACGAAATGGTCTAAACATCTGCTACAGGAATTAGAACACTTAAATTTAAGAGCACTGAACGGCCGCTTCTTGGAGGATAATCCACCAGTCGCCACATTCCATTCTTCAAAAATCTCCTCTTATTTAGATTTTACGTTTACAACATTAGCTATGTTCAACAAAATAGCAACTTTTAGAATAGGTGACAACACATATAGTGATCACCTACCACAAGAAGTATTGTTGAATGCGAGACCGGCTGTTATACTAGACGCTTGGAATCCCATTGTAACTGAAGAGATCTCTAACCTAAAGCGTATAAGGTGCAATCTCAACAACATTGATGCACTATCAGCCTCCGCCAAAATCCTACATGAGAGAGAAAAAGAATCCGCCGTCCCAACAGTAAAAGCATGGGAAAATTTTATTACGACCTTCAGTGGGAAATTTGCGATTAGGTTAGGGACCAAACCAAGACAATCGGAAGATGATCTAACAAAAGTGAAATGCAGTCCGGAATCAAAGAGTCTAAAACGCACCATAAATCAAACATTGAGACAACTGCGAAAAACACCAGGGAACTTGGACTTGCAGTCGACCCTTCGGCATACGAAGGTATTATTGAAAAGGAGGAAGTGGAGGAAAATAAGATTAAAGAATGATGAACTGTGGGCCAAGTTACTGCATGATGCCAAGCAAAAAAACAGCGCTAAGTTTTGGCAAACGATCCACAAAATAGAGCGACCGAACCATCCAGGATTAAGCTCCAATATAACAGAGGACGCTTGGGTAGATTACCTCTTTGCCCACTTCAACAACAATAGACAAAAGGAAGCGGAATCTAACAAGGAAATGGGTATTGTGACAACTGATAGTGAATCCCCCAAAGGGCAGAAGTGACACACAATCACACTATCAATGATCAATCGGCCGAAATTTCTAATACCCGCAAACAACAGGGGACCCTCCTGGCCGCCGATTTAGATTCATTAGCCTCCATTAAAGAGGAATGGTATGCACCCACGGAAAAACAGATAAAAAGTCTGATAGCCAGGGGTAGAGCTATGGGTGCCCCTGGCCCCAATGGCATCCCACCGATGTTGTACAAACATGATGCCGACTTCTGGAGCAAGGCTTTATTACCAGTCTTTAAGGGCATAAATTCTACAGCTACCATCCCGGAATCTTGGAAAGGATCAATTATCAGTCCTATTTTTAAACAGGGCAATAGAAACGATCCAAATAACTATCGACTAATCGCCCTTATCGACATAGATGCAAAATATTACGCAGGAACAATCTTGGATGAGTTAACTTCTTGGGCCTCAGAAAACTCCATCATTCCTACCAATCAAACTGGGTTTTGCAGTGGCCAAGGAACATCAACTAACATCTTGGCCCTAACACTGTTAATGGACGCAGCTAAGGAATCAAAAATCCCCCTCTTCCTCTGCTTCAAGGATTATACAGCCGCCTTCAATTATGTTGACCGAGCCAAACTCTGGAGAAAACTTGAAAGCTGGGGTTTACCTAATTCACTCTTGGATCGGCTTAAACAGTTACACACAGACACCTGGACCAGGATTAAATTAGGCGCAGGGACACATATTTCAAAACGAATCATGACCTCGAAAGGCCTCAAGCAGGGGTGCGTCCTTGCGCCACTTCTTTTTAACCTCTTTTTAGCTGATCTCCCAGGGGAGTTGGACAGCTGTATATCCCATGCTCCAAAATTGGGAAACAAGTTATTGTCAAACCTGCTATATGCTGACGACCTGGTTTTGATTAGTCGGACTCCCATTGGTCTTCAGCATCTTCTAAATACGACAAGTAGTTTCTCACATCGGAACGCCCTCCAAATAAATCTCAAGAAAACTAAAATTATGGCAGTTAATTATCATAAAAAGAAGAATAACAGTTGGTTCCTAGATGGCCAACGCTTGGACCAGGTAACGAGTTATAAATACCTGGGAATACTAATGGACCATAAAAGCTCCTTTAAACCTCAGCTAGAGTCCATGCGGAGAAAGGGAACTACAACTTATTTAGCACTGAAGTCATTGAAGAGACGGCTTCCCGACCTCACGCTGGATCCCTTCCTACAGGTTTTGCGGGCCAAACTGCTGCCGACACTAACATACGGGATTGAGGCTCTTAAAGGTAAAGACGCAGCAACCCTAGACGTAGTAATAGCCAATTCTTATAGAGCGATTTTCAATCTTCCAAAATATGTCTCCCCCGCTCAAATACGGCTGGAATTTGGGGTCCAAAGACAAACGGTGGAAAGAAGGAGTGCTTATTTAAAAAGTTGGCATAAAATCCGAAGTGCAGAGGCAGGATCCCTAAACTCCCACCTCTGGATCGCCTTACTTCGTCAAGGAAAATGCTCAGCCAGGGATTACCTGTTTGACTCCATTGAGCTACTGGGTTTGTCTGATCTCTGGGCCGTATCAACAGATCATCTTTCATTTAAAAAAACAGTGAAAAAGACAACGTCCATGTTATCTGTTTTAGAAGACAAAGCAATTCTTACTAAAAGGCACACGGCTGGATAGTGCTTAGTGATTACGTAAGGCTCAAACCCCAATCCTACTTGAGTGCAGGAGTCAAAATAAGAACGAAGGAAAACTTTCTAAAGCTGCGATTGGGGATAATTGCAATTAATCCCCACCTCCCACCATGGGAAAGAAGAGGAGGTACACCAACTTGCCGTTTATGTGGAAGCAGGAAGGAGGACATTATTCATGTAATCTGTATCTGTCCCAACTTAAAGGATATAAGATGCACCTTGTTACGTCCCTTTTCAGGTATTATGGCACCCGGTCCTGCAGGCAGGCAGTGAAGCTTTGTTTCAACCCTGTTGACATTCAGCTGAACTGTCGGCTAACAAAATTTTTTGAGACGGTATCCAAGAGACTCAAAAATTTGTCGTCATCTGAAGTATGTTAAAAATAAGAGTACAAGGGCATCAGAAGGGATTCGCAAAAAATCAAAAATGAATAATAACATTTTATAATTGCACCAGCACTTTTTATTAATTGCCGAAAGGTCAAGAAAACGCTTTTTAAATGAACTTAACACCTTTCTATAGTTGCACTAGTTTTTTAAATTAATAATGCCCAATAGTTTGAACAATGGACTTGGTTATGCTGTGTCAGGCGGCATGTAATCCAATGGTAGTTATTGCCAGCTCAGCACTATTTGAAGTGTAAGTATTTATGTGTAATGTCTTACAGAACAGCCAATCGCACAAACTGGGAATATTTTATTGATGATCATTTTAATGTTGTTTTAAGCTTAATAATTTGTGTATAATGGGAATTTTTCTGTTATGTATTTGCAAAGATTTTAATTAATCAAGCAAAAATAAATATTATCTTATCTTATGTGGTGCATTACTCAAGATGATAGAAAAGATCCAGACCTTGGAATCACCATCGAAAAGCCTAGGCCTTTCAGTGCACATGCTAAACCAGCATGTCTGCTGGATCAACAAAAAGTCAGAATACCAGTTTCACACTCAGCTGGGTAACACAGGGCAGGGGTATGTGTCTATTTACCATGCCAGAGACATTGCCATCCCAACAAACTTCATAACCATTCTCAGTGGAAGAGATGGATGAAGCAGACTCATTCATAGCACCTTGCTGTATGATGTAGTAGGTGAAAAAATGTGAGTGAGGATGCCCATATATAAACAGATACAATATACACATAGTTTTAGTACTATGAGAAGGCGCTGGCTAACTCCAGACTTTAAAAAGAAATAATGTTATCCTGAGCAGGCGCTTATAGAGAATGTTTGCTTTTCGGTTATGATCACGCTGTACAATTACCTCAAGCATGCATACAAGAGCCTGCAGTGCACAATCATGAAGCACAGTTCTGTGAATTCCTACATCTGGCCCCTTGTCATCATGGCTTATGAGCACCCCAAAACAACTTTTGAATTAACCTTGTAAACTTGAATACTCCCCTTTCAAGGGCCACCCTGCTGTGCATACAATATTTACCATCCAGTGAGCTGCAAATGTTCAAATATCAATCAGTGGCTGACATAGGGATAATAGTGGTGTTTCTAATTTATACGGGGATAGACTTCATTCTAACGATGGGGAACCTCCCTTTGAGAGCATCGCCACTTTTCCGGGGTCTAGTCATCGAGTACTAAGAAGGCAGCTCTTCTCCATGTACAGCTGCACTGATTAAAGGACAAAGGGACATTCAGGCTCTTTTTCTCTGAAGAACAGCCTGTCCCTTGCCCACACCAGTACATTCAAAAGTGTCAGATTATCAGGGTCTGTAGAGTATAAAAGATGTGCCAGGATTTTACCTCCTTCCTGATTATTAGCTGCTCAAAAAACTGGACTGCCTTAAGGGCCTTGACACGGTTCCTGCCTCCCCTTGCTTCCATTGACCAAACATACAAAGACCTCATCATAGTTTGTCATTCACATTCAACTTTTAACTTATTGTGAGTAATCCATTGATTTGATCGTAGTGGAATAGAGTTAAATAAACATTTGCAATGCAATCGGTCTCGCCTTCGGGACATTATAAGTATTTAGATGCGGTACAGGCCGGCAGAGCCATGGAAGAGTCAGTCATATGTCAGGCTTAGGTATGTAAGGCTGACTGAGCTGGGGAAGTGTCAGTTATATATTAGGCCACACACTGACACTGTGCAGTAATATTTCGTTACTTACACACAGTACTTAAGCTATCCTAGACTGAAGCCTGTAGAAAGTAAAGTTTGTTTATTGTATAGTTAATAAAAACCGTAACAATTTACATAGAACAACATCCTTCGAACATTAATTTAAAACAATTACCGTTTTGCGTAAAAACTCATCATAAAACGTATAAAAGACAACTTATGAGTCAGTGTATAAACATTTCATGAACATATAAAAGAATCTATAATATGAGTATGTAGAACTAGACATTATCTGCTTCAGTCTATTATTTTCTTCCTTTTTTTGGCCAGAAAGTACATCCGTCAGGCTCCTAGTCCCGAGTCTAACAAATTTTATTGGCAATTGTTCAATAGGCGGTGTATTTAACTCAAGTAGTCGGTGATCAACGCCTGTTTCGTCTCCTCCTCAGTACGTATAGCAAATAAAAGTAGCTTTCATCCCCTTTTGAGCTTATCTCGTTAAAGTGCTGCTGTTTTCAGTGCTTGATCATGAGCTTGTTAAAAAACCGTATCATTTCACAATCCGTTTTGTAGCTTTCGTTCCCTATTGAGATCATCTTGTTAAAGTGCTGCTGCTTTCAATACTTGATCATGAGCTTGTAAAAACGTTATCATTTTACAATTCATTTGGGAGTCAGTTGGATCCAGTCCTCTAATGATGGCAGTTCTACACAAGCTTATTCCTCTGTCCAAGAAAGCTCTCTTTAAAAAGTGACACGCTCTGGTTGCAGCTTCTTGCAATGACATATAAGATGAATTAAGTCTTCCTTTTGATAGCCGCAAAGTCGGCATTCTTTTGACTTAATGTGCTTCCGGTGTGGCTCGTCAGCCAGGGTAGGGAATTTGCCAAAACGCAATGCCATCAGCTGTCTTTTGATGTAGATAGAGAACGTAGAATCTAGGTAGGCTGCCGGTTTAAGGGTTTTGTAGTTATTAATCACTGTCCACGAATGAGAACGATGAGAAAAGATGCCTTTATCTGTTATCAGCAAATGAAATTTTGCAGCTTTGTTTAGTGCCAGCTTAAATGCTGAGAAAGGCATATTTTTATTCCAAAGATTAGTAGAACAAGTTGCCTTAAGCGCACTGGTCAAAAATTGGTTGGCCTGCGATTTTTTGCATTTCCAATTCCAGCCATAATAATTTGTTGAGGCTATTTTCCTCTGCGTTTTGCTTAATCCGATACCACACCTTTATATATGTATAAAGTCTGCCCAATGATTCGTTCATCAGTCCAAATTCTAATCGCATTTGCGCAGGCGAAGCGGTCGTGGGGATTTGAAAAACCTTTTTATAAATTCTTGTTATTAATTTATTAAGAATTTCCGAGTCCTTTCCATGCATGGCCGCACTGGCATATGATAAGGTTGGCAATGCTTTGGCAGAAATAATCGACAGGAGCGGCCTTAGGGATGGCCCCCCCAACTTCTTTGCCAGTGACCTAAACGCAAATATTAAGGCCCCCGCTCTCTGCGTCATGTAATTTTTCTGGTCCCGTAGGGATAACTTATCATCTATGTAATATCCCAAATACTTACAGCTGGATACTTTCTCCAATTGTTTGCCTTCTAGCCAGATGTTGTGTTGTGGGGCTAGTCGAGTGGTAATGAGCATTGTTTTTGTTTTGGACGAATTGAGTTCCAGCTTATTTGTAGACAGAAAATCTGAGAGTTCAATTAGGAGCCTAGTCAGGCCAACTTTGGTTAAGCTCAAGAGGACAATGTCGTCTGCATAGGCAAGATGAGAGAGTTGTAACTTGCCTAATTTCGGAGAATGTTAGTTGGTTCTATCAAGCTTTCCAGATAGATCTGATATGAATAAGTTGAATAGATGCGGGGCCAACACACATCCCTGTTTCAAGCCGATAGTGTACCCTTTTCTTGAGATTCTAGCACCATCCCCAAGTTTCACTTGAACCCAGGTATCTGTATAAAATAATAACAAACCCCTCAATATTCTATCCAGTATTTTCCAGGCTTTTAGTTTTGCCCACAGTAGTTTCCAGTCCACACTGTCAAAAGCAGCTTTTAAGTCTATGAAACACAGATGCAAGTCCTGTTTCTCGCTGTTACATTTTTCTGCTATCATAGTGATTGATAGGATATTGGAGATAGTTCCAATCCCCTTTCTAAAACCTGTTTGATTGATTGTGATCAGATTACGTTCCCCAGACCCAGTGGTGGCTGGTGACATTTGAAAGTGGTGAGGCGTAAAATTATTGGCATACTGCACCTCAGCGAGCGAGCGTAGCGAGCGAGCCCGAACAACCTAAGGGGGCTTCGGGGGGGTTCTCCCCCCGAGAAAATTGTGAAAAAAGAGTGGACAAATGGTGCATTTTCAAGCAAATTTGAGAAAGCAGGAAGGTTAATAAAGCAATTGTGAAAGTGCAGTTATTACATTAATAAAGAGATGTCATATAACATAGGTAGCTGCTTATTCAAGCTTTCTTTCACCCCATAGTCCAGCAGGGTCCAGCCTCGGCTCCTTTCATGCCTCAGACTTGGTACCAAAGCAGGTGGTATAGATATATATATGAACATACATACAAGTCACGTTTAAAGATTGTAAGTATATAGCACTTGCAATGAAAGGTGGTTTGGCAAATGAATGTGTGCGTCAGGGTGCAATGTCTCTTTTTATTCTGTGTCTTCTCCTGGTTTAGCAGCTGTGGTGGAGGGACACAAGGGAGGCAGGGCAAACAGAGCTGGGGCTCGATCCTCACCCCGAGACTCCATGGTACAGCGAGTTTGCAAAGAAGAAATAATGCACGGTTTAAGCTTCCTAAAGGAATCCTTCCCAGCTTCGCCAGGGTTAAATACAATGCAGCACTTCAATGCAAAAGCACCAGCCTGCTAACTGCGCCATTTGCAGTCCGAGCCAGATAAAAGCCGCTTCCGAAACAAGAGCAGCCTCCTGAAGGCATGATTGCTTCAGGAAGGAGCAGCAGAAACAAGCCGTGCCGTCGCCGAAGGCTGTGCATCCAGCAACGCTCGACGGAAGGCACTGAGCGCGAAGTATTCATGAGCACGAAACAAGCAATAACATTTCGGCTTCTTTTACTCCACTTTACTCTTTCCATACTCCTTCCTATTTTCTCACTCACTCGCTCTCCTCCCTCTGCTCTTGGTAATGCCTACTTTACCTGCATAGTTTCCCTTCTCTGTTCAACAGCTTCTGCCCTTTCTGGCCACAGCGAGTTACTCATTGAAAACAAGGATAGACAAAGACCTCCATTACAATCTGGGTGTAATGTCGGAAATATAATTACAACTCGGCTACGGATTGCAGGCTTTGGCGAAGATTTGCTACGTTTTCACAGATCACAGCAAGAAAAGTTCCTGTGTTAAGTGAAAAGGTGGTCAGAATAGCTCTCCCCTTGCACTGGTACTTTTTTGGCTGCTTTGCACCAATGTCAAGCATAAGTTTTGCACTTTAAGGGAACTCTTCTGTCCAAACTGTTATGCTAAGAAATAGTCAAACTTTTTTCCCACTTTGCACGAGTGCGGTGCAGGCCAGCAAACACATAAAGTTGAAAACGTTTTGGAAAAAAACATGCTCAAACTTTATGCCTGCCTTCAGGAAACGGAATTTTTTTAAGCAAAGTCCTGAAACACCCATGGAACCACCATTGTGACGGAAAATAGCATACAAATGATTTGCAACACTTATATAAAACAAACTTGGCTGAAATTGTTAGTAAATCGGCTCCCAAAAGAATTATTGGCTACAAGGTTTTCAAAGGGAGGTAAACATTGCTCAGGCAAATAGATGAACAAGCGCGCACTAAAACAGGGTCAACTCCTCTTACCCGGGTACGGCACTGGGAATCAGGTGCAAATTGCCCACCCAGTAATTAAAGAAATCTTACAAATTGGGATTTATTGGGCACAATATTTTCACCATAGATTTCTCCTACATTGTAAGTGGGTGCTTCCTACTATACATTATAGAGGACGTTTTTAATGTTTTTTTTATCTTACATAATCAAGCGGGAATGGATCTATGGTAGGATTGCCAGGAAATTCACTGGGAAATAGAATCACAAGAGCAATACTGACATGGTGGACTTGAGCCCACCTCGATGAAAAAGTCACCAGAAGAGGGACTTAAAGCGACCGAACTATTGATCCCACCCCAGGTGTGGCTCGGATGTGTGCTGTGACCCCCTCACCACAGCCTAGCTTCGGAAAGATGTGAAATGCTGCTGAAATTATTCCTTTGAGATTATTCCGAATCCGGGAACATTCTCTCATCTCTTCCCTCGTGCGCAAACAACCTTATCAGTTCAAGCTCAACAAAAGATGAATCAGTCATCTGCCTTGCTGTGTGCTGTTTGTCCTTCCTGGCCCCTATGTTTTCACCTAGTGTCAGTGCACAGTGCTTAATAATTCAGGATATGTGGCGAGATGTGTGGTGTTCTGTGCTCCAGACCGACATTCAGAGTTACTTAGAATTGCTTAGACCAATTTTCCGTGGGTGGTCAGTTTATGTCCGCGAGTTGGTTAGGTCCTGACAAGCGGGTGAGCGGAGCTCACCGGGGTGCCCCAAGCCGCATCCAGACCAAGCTGAGCCGTTTCCACAGGTCCCCGGGCTCACGGTTATATAGGGACTGAGCACAGCCCTTAAGCTCACTCCCCTGCCTGTCAGCGGCACAAGAATGCACCTAGCTGCGACGTGCCTCGTGCCTTTGCAAGTGCTGCCGGGGGTGGTGACGACTTAATTTTGTAGCCTAGTGGAGTGGCCAAAGAAACCGATCTGCCAGATCCAAGGGGGGGTGTGCCTTAATGCTGTCCTTGCGCCACCTGAACTTTAACTCTGCTCCCCTCTCCTGCTTGCGACATCACCTCCTAATGTAGCGTCCGCGGGTTTGGACTCTGGTTCTGGACACAGTCGCTTGCCAGTCGCACACACCGCTTCCAATGTGCACTTTCCCTGGTCCGCCAGTTCCAAATTGCCCGCTTGCAGTAGTGGCTGGCGTGCGGCATATGGGGTGCGATATGCAGCACTGGCACCTCCAGCGAAGAGGCGGGGGAGGGGCTGGGGGCTGCCTTCTTGCCTGGCCCCGTTCTCTCAGGCTGCTCCCACAGTCGGTACCACTACCCACGTTTTTCAGGCCTGAGGGAGCAGGTTAATACTGTGGAGAGTCAAAATTGGGAGCTTTTACTGTGGGGTGTCGTTTTTGTGACCAATATGTGGTGTAAATGAAATCTCATTGTGGGATTTTGCATTTCGGGTCCTTGGGCAAGTAGTGGGAAATGCTGCATTATAAATGCACTGGAAGAGTTTCACAAGTCTCGCCCTACCAAAATTCCTGCAATTTTATTCCCCAATTTTTAAAAAATGTTGTGGAGTTTATTAAGGTTGGCGCCTGCCAGGTGCTCTCCCTGCGACACATACTCGTCTTTCCCATATGCATCAATGCTCCTATGGGGCCGGCGTTCCTCTTCCTCTACAGGGGGCCGATGATAATGCCCCCCTTCTCTTTTCATTTTTTTTGTTATGCAGTTTTATATAGCGCGAACTCGACTTGAATGTATTGGAGCGCTTTACATGAGCAATAGTTACGTTACAAAAGGACACATTCATTTTTTGGTAGGCACTGGGAGATTAAGTGATTTGCCCAGAATCACAGGTTGTTGAGTCGACGCCGAGACTCGAACCTGGTTCCCCAACTCTAAAGTCGGCAGCTCCGACCGTTAAGCCTCTTACTACTAACAACTGCTCTCTTTTCATTTTAGTCGGAGGGGATTTATAGACTCTGGGCATACATCAATTACTTCCAGCTGCGGATTAGTGCTACTGCAAGCGTTATGTTCTCGGCGGTCTTTGCCATTTAAGTCCATCAAGGCCCTAGCTACCTTTTTTTAGGAATGACCCCCCATGGGTTTTAATTTAATGACCTGTGTTGTATCTTAGCAATGTGTCATTTACCACTCGTGCAGAGGGTGGGGCTTATGACTGACGTTGAACTTGGTCTATGCTCTTCAACCAGATCTAATTCCATGTCAATTGCCCCCATTAGGTATGATGTGGTAGTAGATGTGGTAGACGGTGTTGCTTGGAGGGCATTTGGAGGGACACCTTTCACAGAACCAGCTTTCCTTTATCCCATTCTGCTTGTTGCTGACAGGGGTATTGCAGGGTCGGACGATCTAGGCCAAGAGGGGTGGCTTTAAAGAATGGGCTCTCCCGGAACAGAAGGAACGGAGAACAGAATCAGAGAAAATAGGACTGGGGGACTTTGATAACTTTCTACCATTATATCACAGTCATTAATCAGGATTTAGCAGAAACCCGATCAGATCCAGGCCAGAGTGAGCGAGGGTTCTTGCCTTTATAGGAATAGGGAGGGGTAATTTCCAACGTAGTTTTTCACATGAATTTATTTATTACATCATATAGATTCAGTACTAAATGCCAAAGTATGGTTTTTAACAGCACTGTAAACGTAAAGGACCTTCTGACAAATGCCACCACTTCACCTATCAGGTCACGTGACAGCGAGTAGAGCGGGGCGCTCCGCGCTTGTAAAAACATGGTAACACTTCAGGTGTCACCTGTGGGGTTGGCAGAGCGGCCTGACCACACTGCTCACAATCTTACTGTTGCAAACCAGCAGCTTGGAAAACACTGGTGGAGACATTTAAAAAGGAAACCCTTCTTAGGGAAATTGGGTCTCTTGTGCAGTGAGTCACTACTTGGAGTGGTCTGACTGGCCTTGTTTCCGAACTATTTTAACACAGTCTAACATTAACAAGCAAAAACTTTTCTATCAATGCCAAAGTAAACAAAACTCTGAAAGGCACTGTCATCCAGTGTGACCTACAATCTGAACTCACACGAAGGACCTTGTACTCTTGGTATATCAAACCACTATGTAGTGTGCATTACTAGCTCGGGAGAAGGCATCTTTGTAACCACTCATCTGAGCCTAACGCCATTAAAACGAAGAAAGACGACTATTTAGACTTTCATACTGACTGACTCTATTCACTTACATAGTACAATACACAACAACAGTGTCACTGGGTGCTGTAAAACGCCTAGAATTGCACATGTATAGTATAGGGAGGTAATGAACTACTCCTCTGGCCAGCGCTATGTTGGTTATTAAAAGTTCAAAGCTTAGCTTTCTTTCAATTTCTCATCAGGTGTTCGCGCCCGCTGGTGTGCATATGCACCTGAGATGTGAGTGTGTCCTCACCCATCCACCCCTGTCACCTGTGCGCCCCCCTCCCTCGGGATGTAAATTAAACGTTAAGGCACAAAGTGAATTACATTTTCGGTACAACTTAATCCCATATGGACATGCTATAAATTCACGTCCCAAATCCAGCACACAATCAGACTGATTTTAGCCTAATTAATCTCTGCTTATCTCTCTTCAGGAAAGGAAGGGGAGGTAATACGTAATACGGGCTAAGAAGATGGCACGCGGACGGCCAGACGTAGTCGTCATTTTATCAGTTCCCTTAGCATTGATGCATGGACCGACTTTAGACACACAGCTCGGGTACCACAAAGGAACACACAGTAGCAAAAGGAGAACAGAAGGAATCACAGAGCACAGAAAGAAATTGCAAGGACAGGAAAAGGTAAGGGGCACCCTGAACCTAAATGAAAGAGACATACGCTTTGCAGGAGGGTTCCACCCTATAAGCAGAAGGATGCATTTTGAGGCATGTCATGACAAACCCTTGACTATAACAGGTCAAAGGTCGGGTGCCTAACAAAATGAGTATGGGAGATGGACTGAAAGATACGTGTCAAGAGCGCTGTTTATACAATACAAAAATACAAGGAGGTCTAATTGAGATATTAAAGCACAGGACGCTGTAATCCTATATGCAAGTGCTAGAAGATTCAGTAAATCAAATAGGACAGAGAAGGCAGTGGCTGGTGGTGATGAAAATGAACAACAGAAGCATAAAGACTGGAATGACTATGACACTCCTTACTTTGGTGCTTCGCCTTTCCCCTTTGCTTATTTTATGTTCTTTTTTGTTTTCCCTCTTGTGTGTACATATGTTGTAACCGCGCATGCAAAACCCAGGCAGCTGAATGCAAATTAAAAAAACCTTAAAGCCCTAACTTGGTGTAATATGAATGGAAAAGAGGAAATGTAGACGGCGGTTCGCAGGTTTTAAAGGGTGTGTGTGTACTATTGAAGTCAGGCAGGTCGGGTCAATTTGTTAAATCACTGTTTTGTTATGCATCAGTTACAGTCCTATATATGTCTTGGATTCTGTGTGTGGTTCTAAAAACATAAACCCCTCATTGAAAGACATTTGCTTTTATAAAAGGTGTTCAGATATATGCATTACAGCTGACGTTTGCAACAAAGTAAAGGTACTCAAGCAGACGCGGCTCGCGGGGGGGGGGGGAAGGTTGCCGGGGGCCCGGGAAATAAACAAAAATCCTACCTGACTGAGGAGGTCCGCCGTCCGCGCCGCCTCGGGTCCGACTCCGGTTTGGCCCTGCCTACAGCCCCTCTCAGCCAATCCTGGCGCTGCTGGCAGCGCCAGGATTGGTTTAGGGCACGGTTACCCCTCGCCCGCCTGCCCATTAGAAGACCGAGGTTTGAGCCTTTGCTCAACCCTCGCTCTCCTAATGGGCATGCGTAAGCCAGTGCACACACAAGTGCGCATGACTGGGCACGGCGCGAAAGTCGGTGCCCTTGCCCACTCATGCGCACTTGTGCTGCAGTGCTGCCCCTGGTCCCTCTAACAATCATGTCAGTCAACATGACGCAGGACCGCCCACCCCCTTCAGACTCTGAAGGGGTGGGCGGTCCGACGTCATGCTGACTGACATGATTGTCAGTTCTCCTCGGCTCTTTGAACTTAAGTAAACTGATTCAGTTTACTTAGGTTCAAAGACGCCGAGGGAGCTGCGGGCGGGGGGGCTACGCCCCAACGCCCCAACGGACGCACCGCCCCTGCCCAGACCAGTTGACCAGATCTTCAAGAATTAATGAGGCAAAATATTTAGCTTCTACATCCTGTAGGGCAATTAACCTGTAATTAGAAGGGTTAGTTCTTTCTCCTCCTTTATAAATGGGGGTTATAATCGACCCTTGCCAGCTGTCGGGTACTTGATTATTAGTCTCTACATCAGCGTATAGCTTCTCTAAGTGTGTACTCCAGTATTCAGAGGCATGTTTATAGATGGCTTGCGGAATGCCGTTCGGGCCCGGAGCCCCATCGCTTTTGCCTTTATTTGTTATATTTGCTATATCCTCTGTTGTATAATCGAAGTGGTTTATCACTGGGACTAAGTCTTGCGTAAATGATTGAATCGAACCCATTGGTGGTGATTGACAGTCGCCTACGTCCATTAATTTTTATTTATTTGAAATTACTGCTGCCGATTGTTTCTGTTGAGCATTAGATGACATCTGTTTGAATTTCTGTGAAAGGAAGTTGACCCATTCCTGCTCCTGAACATTTGACATTAGGATGTTTCGGATGTAGACTGAAGTCTGCAGTTGCAATGTGCTTTGCGATGAATCGGACAATGGAATCTTGGAGAAGGAGCCACAGAGTGTGTGGTGGCTGCTTGTCAGTTTAGTCCACAGAATGATAACTGACAGGCCCACAACAAGCAAACTCAGCAAATCACATTGCGATCTTTTGAGTTCATCAGTACATTTTGTGTATTTAGACATATTAATAATGTGGTGAAAGACACGTGGTGTCACCGTAAGTACAAAAACTGAAATTTTATTGATGCAGTTATCTGCCATACAACTTTTAGGCATGTCTATTATCACGCGAGCTCTGATGGGCATTTAGGTTGGTACAGAAATACTGATGGTATTTATAACCTTCTTTACCAAACCTTTTTTTTAGCACATGAATGAGTGATACATGTGCTGTGCTAAACCTTTCCAAACAGGCTTGATTTCTCTATAAGCAAAAATCTGTTTCTTATGTAACCAGTATGCAGTGTTCTATGCAAGAATAACTTAAATGAAACGGATTCATTGCTTTTAGAGGGCACACAAGGAATGTTTTCAACATGAGCATCTTTGCAAAGAGAACGTTTGTAGATGCAGTGGCAGATCTTCAAATAACTGGTCATTTTCAGGGCATCCCTCTACAGGTTTTAGTCAATATAGTTAGGAAAAGTCCTTTAAAATTCATAATTTGCTATGTTTGCTATTGAAAAATGCTCTGCTCCCACAGCTTTTATACAGATTTGTATATTCGCTGCTTAGCAGCTCGATACATAGACAAGTCGGGCATAACTGAGAAAAGTGCACATGCAAATATCTTATTCTTCCTAACAGACAGAGACAGAACTTACAATCCCAGAGCTATTCCATCCTATTACACTGCTAAATATATATAAGGCACTGGGGCTGCAAGTAGCCTTGGAAAATTTGCAAAGTGCAAGCTTTTTACGCTGGATCAGCTTCCCCCAGAGACGCTGGGCCCTGCTGGCTCATGCACTAGATAGCTAGTAACCATGCTGAAATGTTGGAGAAGTTTGGGAATAGAAAAACAGTGAGTAACTTATGTCCTGTTCCTCCTTTTGGGAGCCTACCAAAAACCCAAAGTTACTTTACAGCTAGGCAGTTCGAAGCCTGGATAAGAGGAGGGATCAAGACAGTGTTTGACAATAAAATTAAGGGCCTGATGTGCAATCGTTTTTTGCTGTCGCGAACGGGTAATCGGCCCGTTTGCGACCGCAAAATAGGTCTGCCCTATGTACAAACCCTATTTTGCGAGTCAGTAACCTATTACCGATTTGCAAAGTAGGGTTTGCGACTCACTATTAGGAAGGGGCTTGCCAAGGGCGTCCATTCGTAATAGCGAGTCGCACTTCAATTTACGATTGTTTTGCAACCGCAATTGCGGACACAAAAAACTCGCAGTTTACCACCCATTTCAAAAAAGTGGTAAGCCACTCGCAAATGGGAAGGGGTCCCCAGGGGACCCGTTCCCCTTTGTGACTGGTAGCGAAAATATTTTTTAAGAGCAGGCAGTGGTCCCACGGACCACTGCCTACTGTTAAAAAATGAAACAGAAACGTTTCATTTTTCTTTTTTAAATGCATCCTGTTTTCCTTTAAGGAAAACGGGCTGCATTTTAAAAAAAACTGCTTTATTTAAACAGCAGTCACAGACATAGTGGTCTGCTGACCCCAGCAGGCCACCATCCCTGTGAGTGATGGCCATTCCCAATGGGGTCGCAAATTGCGACCTGCATCATGAATAATAATGAGGCTGGTCATTTGCAATTCCATGGGGAATCGCAAACAGTGCCTGAGACACTGTTGTAAATTCCATTTTGTAAATCGCACATTGCGAGTCCCAAAATGACTCAATTTGCAAGTCTCAAAATGGAAGGGTCTTACATCTAGCCCTATATGCATTTCTGTGTGTTATCTCCAAAACTGATCTAGTTTGACCAGAGCCAAGCACAATACGGCGCGTGTGTACATAAAGGTGTATTGTGCAGGGGGTGAAAAATAGGATTTTACTATCTCTCACATTTTAAATGCCAAAATGTTGCTATGAAAAAACGGCAAATGCTAGCAGCATCAGAGATCACACATCTCACCTCCTAAGCCACCACCACTTGTGGACCAGTGTAGCTGGCAGGGGGATAAGGCAACAACTGATAGAAAGGGGCAGTTTAAGTTCAGGCAGCCGCAATCCAGCTGTGAGGGCAGGGAGAGAGCGTCAGGCGTACCAACTTCTGTCAAAGATCCCAGCAGACACTGAAGGGGAGGAGAACAGGGCTGAGAAAGCAGATCCGGCCGGGACTCTGGAGAGCTGGAAAAGCTGGGCTGGAGCCCCATCCAGTAGTAGAGTACGCCCGCCCCCCCATGCACAACACAGGTCTACTTGCCACAGAGAAAGTGGGGGCACAAACAGGCAGCCTCAATGAAGGCAATCACCTTTGTCCTGTAACCCTAGGGGCTCACACTACCGCACAGTGCTCTAACTCCCACAGAGAAGCGTTCCAATGCAACAGCCTCCCTCCCCCACCCACCATGGTGGCACAGGCCATACACTGACCCCAGAGCACAAGAGGAGCTTACACTCCGCTTGCAGCTTTGTGCTACGATGTAAAAGGCTCTCCTGCAGTGCTATCCGAGGCGTTGTTTACATCGTTTCTTCTGGACAGTCCAGAAATATTATTTAATCTGTAGATACTAAGGAAAAACAACCCAGTATTTGATTTTAAAAAAATGTCCAGCTTGCTCATCACATCGTTGGGGGGGCATAGGGAGGAGGAGGCAGCTGCAGCCCATGAGAGGGAGTTAAGAGCAGCTGTTCAGAAACAGATGTTGTTCAGGGTACAGCAGGGAAATTAAATGCACTTGGAGCAGCAGTGAGTACACAGGGGAAGGCAAAGAAGTGCATTGAAGGAAAACATATGGCTCATAGTGAAAGGATTCATGTAGCAGGGCCAGTTTCCAGGGCGGAACAAAAGGAGGGACTATTGACTGTATTCACCAATGAAAAAACAGCATTTTTGAAGGGCAGTAGGAGGAACCAATGAAAAAGATGGACATTTTTTGAAACCCATATCTAGATACTACATGTCTCTTCGAGACAGCGCATGCGCTGCCTAGGCAAGACCTAAAAAGAGGTGAGTTGAAGGTTCTCCTAGACAGCTAAGGCCTGTTTTTTAAAGGCTGGCTAGCTTGAAGGCTGAAATGTGAATGAGGGATGCGAGACCCAACATACAAAATATTAAACTAGTCACGGAATAGAAAAGTAACTTTAGAACAATTTAAATTCCAAAAATGATAAAAAAAAATAATAAGTACCATTAATAAAAAAATACAATAATGCCCAATCAAGAAATAATTGTCATCAAATGACAGATATGTGTTAGGATCCTAGAATGAAGGAGTTTGATGTCACTTGCAAAGTTACTGAATGTTTGAGTAAGCAATTGGCATTTCCCAGTCTCCAATTGAAGAGGAATTGCTCTCCAGGTTTATGAAACTATTACTAAAGCATATCTATAAGAAACCTTGAAAACAAACCCGAATCAGGCTTTTTCTCCAATCTCTGAAGTTGGTGGGGCTAATCAGGTTAACCAAAGAATCAGAGACTGCAAATTTCTGTATCTACTAGGAAAGAAGCTGGGAGCTGGGCTCCTCTCTTTTCAGTGAACTTCATATATTCCTCATTTCAAGTTCACCTTTCACAGATGCCCCAGAGGTAATCGATATCACTTCTCCAATCACATAAGTGATCATATTTACTAAGGGGACACAAAACAAATCAAGCCCTTAACTGGTATCTACTAAAGCACGCAAAGCCACCTTGCATTGCTCTGCATGGTTTAGTAAATCCAAGGTAAGAAAGTACGTTTATTGATGCATAGATAATTAAAACCATTACATTTACAAAAAGGTATACCAATTATTAACATGATATCGCAACATGATATTGCAGCAGATATTCACAGTTTAAAAAAGGATAAATGATAAAACAATTAATACAGAATATCGTTTCACTTTGCATCGGGAGAAATCTCTCTGAATAACAATTTAAGACTATCAAATACAAAAAAATGATACACTTAGCAAAAACAAGACCAAGGCCAATGTCTCAGGGAACCCTTTTTTCTAGTATTTATAAAGTGTGTACGTGCAGTGCAAAACTTTGCATAAAGTGCATCTAGTTTGATAATTAAAACCATTGCATGCACATAAAAGCAAATTCGAACATGTTACCCAAAGGATGCGAGACAGCCACTCAAGCATTATAGTTAAAAACATTCGACCTCTTCGAAAATAAATTCTAGAGTTTAAAAGTGTGTACATGCAGTGCAAAACTTTGCCATAAAGAGCGTCTAGTTTAATGATTAAAACCATTGCATGCACATAAAAGCAACAACTTTCATACTACCCAGATAATAGGAGATAGCCAATCAAGCATTATTATTTTAAAACATTCGATCAGTCAGTACACAGTATTATAATCAGCTAAAGTGCTATATCCAGTAAGGTGAAAAAGGCAGAAGTCTACTTAATAGGAAAATCTTTTTTCCTAATGATAATAGGGTGCATACATAGTATGCAAGACTTCTACCATAAAGTGCATATGTTTTATTGTTCACATACTAAAAAAGAAACAGTTCTCTTAATCTGAAAATGCCTTCAATTTCAATGAAGACCAAATTAAAAAAGTTATAAAACATGTGTTGTGTAGTTCCTATAAGACCTATATAGGATCTGCGTGTTTAGACAACATACACTGCGGGACTGGTGTCCAGACTGATTCCAGACACCCCCACCGGGTATGTTGGCCTGTGTACCAGCTAGCTCGCGATGCCACAATCACTTCCCCTTATCAAGGAGAGAATAGTTCTTGGCAACTATCGAACATGACAGCCCTGATCCCTCAGGACCGTGGAAACAGTAATTTACTTTTCGCTCAGTCACTCGTGCTCACTTGTTCTCAGAGGGATACACAGAATAAACGGTTGGGACGTTTTCAATAAGTATTTATTGAACAGTCGTTATTCTAGCGTAAAATAAGTGCACTGAAAGCACCAGTAGACAGTAGCATAAATAAATGAGTAGAAGCACTAAGAAAATAAACAAATGGTAGGTCTCTACCATTTTGCTAAAATCATAAATACAGGCAAGTATATAAAATACATGGCAATAAAATGCGTACTCCTACTGTGCACCCTAACTAGATGTGCCTAAGTGTACCTAGTATGTGAGTAGGTGTAAAGCCAAGAATCCCTTTAGGATAAAGGCAACCCGATGTGAGACTGCGGGACCCCGTTCTGGTCTCAAGCTGAACACCCCGCAAGGGATGTCAGACCACTGCGAGCTGGAGTATCTGCATGCAGGGACCTCAGCGTCTTGCGTCAGTGTGTCGGCCGGGAAGTCCTGGTCTCCTCTGACTATCTCAGCAAGATGTGGTGTTTATATACCCTAAGGTATCCCCAGGGGTTCTACCTTGCTGTGCCAGTGTCGGACTTAGGATGACGTCGGGAATGAATTTTATACATAGTTATTATGCAGGAGATGATGGTCCTGCTGTGATTCCAAGAAACTAAGAATCCTCATGCATAATTTATGAGGCCAATGTCCAGGGAAAAACCCTACGTGCTGTGTGTAGTATTGTAACTAGGTAAATGGTCAGTCCTTCAAACCCGTTATGTATGTAGTATAGGAGAGAATGTAGGTGAAGGGTTATGATGTTACCTAGACCTATATCAGGGTACCTATATGAAATATAACACTCACTCCTCATCCGACTGGACAACATTACTAAATCTAGCGTACTACCAAGGCGTGTAGAGGTTTGTACGCAACTAATAATAAAACCTCATAAGAGAAGTTTAAAAAACGTTTAAAAAAAAACCCTTATAAAAGTTTTTCCGTTTGAAAAAAAAAAGTTCATTCAAGCATTGGCTCTAAAGTGTCCGTTTATATAGTCCGAACAACTATAAGCATCTGAAAGCCATGCAGGTCAAAAAGTCTTAATTTGGAATTTCGTTAAAAGGTAAAAGGCCAAATTTTCCCAGCGTGTGACGTGCCAAATGTTTATGTGTCCTTGCTGGTAGACGCAACATTGCTGCTGCCTGCATACGCAGCTGACGATCTCTGTAAAACCTCGCAAAGAATGTCAATTGAGCACAGATGATCTTCCCTACTGCCTGCAGCAGATGCCGGGGCAGCCTGTGCAATATCCAAGGCCTGAGTAATGGCGGAGGAGCCGGTATCCATACCGACAGGAGCAGAGACTACCTGTGGTGGCTCTAAGAACGCTGCCAACAACATAGGAATACGCTGAGGACACTGCAGAACATGGGCCGTTATCGGGTCCAGTAAAGCATCAACGTCCGGTGGCGCAACCGATGGAAGTGTCAGACAGAGGTCCAACACACATTCCTCTCCGCAGAACAGGCATCGGAGAACAGGTAGGACACAGCCCATCCAGACTGGTGTACATGACAGGAACCCTAAGTCAAAGTAAAAATCCCTTTGGGGTATTAATACAGCATACCACTACTTCAAACAAACATACTGTCCAATCATTTATTCATCACACTATGGCCAAAGGAATCTGATATAGAAATGTTTATTCAGTATAAAGTGCACTCAATTCTAAAAACCATTTAAAACCATGTATACAATCAGTAACAGACTGTTTCCCCAAATACTAATTTCTTTATTCCTCTAAAAATTATAAAAATTTAACACACTCCACACTAAATCAATTTAAATTCAATAATCATATATCATCACACATAATTTATATTCATAGACCACATAGTAAAAATCCATTAAAAAACTCATTTATATACACTTCATATAGGTAATAAGAAACATCAAATGTGACAAAGTTAATCATACATCGTAATACATTCATAACTATATCCCACAATTATTAAAAGTATTGCGGTATTAGCAACAAAATGAGGAATGTGGTAAATAAACATTGGAGCATCTTAAATGATGGAGAAAATACCAAATTAGAAAAACCTCTCTTTGCTTTTAAAAATAATTCGAATTTACGCAACCAGTTGGTTCAAACATATAGAGAAGAACCTAAAATGAGACAAAGAACCCTGGATAATACTGTGGTGGTAGGCAACACGCGTTGTGGAACTTGTGTAATGTGCGATCAGTGTTTGGTAGCCAAAGAGGTGACACATAATAATAAAATCATAAGATGCCGTACATTGAACAATTGCCGCAGTAAAAACTTAATTTATTTACTTAAATGTCCCTGCGGTTTAGCCTATATAGGCGAAACAGGTCGAGAATTAAGGACACGATTAGTGGAACACAAATCTGCTATTAAAACTAAGAAATTGAATGCATCACTAGTATCCCACTTTTTAGAACATGAACACAAAGAAACAGATTTCATTTGGTTCATTTTAGAAAAAGTATATATAAATAAAAGAGGAGGAAACATGAAAGAGAAGCGAAAGGCGCGAGAACAATTGTATATATCTTTATTTAATACCATCAGACAGGGATTGAATACGAGAGAAGAATGGGAGAAACTCATTAAGTAATAATATTTATCAGAGAACACATTTAATATGTGGGTTTATGACAGGATTTATTCACATGTATTGAAAGGGGGCTCCTGTGTCTCGTATAGATTTGTTCCCCGTTGTATATAACATGAGCTCTAGTGGTTGTGGGGTCTCTGTTTGCCAGTTCAATATGGCGGCCGCAGTTTGTACCGCTAGTCCTGTTTTGCTATTGATGCTTTCCAAGTGGCGGGCTTTTCTCCGATTCTGGAGGCTTTTTAAGCGTCCTGATCGTGATTGTGCATATTCTAGAACTGGAGTTCCAGACGGAGATTTTTAAATCCCGGTAAGGAGTTTGGGTGGTTTGATGTAGTAGTGCGGCGGCAGTTGGGCAGATAATAACTTGACCGGTGCATAGCAAGATTTTGATTTTGAGCATTAAAGAATATGGGTTGTTTGATGTAGTAGAGTGGTGGCAGCTGGGCTGTTACAGAATTTACTGGTGCTTAGCAAGATTTTGATTTCGAACAGCCTCGTATTTATGGTTTAGTTTTGGGCACGCTGACTTGGATGGCAGAGTAGATATGCCCGTTTACCTTCCGGTTTGTTTTAAAAATAGCACGCTTCTTTGGGGAATAAATGCCACGGTGTACGAGTTATGTGAAGCCTGCCGTTTTTTTTTTAATCATGTCAATTATACTGGGTTCGTGGTTTTTGACTTAGCTTGGCACTACATGAATTCAGTAAAAATTATAGGAAGGGTGCGTGTATATTGGTTTGCATTGTTATTTTGTTAATTATATGGTATATTTTATTTAGGACTTTGAGCTCTGTCACGAAAATAGCGGGTGAGTAACGGAAGGAGAAAAAGAATCTAAGGCTACACCCCTGAAGTTGCCACTATTAGGATCATTCAGGTATCTTAACAACAGGATATTTCATAGCTCTTGGTCTTTAATGCGGGTATACGTTTAAGTTAATGGGATCTAAGTTGGGCTATTTTGGCCGTTTCTAGATCTAAAGAAATGTTTTTTAACATTCTTTTGTAGGTCAAACCGAAGGGGTTATGTTGGATGTTGATTTTCAAACCTAAGGAATGCACCCCATGTGTTAGATGTTGACCATTCTATGAAGATTGGCCACCAGCAGTTCAAAAATAAATTATTGGGACACATCGTTGGTTTTACCTTGGAAGGGTATGTAAAGGATGTAGGTAAATTAACATACAGCCCTGAGAACAGCCTGGGTTGTTATTTAACAAAGACTTATTCATGCTCTTTATTTAATTTTTCTAGCACGGTGAGAAACCAACAGCTCCTCGTGATTGGACCTAAAAAGGATTTCCCCTGCACTTAAGAGTGTTTTGAGGCCCAGATTGCGGTGGGTTTCACTCCCTCATAGCCTTTTACTAAGTTTTGAATGTGGCAGAAGGTTGTTAAGCAAATGATTTGTTTTTTTTTTTAAATATGGGAAGAAGAGTCATGTTTATGACCAGTTAATGAAAGACGAGTATGTAATTATGGGTCATGTAAGGAATTGAAGAAAGGTTGCGATGATGTGACCTAGCCGTGATGTATGATGGAAAGTGTTTTCAATGGCTGGAGTCTTATATTGATATGTTTGTCCTAGTGTATATGCATAAGAAGTGTTTTTTATGAAGCTATTCTTTTATTGTTTATTTTTAACAGATACAAATGTCTGGGGAGAAAAGGAGCATCTTCTCTTTTTAAGCCTGAAGAAGGTGGTTTACCTGTCTATACCACCGAAACGCGTCGCTTGTTTATTCTCCTTTTTTAAATAATTGTTGGTTTGTTTTCTTTTTTTAATAATTGTGGGATATATTTATGAATGTATTACTATGTATGATTAACTTTGTCACATTTGATGTTTCTTATTACCTATATGAAGTGTATATAAATGAGTTTTTTAATGGATTTTTACTATGTGGTCTATGAATATAAATTATGTGTGATGATATATGATTATTGAATTTAAATTGATTTAGTGTGGAGTGTGTTAATTTTTATAAGAATAAAGAAATTAGTATTTGGGGAAACAGTCTGTTACTGGTTGTATACATGGTTTTAAATGGTTTTTAGAATTGAGTGCACTTTATACTGAATAAACATTTCTATATCAGATTCCTTTGGCCATAGTGTGATGAATAAATGATTGGACAGTATGTTTGTTTGGAGTAGTGGTATGCTGTATTAATACCCCAAAGGGATTTTTACTTTGACTTAGTGTCTTGTTGGTGTCCTGTCCCTTTGGTAGAGCTGGACCCCTCTCTTTGATTAAGAATTAAAGCACAGTCCGCGTGACTGGAGAGTTTTTGCGCAGGTCCTACCTATACTCTACATCTATTACCGGGACCGGCACGGATGCGTACGGCGCAGACGGTAAGTCAAACACCAACAACACAAACAAACGACACGTACCCGAAGTATGTCACACACACATAGGGATGCACAAATGACGTACACTAGCAACATCAGAACCATAGGGGTGGGATGGCCATCACCAATGCCATACACACCCATAGGGGGCTGGATGCCTGCCACTACCACCACCCCACTCAGGGGGGGTTGGATGCCTGTCACTACTACCATCCCCATCCTTAGGGGGATGGATGCCTACCACTACCACCACCCCTACTCAGGGGGGCCTGGATGCCTGTCACTACTACCATCCCCACTAATAGGGGGATGGATGCCTACCACTACCACCACCCCTACTCAGGGGGGGCTGGATGCCTACCACCACCACCACCACCACCCCTACTCAGGGGGGCCTGGATGCCTGTCACTACTACCATCCCCACCCTTAGGGGGATGGATGCCTACCACTACCACCACCCCTACTCAGGGCCTGGATGCCTACTACTACCACCACCCCTACTCAGGGGGGGGCTGGATGCCTGCCACCACCACCACCCCTACTCAGGGGGGCCTGGATGCCTACCACTGCCACCACCCCTACTCAGGGGGCCTGGATGCCTGTCACTACTACCATCCCCACTCATGGGGGGATGGATGCCTACCACCACCCCTACTCAGGGGGGCCTGGATGCCTGTCACTACTACCATCCCCATCCTTAGGGGGATGGATGCCTGCCACTACCACACCCCACTCAGGGGGGGCTGGATGCCTGTCACTACTACCATCCCCACCCTTAGGGGGATGGATGCCTACCACTTCCACCACCCCTACTCAGGGGGGCCTGGATGCCTACCACTACCACCACCCATACTCAGGGGGGCCTGGATGCCTGTCACTACTACCATCCCCAATAATAGGGGGTTGGATGCCTACCACTACCACCACCCCTACTCAGGGGGCCTGGATGCCTACCACTACCACCACCCCTACTCAGGGGGCCTGGATGCCTGTCACTACTATCATCCCCACTAATAGGGGATGGATGCCTACCACCACCACCACCCCTACTCAGGGGGCCTGGATGCCTACTACTACCACCACCCCTACTCAGGGGGGGCTGGATGCCTGCCACCACCACCACCCCTACTCAGGGGGGCCTGGATGCCTACCACTACCACCACCCCTACTCAGGGGGGCCTGGATGCCTCTCACTACTACCATCCCCACTCATGGGGGGATGGATGCCTACCACTACCACCACCCCTACTCAGGGGGCCTGGATGCCTGTCACTACTACCATCCCCACCCTTAGGGGATGGATGCCTGCCACTACCACCACCCCTACTCAGGGGGCCTGGATGCCTACCACTACCACCACCCCTACTCAGGGGGCCTGGATGCCTGTCACTACTACCATCCCCACTAATAGGGGGATGGATGCCTACCACTACCACCACCCCTACTCAGGGGGCCTGGATGCCTACCACTACCACCATCCCCACTCATAGGGGGATGAATGCCTACCACTACCACCACCCATACTCAGGGGGCCTGGATGCCTGTCACCACTACCATCCCCAATAATGAGGGGTTGGATGCCTACCACTACCACCACCCCTACTCAGGGGGCCTGGATGCCTACCACTACCACCACCCCTACTCAGGGGGCCTGGATGCCTGTCACTACTATTATCCCCACTAATAGGGGATGGATGCCTACCACTACCACCACCCCTACTCAGGGGGCCTGGATGCCTACTACTACCACCACCCCTACTCAGGGGGCTGGATGCCTGCCACCACCACCACCCCTACTCAGGGGGCCTGGATGCCTACCACTACCACCACCCCTACTCAGGGGGCCTGGATGCCTCTCACTACTACCATCCCCACTCATGGGGGATGGATGCCTACCACTACCACCACCCCTACTCAGGGGGCCTGGATGCCTGTCACTACTACCATCCCCACCCTTAGGGGATGGATGCCTGCCACTACCACCACCCCTACTCAGGGGGCCTGGATGCCTACCACTACCACCACCCCTACTCAGGGGGCCTGGATGCCTGTCACTACTACCATCCCCACTAATAGGGGATGGATGCCTACCACTACCACCACCCCTACTCAGGGGGCCTGGATGCCTACCACTACCACCATCCCCACTCATAGGGGGATGAATGCCTACCACCCACACCACCCCTAAACATAGGACGGGAAATGCATGACACAACCAGCATACTCCAACATAAGGAATGTCTGAAAATACATCCCACCAACACCATGACAAGCGTGTGTAGTCTGTGTCAAATGCCCACAACACTGAACATGTCATTGAGCATACAATGTGACCCCCTATCACATGTGTCACACATAAATGTGTGTGGGCTCCACAATGCAAGCAGACCATGACCACTGTGGCAATGGGGTCTAAACCCCCATCATCACAGTGACCAAAACGTAAGTGTGGGTCCATAGCTGAAGCACAGTTTGAACATTGTGGCAATGGGGTCTAAACCCCCATCATCACAGAGACCAAAATGTAAGTGTGGGGTCCATAGCTGAAGCACATTTTGAACACTGTGGCAATGGGGTCTAAACCCCCATCATCACAGTGACCAAAAGGTAAGTGTGGGGTCCATAGCTGAAGCACATTTTGAACACTGTGGCAATGGGGTCTAAACCCCCATCATCACAGTGACCAAAAGGTAAGTGTGGGGTCCATAGCTGAAGCACAGTTTGAACATTGTGGCAATGGGGTCTAAACCCCCATCATCACAGTGACCAAAATGTAAATGTGGGGTCCATAGCTGAAGCACATTTTGAACACTGTGGCAATGGGGTCTAAACCCCCATCATCACAGTGACCAAAATGTAAGTGTGGGGTCCATAGCTGAAGCACATTTTGAACACTGTGGCAATGGGGTCTAAACCCCCATCATCACAGTGACCAAAAGGTAAGTGTGGGGTCCATAGCTGAAGCACAGTTTGAACACTGTGGCAATGGGGTCTAAACCCCCATCATCACAGTGACCAAAAGGTAAGTGTTGTCATGGAAAAAGCTGCAACTGCCAAACAGCATGGATGATCCCTGGTCACAGAACAACAAATACATCAGTGGCAAAGTAGTGCTTGTGTCCCATAGCAACATACATTGGGTGAGGCAAACAGTGCAGTGTCAATAAGATATACCTTTGGCCATGTGCAGACAAACATCACCCATGGGGGCTGACATTGGCAACATTCCTCAATAACACAATGACAGAAGTGACCATCATAATGCAGCCCCACATATCTGCACCAATGGACACACAAATGTAGATATCCTTTGGAGACTGTAGATGTCAGGTGAACAAATACCATACCATGGCAGCAAAGGGACATACAAACCATGATCATTGTGCTGACTGATGACCTAGGAGTCCCAGGGACAGCAGGGGAAAGCCAACAAACAACATACAGCCAATGGCACACTAAAGATATGCCAATGCAGTGGTGCAGATGCACAAACACAAACAGGCAGCCTCACACTGCAGATCAAACACAACAGGTGATGGGGGTGTGCCAGTGTCCCCAGGCAACCACACAACACATGAGGAGGCCTGAATCACAATTACACAGATTTGTATACAGTGCCACACAAAAGTAACTCATGGATCGGATTCCCCTATCTGGGCAAACAGGCATTGTTAGATGAGAGGGAGCCCAAATTACACATGTCACACAAGCTCGTCGGAACAGCAAATAACACAGCAAGAGACAGACCCACCACAGCACTACCCCCAGGGACCCCACATCGTGTTGACCGTGGCCTGCATGATAATCCCACTGTGCTGACAAAGCTAGATGTCGTTCACACTGTGAACCACAGTCATGTGTCCTGAGCAACAAACTACCATCACACCTACACAAGCACAAATCAATCAGCACGGCCTGTCAGCCAAGGCCTACATGGAGGTAGGGGTCTAGCCGTGCAACAACTCTCATTTGCACACACTCAACACCACACACCTTGATCTCCACCAATGTGCAGCAGTGAAGCTCACATGGACTGGTGACATTGCACATGCACCCATGACAATCCCAGGGGTGGTTGTGGGAACTAAGGTGCAGAAACACATCACACCTGGCCAGTCAACAAGACTCGTGAATGTCTGACACACTGCACAGTATGCTGTACATGGGCATGACGTGAAATCCAACACAATCAATGTGATCCCGGACACAGTCACACACCAATGAAGAAGTCAAGGTCACCCACAAAGAACACACATAGACAACTTCCAACATTGCAGCTCTGACCCAGAGGAGTGGCAGCAGTCACACACACAACGTGTCACAATCACTGAAAGCTAACACAAACTGTAAATTACATGACTTGTGTAACCAACAAGTGCCAAGGGGAATCCTGACTGTGTCTCATCTGCGTTTGCCCACAAACTCAGCCCTGACAGCAAACACACCTATGGATGACACCCTGATGACCAGTAATGTGCCATGCACCCACATCCCAGAGAACACAGTGTGAAGATTTGGGTGGTACATAGGTCAACTCAGCAAGCATCACAAACAGGAACATCACTAGGGATCCCAGCCTGTGTTGCAAAACTGAAGTGAACACACACAGACATGCTCACAAACACACACCTTGGGCTCAGGCAATGTCACGGAATTACACACTGCCATGAGGGCACTCCACTCCTGTGTAAGGAAAGCTGTGCCATACGTTGTCTCTGCAGGGCCCTATCATATCAGCAGTACACTTGGTCACTCAGTCAACAATTAGCACAAAATGAAGGCTCTCGTCACATTAGCCTGGTTATGGGAGTGTCATCGACACCATCTGCACAGATCCAACACACATGTATAGCAAGTTGCACTGATCACACAGATGAGTCCTTCCCCATTGATGCCCAAACTTGCATGTCCAGTGGAGATGGTCACACGGTCAGGGAAATAGACAAATTGAACAATGGCAAGCACAAAAGATGTGCAGGGGTGTAAGCCACAGATGTGATATTGCAAATAAAAGTAGGAAATCCCATTGCCAAATATTGAAAACATGACACCCTCATATTGCTGCAAAGGATGACATGGATACACACCAGGATAGGACACATTCCCCTGGACCACATGGGGTCCTGCACAGTAACACTTCATTTCCCTGATATCAAAAATCACCATCAGTGCAGCAAGGGCACGGTTAGCAACATCAACATCATGTACATCAGAAGCAAAACCACCAGAGAACAGAAAGTAGCTTTATTCAGCATTTGTGTGTGAAGAAGTGAAAGTCCAGAAATATAACAAAGGCCAATGGCCAGTCCATAACAAGAGTCCAAACAGGGTTACAGTGCCAGATGTCACCCTTTGCATGCCTGCACAGCTACACATCAGGGACATTCCCTCGGAGGGGCATACGGGGGCAGGCCAGGCACCGCAGGGACAGGATCAGGGCCCACCAGAAGGAGGCAGGGAAGGGGTGGTGGGTGCTGGAGAGTCACTGACAACTGCAGTGGAGGTGTCTGACATGGTGTGTGCCGGCACAACTGGGGGCTTGAGTCAGATGGTGTGGGTGCCGGCACGACTGCAGTGGGCCATGCAGATGGAGTGGACAGGTTCCCCACTGCAGTGCCCAAGTCAGACAGGGTGGTAGTGGACTCCACTGCAGTGCCTATCTCCAGGGGAGTAGAATGGGGTTCAGGTAAGGTGGGCAGGACAGAGGGGAGGACACGCTCTCCACACCAGTGGCACAAACAAGCGCAGTGGGGGTGTGGTGCTGGAAGAGCAAGTGGTAGGGGGAGAAGGCCGGATCATTTTGGGGATGGTGTATCTGTGGGTGGGGGAACCTGGGGCAGGGTGTGGTGGGGGAACCTGTGGAGTGGGGGCCTGAGGGATGGAGGAAGGAGACTTGGTAGTTGAGCTGCAGGGTGGTGGCGGGGTCTTGCTCTTCCGGGTCCGGGGGGACTTGCGGATCGGGGCCTCAGTCTGTCTGCGCCTGGGGGAGGGTGTCCGGGGGTGAGGGGCACTCCCCTCTGTGTGGGTGGACTTCCTCTCCCCTGTATGCTGGATCAGCTGGATTGGAGGGGAAGAGGCCGAGGTCACAGAGGAAGATCTGCTGTGTAGGTGGGGTTGCAGGTGAGGCAAGGGAAGGGGCCTTGGAGGGAGAGGTATCGGAGGACTGCGGAGTGACTTTGGATGCCTGTGTGTGTGTATGTACCCCATCCCCTGTAGGTGTGGTATCAGTCCCCTGAGGATGCCTGCGTGCACGTCTTGTTTTTGTAGTGGGTGTGTCTGTGCAGCTCGTGTCTGTGTGTTTGGGTGAATGTGCAGGTGTGCATGTGCTTGGGACAGGTAGGGTGCCAGGAAGTGTGGATGGGGCAGATGTAGGAGGGGTGAGGGACTGTTGGAGGAGAGACACTGCTGCCGTCAGGGAGGAGTCCATGGACCTATTGCTCCTCTGTAGGGCAGACATGTCCGATGAGATGCCCTCCATAAACGACACCAGCTGAGTCAACAGAGTGGTGTGGGCATGGGGGACACTCAGCATTGCTGTCTGCCCTACACGGAGCTGGCAAAGGAGGTACACAGACTCCTCACTCAGGGCAGCAGGGAACACAGGGGCAGGGGCTGCGGTGCCTGGCATGAAGGAGACACGCTCCCGAACACGGGAGCTTCCACGGACCTCTGGAATGGGAGCCGATGGGAGGGCGGTGGTGGTGGTGGTGGTGGTGGCGGGGACAGCAATAGTAACTGGGGTGTGGTGGCTGCTGACACCCGCCTCCACAAGGGAGTCATCCTGCGAGCTGCTGTGGTCCTCAGCTGAGGTGGATGGTGCTGAGGACTCCTCGGTGTGGCTCCCCTCGCCCTCCGTGCCACTGGGTCCCTCCTACCACTCATCGGCTGCTGACCCAGTCTGGCTCAGCGGCTCCTCCTGGTCCGTGGAGCTGTCCCCTCCTGTGGCCGTGGATGTATCTGCAAACAATTAGGGAAACAGACAAACATCAGTCACCTGCACTGACCGCATACACCACAGTAAGTACAGCACATTACAGAGCAAGCCCTGGCATCCTTAGTTGAACATTGCCTAAAGTGCTCATACAGATTAGGAGAAGCCAATTGTCAGTCTGATGGTCAACCATGGCACTCACATCCCTCCTGGCCTTGCACCCATCGGTCTGGTGTCTGTCGGATGGCAATACACCAGTGTGGACACATGCACCACCTACACAGTAGTTGGACAGTGCAGAGAACACGGTGAAGTATGTGAACATGCACACATCACAACTCTTGCCACTGAGTCAGTACAGGTGTCCGGATAAAGGGATGGCCAGAGTCTATTTTGAAATGCATGTGATGCATACCAGCACCAGACACCATGATGCACCCATGTCCTGATAGTCAATGCCACAATGGGGTGCATGTAGCACATGTCACTCCCCTGCAGGATCACTCTTAGGAAGTTTAACGCCATGGCACAGGCATGCCTGCAAAGTCATACATCACTGTCTCCAGTCACATGGGCAGGGCAACCAGACAACAACAGTCTGCACTGTGTCACAATCCTAGGTCATGGGGAATGCAAGTCCAGTAGCTGACAAGTGCACATGTCCATCCCCCACAAACCACATCATCTGAACTCTCATTTGTCCACGTCATACCAATTGGACATATGGGAGACATGAAACACAACCCTCGGAACATGAGCACCTCACAATCTGCTGTGAATGGGAAACAGCTGCCTGAACTGCACAGTCGCATACCCCAGTATGCACGGTCAAGTGATCAAACACCTATATGTCACACAAGTATCGTCTCCTATGGTCACATCTCCGGTGGCATGCTGAGCCCTAACCGATAAACACCCCAGTAGTCCTGACAACAAAGCCACAGCACAATGACACAGAGGCAGACACCTGAGGGAACATTTCACTGAGCACAACGTGTCAGCTGATACACGGGAGTGGGAGTACAGAGTGTATTGTATGGCCTGGAGTAGGCATGACTGTCCTGCTCCACGTGAAAGAGGGATGAGCCCTGGACAGTAGGCAGGTGGCTAAGCATGTGTGACACACTTGATATACATACTCCTGAGGCCCAAACATTGTTCACAACCGCAGCATGGGTGTGTGCCAAATACCCCAGGCACATGTGGTGAATCAGATCAGCAATTGGACCACATATCAAAGTAACACGCAGATTACATGTCAGAACCCAGGCATAGTGTAAGCAATGGACCCACCCATGAAGCCCACCACAGAGTTACGGGTACAAATGCTGTCCCCCACCTTGAGCTAAGCAATATGCAAGGACACAGTACCCAAGTGACACAATTTCCTGACTGTAAGGGCCACACCTGGGTATCAGATGAGGAGTGGGCAGTGCACAATTGAGGGACATGGGTCCTGGACCACATAACTGATGTACTGTTGAAGTTTAACCAGGCCAGAGGAGGGCACATAGCATGTCAGACAAAGCTCACAGTGCAGTCATGGACTCACCCCCTCCTTGCTGCTGTCTGCCCTTCAGCTGCTCATCCAGATCAGGGAAGACCACCGCCAGGATCCTGAACATGTGGGGGGTCAGGGTCCGGTGTCTGCCCCTCCTGCGAGGAGGCGACAGCTTCAGCTGGACCCTTGCGATCCTCCGGGTCCAGCCCCGAAGGTCCTGCCACCTCTTCTGGCAGTTGCGGATCCGGCGCTTGTAGACCCCCTCAGACCTTACTGCCCGGGCGATGTCCAGCCATATTTCCTGCTTCTGGTGGGCATCAACCTGTGAGGATGACAAAGTGTAACGACCATTACTACACATGCAACAAATCTGTGCATCACACATTTGGATATACATGTCTCAATCACAGGGGCACATGTTGTACACGGGCAGTGCAAGGATGGCTATGAACAGTTTGCCAGCAGTTACTACATGGTATCATTGCCTGGGAAGTCAAACCTTGTTTAAATGCACTGTTACTGCACTATACATGTTCAGTGCATGAAACTACACACTATGGGGGGTGAGAACTACTCAGTGAGCCTGCTAGCCAGTGGCGTGCAGACTGTAAGTCTGGCTAGTCAGACAACATGCACATTTGTAAGGCAGTGGACAGCACACTCACCTGCTCCCCTGGTTTCCCATACAGCTTGCTGTACTGTGGAAGGAGGCTGTCCAGCAGGGCCTGGTTCTCCTCAGTGCTGAAGGCTGGGGCTCTCTCCACAGTACGTGCCATTGCAGGATCCAGAGGATGCAGAGACAGCAGCAGTGGTGGTGGCAGATGTCGTCCTGGAGCATGTAGTGCAGGCAAGTGAGCTCTCAGGGGAACAGCCAGCATTATATGTGTGCTGCTGAGGCAGATACCGTCCCACGTGTCCAAAGTGATAGGTCCAAGTCGTTTGCATCTTCTGAATCTGGCCAATCCATGGAATTGCACCACTTAGACACGCCCACAGCATCTTTCAAAAGTTCAACTTCATGACACCCATGCATTTGCAACATTGTTGTGGGTGGCCAACTGAATTCACAGCATCAGACTCGTTAAACTTTCGAAAACGCGTCCGTTGCCATGCCAGGCCATAGCCAATGCATGCGCACCGATAGGTCCATTGCTGTACAACGCGTATTCCGGGTACAACGCGTACCCGCACACAATAGATGCAATGGGCCGGCCGGGCACACCGATCGGTCCATTGCTGTACAACGTGTACCCGCACACAACAGATTCAATGGCCAGTGCGTGCACACCGATCGGTCCATTGCTGTACAACGTGTATTCCGGGTACAACGCGTACCCGCACACAACAGATGCAATGGGCCGGCCGGGCACACCGATCGGTCCATTGCTGTACAACCCGTACCCGCACACAACAGATTCAATGGCCAGTGCGTGCACACCGATCGGTCCATTGCTGTACAACGCGTATTCCGGGTACAACGCGTACCCGCACACAACAGATGCAATGGGCCGGCTGGGCACACCGATCGGTCCATTGCTGTACAATGCGTATTCCGGGTACAATGCGTACCCGCACACAACAGATGCAATGGGCCGGCCGGGCACACCGATCGGTCCATTGCTGTACAACGCGTACCCGCACACAACAGATTCAATGGCCAGTGCGTGCACACCGATCGGTCCATTGCTGTACAACGCGTATTCCGGGTACAACGCATACCCGACACAACAGATGCAATGGGCCGGCCGGGCACACCGATCGGTCCATTGCTGTACAACGCGTATTCCGGGTACAACGCGTACCCGCACACAACAGATGCAATGGGCCGCCGGGCACACCGATCGGTCCATTGCTGTACAACGCGTATTTCGGGATACAACGCGTACCCGCTCACAACAGATGAAATGGGCCGGCCGGGCACACCGATCGGTCCATTGCTGTACAACGCGTACCTGTACAGGTCAGTCGCATATGTCACCATGCTTGTCACTGGTGACCATATGCCAGCCACATATACCTGCCAGAGACCCTGGGGCACACCTACAACACCACACCCAGTCCACACTGTTTCCTAAGGCATGTAAGGCTGCATTACCTTTTCTGTGTATGGGGGTTAACATGTGGTTTCTGTGGTGGCACTTGTGGGCAGCCACACCCAGGCTGTGCATGTGTTAATGGGGACAGGGTCCTTTGTGTGTTGTGCACATGACCACTGTGATGTGCAACAGTTCATTTCGGAGCATGTGGCATGGTCACATTTCCAGGTTGTGTATGTGTGTGACATGTCACATACCCCCTGGGTCCCATTGGGGAAGGCATGTACGTCACAGGGTGACCCATTGCCACAATAGTGATGTCCCTCCACAGTCTGTGTGCATGTTGTGTTTCCGATGTCTCTGATTCCATGTGCACGATGGGAGACAGTCTCCACATCAACGTTGTTTGTGCATGGACTTTGATGTTGTGCGTCACTGGCGTCCATGTCTGTCCTGCGTAGGCGACAGGGGCCACTACCTGTGGGAGTCATGTTTGTTTTTCTGACGTGTACATGATACGCCATGTAATGCCAGTGTCCATGTGGCAAGACAGGGTCACTGGGAATCTACCTGTCAATGAGCTGTGATGCCTGTGGCGCATCTGTCCAGACATGTCACTGTGGTGTGTGTGTGGAACGTGACAGCAGTAAATGGGTACTGTGACACAGCCTAATGGTTTCCCATAGCACAACCTGGAACCTGTTGTCCACACATGTTGTACTGAGTAGTCAGATGATGGCCATGTAGGTGCGAGTTATGTGCGAACAGAACGGCACACACATCAAGTACTTGTGTCTCGTAATGATGTATCATGTGAAATTGAGTATGGTGAATGGCACATATGTGGGGTGACTGACAATCTTTCTTTCCTCAACCTATGCACTGCAGGGCTCCAGCTGTCCATAGACCATTCCCTGACCTGGCAACGATGGTGGAACGTGACAGCATCCGACGGTACCGCTTCACCAGGCAGCTGATTGAGGATTTGGCAGTGCGCTTGGCACCACATTTGCAACCTGGCCGGCCGTACCCTACGGCGCTGACCCCCAAGTTGAAGGTAATGGCAGCCCTACACTTCATTGCCACCGGTACCTTTCAACCAACTGTGGCGACTGCCGGTGGGATGTCACAGACTATGTTCAGCCGTGTGCTACGCGATGTTTTGGAGGCAATGTTGAGATGCCTGAACCAGTACATCTATTTCCCTACACGTCAACAACTCACTGACGTCAAGAGTGACTTCTATGCCCTGGGGAGGATGCCACATGTCATTGGCTCCATTGATGGGACACATGTGGCTTTGGTACCACCACAGGCACATGAGCAGGCATACCGGAACCGGAAACATTACCATTCGATCAATGCTCTGGTGGTATGTCTTGCAGATATGACCATCACACATGTGTGTGCCCGTTTCCCTGGTTCAGCACACGATGCCTACGTGATGAGGAGTAGTCGCATCCCGAGGATGATGGCACAGATGCAGAACCAGCGTGCCTGGCTTGTTGGTGTGTACTGACTTTGTACCATTGTGTGTGTTCTGCTCTGTAGTATACCGCCCACTTTTCCTACTCAGCTAATGTGCACTTGTCTGTCCGTAGGTGACTCCGGATACCCCAACATGCTGTGGTTGCTGACACCCCTCAGGAACCCTGTGACACCAGCCCAGATGCGCTACAATGAGGCACATGGTCGGACCAGGAGAGTGATTGAGCGGACCTTTGGTCTCCTGGAAGAGCCACTTCCGCTGCCTGGACAAGACAGGAGGGGCCCTCCCATATGCCCCAGCAAAGGTGTGCAAGATTGTCATCGTCTGCTGCATGCTACACAACCTGGCAGTGTGGAAGGAGTTGCCTCTCATCCTGGATGACGATGACCAACGTCCGCCACCTGTGGAGGATCCTGGCCTGGACCACGATGCCAGTGATGATGATGATGATGATGGTGATGTCCACATACAGCTCATCACCAACTTCTTCAGCTGAATGTGAGTATCCAGGGAGATGTAATGTGAATGATGTGAGTTTGCATGATATGTGTGGGTGGTGCTCTGGTGCTGTTTGAGTGTGGCCATGTGCTACTTGACTGGATGCGTGCAGCAATGTGTCCTTACAGGTAGTATGTACTCCCCAACAGTTTTGACATGCTAACTTGGTTTTGTGTACTTGTCTTGTGACATGTATTGGGCATGACTATTGCAGTTCTGTCCTGTTCTTCAGTGGTTTTAACTGTGTGTCATGTCTGTCCTTCACAGGGTGCTTACTGAGTACTTTGGTCAACTTGGATCCCCCGACACCATGATTCAGCTTTCAGGGTGGCAGCAGTAGTTTCCCTACAGGTGATGTGCCACACACCCCTGGACTTAATATCTTCTGCACTTGTTGACTGTGTGGCCACTGCCACGTGGGTAAACCTTGCATTTGTAGTGGAAACAACATGTTGCAAATGTGTAATAAACCTGTGCTTCACTTTGGGATGTGCGTTGTCTGTGGTCACACATCTGACTGACATTTGCTTACTGCACCTGTGGGCTAGTTGACACAGACTCTGAGTAGGTGTGGTGTCTGTGCATTCCACAGTATTTCCTGGCAACATCACTGTAGGCGATGAGTCCGATGGCCCTGGTGTCTCTGTGTTGTGTAGCCCTAGTGGTGTGTCTCCCTCATATGTGTCACGTCACCATGACTCACATGACGGTGTTGTACTTGCTGTAGCAGTTAGCATACACAGTGTAATTTAGCAGATCATCATCACCATAACAGTATCCACATTTGAATAACAACAGAGGCAAGTATGGTGTACTAGTGATTTTATTTACAGAAATGTGTGTGTGTATAGTGCACAGGATGGTGGGTGCTGTACATTGGGACTGTGATCCAAAGTTCCCAGATGAGTTGGAAGTCTTGGTAGCAGAAATGTCCTGAGTGTAGTCCACAGTCATATGATACATTAGTCCAACTTGAACTCCCCATGTCATGTGGGAGAGTTGTGTTGCATTCGACAGGGTGAAATGTTTGCACACAAAGGAGATTTTCCGGAACAGGTGTTGGCTTCCTGGGGGATGTACGTGGCCATCAACCTCTCAGTTTTCCTTCCTCGGACGACCCCTCTTCTTTGGGGGGGACCCTCACGTGCAGGCTGCGGCGGTGCAGGGGAGTCTCCGCCAGAGTCCTCCTCCCTCCCTGTGGCGGTGTCAGTTGTTGCAGCACCAGATGTTGTGGGCACACAGGGAGGTGTGGCCATGTTGGTGCTAATCTGGCGGAGGCATGTCAATATGTCCCTATGCACCGCTGTGAGTTCTTGCAATGTGTCCCACTTGGACTCCATGCGAGACATGTGTGTCTCCACACGGGACATGTGGGAGTCCAAGCGGGCATGATGGGCAGCCTGCTGCTGTTGTATGTCCTTGAGGATCCCCACTACCTGTCTGACCTCTCCGGTGCTATCCTGGTACGCATCAGCGATGCGTGCCAGTTGTGGGTCATCATGCAGTCCAGACCCCTCTGCAAGCAGCGACCTATGTCTACCACCCCTCCCACCACCCCTGGCAACACGTGCAGGACCTGCGGTGGCAAGCACAGGTGACCCAAGGCCCCCTTGGGGGTTGTTAGTGGTGTTGTTGTCCGTTGCTCCACGGTGGGCCTGGGACCCTGTGCTGTTATCATCGGTGGTCCTTGGTCTGTCCGTGTCGGCGGGGGTGGTCTGTGTGTTGGCAGTTGTTGGAGGGGTGGGTGCAGGGGGTGCAGATGTTGGTCCTGCTGGTGCTGCATGATGACTCACACCGGAGGTGCCAGGTAGGTCTTCGCCATCCGAGGAGGGCAGAGGCTGTTCCACACCAGTGAGCTCAGTGTCCCCCGGAGCCTGGGACAGGGACTCCTCCTCGCCTGCTGCTGTGTCCCCATCATCATCACCTGTATTTGGATGAGACACACATTGTATGTTATGTTTCTACAGGCATTAATGGTTCACACACCTGACAGTTGTGACTGTACCTCTGGATGTGGGCATGTACATTGCATTGTCCTAAGTTGTCACAGTAGGAGGTTAATATTGGTGTAGCATATTGTCCTGCATACCTGGGGCATTTCAATGTGAAAGTTGAGGTGTGTGCATGGCCAGCATTGGTTGTATTTGGTGGACATCCGGCCATCCTTATCCACCTAGCCCAGTTATCCCACCATGAAGCATGCCACCCTTGCAGTGGGTTCAGGTTGACTCTCAGGATGTCATTCAGTGGTGTTCTGCTGTATGTTGGTGCACAGTTCCCAGCAGGGCCTTGTGCTCCCCACAGCAGTACCCAGTGTAAGCCATCTTGTCAGTCCTTATCCACTCCCTGTGATGTGAGCATGGTCCAGAGTGGTGTTGATGGGCCAATTGTGAGGGTGAGCAATATCTGTGACTACAACTCCCATCATGCTATTGCCTACGCCCCCCCTTCCCAGCATGCCCGTACTTCCTTCCTTTTGACTCTGCTTCCTGTGTGGGTAGTGTGCCTGTGCTGACAGGAAGGCTGACAGTGTTGTCCTTGCGTTTGTTTGGCTACAAGTCCCAAGAGTGTCCCTGTGCTTCACACAGCATTACCCAGGGTGGTGGTTCTTTGTGGGATCTTCATTTGGTGTGTGAGGCATTGCATTCTCCCAGGTGGGTTATGTGGAGTTTGTGTTGAGGGGGTGTGCGAGGAGAGCTGCTTGTAACTATGGTCAGTGCTGTCAGTCCTCCTTCCCACCCAGCCAGATATCCCACCATTCAACGTGCTTGCATTGCAGGGAGTGCAAGTTGGCTTTCAGGATGTCAGGCAGTGGTGTTCTGCTGTTTGTTGGTGCACAGTTCCCAGCAGGGCCTTGTGCTCCCCACAGCAGTACCCAGTGTCAGCCATATTGTCAGTCCTTATCCACTCCCTGTGTTGTGAGCATGGTTCAGAGTGGTGTTGATGGTCCAAATGTGAGGCTGCCCATTATCTGTTACTACGAGTCCCATCATGCTCTTGGCTACACTGACTTCACCAGCATACACAGGATTCCTTCCTTTCTGTGAGCTTCCCTGTGAGGTGGTGTTCTAGTGGTGGCTAAATATCTGACAGTGTTTGTTAGTTAGATTTGTGCCACTGCCTAGCTCTATTTGGTATTGGGTTTGTACATGTCATGACACAGTTACATATCACTATGACATGGCATGTATTGTGTTTATCTGACTGACATACACTTCTTGGGATGATTATCTTTTGGTTGCTGTTGATTTGCTAGGGGTGCATGGTTTGACTATCCCCTTGACAGTGATGTGTGTGTATTGGCACACAATATTGTATATATTAGTTGTGTACTCACCAGGCTCTGGGATGTTTGTTAGTCCATATACGCTCACTGGTGGTAGGATGGCCCGCACCTTCTCTTCCCAGGGCCTGAGGTATACTGGTTTGGCAGGAGGGCCACTGCCGGTGTGCTGGCTCAGGAGGTAATCCTTCTTCAGTAGGTCCCTGACCCTCCTGCGCACATCATACCACCTGTTCTGGATGTCTTCCTTTGTGCGCAAACATGGTGATTGTGCGTTCACCCTGTCGACGATCCTCGCCCACATCTTGGTTTTCTGTGCCATGGGGGTCTGTTGGACCAATGTGCCAAACAACTGTGGCTCTACCCTCAGGATCTCGTCTACCATGACTTCCAATTCACTATCTAGGAACTTTGGATTCTTCTTTAGGGGCATGGTGATGGGTGGTGGTGGTGATTGATGTGTGTGTGTGTGCAGGTGAGGGTGTGTGTGTGTAGGTTTTGCTGTGGTGAGGGTGCTATTTGTTGAGGTGCTAATGGTGTGTGGCTTTTGTGTTGGATGAGCTGTGTGTGTGTCTGCTGTCTGCTGGTGTTCTGTGCTGGCAGGTCAGTGGAATTTGCAAAGGATCATGGTAGGGATTTGTGGCCTTTATGTAGGTGGAGTTGGGGGTGTGTTCTTGTTCCATTTTTTTCCCCCCCCTGTGTTTATTGGCTTTGTCATTGCTTGTTTGGCCCTCTTTTTTTTTATTTTTTCATTTGTGATTATTGTGCATGTTGGAGTCGTTCTTATGACCGAGTAGTACGTTGCAGTTATCTCATGCGTGCCTCTCCGAGTCGTTTCCGCTGTGTTTCAGCTCGGATTCATATGCGGCGTACGCGTCGGTCGCGGTGTATTGTGTTTGTTCGGCTGGGTTTTGTATGCGTGTCGGTCGTACGGCTTGGGCTCCGCACGAATCGGTCTGCTTTTGCACCCATTGCATCGTACTGCGCGGGTCGGAGTTCGCAGGTACGTTTCGTTCGGGTTTCTTCCTGGTGCGTGTCGGTCGGTTCGATTCGCGTGGTTTCCCGGCCGGATAGCTTGTTTCCGTCCGGGTCGGTCGTTCGCCTTGAGTTCCGTACGAGTCGGTCGTGATTCACATGCATTTCATCGTACTTCCCAGGTCGGGCAACGCCGGTACGTGTCGGTCGGACTATAATCCCGTACTGAGTCGGTCGGTATTTTTTCTGGCCCGAATCGGATTTGGCCCCTGAGTCTCTTTACACCAACATACCACAGCAAGACACAGTGGAGGTTATCCGAGATATTCTGGAGAATGTAACACTGGAAGGAGTGAATAAGGATTTTATATTACAGTGCACGGATATGGTTTTAAAGAATAACATTATTTTATTTAAAGAACAACTCTACCACCAGAAGAAGGGGACCAGTATGGGGGCAACCTGTGCCCCCAGTCTGGCTTGTTTGTATGTTGGTAGATTTGAAGAACAACACATATATAATGAGCTGGCGCCATTTTATGAAAACGTGCAGGAATGGCATCGTTTTATAGATGACATATTTTTTATCTGGGATGGACCTATAGACCTCCTAGAGGAGTTTCTTATTTGGTTAAATCTAGGAGATGTGAATTTGAAATTCACTGCACATTATAGTACTGATAGGGTTGACTATTTGGATATTACTATTAAGGTGGTAAATGAGAAGTTAGCAGTGGAATTATATACTAAACCCATGGCTAAAAATACCTTACTCCATTACTCCTCTTTTCATCCTAAGTCGCAAAAGGATAACATCCCGTTCAGCCAATTTCTCCGGTTGCGGAGAAATTGTACAGATTTGAATGATTTCTATTCTCACTCTGAAATATTGAAAAACAAATTAAAAGAAAGAGGATATCCTAAAAAACTCATATCCCACTCATTCAAAAGAGCAAGATTTTATGATAGAGAGGCAATGTTGAATAACTCAAAGAAAAAAAAAGAAATGACGAGGATTGTATTTGTGAGCCAGTATTGTGGTATTAGCAACAAAATGAGGAATGTGGTAAATAAACATTGGAGCATCTTAAATGATGGAGAAAATACCAAATTAGAAAAACTCTCTTTGCTTTTAAAAAGAATTCGAATTTACGCAACCAGTTGGTTCAAACATATAGAGAAGAACCTAAAATGAGACAAAGAACCCTGGATAATACTGTGGTGGTAGGCAACACGCGTTGTGGAACTTGTGTAATGTGCGATCAGTGTTTGGTAGCCAAAGAGGTGACACATAATAATAAAATCATGAGATGCCGTACATTGAACAATTGCCGCAGTAAAAACTTAATTTATTTACTTAAATGTCCCTGCGGTTTAGCCTATATAGGCGAAACAGGTCGAGAATTAAGGACACGATTAGTGGAACACAAATCTGCTATTAAAACTATGAAATTGAATGCACCACTAGTATCCTACTTTTTAGAACATGAACACAAAGAAACAGATTTCATTTGGTTCATTTTAGAAAAAGTATATATAAATAAAGAGGAGGAAACATGAAAGAGAAGCGAAAGCGCGAGAACAATGGTATATATCTTTATTTAATACCATCAGACAGGGATTGAATACGAGAGAAGAATGGGAGAAACTCATTAAGTAATAATATTTATCAGAGAACACATTTAATATGTGGGTTTATGACAGGATTTATTCACATGTATTGAAAGGGGGCTCCTGTGTCTCGTATAGATTTGTTCCCCGTTGTATATAACATGAGCTCTAGTGGTTGTGGGGTCTCTGTTTGCCAGTTCAATATGGCGGCCGCAGTTTGTACCGCTAGTCCTGTTTTGCTATCGATGCTTTCCAAGTGGCGGGCTTTTCTCCGATTCTGGAGGCTTTTTAAGCGTCCTGATCGTGAGGGTGCAGTATTCTAGAACTGGAGTTCCAGACGGAGATTTTTAAATCCCGGTAAGGAGTTTGGGTGGTTTGATGTAGTAGTGCAGCGGCAGTTGGGCAGATAATAACTTGACCGGTGCGTAGCAAGATTTTGATTTTGAGCATTAAAGAATATGGGTTGTTTGATGTAGTAGAGTGGTGGCAGCTGGGCTGTTACAGAATTTACTGGTGCTTAGCAAGATTTTGATTTCGAACAGCCTCGTATTTATGGTTTAGTTTTGGGCATGCTGACTTGGATGGCAGAGTAGATATGCCCGTTTACCTTCCGGTTTGTTTTAAAAATAGCACGCTTCTTTGGGGAATAAATGCCATGGTGTACGAGTTATGTGAAGCCTGCCGGGGTTATTCTAATCATGTCAATTATACTGGGTTCGTGGTTTTTGACTTAGCTTGGCACTACATGAATTCAGTAAAAATTATAGGAAGGGTGCGTGTATATTGGTTTGCATTGTTATTTTGTTAATTATATGGTATATTTTATTTAGGACTTTGAGCTCTGTCACGAAAATAGCGGGTGAGTAACGGAAGGAGAAAAAGAATCTAAGGCTACACCCCTGAAGTTGCCACTATTAGGATCATTCAGGTATCTTAACAACAGGATATTTCATAGCTCTTGGTCTTTAATGCGGGTATACGTTTAAGTTAATGGGATCTAAGTTGGGCTATTTTGGTCGTTTCTAGATCTAAAGAAATGTTTTTTAACATTCTTTTGTAGGTCAAACCGAAGGGGTTATGTTGGATGTTGATTTTCAAACCTAAGGAATGCACCCCATGTGTTAGATGTTGACCATACTATGCAGATTGGCCACCAGCAGTTCAAAAATAAATTATTGGGACACATCGTTGGTTTTACCTTGGAAGGGTATGTAAAGGATGTAGGTAAATTTACATACAGCCCTGAGAACAGCATGGGTTGTTATTTAACAAAGACTTATTCATGCTCTTTAATTAATTTTTCTAGCACGGTGAGAAGCCAACAGCTCCTCATGATTGAACCTAAAAAGGATTTCCCGTGCACTTAAGAGTGTTTTGAGGCCCAGATTGCGGTGGGTTTCACTCCCTCATAGCCTTTTCTAAGTTTTGAATGTGGCAGAAGGTTGTTAAGCAAACGATTTTTTTTTTAAATATGGGAAGAATAGTCATGTTTATGACCAGTTAATGAAAGACGAGTATGTAATTATGGGTCATGTAAGGAATTGAAGAAAGGTTGCGATGATGTGACCTAGCCGTGATGTATGATGGAAAGTGTTTTCAATGGCTGGAGTCTTATATTGATATGTTTGTCCTAGTGTATATGCATAAGAAGTGTTTTTTATGAAGCTATTCTTTTATTGTTTATTTTTAACAGATACAAATGTCTGGGGAGAAAAGGAGCATCTTCTCTTTTTAAGCCTGAAGAAGGTGGTTTACCTGTCTATACCATCGAAACACGTCAGCTTGTTTATTCTCCTTTTAAATAATTGTTGGTTTGTTTTCTTTTTTAATAATTGTGGGATATATTTATGAATGTATTACTATGTATGATTAACTTTGTCACATTTGATGTTTCTTATTACCTATATGAAGTGTATATAAATGAGTTTTTTAATGGATTTTTACTATGTGGTCTATGAATATAAATTATGTGTGATGATATATGATTATTGAATTTAAATTGATTTAGTGTGGAGTGTGTTAATTTTTTATAAGAATAAAGAAATTAGTATTTGGGGAAACAGTCTGTTACTGATTGTATACATGGTTTTAAATGGTTTTTAGAATTGAGTGCACTTTATACTGAATAAACATTTCTATATCAGATTCCTTTGGCCATAGTGTGATGAATAAATGATTGGACAGTATGTTTGTTTGAAGTAGTGGTATGCTGTATTAATACCCCAAAGGGATTTTTACTTTGACTTAGTGTCTTGTTGGTGTCCTGTCCCTTTGGTAGAGCTGGACCCCTCTCTTTGATTAAGAAGTAAATGACAGGAACCAAGAGGCACTCAGTTCCCATAGGCGAGGTGTGCCCAGATGTTGTACCATGCGATCACGGTATTTGCGCTCCAGGAGTACCGTCGCCATTTCTTTGGTGGCTGGGACGTCCATTGCGTAGCAGAAAAGTAATAATCAGGATACCTGCTATTAGGAACAGGATCAGCGGAAGCCCTCCAAAAATGCTTCCAAAGACGGAGTGTATAAAGTTCGGTATAACTCCGAGGACTGTCTGAAAGGTGCTTAACAGTCCGGAGCCTATGGTCTTAAATAGGTGTAAAGCAAGCAGAGATAGACCCCTTGTTCTGACCAAGGGAATAGGGTACTCTTTGCAAGTGAAGCAAAATATCCCTCAGGAAAGAATTTACAATACCACCTCAAAAAGTAATAGGTTAGAATTTATCTATTACCTAACAGCACCCACCCTATTGTTACTAAAAACGCACAGCACAAATATAAAATCACTTACTAAAACATTCAATTAAAAATATCATTTTTGCAAAACATGTTTTATTAAAAGATTATCATCAAAAATCATTCAACAGTTAAAAGAAATGTTTCCTACACCTGTATTTCCTACATATCAACAACACAATTGATACAGAATTCCCAATAGTATACAGGACACAAACCACAATACGAACTGACATAAAAAAGAGAGAAAAAGCTTTAGACAATACACTCTGTCATTAAAAATAACATATCCTAAGTCGATTATTTAGGGACCCAGCCTGGATGTACTTCTTATCTCACAAATACAGGACTGAATCCACCATACGATTATGTCAACAAATTTGCGTCGACGCGTTTCGATGGTTTTAATATTTTTCCATCTTTATCAAGACAGTAGTTTTAATTTTCTCTGTAGTCGTTTCCGGTTTCTAGGTCCTGCATAGAACAAACATGTATAAAGATATATTTATATTTGTCTAAATGATGGTATCTGATTTATCACAAAATGACCAAATCCACCTTCATACATAATTCCTTTCCTACAATATTATATTAATAGCACTAAAAATTCACTGAACATTCGAAAAAAAAATTTGGGTGTAAAATACACATATTCCATAAGTGTATCCTAAGCATTATCCACTATCCTGGTCATTTCATTGCTCAAATTACTCCATTTTCATATCTAGGAGACAACATACACATCACATGTGAGAGTATGTTCCTCCCACCAAAGGACATTCCATAGTCTCACGGGTGATTAATCTACCCCCAGCATTTTACAATCCTCAATCACATTGAGCCCATACAATCTACAGCGAGTAAGTTAAACTTTCAGCCTAGTATGATATCAAGTACTTCACTCTTGAAACTATATTTCATTCAGAGCTAGACTCTGTCACTAGATCCACAGAGAACCTATATAAACTCATATTTTCATGTCTATCTTCAATCCATTACACCCTGTTTCTTGAGAATATATATTAAACCCCTACCTTGTTTCGTTTCAATTGTCCATATAAGTCTCATAGAGTTGGATATACCTCTTTTAAATAACCGACCTCGATTGAGGTTCAAATGTTGGGCCTGCCATTTCAAGGCACCTAAAACAGAATTGTGGTATTTGTTGAATAACCACCCCTAAAAAAACTTTAGATTTTCACCATATTTAAACCAAACTGTATCACACTGGCGTACCTTGTTTTTATGTTGCTTATGTAAGCGGAACTACCGGCTTTATTATTCTCCCGGGATTCCTGACTTTGTTATCCTCCAGGGATCGAGGGGCATAAAAAACCTTCTCTTCCGCTTTACTCTAAATGAATAATGGAGGACACATAGGTATCACAAACATGTTCCGTCTGTTATTGTGTTCTTAATACATTAATTCTTATTACATCCAAGTGAGGAATAAGCCGGTAGCGACGGCCGTTATATTATTAAAAATAAAACTTAAAAATGGGAAAGACGGGGGCTGGTTGCATAAAATCAAACCAACTAAATTTTATAAACTGCCAATAAAGTATTAGCAAATATGCATCAAGGCCCTCCCGTCTCCCGTATCGACTCGCCTACCCTCAAAAGCCTACATTCTCACCTTATTACATGCGGCGGTTCACCTCGAGATTCGTCCTTCTTATTAGTATCAATCGACAGATGAACCAAACGCCGCTACGATTTAAATAGGGCAGCCTCTTTTCCTATTGGCCATCCGGAACCTAATGTGTCATGTGAGCAACCTGTGCTGCCTCTACCTGTTGTGACCCGGAAAATAAACGGCCGGTACTCTGCTCCATAACTTATTCTATGTTTACATTGCTGTTCTTAGAACACTCTCGATATATATATATAAAATGATGTTAACCTAAATGTCCCTAAAGTCCCAGCACTACTAACATGTTGTTACATCTATTCAAAGCGGCCTACCGGACGCTTGATAATCAGCTAATGCGATCAGAGTGTAAATTTCAATTTATAATATTGTACTCATTTTCCTGAAACCCGCAGCACTCATTGCGTGTAGCTGCATCTATTGAAGATAAACTACCTGTCACTTAATAGTCAACTAGTGTAATTATATACTTTCTCTATCGGTCTCTCACAGGGGACACGGGCACTTACTGTCTTAAAGCGACTATTCCTATTGATTTACCAGTATCCTCATCCAGTCTTCCCTTGAGTTTAAACCCATATCTACAGTATTCAAATGGCACATGTACCATTGTTCCCTTTTCCTCCTTCTAGCATCCAAATCACCTCCTCTTCTGTTTATACTCATTTTCTCAAGTATAAACCATTGAAACTGGTCACAATTGTGTCCCAATCTCAAGAAATGATCAGTTAGAGGGGCATTTTCCTTTTTTGTTCTTATAGCAGATTTATGCTCCAGCAGGCGGATACGCAGTTCTCTGCTCGTCTCACCTACATAACCTAGCCCACAGGGGCAGATCAGTAGGTATATGACATTTTTGCTGCGGCAATTGTTCAAAGTTGTTACTATCATTGTCTTGCTCGCAAATGTCATACTCTTCGCTTCAATGCAATGTGGACATATAGAACATGATCCACACTTGTAATTGCCTACTGCTCTCTGTCCACTAAGTGTTAGTTGGTTCTCTGATGTCTTTGGGTATGTCCTTACTAGGGAGTTCCGAATAGTCTTATTCCTCCTAAATGAAAAGAGCGGTTTTTCTAACTGTACTGTTGTTCCATGATTTAGGATCTTCCAGTTCCTATTCCCTATGTTTTTAATCTTGTTGCTCAAGCTGGAAAACTGGCTAACAAAAACTATTCTACCTTTTCCATTGTCCTTTTTTTCTTTGTTCATATCCAAGAGACAATCGCGATTATAAAAATGAGCTCTCTTAAAAGAATGTTTGATAAGCTTTCCTGGATATCCTCTATTGCTCAATTTTTTCTTTAAAATCTCTGCATGATAATAAAAATCAGTGAGTGTAGTACAATTCCGTTGCAGTCTTAAAAATTCCCCAAAGGGAATATTATCCTTCTGCGAACGGGGATGATTACTTCCCATAAGGTAGATGATGTTACCAGTAAACGCAATTTTCTTCTTAGCCTCCTCCAATATTGAACTTTGTCTAAAAAGAGTTTCTAGTTCATCTATCTGTTGTCTTTCTATGTTGATTAATTCTTGGGCTGTCTCTATGATTAAAATGAGCCAGTCCCGGCTGCAACGGTTAGCTATATGCGTCCACGTCTCTATAAATTTTCTATTTTCAAAAAACAACCCCGGCTCATTTCTAACTTGTAACCCTATCGGGATCACACCAGCCTTCAGGTATTCAATTAAAAATTCAGCATGCAATTCTGTCCGAATCAGCTTCTTTTTAAGGTTTAAAATTTTAACCAGTTGTTCATGGCTAGTATTACTAAGTGCACTTGTAGTGCTACTCCATGGGTTTTGATTGATCAGTCTGTTAAACTGATCCTCGGTGTACAACACCCGTCGTATCAGACATGTTAAAGATACAACTTACCATTTCTGTGAAATGGAAGGGTCAGTTTGAATGTATAAGGACCTGTATCTCAGCCGAGGACCTTGCGATCTGGAGCTCAAAAGTCTCCCGGGCGGAAGTTAAGGGCACGGTTCGTTGTAAAAGCATGGCTTTCATTCTGCTCAGAGTATCAAACCATATAAAGGAAACATTTAGCAAAGGCCATAACGGCGCCTCCCTGACTGTATGTGTTGGTGGAAACAATACTTGCATACAGCAAGTAACCCTGGAGCTCACAGTGACTAGATATGCGATGCCCGGAAGCATCCCACAACAACCTTGATCATTCAGCATCAAGTAACTCCCATTCGAGAGAAGCCTGAATACCGGATTAATCACAGCTGCCGGGTACCCCTCAAATGACAGGACAAGTTCGCCACAGACCCATTACAAGCCCCGTGTAGCATAATATCCTGGCATATGAGAGATCCACTTTAAGCATTCTTGCAGTTAGTTCCGCTTAGAAGCACTTCCAGATCCCCACTCCTGCATCGAAATCTGTATGGTAAATCCCAGGATTCCCTGATGAATTCCCTACCCATCTTTTCATATCTGCCTGCCTGTTCCTGTTCTAGGCAATATTGAAACTGGAAAGTTGCGACCGGTAATGTTATATGGCCGTGGATTAAGCACTCTGTGGACGGTGACTCTGCCACAGTAAAGGGTAACCTATCCAGTTTTTCAATACGCAGCATTGTATATTTTGCTCCCCTCTGTGCCGTTTTCATCTGTTTTTCTGTTAGATTGTATGCAGAAAATAATGACGTAATGTTGATAAAACGCCAAGGCACATAACCGGCGCGCAATGACTGCAGCGTCCAGCTTAATAAAATAATAGAACGTAACTGTGACTGTCCGTGTTCCAATATGGACAAATCCTGTTCTATTACAACATAGCAGAAGATACAATGTTGCCCAGTGAATATATCCTGGATGTTAATATAGTCATGCCATTGTCAACTACGGCTAACGCCTTTTCTAGGTTAACTCTATCTATTTCTCTCAATCTCTCTGCAGCTTCTTGTTGGGAGATTTTCCAGATTTAGTTATAGACAGCATACAAAAAACACTTCTGACGTGGTTTTCTGAAACCTAATAAAAAATCCTGTAGGTCCACATCCTCTGTGAGTAGAAACAAGTGTTGTTTCACCTGGGGTAGTGTTGAGGTCTTTAGCCAATAGACGGCACAACTTCCCAACACTGTATGATGTCACTACCCCCGGATGTTCTCGTTGTACGTAAAGTGGGTCTGGCCTATGGATACTAAACCCTTCGGTGGTACCCCTGAATCTTTCCTGACATCTGTTTGTGTCAGTGGGCCAAACCAACCATCCCTTCCAATTGGGGCCTGATCTATTGTATTGCAATATGTTATCCAACTTAGCCCCTCTTTCTGACGTAAAATTCCCCTCAGTGTTTAAAGGTGTTGGAATTTGAGGCGTGTTCAAGTCCTTATTCTTGGCTATTCCAAGACAGGAAGTCTGTTGCACAGTGTTATTCAGAAAAATAATCTGCTGTGGAATGAGGCATGCTCTAAATAGTGCTTCTGTTCCCTGGACTTGCCAGTCCCTAGAACCCCAGATTGATTTCAAGTCTACAGTGTCCATCCATAAGTCAAAACCCTGTTCAGACAGCTGGATAATAAAGGAAGCAGTGTAAATCTGTTTGGTGTTTGTTAACATATTTTCTGTGCAACCTTATAATAGTACGAGGTTGGGTCAGAAGTGTTAAACCCTGAAAAATATGAGAATTTCTGTGCAAATGTTTTTGAACTTCCTTTCGGTGGTGTAGGGCAATGTTCCCACTGGTGGTATGTGAAAACATTTCTAGGTTTGCTAGATTTATGCAAGAAATGATGACCATAATGTTGGTAACAATAACTTTTTTCAAAATCTGATGTGTCCTCTAACATTTCATGCTAGAAAATGCAGCAGATTGTTCCAAATCAGACAATAAGTTATTAACAGTTTCAAAATCCCAATCATCAGAAAATGTACTGGAGGTAATGATATCGTTCAATGAAATTTTAAACAAATGTGGCTCGGTCGGTCCAAATATATCATAATTCACTTTGTCCCACACTATACATCCGGTATAGGAACTGCTGAAATGTTCAAGAAGGACAAGTCTCTTTGTTCACGATGAGATGAAACATGAGGTTTTAAAATTAAGTTTACTTCTGACGTTGCAGAGCTCTGTTGAAAATAAGTTCCATTGATGAGCAAGTGGAAAGTGATTACTAATCCTAACCAGAAAAGAAAAAAAATATACCGGTGATTATCCAAAGTTCTAGCCAAGGTGATACTAAATAAGCCCTTCTAAGAAAGTTAAAAAAGTCTTTGATCCGTTGTTTGCAAGAAATTTGCGCTGGCGTTGTTTCAGGTTCACTTGGATCCAATGAAAAGGTATCGAAGTCGATGAAATAGCCAGATGCAGTTCGATCTATTTTCGGTAGCTCAGCAGGTTTTGTTGAACTTGTAGATTGGTCCTGAAGAGGCATGTTGACGTAGACATCCTTATTAGGTTGAATCAAAATTTGTCTTCATTTTGATTTGGAAAGTTTGTGTCAAGGGGAACTAGTTCCATTGCATTGTTATCGATTCCATTGCTTTGTAAAGGTGACTCTTCAAATGTTATCAGTCTTTCAGTTTGAACTTCCTGTATTGTAGCGAGAGGAGGACGTCGGCTACTCAGGAGCCCATGAGGCCTACTATTTAGTATCAGCCACATAGTGTGGTTTGATCAGATCGATTGAGACAAATATCTTTTCTTTTCCGACAAGAGGCAGTAGAAGTACAGTTCTTGAGCCTTCAATGGCCAGGACAGGTACAGGCTTTCGATAGGATAGCCCGAATTCTTTTTTGTCCACAATCTTTTCTCCGACCAGATCCCCAAAGTTAGGGATCCAGGCAGATCTTGCCGTGGCTGACTTGACTTACCCAGTGGCAGTTCTTTTTGTCTCGACGTTACTTAAGGAGGCTCTGGATTCATTCAGATCCTGTAAAACAGCCAAACGTTTATTGATGTCAAACGGTTTTTTATCTGCCACTGTGCCTTCACAATCGAGTTCAGGTACCCACATTCTTGTCCCAAACAGGACCTCGTAAGGAGTGGCACCCCCTAGAGAGCTTCTTGGCTGCTTATTAAGGGCTCGCTGGACCCCATATAGATGATTGACCAAACTACCACCCGAGCCTAATACCCTAGCTGTCAAAGATTGCTTTAAGTCCCGGTTTTTCCTCTTCACAACCGAATTTCCCTCGGGATGGTACGGAGAGGAGTACCACAATGCTATACCCAAACTTCCCATGGCTTCCTTGTAAGCCCTAGAGCTGACCGCGGGGCCATGGTCAGAATGTATTGTGCCAACTGCATATGTCCCTATGAAGACTCGCAAATCTTTTATAACAGTTTGGGCGTCAGCCGAGTGCTGGGGCCATACCCATAAGAATCTTGAACAGGAATCCACTGCCACCATGATATACTTGTAAGCCCCATCAGATTGTAAGGGGCCGCAGTGGTCCAGGTAAATGCATGTGAGCGGTCTGTCTCATATTAACCCCTTAAGTGCTTCTGTCGGCCAACGGCCGTCGCGAGCACTACCTCGGTAGTGCTGCGCACGTCCGTTGGCCGACGCGGCCCCGCCCGCTTAATAGAACGTTTCGCACTGGCGCGGAACATTCGAAGCAGTTAAGCAGTTAACAATGGTGTCTGCGCTGGGCGAACTACGGTGGACCCTTTTATCTGTTGACAGATATCGCACTTGAAGACGAAGTCTTTGGTCTGCTTTGTTAACCCTGGCCATCAATAGCGTTGTTTAAGTAAAGAAACTGTTGCTGTAACTCCTGTATGAGCAGAACCCAGACCCTCGTGTGCAGCCAAGATTAAACCTAACCTGCGATCCATGTTTGGTATTTCTCTATCCCCCAGTCCAGGAATCTGAGCAAATGGCACGTTGTTTGCATCTAACTTGTAGGAGTACTTCAGTGGAAAACCTTTAGGTAGTGCTTTGCTGTTATTGCGAAAGCAATCACAGCTACCACTGTGCTACCGTCTACCCTCGTTTTTGAACTGGTGATTGCAGCTACTGACGCAGTGCGTCTTTCCCTTTTGCGGCTTCCTCAGCCAATGAATTCCCTTCAACGTGAACGCCTTCACGTTGATGACTCAGCGTGTGTATCACGTGAGCTCTTGGTAGTTCATTTTTTAACTCTGCTTCCTGTTCCCATAGTTTTCTATGTTTAATTGTGCCACCTTTTGAATCTCTGAACCAATTTTGTCCCCAACAGTGGAGGTATTCGTTGTATGACTGGACACAGTAAAAGGAATCACACACTATTAGTGTGGGGAATTCTGGATCCGTATTTATCAGTGCCAGTAATAGTGCTTTTAATTCTGCCAACTGAGCTGTGCAGTCTCCGAGAGACTGCGTTTTTGTACAGCTTGGACGGAACTTACCGTCCTGCATCCTACCTTTTACAATAGCGCATGCGGCACTGTATCGTTGCTTACTCCCTATGGCCGGTTGAGCAGATCAGTCAGTATAAATAATGTATTCATACCGATCTAGAGGCATTATTTCATTTGGTAGAGGATATTCTTCTTCATATTGCAGGAATGCTTGTGCTTTTAGACTAGGGTCATATCTGTATTCTACATCTGTTACAGTGAGAGAATTAGCCCATTGTATCCATCTTGGATGTAACACTTTTGCATTTGGGACGCTTGCCTTTGTGGCAGCCTCTAAGGCCGGTACCGGGGTCATGAGAATTATTGGTTTACCCTGAGCCAGTGCTCTTTCTCTCACTACAGCAGTCTGTACTGCTGTCAGAATTTTTTCTGTGGGTGCAAAACGCATTTCAGCGTTAGTGTACAAATGCGATTTATATGCAATTGGTACCGTTTCACCTTCATTGAAGGTTAAGTAAGTGTACCCTGATTGACCTGCGACTACGCGGATCACCAGGTTGCGTACGTTTACGCGTGTCTGTAAGTGTTTTGATGATATCATATCAGCTTGTAGGGAACGAAGGATATTTGTGTGTTCCTGTGTCCATTGTCTAACTGAAAAGTCAGGTCTTATTAGGTCGTAGAAAGGTTTTACCCTCTCTGCGTAATCCAAAATGTATGTTCTGCCAAAATTCAAAAATCCCAGTATGGACTGTAAATTGCTTAATGATTTTGGAGGTTGTAGCAGTGCACACTTTTCTAAAACGTGGGCTGCCAGGCTTTTACCTTCACTTGAAAGCTCATATCCCAAAAATAGGACATTGAGGTGGGCTATTTTCGATTTTTTCAAATTAAATTTGTAGCCCTCAGAGGCGAAACCCAAAATTATGGTGCTCACCCTGGTCAAGTGTTCCTCTAAGTCATCATCCGTTAGATAAATATCATCTACATATGTGTGGCGAGGAGCTGCACCCGGACGATGCCTCCTCTTCTGGAATGCTGCATGAACAATTGCCTCCTTATCTCTCACCGTATTCCCTCCTCTGTTTTCAGACCCCGGCTCCTGTGAGCAATGCACACTGTCCCTTTAAGTTTCCACGGCGCTCTGACTGTCATGTGACGTGGTCACCTGACTGCCCACCCTTCAAAGAGGAAGTGTCTCCGGGAATGTTGGAGTCATGTGGAAGCCCAGCGGAGGAAGCAACGGAGGCGCCTGGAGGAGACCACGACGGACAGACCTTCTTTATCGGCACAGGACTCGTAGAGCTGCGGAAGCACCCCGTCGCGGAGGAGGAAGGAGTTGTGGCGTCCACCAGGTGGGAGCGACCCTTCGGGCCCCGAGCAACCTGAAGTCCTGGGACAAGGTTCTCTGACGGAAGAGAACGAAGACTACGCCCTGGGACAGAGGAATTGCAATTCGCTCCACAATGTGCTGTATAGTGGCAACACATTAAAATACTACTCACCTGAACCCTCCCTGTCTCCCTGTCTCCTTCTCCACTGCGCTACACGTGGTGTTAGAAGTGGGATATGAGCGCCTGCTACAACATGGAGAACCTGATACAGCAGCTCGTACGTGGCCAGGAGAAGCTGGAGTGGGCTGTGGAACGTCAAATGACAACAGCCAGTGCAGACAGGGATCTCTTTAAGGACACTATGGCTAACCAGGCCGAGCAACTGCAAAAGGTTGCGGATGACCGCCTAGAACTAACTACCCAGTTACAGAACCGTGCAGGGACCGGGCCCAATATCTCCCTACAAAAATATATCAGAGGCGAAGATCCTGATGCATTTCTACTTAACTTCGAGAGAGCAGCTAGAGCGTCGGGATGGCCGGAAGCCAAATGGCCATTCTTTTTAGCTCCTCTCCTTACCGGAGAAGCCCAAGCCGCGTATCAAGTGGCGAACGCCAATGGGCGCACTCCCTATACCGAAATAAAAGGCGTTGTCCTAGATCACCTTGGACTGGATGCCGAGGCCTACCGGGTCCGGTTCCGGAAGGAGCGAGGGACCCCTGCTGACAACCATAAAACGCTCTATTTCAAGCTAAAGACAGCAGCCGACAAGTGGCTACAGCCCCAGACAAGCACAAAAGAAGAAATAATGTCACGTATATATTTAGAACAATATATAGAAGCCTTACCATATCCGATACAGAGAGGGCTCAAGCAACACACCCACTTGACGGCTGAACAGGCAGTGGAAATGGCCACCTCGTTCTACCGTGCCCAACCCCGCACCTTATCGGGAGACATAGAGAAGGCAACCCGACCGTCTCCCCCTTCCGGACGACTAGAAAGGAAACCCACAAAACCCGGCCCGGAATCCTTAAGAACCCGCCACTATCGACCAGAACCCGTCCCTATCAGGGGTCCGCAATGTTTTGAATGCGGGGATTGGGGGCACATCGCTAGGACCTGCCCCAGAAGAAAGCCTCCAGAGGAACCAATGGACATAGGATGTGTTCCTCAAACCATTCTGTATACTGATGAAATGGGGCCCAGTTTCTATGTGAGTGTTCTTGTGGAAGGGGTGACTGTAAGGGCTCTCTTAGACTCCGGCTGTCGGCAGTCGGTAGTACGCCAATCTGTGGTACAGCCCTCCTCCCTTACAACCCAACAGGAGGTCCCCATTAGGTGTGTACACGGGGACGTACGATTCTATCCCTTGGTGCAGTCACCCATATCCCTTCCTAGCGGGGACACATTTGAAGCCAAGCTCGGGGTCCTCCCTTTTCTCCCCGAAGACATGATCCTGGGTCAGGACAACCCATCTTTCTTGGCACTCCTAAGGGGCTCTCTACAGACTAACGCACAAAACAAAACACCCCATCCCACCTTCCTTACCCAAGCCCCCTGGCTTTCGGACAAGAGTTTTCGTTATAGCCAGTTGAACGACCCCTCGCTTCAAACCGCCTGGGATTACGCCAGACGCGCCCTTCCGACTCAGAAGCCTGTATACCCGTCTTTTCAGATACAGAATGATCTCCTCTATAGGATAGCAAAGGAAGGTAACCCATCCCAGCTCATTGTACCCCAGGCCTTCCGTGACCAGGTCCTCTTCTTTGCACATACACACCTAACAGCAGGCCATAGAGGAACACAGAAAACAATAGACATGCTTTTGAAACATTTTTTTTGGCCAGGCATATTCTCACATGTCACGAAATATTGTCAGGAGTGCGAGATATGTCAAAGAAAGAACCCATACAAGCCTCCCCCTGTGCCCTTACAGCCTCTCCCCATTATCGGAACCCCCTTTGAGAGGATATGTATGGACCTCATAGGTCCACTACCTAGGACCAAGAAGGGCCATCTCTACGCCTTAGTGGTCGTTGACTACGCCACCCGATACCCCGAGGCCTTCCCCTTGCGTACCCCTACCAGTCAGAACATCAGCAACCGGCTTCTGGAACTGTTTTCCAGAGTTGGCTTTCCCCGTGAGATACTCACAGATCAGGGGACCCCATTTGTCTCAAAGATAATGGGACAGGTGTGTAAATCTCTTGACATATCACACATAAGAACATCGGTTTACCACCCCCAGACGGACGGCCTCTGTGAGAGGTACAATTCCACCCTGAAGCTGACATTAAAGAGACTGTTAAGCGTGGAGGGGAAGGAGTGGGACATGCTCCTTCCTTTGGCATTGTACGCGATCCGAAGCCAGCCTCAGTCTAGTTTGGGTTGTTCCCCTTTCCAACTCCTCTATGGGCGAGAACCCCGAAGCTTATTAGAGATCACAAGGGAATATTGGGAGCAGGAAAAAGAAGAAGAGACCAGATCCTTTTTAGAGTATACTCAGAGCCTTCGTAGTCGGCTACAGAAGCTAAGAGATTTCGCTGATGCGAATCTGGAGAAGGCCCAGGTCAAACAGCAAACGTTCTATGATCAAGGGAAGAAGTGGCGCCACCTTAAAAAGGGGGACTGGGTATTGGTCCTCTTACCTTCTGGTCTCACCAAGGTAAATGTCAAGGCTTTGAATCCTCGGAGTCGTACGATGCTCAATGGGGGTCCACCTCTTGATAGCCCCGAGGTCTGAGTATAACAACAGACTCAGCGGAGTGATCAAGCGAGGGAAGGCAAGGAAGGGGTCAGCAGGGAGGGAGATCTGAAATGAGACGAAACAACTATCAGGTTATAGTACATACACCATAAAGCATGTTAACCACATAAACCATAAGGTTCACCAATGCTACTATCAATACCTGTAAAGCAAAATAACGGTTCCTTTAAAGCAGGTGTGTCCTTGAGCCGGAAGGCCTCTAGGATTCTATAACGATACAACAACAGTATTATTTTATAGTCACCACCCCTGCCCCTCACACCTCATGGTAAGCAACAAGAAATAAAACCACGTACCAATAATACTCTTATGTAGCGCTACACAGGGGGGGGGAGGGAGTCGGAACTGCCACCTGGAATAGCTCACCGAGCCCCTGCTGTAGGATATAAATCAAATAAGCCAGAACCACGATTCTGTTAGTAAATGTATTGTAATACTATATTCCTTCTTTGCCCTTTTCATCACTTGGAAATATGCGTTGTAAACTCCAATACTGCTTGGAGCTCTCCTTACATAAATCACCAGGTTGTTGCACCACAACCAGATAACACACGCACCATCAAATGTAATGCTTTCCTCTATGTGGATATCAGTAAACCACTGTGAGATGCAATCCTCCTCGACTGCCACTCCATATATGTTTGTTTTACATCAAACAAAACAACGAACTAAATAAGGTCTGCCCCTTTCCCTATGAGCACACCGCAACAAGAAAGTCAGCCCTGCATAAGCCAACTCGGGGCTCATCCAACAGGGCTAACTGTTAGGTTCAGCCTCCGTCTGCTGAAAGAGCAGACTAACCACAGCAGAAACAAGGGAAGAAAGGCGGTGCAATTTGCACCCCTACCATACTCCTTCAGCGTCTTACTGCATCACCGCATGGACTGTCTCTGATCGGGAATCAACGGCACCCGACCGGTGCCCCGGAAGCCTCCTTATCCCCGGCCTCCTTCACGCGATGACGTCACCGGCGTCATTTCTCACGGCCTCATGGGACTTGTAGTTGCATAGGGCCGTCCGGCAGAGGCAATGCCGATTCAGGTCTGCAGTGTTCTACGGCGGCCAGCCCGGTGCGCCGCAACAGTACATCCCTCCCCCGAAGAACACTGACAGAGACAATGCTTCGCAGGATAGCGTCTATGAAAGAGCGCCAAGTATCGAGGAGCAGCACACCCGAGGCGGGCTCCCATGAGTTCTCCTCGTTCCCGTAGCCCTTCCAGGCCACCAGATACCAAAGCCTATTGCGGTAGATCTTAGAGTCTATGATACCCCTCACTTCATGTTCCACCTCATCGTTCACGAGAACTGGGGAGGGTGCACGTCTAACCCTGGAGTGTGAAGGCTTAACAAGGGAAACATGGAAAGCAGGGTGTATCCTCAAAGCGGAGGGCAAGGCCAACTTCACCACTACAGGATTGATAAGCTTGGTCACTTTATACGGGCCAATGTACTTGGGATTGAACACACTATACCTCTTAAATCTGATGTTTTTAGTGGACAACCACACGTAATCCCCCACTTTATACACCGGCCCTGGACGTCTATGTTTGTCAGCATACGCCTTGTACTGAATCTTGGCTGCCCTCAAACCGCTTTGTGCTACCCTTAAATTGTTCTTAATATGAGTTATTCTCTCATGCACTTCGGGAACCTGTGTGGACTGCATAGGGAGTAACTAGGGTGTAAAGCGAGGGTGAAACCCATATGAACAGTAAAAGGGTGCAAGTTTAGTGGAGCTGTGTGTAGCGCTGTTATACGCCACTTCGGCTAACCACAACCTATCAACCCAGGCCTCTGTAGTGCCCTCCACATAGCACCTGAGGTATTGTTTCAAGGTCTGATTAACCCTCTCAGTCTGGCCGTCTGTTTGCGGGTGAAAGCTTGTGGAAATGTTAGAAGCTATACCCAGCGCCGAACACCACACCCTCCAAAAGTTGGCAGTAAACTGAGCACCCCGGTCTGAGACTATGGTTTTCGGTAACCCATGTAACCGGACTATGTGAGTCAATAACAAATAGGCTAGTGTACTTGATGTGGGGATCTTTTTACAGGCAACAAAATGAGCCATTTTTGTTAGGTAATCCACGACCACTAAAATGACTGTACATCCCTGATCCACTGGCATTCCTACCACAAAGTCCACAGAAATGTTCTCCCAGGGTTGCTTAGGAGTAGGAAGAGGTTGCAAGAGGCCCGCCTGTCGAGCATGCGAGGTCTTCATCTGGCTACAAATCGTGCATTCGCTGACCCAGGTAGTTATATCTTTCTTTATGGTGGGCCACCAGAACTGACGCATCACCCGCTCCAAAGTTTTATCCCTGCCGTTATGCCCAGCACTGGGCAAGGCGTGACACCACTCGAAGGCTTGCTTACGCAGGTGACAAACAGGTAATAGGAGTTGGTTTCCTCGCAGCGGGAGGCCTTGCGTCAATCTCCAATCCTTATTCACTTTCAACCAGCCCTTCCACTTCTCTGTTTGGACGTTGTGGGCCACGCTTCTAAGAAAGGCGTCGGTACAGGTAGCACCAATCACATTCTGCGGATTAATAATGGCATTTCTTGGGCTCTCCTCAAGGCATACAGGAGTCGTTTGTCGGGTTAAGGCATCTGCCTTCTTGTTGTCCTTTCCTTGTCTATATGTTACCACGAAGTTATACTCCGCGAAGAAAAGCATCCACCTTAGCTGCCTTGGTGTTAGGTGTCTGGCTGCTGTCATGAATTGGAGGTTTCTATGGTCGGTGAACACGGTTACCACATGCTTGGCCCCCATCAAGAAATGTCTCCAATCCAGGAAAGCATCCTTGATAGCCAGCAGCTCCTTTTCTGCAATGGTGTAATTGCGCTCTGCCGGATTGAACTTTCTTGACATATATGCTATAGGGTGCAATTGGCCAGTAGTCGGATGGCGTTGCGAGAGCACTGCTCCTACTGCTGAATCCGTGGCGTCCGCCTCCACAATGTATGGTCGCTTCGGATCCACATGTACCAGCACTGGGGCAGATACAAAAGCGTTCTTTAGGGCTTCAAACCCTTTTTGGGCCTCCTCTGTCCACTGGAAACCGGTATTTTTCTTCAACAGCCTCGTGAGGGGAGCCGCCAATTCCGAGAAATGATGGATGAACCGGCGGTAAAAATTAGCGAACCCTAAGAAACACTGGATATCGCGGAGGTTCAAGGGTCTGGGCCATTCCTTCACTGCGACAATCTTCCTTTCGGACATCTCCTGCCCCCATGGGGTTAACATCACCCCTAGGAATTCAACGGTGGTAACACTGAACTCGCATTTGCTGATCTTACAGTATAAACGATGGTCTCGTAGGGTTTGTAAGATGGTACATACGTGTTGTGCGTGGATCTCCACGTTGGGGGAATAGATTAGGATATCGTCAATGTAAACCACTATGATCCGGTCCAGGTACTCTCGCAGGACATCATTCAAAAAGAACTGAAAGGCCGCAGGGGCGTTGCACAGGCCGAATGGCATCACAAGATACTCGTAAAGTCCAAAGCGGGTCTTGAATGCTGTCTTCCATTCGTCACCTCTGCACATACGGACCAAATGGTAAGCTCCTTTCAGGTCTAGCCGGGTGAATATCACCGCCTTTTTGACTTGTTCCAATAAGACATTGATTAAGGGCAACGGGTAGCGGTTCTTTACAGTAATGGCGTTCAATGCTCTGAAGTCCACACAGGCGTGCAATTCGCCATTCGCCTTGGGTATAAAAAACAACGGAGAGGCAGCAGGGGACTTTGAGTCACGTATAAACCCCAACGCCAGGTATTTATCCAAGTAAGCACGGAGATGAACATTCTCGGGTTCCGTGAGCGCATAAACCCTCCCCGCTGGTATTATGGCACCCGGTATCAGGTCTATCTGGCAGTCGTAGGGTCGGTGAGGCGGTAACACTTCTGCCTTAGCTTCATTGAATACGTCTGCATACTCCCGGTACTCCGCAGGGAGACTCACCTCATGTTCCACCGCGGTAGCCACGTAATGACATGACGCCAAGGACATGGCAGGGTTGTTAAGAGGCAAGATACAATGCTTCCCACAGAATTCCGAAGTAAACTGGAGGGTTTTCTTCTTCCAATCCACCTGAGGATTATGGGTGGACAACCAAGGTAATCCCAGTATCACTCCGTATTGGGGAGCTTGAATGATGTTAAAAGCCAAGCTCTCCCGATGATTGGTTTTCATAAGAACTTCCAAGGTTCCCGTTTGAAAACGGATGGGCCCCGAATCAAGATGTCTTCCATCTACCGCGAACACCGCCTCCGGTGTTATTTTTTCCTGTAGGTCGATTCCCAGGGAGAGCGCTTGCTTTTGATCCATAAAACATCCGGTGGCCCCGGAATCAAGCATAGCCCTGACTTGATGCCACTCTTCTTGAATCAGCAAGCAGAGGTCCACATAAAAGTGATTTCTTTCCTTCATGTCTCTACATCCTAAGGAAGGGATATACACCTGGCCTGAAGGGGTCCCTTCTTCCTTCTTCAAGCTCGCTCGTTTCCCGTCGGAGGTTCTGATGTAACTATGGCAACCTTCTTATATTCCGTTCGTGGATACTTGGGCTTCAACGTGCATTCCCTGATAAAGTGACCCTTCTTACCACAGTAAATACAGAGCCCTTTTCTCCGACGGTACTCTCTTTCCTCCGTAGTGAGAGGGGAGCGCACGGTTCCAATTTCCATAGGCTCAGCCTTAGAGGGTAAGCCATTGTCTGAGGTCCGGGCATGGTCCAAACGAGGCACGTACCGGTCTCTCTTCTTATGTTCCCCCTTCCGCTCGCCGATCCGATGATCCAACCGTAATACTAGACTGATGAGGTCCTCACATGAAGCAGGTTGTGGATCGATCTGTGCCAATACGTCCTTCATTTCCTCCCGCAACCCCTGGTGGAATATAGCAGATTGCTTGGCCTCGGGCCATTCCGTTTCTGTTACCAATCTCCTAAAGTCATTTAAATAGGAGATGAGATCCCGGTTACCCTGTTTTAACTCCAACAATTCCCGGTCTGCCGAAAGGGTAGCTGCACGACGGTTGAACGTTTTCTCAAATTCCCTCAAAAAGGAGTCCCAGTCATATATGAGGGGGTCATCCCTCTTGACTAGCGGAACGGCCCAGTTAGCAGCATCCCCTGCCAGGTAGGATATTAAGAACGCTACCCGGGCATGATTAGTATTAAAGGCCTTCACTTTACACGTGAAATGGAGCATCACCTGTGTGAGGAACACCTGCACCTTGCTGCTATCCCCATAGAATGTTTCCGGTGTAGCTAATGGGATGGGAGTTGGGACCTCTACTACTACAGAAGCTGCATGGAGGGCGTGTGGTGTATCTGCATTAAATGGGTTGCGTTGCATCCTATCTACCTGGGTTTGCAAGGCGGCCGTCTCAGCCCTAGAAGCGGCCAGCTCGGCCTGCACCAAGACTAAGGCAGCCAACACATCCTCTAAGGTGGCCATACCAACGTACAACCGGGAGGATAACAATTCGTGGGCCGTTGATTCTGTCAAGGCTTTGAATCCTCGGAGTCGTACGATGCTCAATGGGGGTCCACCTCTTGATAGCCCCGAGGTCTGAGTATAACAACAGACTCAGCGGAGTGATCAAGCGAGGGAAGGGAAGGAAGGGGTCAGCAGGGAGGGAGATCTGAAATGAGACGAAACAACTATCAGGTTATAGTACATACACCATAAAGCATGTTAACCACATAAACCATAAGGTTCACCAATGCTACTATCAATACCTGTAAAGCAAATTAACGGTTCCTTTAAAGCAGGTGTGTCCTTGAGCCGGAAGGCCTCTAGGATTCTATAACGATAGAACAACAGTATTATTTTATAGTCACCGCCCCTGCCCCTCACACCTCATGGTAAGCAACAAGAAATAAAACCACGTACCAATAATACTCTTATGTAGCGCTACACAGGGGGGGGAGGGAGTCGGAACTGCCACCTGGAATAGCTCACCGAGCCCCTGCTGTAGGATATAAATCAAATAAGCCAGAACCACGATTCTGTTAGTAAATGTATTGTAATACTATATTCCTTCTTTGCCCTTTTCATCACTTGGAAATATGCGTTGTAAACTCCAATACTGCTTGGAGCTCTCCTTACATAAATCACCAGGTTGTTGCACCACAACCAGATAACACACGCACCATCAAATGTAATGCTTTCCTCTATGTGGATATCGTAAACCACTGTGAGATGCAATCCTCCTGGACTGCCACTCCATATATGTTTGTTTTACATCAAACAAAACAACGAACTAAATAAGGTCTGCCCCTTTCCCTATGAGCACACCGCAACAAGAAAGTCAGCCCTGCATCAGCCAACTCGGGGCTCATCCAACAGGGCTAACTGTTAGGTTCAGCCTCCGTCTGCTGAAAGAGCAGACTAACCACAGCAGAAACAAGGGAAGAAAGGCGGTGCAATTTGCACCCCTACCATACTCCTTCAGCGTCTTACTGCATCACCGCATGGACTGTCTCTGATCGGGAATCAACGGCACCCGACCGGTGCCCTGGAAGCCTCCTTATCCCCGGCCTCCTTCACGCGATGACGTCACCGGCGTCATTTCTTGCGTCCTCATGGGACTTGTAGTTCCATAGGGCCGTCCGGCAGAGGCAATGCCGATTCAGGTCTGCAGTGTTCTACGGCGGCCAGCCCGGTGCGCCGCAACAGTAAAAACAGGATGGCAGGGTCCCTACCAGATAGTGGAAAAGGTCGGATTGACGACTTACCAGGTTCAGATCACTCCCAAACGAAAACAATTATACCATATCAATCTTTTAAAGAAGTGGTTGGGTCCCCTACCTAGGGATCTTCACCGGATAAGTCCTATATCCGAGACCGGTAGCACAGTACACCAACTGCCAGTCAATCAGGACCTGTCACCTGAACAACGCAATGCCCTACGAGACACACTACTTCCGTTTGCTTCCCTATTCTCAGATCTGCCAGGCCGGACTACCTTAGCACAACATTCCATCCCTACACAACCAGGAAAGACAGTCAAACAAAGACCATACCGTATCCCTGCTGCCAGACGGAGGGCCATAGAACAAGAAGTGACAGACATGCTTGCCCTGGGGGTCATACGGCCATCACAGAGTGAGTGGTCTTCCCCAATCGTATTGGTACCAAAACCGGACAGCTCCATCCGGTTTTGCATAGACTTTAGAGCTATCAATGCAATCTCCAAGTGTGATTCATACCCTCTTCCACGTGTAGATGAGTTGATAGAAAGACTAGGGGAGGCACAGTATATCACCACCCTTGACCTTACGAAGGGTTACTGGCAGGTGCCTCTGAAACCACAAGACCAGGAAAAGACAGCCTTCTCCACACCCTCTGGCCTGTTCGAATTCACCGTCCTACCGTTCGGACTGCATGGGGCACCTGCCACCTTTCAGCGTCTCATGAACAGGGTATTGACGGACCACCAAGCCTACTCCTCGGCATACCTAGACGATATAGTCATTTATAGTCCCACGTGGGAGTCACATCTTCATCATTGCCGTCTAGTGTTTCAGGCCCTCCAGTCAGCAGGACTACACGTCAATGCTAAGAAGTCCAAAGCAGGGTTCCAGAAGGTGAAATACCTGGGCTACCTTCTGGGAAACGGTCACATCGAACCCCAAGAAGAAAAGGTCAGGGCGATATCCCAAGCCCCTTTCCCTGTCACGAAGAAGGAAGTTAGGGCTTTCCTGGGTCTACTCGGGTATTACCGCCAATTCATACCCCAGTTTTCTGAATTGGCCACGCCCCTCACGAACCTCTTGAGAAAGGACGTAAAAGCTAAAGACCTCCTTCATCCCCCTCCTGAGTCCCTACATGCATTTAATGAACTGAAAAAGGCCATTACCTCTGGTCCCATCCTACGGTCACCTGACTTTTCTGAGCCCTTTTTGTTACAGACCGACGCTTCTGAGAGTGGGTTGGGGGCGGTTCTCTCACAGGTGGCTCCTGATGGTCTAGAGCACCCCATCCTTTTTCTGAGCCGGAAGTTGTTTCCCAGGGAGCGGGGTTACCCCATCATTGAGAAGGAGTGTCTTGCCATCCGGTGGGCGGTGGACAAGTTGAGGTATTACCTTGAAGGGTCCCATTTCATCTTATACACCGATCATGCCCCGCTCGTTTGGATGAGCCGTAATAAGGGCAACAACCCGCGCGTCCTACGCTGGTTCCTTGCCCTGCAGCCCTTTTCCTTTGAGGTCCGCCATCGCAAGGGTTTGGACAACGGGAACGCAGACTTTCTCTCTCGTGTCTCCCTGTTTCCCGATCGGAAACAGGCTGGGGTGGGGATGTGTGGCGAGGAGCTGCACCCGGACGATGCCTCCTCTTCTGGAATGCTGCATGAACAATTGCCTCCTTATCTCTCCCCCTATTCCCTCCTCTGTTTTCAGACCCCGGCTCCTGTGAGCAATGCACACTGTCCCTTTAAGTTTCCACGGCGCTCTGACTGTCATGTGACGTGGTCACCTGACTGCCCACCCTTCAAAGAGGAAGTGTCTCCGGGAATGTTGGAGTCGTGTGGAAGTCCAACGGAGGAAGCAACGGCGGCTCCTGGAGGAGACCACGACGGACAGACCTTCTTTATCGGCCCAGGACTCGTAGAGCTGCGGAAGCACCCCGTCGTGGAGGAGGAAGGAGTTGTGGCGTCCACCTGGTGGGAGCGACCCTTCAGCCCCGAGCAACCTGAAGTCCTGGGACAAGGTTCTCTGACGGAAGAGAACGAAGAATGCGCCCTGGGACAGAGGAATTGCAATTCGCTCCACAATGTGCTGTATAGTGGCAACACATTAAAATACTACTCACCTGAACCCTCCCTGTCTCCCTGTCTCCTTCTCCACTGCGCTACAATATGATAATGCTTCTTCATCCAAATTCTGTAGTAACTCTGTTACCCTCCTTGAGAATAACCCCGGGCTGTTCTTATACCCTTGGGGGAGTCGACAAAATTGGTTCTGAGACCCTAGCGCTGAGAAGGCTGTCAAATATCTGCTTTGAGGCGCTATGTTTTGGCACAAAAATCCATTTGAGATATCTAATGTTGTTTTGTATTTTTTTCGCACAATGTTATTCATTAATGCGGCACTGTGTGCATTCTGAACTGCAAAAGTTTGGTGCTTGAGTTTAAGTGTCTGTAGTCTAACACTAGACAATATGAATTGTCGGGTTTTATTATGGGAAATAAAGGATTATTCATTGATGAGGTGCATGGTTCAATTACACCTTGGTATTCAAGTTGATCTAAGATCTCCCTGACTTGTTTTTTAGCTTCCTGTTTTATGGGATACTGTCTTTGTGGAGTTGGGTTTGTTTTTATTGGAATTACCTGGTGGGGTGACTCTTCATCCCACCCTATGTGGTTGTGGTATAATGCTGGAGCAAGGGCTACCGCCCACTCCTGTGCATATGTATGTCTTAGGTGTGCGGGGACTAGGTCAGAGAAAGCTGGAAAATTGCAGTTTTCCCCTTTGGGCATTCCATAACAATAGTTGGCGGCCAATCTCTTTCTGCTAATAGGATGTCATAGCCAGAAGTCAGGTTCTCCCAAAACAGACCCTTAACTTGTCTGGGCTTGTCCCCCTCCATTTGGAGTGTTATTTCATGTAACTTGTGTGGGACACTCACCCTAGTATCAAGTGTTTCCACCGTGATATACTCACTCAAATCCGCTGTCACCAGAAATTCCATCAGGTTCGGGTGAGCAATTGTTACTTCTGCTGCGCTGTCCAGCATCGTCAGAGCCCCTTCCCCGTACATTAGTTGAGTCCTCAGAATTCTGGGCATGTCTAACTTTGAGACCTGCTACTTTCTTCTTTTTAAAATGAGGTTTCATTTTGGGTTTTTCTTCTTTCTTTGAAGCGTAGTCCGAAGTGCGTTGCCTGTCTCTGGGCTTTGTACGCGCTTCTTGTCTTTGTTCTGACCGTACTTCCCTCTCCGAGTTTTTTGATGAACCCTGAAAGGAATGAGAGGAACGTGTATCAGTGTCCTGATACCTGTCAGGTTTATTAATGTAATCTCTATTTCTTAGATTGTATCTCCTTTCTGGGGGCTCCTGTGGAGGAGACCTTCCCCTGGAGTGAGATCTGTTCTTTAGCTTTTTGTTATTGTCCCATTTCTTCTTTGAAGAAACCAGTGTTTGCTTTGCCTGTTCTTTATCTGTACCTCCCAGTAGTTGAGGTTTTACCGGTCTAGCTCCCAGACTGTCTCTACCTAATTCCGCATAAGTAGTTTCAATTATTTTAGTTCTGTCTCCTGTTGTAATGGAGTGAAATCTCTCAGACGTTGGCGTATTGCCACCGATGCTGCTTCCCCTTTAATATTTGCTAATATTATCGCAGATACCTGGGAAAAGTTATTTAGCAACTTCATCCCTTAGAGCAGGCTCTGCTCTCCATACTCGTTCTGTATGTGTCTTAATACATCTGATATCACCGCTAAAGAAGGGATACCATGAGTCCTGGTATATATTGCAGCGTAGACTGTACCCCAAGAGGTACAATCCTCTATAGGGGGAGCTATCCCCATTGGCAAGCAAATCGTCAGTATTCTATGCTTTTCCCTATGACCAGTGTGTGGAAACTCTGCCTCCAGTTGTGTTATTTTTTGTGCTATCCAGAAGGGCATTTGTTCACGTCTAGTGGGCATTTTACCCATTACTGCGTGCAGTGTTTGTGGGGTAATTTTGGTTGTAGAAGTTTGGACTGGTCCTGGTTGTGTAGCCGGTGTTGGCTGAAGTGTGAGTGTTCTCATCATAAACTGTGTCATGTTTCTGTAAAGTCTTATTAATTCTTTCTGCTGTATGAGTAAGTCTCCTCCTGGCATTGTGTCAATGTCAGGATGTGCTGTGTAGGCCGCCAGCACTGGCCAAGTTGCTCCGTCTCTTCCGAGCAGGCCGAGTCTTACTCTATTTCTTATATGGGGGAGGGCACCTTTAAACCAGTAAAAATGTTTGTGGTAAGTTAGTGGAATTTCAATGTCCTCATATGGACTATATTCGTTTGGTATGTCATCTTCGACATAGTAGTGGAATGTTTTTGATTGTGCATCTGCCTGCGTAAATTTAATCCATGAATAGAATACCTCTGTTCTATATGATTCGTGTGCCTCAATACCGAAAGTCACTTGCTCACCCCTAATTGTAACACCATATGCTACTAGTTTTAGGGTGGCGGCATTTCTAACATTTTCTGCAATGTATATTGCATCTGCTTCATCTTCTTCGGCTGAGAAGTTTAGTTCTCCTGTCGGGTCTCCGTGTACCGACATTGTTTTTAGTAAGAAGAGCTCTTCAAGGGTAGTGAGATAAGGTGTTTATGCACAATTAGGAACAATCTATCCTTCAAGCTTGATTAGACCAACAGCCAATACAGACGTCTCTGGGGAAATGTGAGTAGGGGTCTCTGAAAAATAGCACGACTGAACTACTCAGATTTGTCTGTTAAATAAGTGCCAATACCAACGTTGGCGGGGCCATGTCGTGTAGTTCCTATAAGGCCTATATAGGATCTGCACGTTTAGACAACATACACTGCGGGACTGGTGTCCAGACTGATTCCAGACACCCCCACCGGGTATGTTGGCCTGTGTACCAGCTAGCTCGCGATGCCACTATCACTTCCCCTTACCAAGGAGATAATAGTTCTTGGTAACTATCGAACATGATAACCCTGATCCCTCAGGACTGTGGAAACAGTAACTGACTTTTCGCTCAGTCACTCGTGCTCACTTGTTCTCAGAGGGATACACAGAATAAACGGTTGGGACGTTTTCAATAAGTATTTATTGAACAGTCGTTATTGTAGCGTAAAATAAGTGCACTGAAATCACCAGTAGACAGTAGCATAGATAAATGAGTATAAGCACTAAGAAAGTAAACAGATGGTAGCTCTATACCATTTTGCTAAAATCATACATACAGGCAAGTTTATAAAATACATGGCAATAAAATGCGCACTCCTACTATGCACCCTAACTAGATGTGCTAAGTGTACCTAGTATGTGAGTAGGTGTAAAGCCAAGAATCCCTCTAGGATAAAGCCAACCCCATTACCTGATGTGAGACTGCGGGACCCCGTTCTGGTCTCAAGTTGAACACCCCACCTCAGCGTCTTGCGTCAGTGTGTCGGCCGGGAAGTCCTGGTCTCCTCTGACTATCTCAGCAAGATGTGGGGGCAGATTTACAAGAAAGTGACGCATCTGTAGAGATGCGTCACTTTCCCTGCGCCACCCTGAGAAACCCTTGCGCCACCATGGATGCGCCGTATTTACAATACGGTGCACCATGGCGCAAGGATTGACAGATGCGTCAGAAATTCTGACGTATCTGTTAACTCAAAAGTCACGCATTGCTGGAGTCGTGTCGCAAGCACGACGCAACTCCAGCAATGCATGGGGAGGCCTATCCTCATTGTGCTGCGTCACTACTTACGCCTGCTTCAAGCAGGCGTAATGTTTTGACTCAGTGACGTCCTAAAAGTGACGCAGTGAAATCTTGTAGATTTCACTGCGTCACTTTTACGAGGCATTCCTGCGTGGGAACGCCCACCCTGCATACAATATACATGACGCAGGTATAATGTGACACAGGGCTTTACAACGTGACGCATCTCCCTAGATGCGTCATGTTGTAAATAGGCCGCATTTTTTGCGCCGCCGTTGCGTCACAAAAAGTGACGCAATGGCAGCGCAAGAAGGCGCAAGGGGCTTGTAAATCTGCCCCGTGGTGTTTATATACCCTAAGGTATCCCCAGGGGTTCTACCTTGCTGTGCCAGTGTCGGAGTTAGGGTGACGTCGGGAATGAACTTTTTGCATAGTTTTTATGCAGGAGATGATGGTCCTACTGTGATTCCAAGAAACTAAGAATCCTCATGCATAATTTATGAGGCCAGTGTCCAGGGAAAAACCCTCCGTACTGTGTGTAGTATTGTATCTAGGTAAAAGGTCAGTCCTTCAAACCCGTTATGTATGTAGTATAGGAGAGAATGTAGGTGAAGGGTTATGATGTTACCTAGACCTACATCGGGGTACCTATATGAAATATAACACATGGACCACATTACCAATGTCATAATCTCCGATAGAGACAAAGATTAAAAGTCAGATACTGGATTTTCCCAACTCCTTGGCTGCTACGTTCAGAAATGTACTGTTTTACATGCCTATTGCACGGGAGCACACATCAGTAATATAATAACAGTAGGTCGACATTACCTAATTTGCAAAGTTTTTAATGTAGGTCAAAGGAGTCTTTGTCCCTGTACTAGCAAGGCTGGGCAAACACACGGCAAGTGTAGCAAAGATTAATTTGTTTGGCCACTGAGCAGAAATTCTGGAGTTGTCCAGTGCTGTTTCCAGGAGGGCTTGTGATCCTTTTATGCAAACACATCAAGTCTTAGTATCAGGAGTTTATGTTTCTTGTGCCATGAAAAATGCGCAGATAAATATGGCTGTGAACCCCAAGCTTCGTACGATGGCAAAATCGCCCAGACATGGCTTTTACTTGCTGCTGCAGCCTTGTTTATGGCAAGGGTTGATAATTTGGCAGGTATGTGCGCATTGGTATGGATCAAAGGGGAACCTCCCCCTAGTTTTGCTGTACCTTTAGGACTTTGGCTACTTTTGTGCATACAGAGATCGTTTGCATTCCTGGAGCACCAGAGGTTCTTTTAAGGATTTGTCTCATTCAGTATAAATGTTTGTTGCTGTTTGGTTCCACACTACGCTTTTGTAAAAGTAAAACTGGGGAGAAGACAATGTCAAGCATGACAATAGTATTGTCTCCCTCTGTCTCCCTCTCCCTCCCTCTCCCTCCCTCTGTCTCCCTCTCTCTGTCTCCCTCCCTCTGTCTGTCTCCCTCTCTCCCCCTTCCTGTGTCTCCCTTCCTCTGTCTGTCTCCCTCGCTCTGTCACCCTCTGTCACCCTCTGTCACCTCACCCCGCGTGTGTGTCAGCCCGGGCTGAGACAGCTTCCCGGGCGCACACACAGCCGCACCCGAGTACTTCACAGCCTCAGGTCTTTAAAAGACCATTCACTTGTTAATGAGGCTTTGTTGTATTTCACCTCTTCTTAGCGCCCCTGCATGGAGATGCAGGGCGCTAGAAGAGGTGAAATACAACAAAGCCTCATTAATAAGTGAATGGTTTTTTAAAGAATCGCCCGGCCCCCATTGAGCGCTGCTGCAACCGGCGGTGTTTGCTGGCACTTTAAAAAAAAAAAAGAAGAAAAAACACAGGTAGGATATCTGCAAGGTCCGCGGGCCGCCAAAGAAGGCTTGCCGGGCCGCCGCCGGCCCGCGGGCCGTACTATGAGTACCCGTGCACTAAAGGAAGAATGCATCCAGAGCTGGGAGGTTTCAGACACTGGAGCCACTGCCAGAGAAAGCCTGGGTTCGTGTTATTGATTTTCTTTGAAGGCTGTTATCTCGAGGAGGAGGAGGAGGAGGGAGTCTGCACTCCTGAACTTCAAGCTGATTGTGAGCTTCCATAGACGATCGATTTAATGACTAGCTTATTTTGAAAGCCCTTATAACCTTATGGACTGGTGGTTGCACAATGGTTTTAAAGTCATCTGCTGGGATAAAGTACTTAATTCCTCCGAATTTTCTGATTAGTAATGTTTTCCTTTGGTTAGACAGCTGCTGTGGCTATGTAGATACATATTTTTGCTGAAGGTGAAAGCTAAGGATTTTGCACTTTCATCAATTAAGAACTTGCAACTCAACATGATTGTAGCATACATCTAGGCTTGAATCAGAGTGGAGTGAAGGACGATGTGTTGGAATGTTACCCGAGCGATTGCCAGTCGTCAGACCAATTGCAAGAATTCATCCCATCACCTTTCTGTGGCCTCTCCCCAGTGCATGCTGAAATCAAGTAAAAGGAAATTATTTTGAGCACAATTTGTTCCATCTGCTAACAGGCACATGCATCAAAGCTTTTTGCGATCGCAAACGGTGCGATTCGCAAAAATCGGCCGTTTGCGATCGCAAAATTAGCTTTTGCGATGCATCAAGGGTCAAGGCCCTCGCAATTTGAGAATTCGCAATTAATTGCGAGTTCTCAAATTGCGATTGCATTTAAGGAATCGCAAATTGAGATTCCTTAAATGCAATGCATTAAAGTAAAAAAAATTGCGATTTCGCTAATAGGGGGCGCAAATTACCATGAAGTTGAACTTCATGGTAATTTGCAAAAACTTTGAAAAATGCACTAAAGTGCATTTTTCAAAGTTCCATTTACACACACACATGCCCTTGGGGCATGTGTGTGTGCAAGATGTACTCATATGCAGATTTCAGGGGTGCAACAGGGGTCCTTTTGACACCCTGGCACCCTTGAAATTGCATTCTCAATTTGCGATTCTCTAATTGAGAATCGCAAATTGAGAATGTCTTCCCATTCATTCCTATGGGCCTCTAGGCCCATAGGAATGAATGGGGAGGTATTCCTTAATTGCGACTCGCAAATTGCGAGTCGCAATTAAGGAATGTTTAGAAATCGCTATTATTTAAGCGATTTCTACATGCATAGGCTTTTGCGATTCCTTAATTGCGATTCCTTAAAAATCGCAATTAAGAAATCGCAAAATCCAACATTGATGCATGTGCCTGTAAGTGTTTTATAAGACGTTTTGGATAGTAGATTTTTTTTTCGGAAGTTTGTATTTCAATAACCAAGTTTTGTAAAGATGGAAAATTATACTCTTTTTCAGAAACATTTTTGAATGGGGGAATCTATATATCACTGTGTTGCATATGGGTTCCACCCATTTAGTATGCCCGGATTGTTTGCTTTTTGATTAACCTGGTTTTGGACCTTTTTGGTCAGAGAGTCTCAGTACCTAAGTCTCTATCCCAGTAATTTAATGTTAAATGTCTGTGTCAACAGGTAAGGACACTGCGATTCAGCTAGGTTGAGGGGCACTAGGCAGGTTACAAAAGAACATGTGTGCACACGCATGTGCATTTGGGTACAGGTTGCATGTGAGAGACTACAGTCATTCACAACCTGGTAGCTACATACAGGTAACCTACCTGTTACAAGTTTCAAACTGCACATTTGACCTGTCAAAATACCCTTTTTGAGAGGCCTAAAACATTCTTTTAAATATTAATAAGTCACCCTTACTGCCCATAAAGCAGGGTGCAGATATGCAAAAGTAGGGCATGTGGAAATTCATGTTGAACATGTTCTTAAGGGAAATGTACCCAAAAACTGTTTTCACTGTAGCAAGCCTGGCTGCTGCCATGGGGAATCTTTGTGCTACATTCTTTTATTAAATGCTAAATTCGGATTGATAGCAGCTGAAAAATAAAACTTACGCTCTTTTTGAATTATAATTTAAAGTCTTCTTTAATGGTGAGGTTGGATTTTAAATTATTGTTTTAGAAATGCCACTTTTAGAAAGTTACCATTTTCCTGACTAAAGTTTCTTAGAGTTTCAAGTTGCCTGGGCTGGTGATGGCTCAGAAACTGGGAATATGTATTGGAGCCAGACAGTGCACAAAAGGCCTTACCAGTGCACCGACCCCATAATATTTAATGCGTATCTTATCCCACTAGCCCTGCTGGCGGAAGCCTTAGTTGCAAAAGTGATCTCATATGCTGATGACACCCAGCTGCTGTTCTCCTGTGGAAGGGGAGAAGAGATTGTGGGATCATCCATCAAAACCTGCCTTAAAGCTATATTCCACTGAATGCCCACCCATCAACTAAAATGTAATGCAGAGAAAACTGAAATACTATTCTTCGGTCATAATTCTGCGAGAACATGGAAAACCTTTTGGCCTGAAGATTCCCCTCCCCCCTGGCCCTGAGGTAGGAACAGTTAAAAATCTGGGTGTCAAATTTGACAACTGTATTTCTTTCCAACCACAAATGGTAGGCACATGTTTAGGGCTACTGCGCATACTAAAAAAGCTCTTGCAGTTCCTTTCATTCTCTGCATGGAAGTGGGTTGTTCAGGTACTTATATCCTTGAGATTGGACTATGGACATTCCCTATATTTGGGACTTCCTGACTGCCTGATCAATAGGCTTCATGTGGTCCAGAACACAGCAACCCGCATTGTTCTTAGTCTATCTCCAAGAACTCATGTGTCCCAGCACCTACGCGCCCTCTAATGGCTCCCAATAAGGAGGAGAATCCTGTTTAAAACACTAGCTCTGGCCCACGAGCCCCTTCATCATATATGTGCAGACTACCTCAGGACAAGAATCAGCTTTTACTCTCTATGGAGTAGCAGTGCGCTATATAGATCACATTTCATTCATTCACAGGATGAGCCATCCTGACAGGATGACTGGGGAGTCACAGGGCCCTGCCATGATTACACTTCAAAGGGTCTTTCCCTGGCGCACACAAACAGACCTGACACCATCCATTTGTCTCAAAGAGGAGAAAGCTAACACAAAGTGATGATGGACAGAGCACTAAAACGTTTCAGACACTCACCCCCAGTCACAGATCTGGGTTAAATCCATCATCGTTCTTTAGCTCACTTTGCCACCACAGGTAAGACCCAGCTATATGCAAATCAGTCTTGACCGTGTACCTCATGGGAACAGTCCAGTCCGGACTGCCAAGCCAGGACTGCCCTAGACCGGAAACAAGCCTCCTGGGACAGGTTTCGGGGTAACACCCCTCCTCAGCCAGGCTAGCTTGAATCCAGTGGCAAAGTGAGCAAGGGACTCACGTCTGGGCATACCCTGCCAACTTAGGGTGAACAAAGCAAACACAAAGTGATGATGGACGGAGCGCTGAAAATTTTCAGCCACTAACCCCCAGTCACAGATCTGGGTTGAATCCATTATCTTTCTTTAGCTCACTTCACCACCCCAGTTCAGACCTAGCTATATGCAAATCAGTCTTGACCCTGTGTCTCAAGGGAACAGTCCAACCAAAACTGGCAAGCCAGGTCTTCCCTGGACAGGAAACAAGCATCCTGTGACCGGTTTCAGGGTAACACTCCTCATCGTCCAGGCTAGCTTGAATCCAGTGGCAAAGTGAGCAAGGGACCCACGTCTGGGCATACCCTGCCAACTTAGGGCGAACAAAGCAAACACAAAGTGATGATGGATGGAGTGCTGAAACTTTTCAGACACTCGCCCCCAGTCACAGATCTGGGTTGAATCCATCATTGTTCTTTAGCTCACTTCGCCACCCGAGTTCAGACCCAGCTATATGCAAATCAGTCTTGACCCTGTGCCTCATGGGAACAGTCCAGTCCGAACTGCCAAGCCAGGTCTTCCCTGGACCGGAAACAAACATCCTGGGACCAGTTTCAGGGAAAATACCCCTCATCAGCCAGGCTAGCTTGAATCCAGTGGCAAAGTGAGCAAGGGACTCATGTCTGGGCATACCCTGCCAACTTAGGGTGAACAAAGCAAACACAAAGTGATGATGGACGGAGCGCTGAAAATTTTCAGACACTAACCCCCAGTCACACATCTGGGTTGAATACATTATCTTTCTTAGCTCACTTCACCACCCCAGTTCAGACCTAGCTATATGCAAATCAGTCTTGACCCTGTGTCTCACGGGAACAGTCCAACCAAAACTGGCAAGCCAGGTCTTCCCTGGACAGGAAACAAGCATCCTGTGACCGGTTTCAGGGTAACACTCCTCATCGTCCAGGCTAGCATGAATCCAGTGGCAAAGTGAGCAAGGGACCCACGTCTGGGCATACCCTGCCAACTTAGTGCAAACAAAGTAAACACAAAGTGATGACGGATGGAGTGCTGCACTTTTTCAGACACTCGCCCCCAGTCACAGATCTGGGTTGAATCCATCATTGTTCTTTAGCTCACTTCGCCACCCGAGTTCAGACCCAACTATATGCAAATCAGACTTGACCATGTGCCTCATGGGAACAGTCCAGCCCGAACTGCCAAGCCAGGTCTTCCCTGGACCTTAAGCAAGCATCCTGGGATCGGTTTTGGGGTAACACCCCTCATCAGCCAGGCTAGCTTGAATTCAGTGGCAAAGTGAGCAAGGGACTCACGTCTGGGCATACCCTGCCAACTTAGGGTGAACAAAGCAAACACAAAGTGATGATGGACGGAGCGCTGAAAATTTTCAGACACTAACCCCCAGTCACAGATATGGGTTGAATCCATTATCTTTCTTTAGCTCACTTCACCACCCCAGTTCAGACCTAGCTATATGCAAATCAGTCTTGACCCTGTGTCTCACAGGAACAGTCCAACCAAAACTGCCAAGCCAGGTCTTCCCTGGACAGGAAACAAGCATCCTGTGACCGGTTTCAGGGTAACACTCCTCATCGTCCAGGCTAGCTTGAATCCAGTGACAAAGTGAGCAAGGGACCCACATCTGGGCATACCCTGCCAACTTAGGGCACACAAAGCAAACACAAAGTGATGATGGACAGAGCGCTGAAACTTTTCAGACACTGACACCCAGTCACAGATCAGGGTTGAATCCATCATCATTCTTTAACTCACTTCACCACCCCAGTTCAGACCCAGCTATATGCAAATCAGTCTTGACCCTGTGCCTCATGGGAACAGTCCAGCCCGAACTGACAAGCCAGGTCTTCCCTGGACCAAAAACAGGCATCCTGGGATCGGTTTCGGCGTAAAACCCCTCATCAGCCAAGCTAGTTTGAGTCCAGTGGCAAAGTGAGCAAGAGACCCACATCTCGGCATACCCTGCCAACCTAGGGTGAACAAAGCTAACACAAAGTGATGATGGACGGAGCGCTGACACTTTCCAGACACTCACCCACAGTCACAACTCTGGGTTGAATCCATCATTGTTCTTTAGCTCACTTCCCCACCCCAGTTCAGACCCAGCTATTTGCAAATCAGTCTTGACCCTGTGCCTCATGGGAACAGTCCAGCCCGAATTGCCAAGCCAGGTCTTGCCTGGACCAGAAACAAGCATCCTGGGACCAGTTTCGGGGTAACTCCCCATCTCAGCCAGGCTAGCTTGAATCCAGTGGCAAAGTGAGCAAGGGACCCATGTCTGGGCATAACCTGCCAACTTAAGGTGAACAAAGCAAACAGAAAGTGATGATGGACGGAGTGCTTAAACTTTTCAGACAGTCACCCCCAGTCACAGATCTGGGTTGAATCCATCATAGTTCTTTAGCTCACTTCACCACCCCAGTTCAAACCCAGCTATATGCAAATCAGTCTTGACCCTGTGCCTCATGGGAACAGTCCAGCGTGAACTGCCAAGCCAGGTCTTCCCTGGACCGGAAACAATCATCCTTGGTCTGGTTTCAGGGTAACACCCCTCATCAGCCAGGCTAGCCTAAATCCAGTGGCAAAGTGAGCAAGGGACCCACGTCTGGGCATACCCTGCTAACTCAGGGCGCACAAAGCAAACACAAAGTGATGATGGACAGAGCGCTGAAACTTTTCAGACACTCAGCCCAGTCACAGATTTTGGTTGTATCCATCATCTTTCTTTAGCTCACTTCGCCACCCGAGTTCAGACCCAGCTCTATGCAAATCTGTCTTGATCCTTTGCCTCATGGGAACAGTCCAGCCCGAACTGGCAAGCCAGGTCTTCCCTGGACCGGAAACAAGCATCCTGGGACCGGTTTTTAGGGTTACACCCCTCATCAGGCAGGCTAGCTTGAATCCAGTGGCAAAGTGAGCAAGGGACCCACGTCTGGGCATACCCTGCCAACTAAGGGTGAACAAAGCAAACAGAAAGTGATGATGGGCAGAGAGCTGAAACTTTGCAGACACTATCCCCCAGTCACAGATCTGGGTTGAATCCATCATCGTTCTTTAGCTCACTTCGCCACCCCAGTTCAGACCCAGCTATATACAGAGTTGAAAGCTGGCGCAGAGAGCAAGTGAAACCAGCTCCTGACAGAGTGCACCCCTTTGGAGACCAAGAGGCCTGCTGAAAATGTGACTGGTGGCTAGATTCTGCCACCAGGAGAAACATGAGACCAAGATTATCAAAATCTGCCCAATGGAGCTGGAAATATTCATCTTGAAAGGATTTGACCTTTAACACCTTGTATGGAGCTGAGTACATGGGGCTCCATCGTGTTTTCTTAAATTTCTCCCAGGGTGGGCCAGTGTCCTGGGTGGACAGCACAAAACGTATTTAATATTTTTTTCCTAGGGAAGGGGATTGCATCACCCCACCCCAGACTCCTAGCCTGGGAACCCCATCTCCTGGACCAACATCAACTTAAAGGTGGCCTGGGACCCCATCCCCAGGCCCCGAAGACAAATACCAGGTCCTGGGACTCCATCTCTGTGACCTAGACAAAGGGGCTGCTCCCCACCACAGGAGAAGTGCTCATGTGAGGGCGAAGCAGCACAGAAGATGTTGCCATCTTCTGTACAGCATAGAGCTGTGCATGGGGAGCCAGCTGGTGCGGCAGGGGCTTGTGGCTCCCCCAACAGCCACCACCACAAAAACCTCCCTTGGCAGTGTCCCAGGTTTCAAAAAAGAAAGGAAAAAGAAAAGGAAGACACACAGCTCTTCTGAACAGCGGGAGAGCCGCTACCAAAATATAAATTCAATGAATGGACCACCACTCAAAGATCTGTGGGGCATGATTTGAATGTTTTTTTCTCTGCTTGTGGTGCCCCAAATGACATGGGCACCAACAACAAATTGAAGGAGGGTTGTGGGGTGCTGCAGAAGTTGCAGAAGCCCCCTCAGGAGTGAAGTGAACTGGCCATATGTTTCTGGGGACATGACATCTTGACCTCCTGCCAAGCTTTTCATCATCGTTTCAAGATTTTCTAATGCTGGAACATTTGGTCTACAGCCTGGGAGTGTGGTGATCTCTAGCAGTTGGTCTTATGGTTGCATTTTATGTGGTTTAAATATGGTAAATGAAAGACACGTGCACAAATTATATTGATTTTCAAAGCTTAAATGACAATGTATTGTTGACAGTGATTTTTGATAAACATTACAATGGTTTATCGACAGTAATGATGGCATTTAAACACAGGTTATTGTGATTTAATGTTGATTTTTAACATATGGTTATTTGTCTTTTAATGTGATGACCCCTTGACAAAACCAATATGCTTGCTTTATATTGCAATGATGTGATTCCTTGACAAAGTCAATGGGCCTACTTTATTTTAAGTGATACCACCTATAAGGTGATGCTCTACGGTGATTTCAGAATGTCACTGAAGGTATTTCTATCTGCCTGATGCATATATTGGTAAAGTAATGCACAGTATTCAGAAGTTTTTGTGTAATAAATGTACTTTTCCTTTTTCAAATAGAAAGCACTGGCTGGTCAATGACTTATTTAATGTTAGTACTGTGTGTCGAAGAATGGGGATTATTAGCCCAACCACATCCCTTGAGTAGGCCTTGGCCTGCTCTGCTTTGCTAACCTGAGCGAGTCATGTGCTACAATGGGATGCTTGGTTCCCAGTTAGTGAAAATTGTGAACCTATGACTTGTGCAGGCTTCACATACTGCTCCAGTAATAACCCAAATTTTTACACGCTACATTCTCCTTCTCAATATAAACACATCACTGAGTAGCCCAATGGTGAAAGGGAATCTAGTACTGGCTTTGAGGCATCCATTAGCCATATGTCAAACAGAAACAGTACGTGTAGTTTTTCTGCAGTTTTTTAAACATGTTTAGATGCTGATCTACAAAGGTGAAGTGTATGTTTGAGAGAGAATTGCTAATTTTTGGTGATGGGACCTGAGGAGAAGTTGAATTAGGCTGTAATTGCATCTATTGCAACATGGCGGAAGACTTCTTTTGTTCATGATGACTGAGATCACAGAGACGATCTTGGTGGTTCCAACAGTGCCACACATGCTGTATGATAAAATCAGATTGATGGTGACATTTTCTGATCGTGATTGTGTAAATCTACAAGAGCAGGGGTCTCTTTATTACCCTGGCAGGTCATGAGCTGTGTCCTGGAGGAGATTGATGTTGAGAAGGTAAGATGAAAGTTGATAGTTTTTTCTACAGCTGTCATAGATTTGTTGATGAGTCTAAGGCTGTGTGTCAGAGGCGTGTCTCTCGTCAGGCCCTACCCATGCTCAGCAATGGTAATAAATAGCACATTCCATTCTGACGATTCGTGTCTTTAGTTTGTTCAATGACATTTTTCATGTGAATTTTTAAAAGAAAAGTATTTCCAGGATGCATTTGTGCAGTAAATGAAAATGCCAGTGAATAGGTCATATTGTTATGAAATAGCGACACAGATGCACACATGGAGGAATGTGTTTTTATATTATACATAAAAGAAAAACTTGCCAGCTTGGAACCACTAAAAATGAAATGATGTATTTGTACACTATAAAACAACAATTGGTAGCAAATGCGCTCAAGTTTCCTAATTCCCTTCGTGCCCCGATCTAGCCTCGAGTCAAGCGGATCTTTAGTACATTGCTCGGAATAATAACATTTGCTGCTATTGGGCTGTCGGCGTAGAATGTACAGCAAAAAAAAAAAAACACAGACAGTCCACCCTTTATACATAGAAAATACTGTCCTTCCAGGGATTGTTCTAAACCAAGTGTGAGACATCGGCATGTTTTCCTAAGGGTGTATTGGAAAACAATATGTTTTGTTAAAATAACCCTCACCCACCAAAAAGTCCCTTGGTGGCATGCTTCATCATCGTGTTCTTCCCGCCCGCTGCGGGACGGGGCGTGATACAACCGACAGAGACATGGGAGCACTTATTAGTGAGGTGATTCTATGTGTAGGTGTGCGAGTGGAAGGGTCAGAATCTAATGTAGTGAGTTAAAAAATACCTGGCTGCATGGAAACTAAATTTTAATACTCCCTGTAGCTGGTATTAGTAAAAAGGGGGAAGGAGGAATGTATGCTATGATGAGCTGTTCCCTCCCTGGTCTACATATTTCGAAGCCTTCCCCTAGGCTTCTTCTTCAGGACCAAAGCCGTTGATCCCTTCTACCACCCTAGAGAAAACCTATGTGGTCTGCTTGATCAATGTCAAGGTCTAATTTGCATATTATAAGCATGCATCCATACAGTACCTAATTTGGTAAGTTCCTGAGAACAATCCGGAAGGGTAGAGTAAAAGGTCATTAATATTGCGATAGATACTCCGTAAAGAAACCACATCACCAAACTCGTGGAAGGTCAAATAGTGATATATTTTCACTCGTGCACAACTACTCTTTGTCAGATTCATGTGGGTGCCGTGCTGCCCTTAATATCATGACAGACAAGACAGTACAAGACGAATAACAAAAAACACACACTCTAGATAAGTTGTCATCTCAGGGCAATGGATTCCATATATGATGCTCTTGTCATACTATCGATGTGATAAATAGAAAACAAGGGACATCATGTGGATCCAGTATGTAAAACATTTAGTGAGTTACTGAGGAAAAAACATTATCAGGTAACGTACATTGTTGGTGCCTAACTAAGGTCCCATGAGCTTAAAACACAGGAGGGGAGGAGCGCTTGTAGTCAAACACTGTGGGAAGAAAATTTGTTCGATATTGTAAGTCAGTATTCAAAAAACCATACCTCGTAATTGGGAAATGCTCGTTGCCCAGGGTATCGGCTGTGCCGTACTTACAACATCAAAGCTGCTCTCTCACCCAGACAATGCCTACCCGTGGCTCCGATGAACGAGGTTTGTTTGCGGAGAGCTGGTTTAAGTATCCGGTGTCTTCCGCATTCAGCCCTCGTGTGCAACTGAACACTGGACAGCTGACTGCTCAAGATGGCCGCCCGTCGGTGGCAAGACTTGCTCCCAGTGTAAGCACTTCCCTGTGTAGTGCGCATGCGCGCCAGGAAACTAGAACTTATCCTGCTCCATTTGTCCGCTTCGTTGTGGCGATACTACTTGATTGAGTCATTGAAGCTGGTGTGAGTTTGAGGTAGCGCTCAGAACATTCTGGCGAAATAGGAGTGGGGGAATTAATTATTAAAGAAGAATAAAGAAAATTGCCAATGAACGGAAAAAATAAAACGGAAAAAATAAATTTGGCTGAAGTTAGCCAGAGGTCAAGCTTACAGTTGTATGTTTATTGGAACCTCTTAATGTTCAGCAAAATCTAATGTTCAGCAAAAAATAACTAGAAGGTCAAATACCAGTATACCAAAGGATAGATAAAATATGTAAAAAGAGATTAGTCCTGTAGGTAAGGGCCCCTTCATGTTCAAAGAAAAAGTTGAGATGAGTACTCACTCATACCGATAGTGAGAAATGAAGGTTAAAAAATCACTTTGTTGTACTAGGTTTGTCTCAACGAAAGGTCGAAATATCCAGTGTTTCATAGACCCCTAAAGGAGGGCATTGCTGCTGACATTGGTGGGTCAAGTAACAATACACAGGGTTAGTTCACAGAGTATCTACTTAAGTTGCCCCTAGGGTATGTCATCGTCAAGGCCCTTATCATGTGTGCCCAGGTGAAATACCCAGCGCTGTTCTTTCTCAAACAGTATAGCTTCATTGCGTACTTGCTCAATGACTGTCCATTGTAGGTCCAGTATCGTGTGATTTGTTTCCAGGTAGTGTGCTGACATTTTTGTTGTTGCTCTTTTGCATCTGACGTTACTTCTGTGTTTACCAATGCGTGTTTTGACAGGGCGTGTGGTCATCCCGATATAGTGTAGACTGCATGGGCAGGTGATCATGTAAATTACATTTTTGCTGTTACAGTACGTGAAACGACGTTGTTCCCACTTCGTGTCATTATTAAATGTGATGTCTTTGCTCCTTGTGGTTAGATGGCATACACTGCAGTGCCCGCATGCACGATGGCCCATCAGGGGTGGGAGTAGAGTGTTTCGTGCCCCCTCTTCTGTTGTTTTTCGTGGCCTTGTGTGCACCACCATGTCTTTCAAACTCCTGCCTCTTCTGTGCGAAAACATCGGCTTAGGAAAATTCAGGTGCCCACAGTTGAGTGTGCGCCACCGTTTATTAATTATTTTGGTCACTTGGTTGGAGCTAGTGTTGAATGTTGTAATACATATTTGTCTCTCTTCCTTGGGTTTCTGGGGTGCAGGTTCCAAAAGAGCGTCTCTGTGATTGTTCCTAGCACGTTTAAGGGCCTTATCCACCACTCTGGTCTGGTAATTTCTGTTCTCCAATTTTTTCCGCAACTCCTCCACCTGGTCTTTAAAATCCTTCAAATTTGAACAGTTCCTCCTGAGTCGCAAAAACTGGCCCTACAAGAGGTTGTCCCGCAGTTGCCGCGGATGGAAACTTCTTAGCTGTGGCTTTGAAATGTGTCGTGGTTATCAAGCCGCAATCCTGTGGGAAGATTTTAAGGTCCAGAAATACTAATTCCTTGTTGGAGATGGTGCTTGTGAACTTCAGAAACTTGTTTTTATAATTAAGCCAGGCTATAAACTTATCAGCTGTTTCTTTATCGCCATTCCAGATGACTAAAACGTTGTCTATGTTTCATGACATGAAATCAGTAACAGTTTCAAACTTCAGATGACAACAGTGGAAATCCTGCCCCATATATCCATGCCATCTTATATATGTGCCCTTCTATCTTAGTGCCTCTGCCTCATCTATATATGTGCAGCACTGTGGATGCTATCTGTGCAGCCTCCCTGCGCTCCCATGATGTCCTGATAGTTATGACTACAAGTGGAAGAGAGGAAGGAGGATACAGTGCATGGTGTTGTGTTGCTGCTATGCGAAGAAGGTAACTAACTAGACAGAGAGGGTGCCTTTGAATGTCAGCAAACTTGCAGCAAGACATCCCACAAAGTTGTTATGGTAACCTTGTGCAGCCCTCAGACCTCCCCCCTCCCCCGTCTCAGCGTCACTGCCACTGCCTCAGCCTTACCCCACTTAAGCATTGAAGCACACCAGTGTTGCAGAACGGTAGTGTGACCACCTTCCAATGCATTGCTATGGAACGGCGGGTGATGAGCAATACCAGGTCTGTGGATTGATTTTTGTATTTAAACAGGCCTGGTGATATCCCTTTTCATGTTGAGTAGGTCTTTGCGACCCGTCACTTCTAACATTGCATTTGTAACCTCCCTCCATGGGGTTGCAACCGCTGGACAGCTCCAGAACTTGTGCGCCATATCGACGTTTGATGCATGGCATCTGGGACAGAAAGAAGGGGATCCAAACATTTTATGTAAATTCGGAGGTGTGAGGTAAGCAACATGATATGAACTCTTTGTCACTTGCGTGACAGTGTCAAGTCCTGCTTCTTACTGAACCTCACGTCTAAGATATGCAGTAGCAGGTGCCAAGTCATTACCCTGCATGGCGCCCAGCACTGAAAACAGCATATATGGTATCCATGTTATCTAGGGATAGTAAGTAAGCCAGGGCTGTCTTGTGATTCCTAATTTTCTCTGCTAATAATATCGGCCGAAGGAATTGCCTTCTCTGTGTTGAGAGAATAGAGAACCCCGAGGCACGAGGGATTTTAAGAACTGTGGTAAAGTCAGACCAGGCATATATTACGCGTAGACCATCACAAATTAAATATGTGTATGTGGAAGTGACCCGTAGGAAGAAAAAGCAAATAAGTGGAAGCGCTTGAAGAGGTCAAGTATCCTGACACGATTCTCACAATGCAAGGTAATGGGGGAGGTAGTATCAAGTGATATGGAATACATAGCCTTCATTCAGTCCAAAGCAGAGAGAGAGGTAACAAAAGTTTGCTTTACCTCTTCAGTGTTTGTTGATCTGGTTTTAGAAGCAAGTGACGAGTTGAACAACTTAGGTCTAAGAATAGTGAAGGAAGCAGAGGTGGAAACATTCCGCTTAAAGCTACCCATGTTGTCAAATCATGCGGGCCTAAGTCAAGCATAGCTATATTTGGTGACTGGGAGAGAAATCAATCCACCTCGGCGGGTGGGGATAAATTGCGGAACCCTAAAAGTTACTATCCCGTCCCCGGAAAGAGTGTGTTCGATAGATCTGATCCCTGTACGCAATAGGTTTGCGCATCTAAGCATTGATGGGGTGACAACTTTTTCATGGGAGGAAGTGATAGATTAGAGAATGGACGCACCCGCCGGCTTGGGGGTTGTCTCCTGGAATGCACATGGATTAAAGCATTTAACAAGAACAACAGAGCTCTCAGAAATATGGGAGGGGAATGAGATAATCTGCTTTGAGGAGACATGGTTGGCGGGTGAGGATTTTCATCAAAATGGTTTCATGCATTTTATTAAAGATGGAACCAAATCGGGCGCGGGCAGGTGAAAGGAGGACTAATGACACTGATATCTACCAAAAGTAGTAAGGGGACAAAAAAAATGAAACAAGTAGTGATTGGGTTTTAGCTTGCTTACTGGATCTCTATGAGGGCTGTCTCCAACAAAAAAATGCTGATAGTTGTGAATGTTTACATAAATCAGGAGGCCTGAACAAGCAATGGCAGCAAGGGACACTGTTTGCCGCACCACTACGTGTGTTTCTTATTCTAGACCACTAATTTAAACGATCATTCTCTGAGAATTTCCCACCTCTAAAGGCTAGCCACCAATATTAGCCTTTCATAGTTCAATATATACACAAGAAAAGAGAGGCAACTTTCAAAAGAATTAAACAATTGACACAGCCAATGCTGTATTTTGCAATATAGAGATGATTTGAGAGGTCTTTTTTTCTTTTATCTTGTATTTCTTTTATTCACTTTCTTCCAAAGTAACACAGACAGTTCTGCACAGTGTAATCCATGTCTGGATCTTAATCCATTGTTATACTCATATGATCTGGCTCCATTCAATAATCCTAATTCAACAAATAACTGTTTTATGCCACGCGTCTGAGGCCGTGTCCAGCCATAGCGGGACGCGTAGAGTTGGCGTTTTCCACAGTTCAATGAACAGACAAAGATTACACGGTTAAGCTGAGCACAAAACGGGAGAAGACGGGATTACCCCATGTCTGTCGCATTAATTAATTAACCAGTCTAATTACGCCCTGAAGATGCCCAAATTGTGGACAAAACACGTTGGCTGTGCAGAAGTGTCTGTGTTCCTATATTCATGGACATAATTTAGGGGTTGCCAGGGGTCTCAGCAGGGCCCACTGGCTTGCCCCTTGCTACCCTGGCACTGCTTCTGCAACACCTGGCCTCAGTGGTGGCTAAATAAGTGCCAGGGACAGCTCATCATTATGGCCATCGATTGGGGCTCCACTTTCCTGTTCTTTGTTTTGTTACTCTAATAATGAATAAACAATATTAGTGTTCAATATTAGTGTCAGCAGAGGTAAGCAAAAAGTTATTTTAAATGTGTTTTGTGCATGTGCTTGCGGGTGAGAGTGTGCTTATGTGAATGTATGTGTAAGCATACGTGTGTTAGTGAAAGTAAAGTAGCATGTGATGTTGCTTCCGCTACACCTGACATTTTGCCGAATTGATGTCCATGTCTATATTCATTTCTCTCTATTTCTGCCTTACCCAAAGCTCTGACAAAGGTCAAGAGTGGGAGATTCTGTGTGAATCAAGTTGGTCCCTGTAATCTTTTAACTCTTTTAAGTCAGATGGCGAAGCAGTTAGCATGGGTGTTCCCAACTGTCCCTTCTTCTCTGCTGTCTCCTGTTTCTCCTCTTTCAGTGTTGACTCATTTCCACTTGTCACCCTGAGAGTCAAATCCCTCACAGGAAAGGACTCGAACAATCTTCTTTTCTTGCGAGAAGTCATCTCTTTGGTTTAGGGTTGGCTGCTTTTCAGCTCCAATGGTACACAATTGAAGCATTCAGAGAAACCATGGGAGCAGTGGAAGCATTGGAGCCTCACAGTCTAACATTGTTAAAGTTTTTGCAGTGTCTCAGCTATCGCAGAAGGTTGTATTTGATGTTACAACTTACTGTTGGTCTTGGGGTCTTTGCAGCAGGCTCCTTTTGATTGACAATCAACAGAGCTAGATTTTTAGCCAGCAGTTTCTTACTTGGAGATGTTCTTGCTGTTGTCAGCCACTTGAGCAAGACTGGTGAGTTAGGTGCTCTTTCTATTTTTTTTTTAACCAATTTTATTTATTTTCATTGTAGTAGTACTATACAATACATTGCTGCAATCAAAACCGCTTACAGATTCTGTATAAGTATGATGAGGTCAGTATTTTGGCAGTAGTAGATGGTTCATGACATGAATGCAGTAACAGTTTCAAGCTTCAGATGACAACAGTGGAAATCCCACCCCATATATCCATGCCACAGTATATATGTCCTCTTCTATCCTGGTACCTCTCCCACATCTATATATGTGCAGCAATGTGGATGCTAACTGTGCAGCCTCCCTCCACTCCCATGATGGGTATGACCACAAGTGGAAGAGAGGAAGAAGAATACATGTTGGGAGAAGAAGTTTGTAGGCAAGCCAGTACATAGTGTTGTGTTGCTGCTATGCAATGAAGGTCACTAACTAGACTGTGAGGGTGTTTTTGAATGTCTGCAAATCTTGAAGCAAGACATCCCTCAAAGCTGCTATGGGAACCTTGCTCAGCCCTCAGACCTCCCCATCTCAGGGCCACTGCCTTAGCCTTACCCCACTTAACCATTGCAGAGCACCAGTGTTGCAGGCCCGGTAGTGTGTCCACCTTCCAATGCATTGATATGGAACAGCGGTTGATGAGCAATGCCAGATCTGTGAATCGATTAGTTACCTTTTGCGCTTTTTTCCACTTAAACAGGCCTAGCAATACCCCTTCCATGTTGAGTAGGTCTTCATGACCCGTCACTTCTGATAGCACATTTGTAACCTCCCTCCACAGGGCTGCAACCTCTGGGCAGCTTCAGAGCATGTGTGATGTTAGACCTGGTACCCTTGGCGTGGGTCTCCCTTCCATTTTTTGCGCTATGCCTCCTCTGTTACTGACCTGTTTTTGCTGGATTAGATGCTTTGGGCACTTTGCCACTGCTATTTAGGGCCAAAGTGCAAGTGCTCCCTATGATAAATTGATGTATGGATTAGTGACTCCATGTTTGGCCTATTTGATTCACTGTCAGACACTAGTACAGTGCACTGGTTGTGCTCAGGGCTTGTGACTCAAATGCTGCTGGTGGGCTGGCAGCACTGGTTGTGCCACCCACCGGAGCAGCTTGTAAAGTGTGTCTCAGGCCTGCCATTGCAGAGCCTGTGTGCAGTCTGGTACTGCCATGTTGACTTGGTAAGTGCACCCACTTACCAGTCCCCAAACCTTCCCTTTTCTACATGTTAGTCACCCCTAAGGTAGGCCTGCAGGCAGGGTGCATTGTATGTAAGAGGTAGGACATGCCCTGGTGTGTGTGGCATGTCCTGATAGTGAATTACAGCCAATTTAGTTTTTCACTATTGCAAGGCTACCTGTCCCCAGGCCAGAAAGGGCAGTTTGATTATAACATCTTATAATCCTAACTGACCCAGGGAACATGGTAGAAAAACGAATTTAGTATGCCTGAACTCAGAATGATAAAATACATCTTTTAGTGAAGTTGGTTTTAACATTCTGGGGCCGATTCTGATCCCGGTCGGAGGCGCACCCAATACCATTCGGTCGGGAAAAAAGCCATGCGAAAGCCTGTTTCCCGACCGATCCGTACAGCACACCGAACGAGTAAGTACGATGCGCACAACAGCACAGAATCCGGCCGAGCCGTACTCACCCAAACCAGGTCCTGTTCCCCGACCGAGGCGAATCCGGAAACGCTGAATCGAGTCGCACGGAAGGGAAAATGCAGCTCCGTCCGGCCGAACAAGTACGATGCGCTTCCCGTACGCGCCGAACCCGTCACTACGCACGGCACGTCAAAGCATCCGGGAGAGGCGCACATAAGCTCCGATTCGCGCCACAACACGATCCACGGCTACGAGACGAACACGCCAGCGACGAGGACGAGGCGAAGCGACGAGGACGACGCGAAGCGACGAGGACGACGCGAAGCAACGAGAAGGACGAACGACACGAACCAACCATGAATCCCTTCGTCCGGATCATACCAATATTCTACATTTACTACCGGAACAGGCACGGACGCGTACGGTGCAGAAGGTAAGTCAGACACCAACCACAAAACACATACAACACGTACACGACACATCACACACACACAGAGGGATGCAGAATATACTTACACCAGCAACAGCAGCACCATAGGGGCGGGATGCCCATCACCAATGCCACATATGCACACAGGGGCCTGAATGCGCACCACCACCCCTACCCAGGGGGGGCAGGATGCCTACCACTACTACCACCCTCACCCAGGGGGGGCTGGATGCCCACCACTACTACCACCCTGAGCCAGGGTGGTGCCAGATGCCCACCACCACTACCACCCTTAGCCATGGGGGTGCCAGATGCCTACCACTACTACCACCCTCACCCAGGGGGGGCTGGATACCTACCACCACCCTTAGCCAGGGGGGCTGGATGCCTACCACTACTACCACCCTTAGCCAGGGGGGGCTGGATGCCTACCACTACTACCACCCACACCCAGGGGGGGGCTGGATGCCCACCACTACTACCACCCTGAGCCAGGGGGGGCTGGATGCCTACCACCACCCTTAGCCAGGGGGGGCTGTATGCCTACCACTACTACCACCCTGAGCCAGGGGGGGCTGGATGCCCACCACTACTACCACCCTGAGCCAGGGGGGGCTGGATGCCCACCACCACCCTTAGCCAGGGGGGGCTGGATGCCTACCACTACTACCACCCTGAGCCAGGGGGCTGGATGCCTACCACTACTACCACTCTCACCCAGGGGGCTGGATGCCTACCACTTCTACCACCCTTAGCCAGGGTGGTGCCAGATGCCCACCACCACTACCACCCTTAGCCATGGGGGTGCCAGATGCCTACCACTACTACCACCCTCACCCAGGGGGGCTGGATGCCTACCACCACCCTTAGCCAGGGGGCTGGATGCCTACCACTACTACCACCCTCACCCAGGGGGCTGGATGCCTACCACTACTACCACCCTCACCCAGGGAGGCTGGATGCCTACCACTACTACCACCCACACCCAGGGGGGGCTGGATGCCCACCACTACTACCACCCTGAGCCAGGGGGGGCTGGATGCCTACCACCACCCTTAGCCAGGTGGGGCTGGATGCCTACCACTACTACCACCCTGAGCCAGGGGGGGCTGGATGCCTACCACTACTACCACCCTCACCCAGGGGGGGCTGGATGCCTACCACTACTACCACCCTCACCCAGGGGGGGCTGGATGCCCACCACTACTACCACCCTGAGCCAGGGTGGTGCCAGATGCCCATCACCACTACCACCCTTAGCCATGGGGGTGCCAGATGCCTACCACTACTACCACCCTCACCCAGGGGGGGCTGGATGCCTACCACCACCCTTAGCCAGGGGGGGCTGGATGCCTACCACTACTACCACCCTCACCCAGGGGGGGCTGGATGCCTACCACTACTACCACCCTCACCCAGGGGGGGCTGGATGCCTACCACTACTACCACCCTTAGCCAGGGGGGCTGGATGCCTACCACTACTACCACCCTCACCCAGGGGGGCTGGATGCCCACCACTACTACCACCCTGAGCCAGGGTGGTGCCAGATGCCCACCACCACTACCACCCTTAGCCATGGGGGTGCCAGATGCCTACCACTACTACCACCCTCACCCAGGGGGGGCTGGATGCCTACCACCACTCTTAGCCAGGGGGGGCTGGATGCCTACCACTACTACCACCCTTAGCCAGGGGGGCTGGATGCCTACCACTACTACCACCCACACCCAGGGGGGCTGGATGCCCACCACTACTACCACCCTGAGCCAGGGGGGCTGGATGCCTACCACCACCCTTAGCCAGGGGGGCTGGATGCCTACCACTACTATCACCCTGAGCCAGGGGGCTGGATGCCTACCACTACTACCACCCTCACCCAGGGGGGCTGGATGCCTACCACTACTACCACCCTTAGCCAGGGTGGTGCCAGATGCCCACCACCACTACCACCCTTAGCCATGGGGGTGCCAGATGCCTACCACTACTACCACCCTCACCCAGGGGGGCTGGATGCCTACCACCACCCTTAGCCAGGGGGCTGGATGCCTACCACTACTACCACCCTCACCCTGGGGGGCTGGATGCCTACCACTACTACCACCCTCACCCAGGGGGCTGGATGCCTACCACTACTACCACCCTTAGCCAGGGTGGTGCCAGATGCCACCACCACTACCACCCTTAGCCATGGGGGTGCCAGATGCCTACCACTACTACCACCCTCACCCAGGGGGGGCTGGATGCCTACCACCACCCTTAGCCAGGGGGGCTGGATGCCTACCACTACTACCACCCTCACCCAGGGGGGCTGGATGCCTACCACTACTACCACCCTCACCCAGGGGGGCTGGATGCCTACCACTACTACCACCCTCACCCAGGGGGGCTGGATGCCTACCACTACTACCACCCACACCCAGGGGGGCTGGATGCCCACCACTACTACCACCCTGAGCCAGGGGGCTGGATGCCTACCACCACTCTTAGCCAGGGGGGCTGGATGCCTACCACTACTACCACCCTGAGCCAGGGGGGCTGGATGCCTACCACTACTACCACCCTCACCCAGGGGGGCTGGATGCCTACCACTACTACCACCCTCACCCAGGGGGCTGGATGCCCACCACTACTACCACCCTGAGCCAGGGTGGTGCCAGATGCCCACCACCACTACCACCCTTAGCCATGGGGGTGCCAGATGCCTACCACTACTACCACCCTCACCCAGGGGGCTGGATGCCTACCACCACCCTTAGCCAGGGGGGCTTGATGCCTACCACTACTACCACCCTCACCCAGGGGGGCTGGATGCCTACCACTACTACCACCCTCACCCAGGGGGGCTGGATGCCTACCACTACTACCACCCTGAGCCAGGGGGCTGGATGCCTACCACTACTACCACCCTCACCCAGGGGGGCTGGATGCCTACCACTACTACCACCCCCACTCATAGGATGAACAATGCATGACACAACCAGCACACCACAACCTAGGGAATGCAAGAAAAAGACATCCCCCCAACACCATGACAAGCGTGTGTAGACTGTGTCAAATGCCTACAACACCGAACATGACTTTGAACATACAATGTGACCCCCTAGCACATGTGCCACACATATATGTGTGTGGCACCCACAATGCAAGCAGGCCATGACCATTGTGGCAATGGGGTCCAAACACCCATCATCACAGTGACCAAAATGTAAGTGTGGGGTCCATAGCTGAAGCACATTTAGAACATTGTGGCAATGGGGTCCAAACCCCCATCATCACAGTGACCAAAATGTAAGTGTGGGGTCCATAGCTGAAGCACATTTTGAACATTGTGGCAATGGGGTCTAAACCCCCATCATCACAGTGACCAAAAGGTAAGTGTGGGGTCCATAGCTGAAGCACATTTTGAACATTGTGGCAATGGGGTCTAAATCCCCATCATCACAGTGAGCAAAATGTAAGTGTGGGGTCCATAGCTGAAGCACATATTGAACATTGTGGCAATGGGGTCTAAACCCCCATCATCACAGTGACCAAAATGTAAGTGTGGGGTCCATAGCTGAAGCACATTTTGAACATTGTGGCAATGGGGTCCAAACCTCCATCATCACAGTGACCAAAATGTAAGTGTGGGGTCCATAGCTGAAGCACATTTTGAACATTGTGGCAATGGGGTCTAAACCCCCATCATCACAGTGACCAAAAGGTAAGTGTGGGGTCCATAGCTGAAGCACATTTTGAACATTGTGGCAATGGGGTCTAAACCCCCATCATCACAGTGAGCAAAATGTAAGTGTGGGGTCCATAGCTGAAGCACATATTGAACATTGTGGCAATGGGGTCTAAACCCCCATCATCACAGTGAACAAAAGGTAAGTGTTGACAAAGAAAGAGGTGCAACTGCCAAACTGCATGGATGATTCCTGGTCACAGAACAAAAAACACATCAGTGGCAAAGTAGTGTATGTGTCCCATTGCAACATAAATTGGGTGAGCCAAATACTGCAGTGCAAATAAGACATACCTTTGGCCATGTGCAGACAAACAACACCCATGGGGGCTGACACCGTCAACATTCATCAATGACACAATGACAGAAGTGACCATCAGAATGCAGACCCACATATTTGCACCAATGGGCACACAAATGCAGATACCCTGTGGAGACTCCAGAAGTGAGGTGAACAGATACCATACCATGGCAGCAATGGGACACACAAACCATGATCATTGTGCTGACCGATGACCTAGGAGTCCCAGGGACAGCAGGGGAAACCCACCAAACTACATACAGCCAATGGCACACCCAAGATATGCCAATGCAGTGGTGCAGATGCACAAACACAAACAGGCAGACCCACACTGCACATCATACACAACAGGTGAGGGGGGTGCCAGTGTCCCCAGGCAACCACACAACACATGAGGAGACCTGAATACCAATCATACAGATGTGCATACAGTGCCACACAAAGGTAACTCATGGATCCAAATCCCCTATGTGGGCAAGCAGGCATTGTCAGATGAGAGGGAGCACAAATCACACATGTCACACAGGCACGTAGGGACAGCAACTGACACAGCAAGACACAGACACACCACAGCACCACCCCAGGGCCCCCACAATGTGGTGACCCTGGGCTGCATTACAATCCCACTGTGATGACAAAGCTAAATGTCGTTCACACTGTGAACCACAGTCATGTGTCCTGAGCAACTAACTACCATCACACCTACACAAGCACAAATCAATCAGCATGGCCAGTAAGCCAAGGCCAACATGGAGGCAGGGGCCTAGCCGGGCAACAACTCTCATCTGCACACACTGAACACCACACCCCTCGACCTCCAACAATGTGCAGCAGTGAAGTACACATGCACTGGTGACATTGCACATGCACCCATGACTATTCCAGGGTGGTGGGTGGGAACCAAGGTGCAGAAACACATCACACATGGCCACTCAACAAGACTCCTGAATGTCTGACACACTGCACACTACGCTGTACATGGACATGACGGCAATACCACACCAACCAATGGGATCCCAGCCACAGTCACACACCAATGAAGAAGCCAAGGTCACCCACAAAGAACACACATAGACAACAACCAACATTGCAGCCCGGACCCTGAGGAGTGCCAGCAGTCACACACACAACGTGTCACAATCACTGAAAGATAACACAAACTGGAAATCACATGACAGGGGCAAACAACAAGTGCCAAGGGGAAACCTGACTGTGACCCATCTGCGTCTGCACACAAACTCAGCCCTGACAGCAAACACACCTATGGGTGACACCCTGATGACCAGTAATGTGCCATGCACCCACATCACAGAGAACCCAGGGAGAAGACTTTGGGGGAACATAGGTCAACTCAGCTAGCATCACAAACAGGTACAACACTAGGGATCACAGCATGCACAGCTAAACGGAAGTGAACACACAGACATGCACATACAACACACACCTTGGGCGCAGGCAATGTCACAGGAGTACACACTGCCATGAGGGGACTCCACTCCTGTGTGAGGAAAGCTGTGCCATATGTTGCCTCAGTAGGGCCCCATCATGTCAGCTGAGCACTTGGTCACACAATCAACAATTAGCACCAAATGAGGGCTCCCGTCACATCAGCCTGGTCATGGAAGTGCCAACGGAATCATCAGCACAGATCCAACACACTTGTATAGCAATGTTGCACTGACAACACAGATGAGTCCTTCCCCATTGATGCCCAAACCTGCATGTCCAGTGGAGATGGCCACACGGTCAGGGAAGTAGACGAATTGAACAATGGCAGGCACAACAGATGTGCAGGGGTGGAAGCCACAGATGTGAAATAGCTAATCTAAGTAGGAAATCCCATTGCCAAATACTGAACACATGACACCCTCAGATGCTGCTATGGATGACATGGATACACCACAGGATAGGACACATTCCCCCTGGACCACATCGGTTCCTGCACAGTAACACTTCATTATCATGAGACCAAATATCACCATCACTGCAGCAAGGGCATGGTTAGCATCATCAACAACATGTACATCAGAAGCAGAAGCACTAGAGAACAGAAAGTTGCTTTATTCAGCATATGTGTGGAATGAAAACAAAGCCCAGAAAAAACACAAAGGCCAATGGCCAGTCCATTGTTAAAGTCCAAACAGGGTGACAGTGGCAGATGTCACCCTACGCATGCCTGCACAAAACCAGGGACAATCCACTAGGAGGGGCAACCGGGGGGTAGGCCAGGCACCGCAGGGACAGGATCAGGGCTCACCAGGAGGAAGCAGGGAAGGGGTGGTGGGTGCTGGAGAGCCACTGACAACTGCAGTGGAGGTGTCTGACATGGTGTGTGCCGGCACAACTGGGGGCATGACTCAGATGTTGTGGGTGCCGGCACGACTGCAGTGGACCCTGCAGATGGAGTGGACAGGTCCGCCACTGCAGTGCCCAAGTCAGACAGGGTGGTAGTGGACTCCACTGCAGTGCCTACCACCAGGGGAGGAGAATGGGGAACAGGCAAGGTGGGCTGGACAGAGGGGAGGACACCCTCACCACATCAGTGGCACAGACAAGCGCAGCGGGGGTGTGGTGCCGGGAGAGCAAGTGGCAGGGGGAGAAGGCCGGATCCTCTTGGGGATGGTATATCTGTGGGTGGGGGAACCTGGGGCAGGGTGTGGTGGGGGCACCTGTGGAGTGGGGGCCTGAGGGATGGAGGAAGGAGACCTGGTGCCTGAGCTGCAGGGCGGAGGCGGGGTCTTGCTCTTATGACTCCGGAGGGACTTGCGGGTGGGGGCCTCAGTCTGTCTGCGCCTGGGGGAGGGTGTCCGGGGGCGAGGGGCACTCTGCTCCGTGTGGGGGTGCTTCCTCTTCCCCCTGGATGCTGGAGCAGCTGGATCGGAGGGGAAGAGGCCGAGGTCACTGAGGAAGAGGCGCTGGGTCTTTGGGGTTGCAGGTGAGGCAAGGGAGGGTGTTTTGGAGGGAGAGGCAACTGAGGACTGCGCAGTGCTCGTGGATGCGTGTGTGTGTACCAGGGCCCCATCCCCTGTGAGTCTGGTTTCAGTCCCCTGACTGTGCGTGCGTGTGCGTTTTGTTTGTGGCGTGTGTGTCTGTGTGCTGGATGTGTGTGTGCTGGTGTGTGCCTGTGCCGATGTGTGTGTGCTTGGGACGGGTAAGGTGCTGGGGAGTGTGGATGGAGCAGAGGCAGGAGGGGTGAGGGACTGTCTGAGGAGGGACACTGCTGCCGTCAGGGAGGAGTCCATGGACCTATTGCCCCTCTGTAGGTCAGACATGCCCGATGAGATGCCCTCCATGAACGACACCAGCTGAGTCAACAGAGCGGTGTGCGCATGGAGGACACTCAGCATGGCTGTCTGCCCTACATGGAGCTGGCGAAGGAGGTACACAGACTCCTCACTCAGGGCAGCAGGGGACACAGGGGCAGGGGGTGCGGTGCCTGGCCCAAAGGAGACACGCTCCCGAACATGGGAGCCTCCACGGACCTGGGGAATGGGAGCCGATGGGAGGGCGGTGGTGGTGCTGGTGGTGGCGGGGACAGCAACACTAGCTGGGGTGTGGTGGCTGCTGACACCCGCCTCCATAAGGGAGTCATCCTCCGAGTTGCTCTGGTCCTCAGCTGAGGTGGATGGTGCTGAGGACTCCTCGGTGTGGCTCCCCTCGCCCTCCGTGCCACTGGGTCCCTCCGACCACTCCTCGGCTGCTGACCCAGTCTGGCTCTCCGGCTCCTCCTGGTCCGTGGAGCTGTCCCCTTCCGTGGCCGTGGATGTATCTGCAAACAATGGGGAAACAGACAGACATCAGTCACCTGCACCAAACGCACACACCACTGTGAGCACAGCACATTACAGAGCAAGCCCTGGCATCATTAGTTGTACATTGCTAAAAGTGCCCTAACTGAACAGGAGAAGCCAATTGTCAGTCTGATGCCAACCATGGCACTCACATCCCACATGGCCTTGCACCCATCTGTCTGGTGTCTGTTGGATTGCAACACCCCAGTGTGGACACATGCACCAAGTACACAGTAGTTGGACAGTGCAGAGGACACGGTGTGGCATGTGGACATGCACACATCACAGCTCTTGCCACTGAGTCAGTACAGGTTTCCGGATGAAAGGGATGCCCAGAGTCAAATAGGAAATGCATGTGATGCATACCAGCGACAGACACCATGATGCACCCATGTCCTGATAGCCATCGCCACAATGGTGTGCATGTAGCACATGTCACTCCCCTACAGGATCACCAATAAGTAGACACATGCCATGGCGGAGGCATGACTGCTAAGTCATACATCACTGTCTCAGTGATGTATGACTTGGCAGCCAGACAACAACACTCTGCACTGTGTCACAATAGTAGGTCATGGGGAATGCAAGTCCTGGAGCTGCACAAGTGCACATGTACATCCCCCACACAACACATCATCTTAACCCTTATCTGTCCAGGTCATACCTATTGGACATATGGGAGACCTGTGACACTACCCTCTGAACCTGAGCCCCTCACAATCTGCTGTGAATGGGGAACAGCTGCCTGAACTTCACATTCGCATACCCCAGTCTGCACGGGCAGCTGATCAAACACCTATGTGACACACAAGTATCGTCTCCTATGGTCACATCTCCAGGGGCATGCTGAGCCCCTACCAAGAAACACCCCAGCAGTCCTGGCAACTAATCCACAGCACACTGACACAGAGGCAGACACCTGAGGGGTCAAATCACTGCGCACAATGTGTCAGCTGATACACGGGAGTGGGAGTACAGAGTGCATTGCATGGCCTGGAGTAGGCATGACTGTCCTGCCCCACATGAATGAGGGATGAGCCCTGGACAGTGGATAGCTGGCTATGTATGTGTGACACACGTAATCTGCACACTCCTGGGGCCCAAACATTGTTCCCACCCGCTGCATGGGCGTGTGCCACATACCCCAGGCACATGTGGTGGCTCAGCTCAGCAAGTGGACCGCATATCAAAGCAACATGCAGATTACATGTCTGAACACAGGCGTAGTGTGAACAATGGACCCACCCATGATGCCCACAACAGAGTTAGGGAAACAGATGCTGTCCCCCACCTTTAGTGAAGCAAACTGCAAGGACACAGTCCCAAGTGACACAATTCCCTGAATGTAAGGGCCACACCTGGGTATCAGATGAGCAGTGGGCAGTGCACAATAGAGGGACATGGCTCCTGGACAACATGACTGCTGCACTGTGGCAGTTGAACCAGGCCAGAGGAGGGCACAAAGCATGTAATACAGAGTTCACAGTGCAGTCTTTGACTCACCCCCTCCTTGCTGCTGTCTGGCCTTCAGCTTCCCATCCAGGTCTGGAAACACCACCGCCAGGATCTGGAGCATGTGGGGGTCAGGGTCCGTGTTCCGCCCCTCCTGCGAGGAGGCGACAGCTTCAGCTGGACCCGTGCAATCCTCCGGGTCCAGCCCCGAAGGTCCTGCCACCTCTTCTGGCAGTTGCGGATCCGGCGCTTGTAGACCCCCACGGACCGGACAGCCCGGACGATGTCCTTCCAGATCTCCTGCTTCCGATGGGCATTAACCTGTCAGGATGACAAAGTGAAAAGGCCATTACTACACATGCAACATATCCGTGCATGACACAGTTGTATATACATGTCTCAATCACAGGGGCACATGATGTACACAGGCAGTGCAAAGCTGCCCATGGACAGTTTGCCAGACGTCACTACATGGTATCATTGCATGGGAAGTAAAACCTTGTTCAAATGCACTGTCACTGCACCATACCTTTCCAGTGCATGTCACTACACACTATGGGGGGTGACAACTACTCAGTGAGCCTGCTAGCCAGTGGCGTGCAGACTTTCAGCCTTGCTAGTCAGACAATATGCACATTCAGAAAGGCAGTGCACAGAACACTCACCTGCTCCCCTGGTGTCCCATACAGCTTGTTGTACTGTGGAAGTAGGCTGTCCAGCAGGGCCTGGTTCTCCTCAAGGCTGAAGGCTGGGGCTCTCTCCACAGTACGTGCCATTGCAGGGTCCAGAGGGGCAGAGACAGCAGCAGTGCAGTGGCAGTTGTCGTCCTGGAGGATGTAGTGCAGGCAAGTGAGCTCTCAGGGGAACAGCCAGCAATATATATGTGCTGGAGAGGCAGATACTGTCCCTTGTGTCCAAAGTGATAGGTCCAAGTCGTTTGCATCTTCTGAATCTGGCCAATCCATGGAATAGCAGCACCAAAACACGCCCACAGCATCCTTCAAATCTTCAACTTCATGACATACATGATTTTGCAACATTGTTGTGGGTGACCAACTGAATTTCCAGCAAGCGACTCGTTCGAAATTCGAAAACGCGTCCGTTGCCAGGCAAGCCCATTGTCAATGGGTGCGCACCGATCGGTCCATTGCGGTACAACGCATACAGGGGTACAACGCGTACCCGCACACATTGAATGCAATGGGCCGGCCGGGGCACCGATCGGTCCATTGCAGTACAACGCGTACAGGGGTACAACGCGTACCCGCACACATTGAATGCAATGGGCCGGCCGGGGCACCGATCGGTCCATTGCAGTTCAACGCGTACAGGGGTATCAACGCGTACCCGCACACATTGAATGCAATGGGCCGGCCGGGGCACCGATCGGTCTATTGCAGTTCAACGCGTACAGGGGTACAACGCGTACCACACACATTGAATGCAATGGGCCGGCCGGGGCACCGATCGGTCCATTGCTGATCAACGCGTACAGGGTACATCGCGTACTCAACGCGTACAGGTGCACAATGCGTACCTGCACACATTGAATGCAATGGGCCGGCCGGGGCACCGATCGGTCCATTGCGGTACAACGCGTACAGGGGTACAACGCGTACCCGCACACATTGAATGCAATGGGCCGGCCGGGGCACCGATCGGTCCATTGCAGTACAACGCGTACAGGGGTACAACGCGTACCCGCACACATTGAATGCAATGGGCCGGCCGGGGGCACCGATCGGTCCATTGCAGTTCAACGCGTACAGGGGTACAACACGTACCCGCACATACTGAATGCAATGGGCCGGCCGGGGCACCGATTGGTCCATTGCAGTTCAACGCGTACAGGGGTACAACGCGTACCCGCACACATTGAATGCAATGGGCCGGCCGGGGCACCGATCGGTCCATTGCTGATCAACGCGTACAGGGTACAACGCGTACCAACGCGTACAGGGCACAATGCGTACCTGCACACATTGAATGCAATGGCCCGGCCGGGGCACCGATCGGTACATTGCAGTTCAACGCGTACAGGGGTACAACGCGTACCCGCACACATTGAATGCAATGGGCCGGACGGGGCACCGATCGGTCCATTGCAGTTCAACGCGTACAGGGGTACAACGCGTACCGCGACACATTGAATGCAATGGGCCGGCCGGGGCACCGATCGGTCCATTGCAGTTCAACGCGTACAGGGGTACAACGCGTACCCGCACACATTGAATGCAATGGGCCGGCCGGGGCACCGATCGGTCCATTGCAGTTCAACGCGTACAGGGGTACAACGCGTCCACGCACACATTGAATGCAAGGGCCGGCCGGGGCACCGATCGGTCCATTGCAGTTCAACGCGTACAGGGGTACAACGCGTACCCGCACACATTGAATGCAATGGGCCGGCCGGGGCACCGATCGGTCCATTGCAGTTCAACGCGTACAGGGGTACAACGCGTACCCGCACACATTGAATGCAATGGGCCGGCCGAGGGCACCGATCGGTCCATTGCAGTTCAACGCGTACAGGGGTACAACACGTACCCGCACACATTGAATGCAATTGGCCGGCCGGGGGCACCGATCGGTCCATTGCAGTTCAACGCGTACAGGGGTACAACGCGTACACGCACACATTGAATGCAAGGGGCCGGCCGGGGGCACCGATCGGTCCATTGCAGTTCAACGCGTACAGGGGTACAACGCGTACCCGCACACATTGAATGCAATGGACCGGCCTGGGGCACCGATCGGTCCATTGCTGTTCAACGCATCACTGTACATGTGACTGGCATATGTCAGCATGCCTGTCTCAGATGGACATATGCCAGCCACAGATAGCTCCCAGGGAGTGAGGGGCACACCTACATCACGACAGCCTGTCCAAACTTTATCATAAGGCATGTAAGGCTGCATTTCCTAGTGTGTGTATGTTGGTGTACATGTTGTCCTGTGGGTGTCACCTGTGGGCAGCCACCCCCAGGCTGTGCACGTGTTCATGGGGACAGGATCCTGGGTGTTACGTGTACTTGACCACTGTGATGTGCAACTGTTCATATCTGTGCATGTGCCATGGTCACATTTCACGGTGGTGTATGTGTATGTCATGTCACATACCCCCTGAGTCCCATGTGGGACGGTATGTTTGAGCCAGGGTGTCCCAGTGGCACAATAGTGATGGTCCTCCACAGTCTTTGTGCATGTAGTGTTTACAATGTCTCTGATTTCATGTGCACAATGGGAGACAGTCTCCACATCCACGTTGTGTGTGCATGGACTTTGATGTTGTGCGTGTGTGTGTCACAGATGTCCATGTCTGTCCTGCCGTGGCAAGTGGGACCACTACCTGTGGGGGTCATGGTTGTTTTGCTGTGGTGTATACATGATACTCCATGTAATGCCAGTGTCCATGTGGCAATACAGGGTCCCTGGGAATGTACCTGTCGTTGAGCTGTGGTGCCTGGGGCACATCTGTCCTCACATGTCACTGTGGGGGGTGATTGTGACACGGCAGCAGGAGATGGGAACTGTGACACGGCCTCATGATATCCAATGGGCCAACCTGGGACTAATTGATGCCACTTGTTGGACCGTGTTGACAGATGTTGGCCATGTATGTACCATACATGTCCTTACGGAACTGCACACTTCATGTAGTTGTGCCTCATAATGATGTATGTTGGGATATTGAGTGTGTTCAATGCCGCATATGTGGGCTGACTGACAATCTTGCTTACTTCTCCTCTGCACTGCAGGGCTCCTGCTGTCCATCGACCATGTCCAGACCTGGCAACGATGGTGGAACGGGACAGCATCCGACGGTACCGCTTCACCAGGCAGCTGATTGAGGATTTGGCAGTGCAGTTGTCCCCACATTTGCAGCCTGGCCGGCCGTATCCTACAGCGCTGACCCCCAAGGTGCCACCGGTACCTTCCAACATACTGTGGCGACTGCTGGTGGGATGTCACAGACCATGTTGAGCCGTGTGCTCCGCGATGTTTTGGCGGCAATGTTGCTATTCCTGAACCGGTACATCTATTTCCCTAGACTGCGACGACTCACTGACGTGAAGAGTGACTTTTATGCCCTGGGGAGGATGCCGCATGTCATTGGCTCCATTGATGGGACACATGTGGCTTTGGTACCACCACAGGCCCAGGAGCAGGCCTACCGTAACCGCAAGCACTACCACTTGGTCAATGCACTGGTGGTGTGTCTTGCAGACATGACCATCACACACGTGTGTGCCCGTTTCCCTGGTTCAGCACACGATGCCTTTGTGATGAGGAGTAGTCGCATCCCCAGGATGATGGCACAGATGCAGAACCAGCGTGCCTGGCTTGTCGGTGTGTACCGACTTTGTGCCATTGTGTGTGATCTGATCTGTAGTATTCCGCCCACTTTTCCGAGTCAGCTAATGTGCACTTGTCTGTCCGTAGGTGACTCGGGATACCCCAACATGCCGTAGTTGCTGACACCCCTCAGGAACCCTGTGACACCAGCCCAGATGCGCTACAATGAGGCACATGGTCGGACCAGGAGAGTGATTGAGCGGACATTTGGTCTCCTGAAGAGCCGCTTCCGCTGCCTGGACAAGACCGGAGGGTCCCTCCCATATGCCCCTGCGAAAGTGTGCAAGATTATCATCGTCTGCTGCATGCTCCACAACCTGGCAGTGCGGAAGGAGTTGCCTCTCATCCAGGATGACAATGACCAACATCCGCCACCTGTGGAGGATCCTGGCCTGGACCACGATGCCAGTGACGATGATGATGATGAGGGTGATGTCCGCACACAGCTCATCACCAACTTCTTTAGCTGAATGTGAGTATCCTGAGGTGTCATGTCAATGATGTGAGTTGGCATGATATGTGTAGGTGGTGCTCTGGTGCTGTTGGAGTGTGTCCATGGGCTACTTGACTGGATGTGTGTTGCGATGTGTGCTTACAGGTGGGCTGTACTCCCCAACAGTGTTGACATGCTAACTTGGTTCTGGGTGGGTATCTTGTAACATGTATTGTGCATGAGTTTTGCTGTTCTGTCCTGTACTCCATTGCTTTTGACTGTGTGTCATTTCTGTCCTTCACAGGGTACTTTCAGATTCGTTTGGTCAACTGTGTCCACCGACGACGTGAGTGCACTTCCAGGCTGGTAGCTGTTGTGTCCCTACAGGTGATGTGCGCCACACCATGGACTTCCTTCCGTCTACAGTTGTTGACTGTGTGCCCGCTGCCAGGTGGGATTACCTTGCATCTGTAGTGGTTACGACATGTTGCAACTGTGTAATAAACCTGTGCTTCACTTTGTGATGTGCGTTGTCTATGCTCACACATTTGACTGCCATTTGCTTACTGCACCTATGGGCTACTTGACTACAACTGGGAATGGGTGTGGTGTGTGTGCATTGCACCGTCTTCCCTGGCAACATCAGTGTAGGCAATGAGTCAGATGGCCTAGGTGTGTATGTGTTGTGTAGCCCTGGTGGTGTGTCTCCCTCATATGTGTCACGTTGTCTTTACTCACATGCCTGTGTTGTACTTGCTGTTGCAGTTCGCATACACAGTGTAATTTTGCAGTTCATCATCCCCATAACAGCACCCACGTTGGAATCACAACAGAGGCAAGTATGGTGTATTAGTGTGTTTATTGTGATACATTTGTGTGAATAGTGCATAGGATGGGTAGTGCTGTACATAAATCTTGCAATCACAAGTTCCTAGGTGAATTGAAAGTCCTGGTAGACAGAATCCCCAGTATCGGGGCCACAGTTGTCTGACACATTGGTCCAACTTGTACTCCCCATGCAATGTGTGGGAGTAGTGTTGCCGTCAACAGGGTGAACAGTCTGTGCACAAAGGTGAACATCCAGAACAGGTTCAGGCTTCCTGGGAGTTGCGCTTGGCCATTGGCCTCTCACTTGCCCCTCTTCGGACGACCCCTCTTCTTGGGGGGCCCCTCAAGTACAGGCTGCTGCAGTGCAGGGGACTCTCCGCCAGAGTCATCCTCCCTCCCTGTGGCAGTTGCAGTTTGGGCAGCACCAGATGTTGTTGGCACACAGGGAGGTGTGGACTGGTTGCTGTTCATCTGGCGGAGGCATTGTAAAATGTCCCTGTGCACTGCCGTCATCTCATGCAGTGCATCCCACTTGGACTCCACGCGGGACATGTGTGACTCCACGTGGGAAATGTGAGAGTCCAAGCGGGCATGATGGGCAGCCTGTTGCTGTTTCATGTCTCTGAGGAGCCCCACTACCTGGCTGAGGTCTCCGGTGCTGGACTGGTACGCATCAGCTATGCGTACCAGTTGTGGGTCAACATGCACACCAGCAACCTCTGCAAGCAGCGACCTCTGTCTCCCACCCCTCCCACCACCCCTGCTGACATGTGCAGTGCGTGCAGTGGTACGCACAGGTGACCCTGGTCCACCTTGGGGGTTGGTGGTGGTGGTGGTGTCCATGGCCCCAGGTTGGTCCAGGGTCCCTGTGCTGGTGTTGCTCCTTGTTCTGTCCATGTCGGCAGGGATGGTATTTGTGTTGACAGTCGTTGGAGGGGTGGGTGCAGGGGGTGCAGCTGGTGGTCCTGCTGGTGCTGCAGCTGGTGGTCCTGCTGGTGCTGCATGTAGACTTGCACCGGATGTGCCAGGTTGGTCTTCTTCGTCCGAGGAGGGCAGAGGCTGTACGACGCCAGTGAGCTCCGCATCCTCTTGAGACTGGGACTCCTCAGCGTCTGCTGCTGTGTCCCCATCATCACCTGTTTTTGGGAGACACACACAATGTATGTTATGTTTCTGCAGGCATCAATGGTTGACACACATGACAGTTGTGACTGTGCCTCTGGGTGCGGGCCTGTACATTGCATTGTCCTAAGTCGTCACAGTCAGGGGTTGATATTGGTGTGGCACATTGTCCTGCATTATTTGGGCATTTCTATGTATTTGTTGGGGTGTGAACATGGTCTGCATTGGTTGTGTTTGGTTGACAGCCGGCCCTCCTTCCCACCCACCCAGCCAGTCAGTTATCCCACCATGGACTGTGCTTGCATTGCAGGGAGTGGAAGTTGTCTCTCAGGATGTCAGTCAGTGGTGTCCTGCTGTTTGTTGGTGCACAGTTGCCAGCAGGGCCTTGTGCTCCCCACAGCAGTAGCCAGTGTCAGCCATCTTGTGAGTCCTTCTCCACTCCCTGTGATGTGAGCATGGTTCAGGGTGGTGTTGATGGGACAGTTGTGGGGGTGACCAATATCAGTGACTGCCACTCCCATCATGCTATTGCCTCCACCCCACTTGCCAGCATTCCCATACTTACTTGCTTTTGTGGGGAGTTCAGTGTGTGTGGGTGTGAGGGCAATGGCAAGATGGCTGACAGTGGTGTCCTGCTGTTGGTTGGTGTGCAGTTCCCAGCATGCCCTTGTGCTCCCCACGACACAGCAACAGTGTCAGACATCTTTGATGGGCCTTTCCACTCTCTGTGGGATGTGCATGCGTGAGTGAGAGCTTGCTGGGCCATGTGGTGGGGGATGTAGAGCTGTGACTACGACTCCCATCATGCTATTGCCTCCACCCCCTTCCCAGCATGCCCATGCTTCCTTCCTTTTGACTCTGCTTCCCTGTGGGGTGGGCTGGCTGTGCTGACAGGATGGCTGGGAGTGTTGTCCTGGCAGTTGTTTGGCTAAAAGTCCCAAGAGTGTCCCTGTGCTTCACACAACATAACCCAGGGTGGTGGTTCTTTGTGGGATCTTGAGTTAGGATGGGAGGCATTGCATTCTACCAGGTGGGTTCTGTGGAGTTTGTGTTGAGGGGGTGTGAGGGGAGGTGCTTGTGACTATGGTCAGTGCTGCAAGTCCTCCTTCCCACCCAGCCAGCCAGTCAGTTATCCCACCATGGAACGTGCTTGCATTGCAGGGAGTGGAAGTTGTCTCTCAGGATGTCAGTCAGTGGTGTCCTGCTGTTTGTTGGTGCACAGTTGCCAGCAGGGCTTTGTGCTCCCCACAGCAGTAGCCAGTGTCAGCCATCTTTTGAGTCCTTCTCCACTCCCTGTGATGTGAGCATGGTTCAGGGTGGTGTTGATGGGACAGTTGTGGGGGTGACCAATATCAGTGACTGCCACTCCCATCATGCTATTGCCTCCACCCCACTTGCCAGCATTCCCATACTTACTTGCTTTTGTGGAGAGTTCAGTGTGTGTGGGTGTGAGGGCAATGGCAAGATGGCTGACAGTGGTGTCCTGCTGTTGGTTGGTGTGCAGTTCCCAGCATGCCCTTGTGCTCCCCACGACACAGCAACAGTGTCAGACATCTTTGATGGGCCTTTCCACTCTCTGTGGGATGTGCATGCGTGAGTGTGAGCTTGCTGGGCCATGTGGTGGGGGATGTAGAGCTGTGACTACGACTCCCATCATGCTATTGCCTCCACCCCCCTTCCCAGCATGCACATGCTTCCTTCCTTTTGACTCTGCTTCCCTGTGGGGTGGGCTGGCTGTGCTGACAGGATGGCTGGGAGTGTTGTCCCGACAGTTGTTTGGCTAAAAGTCCCAAGAGTGTCCCTGTGCTTCACACAACATAACCCAGGGTGGTGGTTCTTTGTGGGATCTTGAGTTAGGATGGGAGGCATTGCATTCTACCAGGTGGGTTCTGTGGAGTTTGTGTTGAGGGGGGGTGTGAGGGGAGGTGCTTGTGACTATGGTCAGTGCTGCAAGTCCTCCTTCCCACCCAGCCAGCCAGTCAGTTATCCCATCATGGAACGTGCTTGCATTGCAGGGAGTGGAAGTTGTCTCTCAGGATGTCAGTCAGTGGTGTCCTGCTGTTTGTTGGTGCACAGTTTCCAGCAGGGCCTTGTGCTCCCCACAGCAGTAGCCAGTGTCAGCCATCTTGTGAGTCTTTCTCCACTCCCTGTGATGTGCGCCTGGTTCATGGTGGTGTTGATGGGACAGTTGGGGGGGACAATATGTGTGACTGCGACTCCCATGATGCTATTGGCTACACTGACTTGGCCAACATACACAGAATTCCTTCCTTTGAGTGTTCTTCACTGTGTGTTGGTGTTGTTGTGGTGGCTACATGTCTGGATGTGTTTGTTAGTTCTATTTGTGCCACTGCCTAGCTGTAGTTGTAGTTGTGTTTGTACATGTGATGGCACAGTTGGATGTGACTTTTTTGATGGCATGTGTTGTGTTTATCTGACTGACATACACATTTTGGGATGATTCTGTTCTGGTTGCTGTGTAATTGCTATGAGTGCATGGTTTGACTCTCCCTTGACAGTGATGTGTGTGTGTTTTGTGGCAGAATATTGTGTACATTTGTTGTGTACTCACCAGGCTCTGGGATGTTCTCTAGTCCATATACGCTCACTGGCGGAAGGATGGCCCGCACCTTCTCCTCCCAGGGCCTGAGGTATATTGGCTTGGCAGGAGGGCCACTGCCGGTGTATTGGCTCAGGAGGTAGTCTTTCTTGAGCAGGTCCCGTACCCTCCTGCGCACGTCATACCACCTGTTCTGGATGTCGCTCTTTGTGCGCAGACATGGTGATTGTGCGTTCACCCTGTTGATGATCCTCTCCCACATCTTGGTTTTCTGGGAGATGGGGGTCTGTTGGACCAGTGTGCCAAACAGCTGTGGCTCTACCCTGAGGATCTCGTCTACCATGACTTCCAATTCACAATCTAGGAACTTGTGATTCTTCTTGGGGAGCATGGTGATGGGTGGTGATGGTGAGTGATGTGTGTGTTGGTGTGCAGGTGAGGGTGTGTTAGTGTGTGTTTTGCTGGGTGTATGTGAGGTAGGTATTTGTTGGTGTGCTGATGGTGTGTGGCTTGTGTGAGGGATGAGCTGTGGGTGTGTGGTTGCTGTCTCTTGGGTGCTGGCAGTGGAATGGCATTTACAAAGGATCATGGTTGTGATTTGTGTCCTTTATATGGGTGGAGTTGTGGGTGTGTCTTTGTTCTCTGTCCCCACCCCCCAGTATTTATTGGCTTTGTAATTGCTTGTTTGGCCTTTTTTGTGTGATTTTTCCTTTGTACTGTCTGTGCATGTTGGAAACGTTCTTGTGACCGAGTCGGACCCTGCATTTGTCTCGCACGGTGTTCTCCGTTTCGTTCACGCTGTGTTTGTGCAGTTTTCTATGCTGCGTACGCGTCGGTCGCGGTGTTTTGTGTTGCTTCGGCTCGGTTTTGTATGCGTGTCGGTCGTACGGCTTGTCCTCCGTCCGACTCGCTCGTGGTTTCGCGCCTTGCATCGTACTTTGCGGTTTGGAGTTCGCGTGTACGTTTCGGTCGGATTTGTTCCGGGTGCGTGTCGGTCGGTTGGATTCGCGTGTTTTCCGACCGGATTGCTGTTTTCCGTGTGGCTCGGTCGTTCGACTTGGGTTCGGTACGTGTCGGTCGGATTTTGCACGCCTTGCATCGTACTTGGCGTGTCGGGCGCCACAGGTACGTGTCGGTCTGTATAATTTCCGGCTCCGAGTCGGTCGGTGCTTTTTCCGGCCCGAATCGGAATCGACCCCATAGTGTTTGAAAATACCACTTTTAGAAAGTAGGTATTTTCTTGCCTAACCATCCAGCCTGCCTCTGCTAGCTTGTGTATTGTGTGTCTGGGTTTGTGAGTGACAGGGGCTGGGGGACTCCAGGAGACAGGGTGAGTCAGCACAGGGCTGAATAGACCTATCTACATGTAGAGTGGTGGGAGGAGTGGCACCAGTGTCTGAATAGGGCTGTGCCTGCCTTCCACAATGCTGGCTCCACCTCCTGTGGTGTGTCTGATGACCCTGGTCCACCCTGACAAAGAGAGAAGGTGTGCACTGGCAGAATGCACCCAGAACTGGTTTGGACTAGGTACAGGACCCTCTGCCTTCAGAGGACAAAGGATTTATGGGTATAAATACTGGGGCCCTGACCCCAGGACTTTAGATCACTTCTGGAACAAACAAGACAAACCTTTGCTGAGGAGAGGAACCAGAGAAGCTGAAGGAGGAGACTATCCCTATGCTGTGTGCTGTTTGAGGGATTGGCCTGCAGTGGTTGCCTGATTTCCAAAGAAAGGAGAAAGGAACTTTGTGCTACTTTCATCATCTTGCAGAACATCTCCAAGGGCTTGAAGATTGAGCTTGCCTCCTGCTGAAGTCTCAGGGACACAAGACTTCACCAATCAACTCCCCTGAATTCCCTTGCTGGGAATTTGAAGTGCCTGCTGTTGTATTCGGCCTCTGAGAGACTGCGTGTCGCTGGGAGCTGGAAGCGCGACTCACGAGGAAGAAGCGTGTCGCCGCCGCTGCAGTTGTCGTCGCATCGCCGAAAAAGCATGCCGCTCCTGCCGCTGTCGCCATCGCATCACCGAAGCGCCTCGCATCACCGGAGAAGAGTGTTGGCGTCGCATCAGATGCCGTCGCATCATCGGAGAAGCGTGCTGCAGGGCCTGTCGCGGCTCAGTAGATTCACCGAGTTGCCGCACGGCCGTCGGGCATGCATGCATCGCCCCCCGAGTGTCGCATCGAGAGGAAGACGCCATTTTGTTTCATTGCACCGGGTCGTCATCGCAGCGCTGCGGGTCGCATCGCCAAAGAAGCGCAGTAAGAAACCAACGCATCACCTCCCCACGCGGTGAAGAACCAACGCATCACCTCCTCTCTGGTAAGGAACCGACGCATCACCGTCCCCTACGCAGCAGTAGGGATCCGACGCATCACCTCCCCCGGAGCAAGGAACCGACGCATCACCGTTCTTGCGTGTAAGGAACTGACGCATCACCTTACCTGCAACTCTTTTGTTTGTATCGCGTTACGCATCCAAAGGTACATTGAACAATGAGTGTCGCATTTACCATCTTTATTGAACTGAACTATTTTCTACCATTGACAGTCATATTTTTCATAGTGTATTGTGGATTTTTGTCGTTTTGGGTCTTGTGATAAGTCTATATAAAAATACTTATTTTTATAATACAACCTGTGTGGTGTCCATCTGTAGTGTTGTCACTCGGTTACTGTATGTGTTCACAAATGCTTTACACACTGCCTCTGAGATAAACCTGCCTGCTCGTGCCAAGCTACCAAGGGGGTGAGCAGGGGTTATTTTAGTAGTGTATCCCCCTTACCCTGACTAGAAGCAAGGGTCCCTATTTGGACAAAGGTATCTACCGCTGCCGACTACAGACCCCCAGTTCTAACATGCGCCATATCAGCATTCGAGGCACAGCATCTGGGACAGTGAGAAGGGGATCCAAACATTTTATGTAAACTCGCAGGTGTGAGGTGGGCCCTGTGAAGAATGTTATGCTGTATGTACTGAAATTTAGCATTTTGAGATAGCTTCTGCGGATAATGTAGCACCCTATCCCAGTCCTTGGTCATCAGGTTGTAGCCTATGTCACTTTCCCAGCACCTGAAAGTTGGAAAGGGTGGTGTGTGCCAGTGTCCCAGTGAGCCTACGGCCGCTGCCCATGATGTGAAGCTTCTGAACAAGTGGGTGTTGCCCCGGTATCAGTATTGTTCCATAACTGGCCCAGCTCTGCCACCAGTTTACCGTGGGCCAGGATGTGACCCATCGGTAACTCACATTCCTTCTGCAATTGATCAAAGGGTACAAGTGCGCCATCGTGGAACGAATAACTCCATTGGGTCCTTATCAGACTTGGGTAGGGACACCTGCAATGATTCTCCTAGTGACTGTGGGAGGCGGCCCTCAGTAAGAGTAGCCTGGTATAGCTTCAGTAGTTTTGGGGCTAGGAGAGTTTTGTAGGCTTTATAGAACTCAAAGGGTAGGCCATCAAGGCCTGGAGTTTTATGGCCCCCCTAATTTCCTGGATCATGATGGGAGCTTTTTGCTCCTCCCTTTTCAGGGGATCGAGGGCAGGTAACTTGATTCCATTGAGGAAATCACTGAAGTGTGCCTGACAGTCAGTGGGGAAAGGGCTGTGTAACACTTGGTAATGTGTGGTAAATGTTGAGTGTGTGTCCGCTTGGTTAGTGATTATGTGCATCGGGGTCACCCTGACCATGGTGATGGGGATGATCGGTGTTGCATTGAGCAATATCCACGCAGCAGATGGCCTGATTTCTGCCATTCAGCATGCATTTTTGCCTGGTAAGCTCTAAAGTGCAGTCAATGCAACTGTTCTGTCAAGTGGACAAGGTGTGCTAAAGCCGCAGTTAAGGCCTGCTGTTGTGAGGGATTTTACCTTGCTGCCACCTCTACAGTTCCCAGCGATGCCTCGGTCTGCACTGAGTCTCTGTGTAGGCCTGCTCTGGTCCCCACTACTGCCTCTTGAATGGTCAGCTGCAAACACCATGTTGGGATTGGGGGGATGGTGTCCCCCAACCGAGGTGGGTCTGTAGTGGATTATGGTCAGAGAATGTTTTCCCCAGGTATTCTGTATCTGTGACCTGCAACTGGATATTAGATTGGCAGAGAATGCAGTCTAACTGCACATGCAGTTCATGTGGGGCTCAGTAGTAGGAATATTCCCTGATCTCGGGTTCAGGACTTGCCAGCTATCATGAAGGGACCAATGAGTGAGCCATTGTGAGAGGCAGGTGGCAGCCGTCACCACCGGGGAGGCCAGTAGAGGAGGATGCAAGCCGTTTAGCTGCGGATCAAGGACACAATTGAAATCCCCCCAATAATCCAGGGAATATGGGCCCATCGGTTAAGTATAGTGGAGGGGCGCTGATGGAGCAAGGACTCACAATGAGACTTGCTCGTAAGCAATCCTCTCACAGTATGAATTAATTAAAAACTTTGTAATGTCTTTATTAATATGTGCATACACTACACCTTATCCGAGAGACGCTTGCCTATGTGTTTAAAACTAATAAGTAATCCTTGTCTAATCTAAAATGGCCGCTAAAGCGCGGGAACTCCATTGCGCATGTGTCAACCATATCACGTGGTATGACGTCTTTCTTTGCTTGGAGGGAATCTTTGCTTTTGCGCAGTGTGTGCTAAAATGGCTGCTTGATGTTCTCACATGCTAAAGCTTACGCATTTGCTGCAATTAATAATGTGGTATTTCTAACGCTACTAATGCGGGATAGATTTTTAATTAAATGGGAATAGAGTAGAAATAGGGGGTGTACAGTGAAAACGTTTATTTTTGATTTTAATATGTTTCTTCTTTGATTTCTATTAGTTCGTAAAATGGGCCTGGGTTAACTGAACAGCAGCTCAAGAGCTATGGAACGTGCGCATGCGCTCTGAAAATAACAAGACAAAGAGATGAAGTCAACTTGGAAGATATCCAAGGACACGACCCGTTGGTCACCTCCACTGTACATCTGAGATGTTCTATCAATTGCAACAATGTATATACATTTTGTATTAAATTTTGTCGTGAGACGGGTGGGAAATAAAGCAAATGTATTAATTGTGAGGGGCGGTATTTTGAAACAATGAGCTTAAAGAAATTGAACTAAATTGTCATGGTGTGAGGATCAACCCCCTGTCCCTGACCAATCAGAAGTAGTGGGCCCATAATTTTAAAACATTAATGGGAGGTACCTGGGTGTAGAAGGGTATAATAGATATAGAATTAGCTAATTAGTTAGCGTTGAGGCTGTCAGCTTTGAGAACCACAGAACAAGCTGATCGATTGCAGACTGAACCGCTGTCCAGAGAGGTCCTGAGGTGGGGGCAGCGGATTCAATTAGAAAGAAGACACGGAAGAATCGAGGAGGAACGAAGTGACAGAGAGGGGAACGACGCAGGCGTCATTGGTAGAGAGGTCACCTATCCTGTTCTGAACCTGGTCCGGAGGTCTTGGTCTTCATCCTTCTTGGGACCCATCTTTCCAACTCCTTGGCCAAGGGGTTTGGTTTTCAAACCTTTAGGTAACTATAAATGCAAACCTTTAGCTGTACTGCTGTCTCTATCTTCTTCTTTCTAAGGGACCGTCATTTGATTTAATAGGTGGTTATTTAGTATGCTTCCTCCTTGATATGCGATTAAGTATTATGTGGTTTGTAATTTACTCTGCTAAAGAATTTAGATAAACATTTTAAAACTTCCTGAGTCAGTGATTATTTCAGATTTATGAATTGTATTATATTTTCTCATTTTAAAACTTCCCAATTATCAAAGGGTCCATTGGTAAGTCATTACTCTTCAATCAGAAAAGGTAATTGGTAGCAGGGATATTGATAAAGAGTACAACTGACCCACCAGCGGAAATTGCTAGCGTAGTATGAATGAATGGGCCCAGGTGAGTATTCGGTATATGAATGCTTGTTGCTAGTAACCCGCTGGATCAGTTTTCTGGCTATCAGAGGATGGGTTTGGTTTTTTCTTTGTTAATTGGGTAATGAGAATTTTATTTTTATAAACTAACATCCGTTTGTTTTAAAAGTTTTGTTTTATGTTGTCTAGAATCCCCGGGGAATTTTGAATAGCGGATGGTAAGTGGAAGCCATGCTGCAGTGAGGTTATCTGTCAGGCAGAAATAGTACTGAAGAGTTAAGCAGGGCTATCAGTACCCGTTAGGGACTTTGTGCGTGTGAGTGACAGCAAAGGAATACGCTGGTAAAAATTTGATGTTATATCACCTAGAAAGGGTAACATTGAAGAAGTAGCAGGTACTTTCAAAGCTTATGTGAAGAGTAAACGGAAGGGTTTTACTCGTAGTGTATGTTTAGTAAACGGAAAGGTTTTACTAATTATGAGAGAAACTATCTTTTCCAATTTAGAGAAACTGGCACGATAGCGAATGTTTTATGTTGTTACTGAATTTTAATAAGAAGCGTAGAGAAAATAAAGTTTTGCGAACGATTTTGTAAAGGGAGGGTCAGCTGTCGGAGTAAAAAGCTGACGTCACAAATGCTGCGCTGGGATTGGTTGTCACGGCGGGCGTGGAGTGAGTCTTGTAAAGGAGGGGTCGGTAGTCGGGAGTAATACTGACGTCACAGGTACCGCGCTGGGATTGGTTGGAACAGCGAGGGAAAGAGAAGCGCAGATTGTACAGGAGGGGTCGTCAGACAGACGTCACAGAAAAGCCGCGCTAGGTTTGGTTCAGAGACAAATGTTAGCTGGAATTTGATTGGTTGTCAGCATAGAAGTCGAAATCTTAGTGGACAGTGTAGATTATATGTGGAAACGAGATCCGACTTTAATAGGAACACGTCCAGACAGAAGATTCCTAGGTTTTGCAGAATATAATTCAATACATAGATATTTACCCAAAATGTACGGAGAAAAGAGAAAAATTTCATTCTTACAAAAGAGTAAGAATTATTTTAAGAAGGATAAGCCAATCAAAACTAGGGAAGGAATTATCATTCCACCAGCAAAAACGCCCGCCTCATTCATGATGATGGAGAGGGGTTATCATACTTGCGTATGGTTAGAAAATTGGATAGAATATACAAAAGAAGACGGAATATTAGCTTTCCCAGAGAATGGTACTTTCAATGGGAGAGTTCTTCAAAATTTAGGAATAAGAATGAACAAATTAGAACCCAGACCAAGATTAACTCAATACGAAGCCCTAGAAGAATGGGAAACCGAGGCATTTGAACGTGATAGACCCAGAAGCAATAGGGGTTATAGGGGATTTTTCCCTAGACACCAAAATGAGACACGAGAAAGTCAGATGAAACAGTGGCGAAGAGCGATGCTTACCGAGGGTTTGTATGACAGAGGAGCCGTTAGGGAGCAAATGCAAAGAAAAGACAAAACATCTGACAGGGTTTGGAGAATCCGAAGATGAATTTATGGAAGAAATATTAAAGAACCCTCCACCATATCAGGAAGGGTCAAGTGGATGTTCACCAAGTGCACCAATTTTCAGAACACCATTGGTACCGCAAGTATTGCATAATCCACTAGTTAATAGGGTACTTTAGGATAAGGAAAGAGAGGCTATAGACAGAAACAGAACAGAATTGATACAGAAAATAACACAGTTGAATGTACATCCTGATTCCCTGACAATACCTGTAACCATTGGTCCCGTGGTTCCTTTATATAGTGACAAAGTAAATTGTCCAAAGCCTTTAACTATGCCTATACCTGTGGAGACTCCAAAACATGAAGCAGTAATAATTGATGACCATATCAGTGATTGTGAATCTATGATTTCACTAATGGATTTACCTATTCGAGATTCCGTAAGTAGCACCCCCAGAAGAGTCCCACCTGGTTGCTCAAAGGATGTAAATATAATAACATCTTCAGGAACTAAGAGTGCAACAGTAGAAACCCCAGAAGACTTAGAAAGATGGGCACAAGGAATAGACAGACAAAGTTCACCCCCAAAGATTTTGGACATTTATAAATTAAAAGTCGAGTTAGAAGAAATGATAGCAGGCAACGTAGGAGTAGATCGTTTAAATACCTACAGTGAAGAAGAACTATTGTTCGTATGTAGGAGCACAACAAGAAATGTAAAGATATTCCATGAAAAGTTGGCGGATTTGGCTTTAGAAATGGGAATTGAAATAAGAAAGTCAAAAGTACTACAGAAACCATATAGAGCAGACTTTACTGACAAAGATTTAGAAAATATGAATACATCTGGCTGGCTGGCTGCACTCATTCCTTGGGGAGAGCTGAAGGAATACTTCGTTGACCCCGTTGGGTCCCTGCCGTCACCGCTGTGCCGGTTTTCGCCGCCTTTACACTCTGGTGGGACTCGGTGTCCCAGAGTGCATTCCCTGCTAATCACCCGCAGCTGCTGAGGGCGGAGGTGTTCCCACCGCGCTACAAAGCTTTGCCTCGCGCCCCGCAGTGCGGTGTTTGTTTGTTTCATCTGGCTGGCTGGCTGCACTCATTCCTTGGGGAGAGCTGAAGGAATACTTTGTTGACCCCGTTGGGTCCCTGCCGTCACCGCTGTGCCGGTTTTCGCCGCCTAATCACCCGCAGCTGCTGAGGGCGGAGGCGTTCCCACCGCGCTACAAAGCGCTGCCTCGCTCCCCGCTGCGCGGGACGTGCCGGGCGAAGCCCGGGCCAAGGGCGGGCCCGTCTAAGCCCGTCCGAGACCGGAGGAGGCTGGGTAGGGTCACTCCCCCTGGCTCGTGTAATCTGGCACCGAGGCATCGAGGCATACTGGTATTTGTAAATCTGTTTTCTATTATATTAGCTCCTCGTTGTGAGGTAATTTGAGACGCTGTATAGGAAATGGGTAAGAGAAAATTGGCAATAAGTAAGGGGAAGCCCGCTGAAAGAATTATACCCATCACCAAATATTTAAAAAGTGCTATGGGCATTATTAGCAGTGAGATAGTGCAAGTGGAGGAGCAACTGGCGGCAGCTAAAACGGCTTTGGACGCTGCCCAAAAGGAAAGTAACTCTGTCGCGGAAGAGCATGATCGCAGTAACCTTTCTAGTTTCCATACTTTAGTATTGGTACAGAGTAAAGATATTGTTATAGATAACAGTTTAAACAATACTAAAACTGGTAATGAGGTTAAGCTAGGCCCCTGTGCTTCAATAACTCCTCTTGAAATTTCCATAGCTTCGGATATGTTTGATTTGGACTCTCCACCAGCGAAAAAAGTAAACAAAACATAGTAAAAGGAGGACCAGCCCTTCAAAAACTTCTAAAGAAAAGGGAAAATCTACCAAATTGGGTGTAAATGGTCCAGGGTGTAAACCCATGGAGAAAACAATTGATAAACATGCCATAGATATCCTTTTCAAAAAAATGCATGGGAAAATCGATACAGTCGAAAGGCGGGTCTTGAGCGAAATAAAAATGGTACAAAATGACATTTCAAAATTATTGGAACTGGTTACAACCCTACGGTCATTTAATGCATCTACTACGTTACAGGATGCTATAACAAATAAGAAACCGGATAAGAATATATATATTGGCTTAAGTGACAACATTGATCTGCAAACGGATAACATTTCACAATCACCCGTTATACCAAGAAAGGAAGAACGTGGTCCAACCCGACAAAATCCTGTGGCAAATGTAGCTAATGGTAACAGGAAAATTGAATACCAGGCACCATATGGGAGGCAGCAAAATGTTTTTCTTAGTCTGCCCCCACAAGCTACACCTTATGTGATTGTTTTAAAAAACGTTCCCAAACTGACTGATATTTACAAAGAATCTTGGGACTCATTGAAAAATAGGGTTGTTCACTGGTTTTCTGTTAATACTTCTTGTAGTACCAGGCTCCTATCTCAGGAAATAATTATGGTAAGAAGAGTGAGCTGGGTGGGAACAACAGAAAAAATGTGCGATGGGGATTGTGTAGTTGTAAACTTTCGCCATCCCCATGTGGTGGGCTCCCTATTAAAAGAAGTTGCAGCAAATTTAGATTGGCAAAGCAATAGTAATGACGACATCATCACTGCACTACCCCTTGGATATTTTTATAGACTGAGAATGGAGCAGCCCCATTTATTTGGAAGAGCCCAACCTAGCACTAGTAATCAAAGTAATCAACTTTCCCAAATGATACCTTCTACCTTAAATAGGTTTGCATCTTTAAGGAGTTGTAGTGAGGTGGACCGACTGGGACGAAATAGAGTATATCCGAGAGTAGTGGACCAGGATGTTACCAATTGTATTAGATTTCAGCCTAGTACCCGGGTAGAAGTAGCACATGTAGAGCAGGCATATAACCACGAGGGTTATCAAACCATTCCCTCCCCTATTAGCATCGATGTAATCCCTGTAGAAGCCGAGATACATTGTCACAGAAATAAAACCTTCCCGTCTATAAGCTTGGCTGATTGTAATCTTATCAGCCGTACATTGCAGGACTCACTATATATTATGACATGGAACGTCGCAGGGGTTAGGAAAAAATTGCATGATATAACCTGGCTTACAAGCATCCAAAATTGCGATTTAGTTTTAATACAAGAGACATGGTTTAAAGAAACTTTTTTATTAATGGTTTTAAGACTATTTTTACTAAAGCTAATCCATCATTGGCTGGGAGAGCAAGTGGAGGCTTAGCAGTATTAATATCAGTATCTTCCCCCTTGACTCTACGGAGGTCATCTATTAAAGCACAGCACTTTCAGTTCTTACTTTTTCAGTTAAAGGTAAGCAAGATATTATAGTGATTAACTTTTACAACAATATTTTTGACTCCTCAAGACATGAGATTATCTCATCAATGGAGGAAGAGCTGGTTAACTTTCTGAAGAGTGTAGAGGCTGATTATATTTTAATTTGGGCGGGGGATTTTAATATTGAATCATGTAAACTGGCACCAGGGGCTCAATGTGGCCACGAGGATGAACTAGGTGATAATCCTTCACATTTTCCACACAATAACTATGGCGAAATTATCAACCATGTTATGTTTAAGCATAATCTGGTAATTACGGAGCTAGATGCTCGGGAGGGAACGTGTGTTAACTACCCATTTGAGGGACCAAGGTCATCTTCATGCATTGACCATTTCTTAATTTCAAGGAACTGTAGGCCCCTTGTATACAATTGTAGTATTCAGCCGAGTCTACATAGCGACCATCATCCATTGCTGCTAATATTAAATTCTAATATATTTCGCTTAGTAAAAGCTAGCGTACATGCTGTCGATATAAATACACAGGGGGAAAATGGGATTTCGATAAAATGGTCAGGCGTAGATCCTATGGTTTTCTCAGAAAGGATAGTTCACAAAACTAATCATCATATAATAACATGTCTAGAAAATTCTTCTAGTAGTAATGACATTGTTAAGGCCTTTTTAAACATCTCAGACGAAATCTCTAATGATCTGAAGCGCAAGATTAAGATAAATAGGGAATACTGTCCAAGATGGTTTAACCACCAGTGTTCTGGTTTAAATAGGGATTTAAAGGAAGCATTAAAAGTAATCCCTAGAAATAGGGAGGACATTAGTACCCTACGGAAACTGATACAAACAAGCAATAAAACAAAGGAAATTGGAAATTAGAGATAACGCATGGGATAGTTTGATCAAAGCAGCCGAGACTAAAGATTCAATCCTATTCTGGAAAACCATGGATCAGCCATTATTTAAAGATACCCAATCCGCTAAAATAGATACATTAGTGACGCCTGATGACTGGACAGGTCATTTTGAAGCTATTTTTAATCCTACACAGCAGAATATTAATAGAGTTGATAATAGTAATATTATCTTATTAAATAATATTAAATTAGAAACTATTACCCATGATGAGATCAAAACTGCCCTTAAGAATAGTGCTAGTGGGAAGGCTGCTGGCCCGGATGGGGTCCCTATTGATGTTTTTAACCATAACATTGAGTTTTGGTTACCTATTCTATATAATTTTTTTTATGCAAACATTAATGGGGTGATACCGGCCACTTGGGTCGAGAGTGTGATTGTCCCCATTTTTAAAAAAGGTGATCGAAGCAGCGCGAGCTGCTATCGTCCAATATCCCTTCTTGACTCAACATCTAAAGTAATGGGCAGAATAATGCTGGCCAGATTGGAATGCTGGGTAAAGGAAAAAAATATTCTGTCAGTAGCCCAGTATGGCTTTAGAAGGGGTATTGGAACGATTGAGCAGTGTTTAAACCTTGAGCTTCTTATAGGGAAATACACCATCGCCAGGGAAGGCTCCCTTTATCTTTGTTTTGTTGATTTGTCCAGTGCGTTTGATTTGGTAAATCATTCTAAGTTATGGCAGACGCTTGAAGGGATGGGTGCCCCACCGGATATTATTAACTTCCTATCGCAAATATATGCTCATTTAATCTCAAAGATACGTTTTGGTGTGAGTGGGGAACGTACAAAGCATATTAGAATTACTCGTGGGATTAGACAAGGTTGCACCCTTGCCCCCCTTTTATTTTCGCTTTATATTAATGGTGTTGACTCGTTACTACAGAGTCTGAGAGCGGATACCCCCAAAGTTGGCAAACGCATTACCCCAGTTTTATTATATGCTGACGATGCTGTCCTTATTTCTAGGACAGCAAATGGCCTTCAACTTCTGATGGATAACTTCACAACTTTTATGACTGAAAAACATTTGAAAATTAATTTTAGTAAAACTTTAGTCATGACGTGTGGGAAAAAGAAAACCAAGAACAGAACACACTATATGGATGGAGTATCTATAGAGAGGACTCTTACTTTTTCTTATTTGGGGTTACTTTTTAACAGCAAAGGTACTTGGAGTTCACATATCAATTTATGCAAATTAAAATTCCTAAGATCTGTAGAAGCTATTTTTAGATTCTCGCATAAAATCGGTAACAAACCAGTACGGGAAATTTTAAAATTGTATGGGTCAAGGTGTATTACTGGGGTTTGTTATGGAGGAGCTTTGTGGGGTATGGCAGACATCTCCCCATTACAAACTCTGGAAAACCAATTTTTAAAAAGGTTATTATCGGTACCAAACTCTACTACCACTTTCATAGTTCATAGGGAGACAGATACACCGTATATAAATGATTTGACTAGTATAGCCACCTTAACACTGTGGCATCGAATTTGGTCCAGGGATGAGACACACTTTACGAGGGATATAATCTTGGATTGCCTCACTTTGGACCATCATAAGAAAATACCATGGTTAAATTATATTTGTGGTCTTTTAACTGAATGTAATTTGAATGTGAATTTTAAGAACCCGGGGGATATTCAAAATTTTAGTAAAAAAGAATTAAAAAAGAGAATGCTTAACGCTAGGGCATCATTGAGGGAAGTTGCCCTGGGTACTAAATCATGTACAAGTCTGTACCTGGAAGGACCACTTTCATCGGGTATTCAGCCGTATCTTCTTTTTATAACTAATATACAACACAGATTTTACCTAACTAGATTAAGGCTGAATACGCTTCACTACCAGGTCGCCTTTCCAAAGATGGGTAAGTGGAGCTCTAGCTTACCAAAATGCCCGTGCGATGGCAGATCTCCTCAGACTACCCTCCATTTTTTACTTTTTTGTAATTTTTATAGAGATATTAGAAAATCTATGCTATGACCCCTTTTTATTGCTAATAGTCTATACTCTTTTAAAGTTGCTTTTAATCAAATTCGTAATTTGGGAAATGCTTTAACTTGAAATGCGGTAATTTGTTTTATACTGAAGGCCATTAAACGAAGAAAGTACCTTGCTTATTTGGAAAACTTGAATTATGAAACTGAATAGATCTTTATCCTGCTAAATTGTATTTTTTCCCTTTAATTTTTATGAGCATCATTTTGGATAAATTGTACATAAATGTATTATTGAATGATGTATTGCTTTTATCATAGAATGCTTTTATGGTCATTTTTTGTGAACTGAATAAAGCTTGTTTTGATTTGATTTGATTTGAATACATCTGGTAGGAAATTACAAGTGAAAGAATTAATGTCAGTATTACAGAAATGGGGAGAACTAGATAAATGGAAAACTAGATGGACAAAGAAAAAGGAAGAGGCACGTTACAGTAGAACGACTTCTGAATATTTATTGAAGGAAACAGGGAAAGTAGATCAGATGTACCCGATGCGGGAGGTACCAGGAGGAGGTTACGTTCATGTCCCATGGAGAAGACAAGATATTTTGTCATTTACAAATGATTTTCCAAAGTTGAGAGAAAAGCCAATTGAATGGTACAAGCAGGTTGAGAGGTTTGTGAAAGTGTCAAAGGTATTGTTAAAGGACTTGGATGGTTTGTTTGACATAGTGGTACCTGCCGATTTATGGACAGATTGTAAAATTACAATCGACTGGCCAAGTGAAGAGTATCCTAGAGATGCAAAAACAGGTGCCCCATCAAATGATGTGATGAAGAAGTATCACCAGGTAATAACTTATTTGAAAGGGAAAATACCACCAAAAGAAACAGATTGGGTGAAAATAGACAGGACTACCCAAGAGGCAAGTGAATTGGTACATGCCTATTATGAACGTCTACTACAGGTGTTCAAACAGTATAGTGGATTTGAGGATATTGGAGGCAAAAATATGAGTCAGTTTGTCTATCGATTTGTTTATGGCCTAAAACCAGAGATTTGTCAGATGATTAAGCAACATATGTTGTGCTGGCAAGGGAAGCCTATTGACGAAATTTTGAAATATGCTAAATATTGTGGAGACGACATTGAGGATAGGCACAAGAAACTACAGGAAAAAATAATGTGGGCTCAAGTGAAAATGGCTGAGCGACAGGGAATTAATTTGGATAATCCAACAGATAGTCAGGGAAAAGATTCTGGAATGAATGGTGACACAGGAAATGGTGGAAAAGTGAGAGGACGAATGAGTAGAGAAGAGGCTAAAAAGAAATTTCCTTGTCATGGATGCGGAAAATTGGGATATTGGAAGAACGAATGTAAAAAGATTCAAAATAATAATGGCCCAAATCATAATTTAAATCCACAGATGCAGAATGACTCACAACAGGGTGTAAACCCTCAGAGTCAGTTGCCACCTGCCCCTATACAGGGTAATGTAAGCAGAGCAAAGCACGGTACAGACGTCGGCTATCAAGGAGGAAGTGGTAAGAATGAATATGTAACTTCACAGTTTCTTTTACAGGATGAATTTGATTCATATAGTTATCAATGATGGTGCCTAAGAGAGGGGGAGAAGGAGTGCGTACTTGGCGCATCCTTACCGGTAGATCAGTCAGGTCCATATGTTGAAGGGAAAGTAAGAGGTAATGATATCACTTTTCTTTTGGACACTGGTGCTACCCGTTCTACTGTAAGAACAGCAGACATCCCAGACCTCCCTCTCTCTGGAGAAGCTATCCAAGTTGTAGGAGTAGCAAATCAAAAGATCAGAACACCCCTTACTGAGCCTATGGAAGTAAAAATAGGAAACTTCCGAGAAATGCACCAATTTGTGGTGTGTGATTCCAGTCCAGTAAATTTATTGGGTAGAGATTTACTGTGCAAAATGAATTGCACTGTATTCTGCACACCGGATGGTGTTGCCATACAGACCCCAGATGAAGATCATGTTTATAAGTTCATGATAGCCAAGCAAGGTACGGAAGTAGATGAGATGTTCTCCTTGATAACCAAAGATGAATTACCAGAAGAGTTAAGAACTACAGTGAGCTCCAAGGTATGGGATTTTACTGGGAAAGAAGTAGGACTTATGGCAAAAATAGACCCAGTAAAGATCACTGTAAAGGAAGGCGCAATTTTCCCAAATACCAGACAATACAAACTGAGTGCAGAAGTAAAAGTAGGAGTTATTGAGGAGATTAGCAGAATGGAGAAACAAGGCATATTAAAAGAAGTTATGAGTAGTCCTTGTAATTCACCAATCATGGGTTTGAAAAAGCCTAGTGGAAAGTATAGGATTGTTCAGGATTTGCGGAAAATTAATAAAATTGTGATACTTTGTTGTCCTATAGTACCAAATCCTGCAGTGATCCTATACCAGATACCCTGGAGTGCAGAATGGTTTACCGTGATTGATCTATGCCAAGCATTTTTCTCAATACCATTGCACCCAGATAGCCAATATCTGTTTTCGTTTAAATTCGAAAACCATGTCTATGTGTGGAATCGTGTTCCTCAAGGGTACACAGAAAGTCCCTCCATTTTTAATCAAATACTGAAAGGGTGTCTAGAAAAATTAGTACTGCCCAGCAGTTCAGTCCTGGTGCAGTACATTGACGACTTATTGGTAGCATCCAAAACTCATGATGATTGTGTTGCATATTCAATTGCATTACTCAACCATTTGGCTGAAGAAGGACACAAAGTGTCACCTGAGAAGCTGCAGTTTTGTACAACGGCAGTTAAATATTTGGGACACCAAATTGAAAGGGGAACAAGAAGAATAACATCTGATAGAATAAAAATAATCAAGAAAATGAAAATGCCAGAAACACAAAGAGAAGTGAGAATGTTTCTTGGAATAGTAGGATACTGTCGACAATGGATTTAATTCAGTTAACCAAAAAGACAGCAAAGGATCCAGTTGAATGGGATGATGAAAGTGCTGGTGCATTTGTAAAATTAAGAAATGCTTTGTGTGAGGCACCTGCCTTGGGCATGCCTGACTATTCAAGAGAATTCACACTATTTTGCTATGAAAGAGAAAATTGTGCACTTTCAGTGTTAACTCAAAGACATGGATTAGACAGGCGTCCTATAGCATATTTTTCTGCTACATTGGACCCAGTGGCGGCAGCATTGCCAGGCTGTTTAAAAGCAGTTGCTGCTACCTGTATGAGCATTGAACAAAGTGAGTCAATAGTAATGGGATATCCTATTAAAGTGTTTGTCCCACATGCAGTTGTGATCCTGTTGACAAGAACCAGAACTCAGCATCTCACACCTAGTCGGATGACAAGGTATGAACGAATAATTCTAGGAGCTGAAAATGTGACCATAGCTAGGTGCACTGTTGTAAATCCTGCTACATTATTGCCAGATCAAAATTGTGAAGAAGTTAAGGACGATCCAGAACATGACTGTTTACAGGTCACAGAATTGTGTACAAAACCGCGTCCTGACATACAGGAAATGCCCCTAAAAGACCCAGACAGGGAGCTGTTTGTGGATGGCTCATGCCTAAGGCATGAGGATGGTAAATTGAGCACAGCCTATGCTGTATGTGAACTATCTGGAATAGTCGAAGCATCCTATTTACCAGGAGTCAAATCTGCACAAGTAGCTGAATTAATTGCTTTGATCAAAGCCTCCAAAATTGGGAAAAATTTAAAAGTAACCATATTTACGGACAGTCAATATGGGTACGGGGTTGTGCATGACTTTGGCCAACTGTGGATGCCGAGGGATTTCATGACTTCTTCAGGATCCCCAAACAAAAATGGGCAGTTTGTAAAGGAACTATTGGAGGCAATACAATCACCAAAAGAATTGGCAGTGGTGAAATGTGCCGCACACCAGTCAGGAGATGACTGGGTGGTAGCCGGTAACAGATACGCAGACCTAGTTGCTCAACACTGTGCCAGAAACAGATTGGCAGTAAACAGAAAAGTTGAAAGGATGGGAATCAGCTGCCAACTTATGCTATGTTCAACACCTGAAACATGGAATGATGTCAAAAGATTGCAAGATGATGCTTAGGAGAGTGAAAGAGATGTTTGGATAAAAATAGGGTGTACCCGAAGAACAGATGATGATGTATGGGTATAAACAGATGGCAAACCAGTCATGCCCGACTGTTTGATTTCATAAATGGCCAGAAAGTATCATGGAGACACACATGTAGGGAGAGATGCCATGATTAGACTTTTCAGACAAAGTTGGTACAATCCAAAGTTTAGGGCTGCAGCAGAGAGTCTTTGCCAGAGGTGTTTAACTTGCCAAATGAATAATCCAGGAAGGAGAACAGTAATTGGTTTGGGAAAAATTGGAAAGGCTGAGGGTCCCTTTGTAAGATTGCAGCTAGATTTCATACAGTTACCACCATGTAAAGGACTGAAATATGTACTTGTCATAGTGTGTCTGTTTTCAAGGTGGGTGGAGGCTTACCCAACCAGAAGAAATGACAGCATTACAGTCGCAAAATTGTTGTTACGAGAACTCATTCCTAGGTTCGGTTTCCCAGTAACTTTGGAATCAGATAGAGGAAGTCACTTCAATAACGATGTAATTCGAATAATCTGTGAAGCATTTAAAATTGAACAAAAATTGCACTGTGCGTACCGCCCAGAGGCTTCTGGAGTGGTTGAACAAATGAATGGCACAATAAAATCAAGATTGTCAAAAATGTGTGCATCTACATAGTTAGATTGGCCAGATGCATTGCCCCTTGTCTTAATGGGACTCAGAAGCATTCCTAATAGAAATACAGGATTGAGTCCACATGAAATCATCATGGGCAGAGCAATGAGACATGCACATGTACCTGGAAACCAACTGCTGAACATAACTGATGATATGGTTCTAGATTATTGCAAAGCATTGGCTGACCTCGTGCGTTCTGTCTCTCACCAGGTTGGAGAAGACGCAGTTTCCAGGCAGCCTGAACAAGAGCATGATCTGAACCCCGGAGACTGGGTGGTAGTGAAGCATCACACCAGAGAAACGTGTTTATCACCCAGGTGGGGCGAACCTTGCCAGGCTATATTAGTTACAAACACAGCAGTGAAATGTGCAGGATTGCCTAATTGGATTCATGTAAGCCACACCAAAAGGGTGCCAGCTCCTGAAGGAAAAGATCCTCAGTCAGCATCAATAGCTGAGGAAGCTGAAGGTTGGCAAGCTGAAGAATCCCAGGTGAGAGATTCGGGAGAAGCTGAAGAAGAACAACCGAGCACAAGTCAGGACTGGATACCAGTGGTTGATATACCAGAAGTTTACAACAAAACAAGAAGTTGAGCTAGATTAGAGGAAATTAGTGAGGACCAGATAGGTGAAGAAGAAGCAGCTCAGGATAAGGAGAATGAAACGATAAGAGAACCTGAGCAGGCCCAGATAGGGAGAGGAAATTGGGCTCAAATCGATAACGAAACAACAAAATTTGAGCAGGGACAGACAGGTTTAGAAGAGCGCGGTCAGGCTGCAGAAGTACAAAGTGCAATAAGCCCTGATCAGAACCAGTTAGAACAAGAAAAATACGTTCAGGGAGAAGAAAACCAAGAAAACAACGAGCAAGAAAGCCTCAAGCACGAAGACGTAAATCCTGAACAGGGTCACACTCAGGCAACTGAAGAAACAACAATAAGACCTGAACAAGAAAAGATAGAAGAAGAAACTGAAAACGAGGAAAATCAAATTGTGCCACACCTTGAAAATAAAGAAATTTTTGGAAAAGACTCAAAAGGTGAAGATACAGTGCAAACAAAGAAAGTCAGAAAAGGTGATCATTGGCCTAGTGCCATTAAAAGAGTAAAATACCATATAGAAACCCAAAGTGAAGATCCAGAACAAGTAAATGAAGTAACAAGCTTATCTGGACAAACAAGTGGAACTGAAAAACGAAAAAGCAAAAGATTGAAACTTGTGAACAATAAATTTAAAGGTCCTGACTGGACTTATATAATCCTTGAAGACTACGAAAGTTCAGAGTCAAGTGAAAGCGGTGACAAAGGAACAAGTGCAGAACTGACTTATGAAAAAGAAGTGAAACCACCTTGATAACATTAAAGTCTTGAAAGAAAAAGAAAAGAAGAGAAATCTTCTTTGTCAAAATGCCTGACGACAGAGTTTCTGGGAGACCGAAACGGAAATGTTGTAAAAGATGCTGTGCTATATGCATATGTAGTCTGGTAGTGGTGCTTATAGTATGGTTAGTTGTGATTGTAGCAATTCCTTACCTTATGATAATGGATAAAAAGATTAACAATGAAACAAGGGGAAGGATAGATAACTTGAAAGGCGATAGAGTAAGAATAGAAGCAGAAGATGAACCAGAGTTTCATCATGTGGTAACAAATAACGATACTAGTTTAAATGTTTTCACTAAATTATTGTTTCAGTATGTAGATACAATGGAAGTTAGTGATTGTTATGTTTGTATGAAGTTACCTGAATCAGTAGCAGAAGGGTTAACATATCATCATTTGCCTTTACCTTATGGCATATCATGTAGTGTATTAACTAGTTTATTTTATAGAACAGGGAAACTTCAGTATTATATTATTCAAATATAGATGTGATATGTTTAGAGGTTCTGATTCGAAAGAATATGAACCCAGTGCTTAGTAGTCAAGATGCACAATTTATGGGAGAATTTTTCTTAACAATGAAGTCGATAGACATAACACATGCACATAGAAGCAATCTAACATGTTCATTACATGAAGAAGAAAAGATATTTTTGAACTTAGTTGAGAATAGAAGACAGAATTTCCAAAAGAAAGCGTCTGAACATAAAGCTCATCTTCCACCTTGGGCTGAGAAAGAGGGTATTTACACACCTGGCAAAGCTCAAGCTGCTATGGCTCTGGATTTTGTAAAGACAGGGAAAATGTGTCTACATAGGTTAAAGACTGATTATAACAATATTTTCATCGGTACCAGTGAATGTGAACATCATTTCTTAATTCTTGGAGGTTGGGGACTAAAAAAGGAGGAACAGATTCAGTTTTTCCTGGAATTTATTATGTGTGTGGGAATAAGGCTTACTTTAGGCTTCCTGCACGGTGGTATGGAAGTTGTTATTTTGGAATAGTTTTTCCAAAAGTATACAACGTAAAAAGAAACACTGGGAACAATGAAAATAATAGTGAATTAACACGTAGGAAAAGAGCTAGTTTTTCTGAAATTGTAGGTGATATATTTGGTGCATTGATACCTTCAGTGGGAATAATTCTGAACTCAAGGAAAATATGTAAATTATCTACAGTGGTTGATCGTTTATCAGCGGATACTGCTGGAGGGTTTCTAATGATTAATGCGGAGATGGTTGCGATTAGATCAATGGTTATGCAAAATCGACTTGCGCTTGATATAATATTAGCAAAAGAGGGCGGAGTCTGTAAATTGTTGAAAACGAAACATTGTTGCACGTATATTACTGACAAAAGTGCAGAAATCGGAACGTATATAAAGAATATAACAAAACTTGAGAATGAACTGAAACCACTGGAAGTTGATAGTGTATGGGAAAGAATGACAAATAGCATTGCGTCAATTGGTACCTGGTTTACTAATGTAGGAAAAGGACTTATAGGTCAAATATTAGTACCCTTAGTAGGGATAGCGATAATAATACTGTCAATAATGATATGGTGCAAATGTTGTAGAAAGAATGAAACATATAGAGTGACAGGAGAAGGCAAGAAACGAAAATTTGATGAAATTGAATTAGAAGATCTGAAAAGTGAAATATACAAGAAGCTGAAAGGAGAAGATAAGAATAGAAAATGTAAAAATGAGACTGTGACAAAAATATGCTAGAAGTTGGCATCTGGTTGTGGGTAGTTTTGATGGCTCAGAAATGCCATCAGAGAGGGGATTGATGGAGCAAGGACTCACAATGAGACTTGCTCGTAAGCAATCCTCTCACAGTATGAATTAATTAAAAACTTTGTAATGTCTTTATTAATAAGTGCATACACTACACCTTATCCGAGAGACGCTTGCCTATGTGTTTAAAACTAATAAGTAATCTTTGTCTAATCCAAAATGGCCGCTAAAGCGCAGGAACTCCATTGCGCATGTGTCAACCATATCACGTGGTATGACGTCTTTCTTTGCTTGGAGGGAATCTTTGCTTTTGTGCAGTGTGTGCTAAAATGGCTGCTTGATGTTCTCACATGCTAAAGCTTACGCATTTGCTGCAATTAATAATGTGGTATTTCTAATGCTACTAATGCGGGATAGATTTTTAATTAAATGGGAATAGAGTAGAAGTAGGGGGTGTACAGTGAAAACATTTATTTTTGATTTTAATATGTTTCTTCTTTGATTTCTATTAGTTCGTAAAATGGGCCTGGGTTAACTGAACAGCAGCTCAAGAGATATGGAACGTGCGCATGCGCTCTGAAAATAACAAGACAAAGCGATGAAGTCAACTTGGAAGATATCCAAGGACACGACCCGTTGGTCACCTCCACTGTACATCTGAGATGTTCTATCAATTGCAACAATGTATATACATTTTGTATTAAATTTTGTCGTGAGACGGGTGGGAAATAAAGCAAATGTATTAATTGTGAGGGGCGGTATTTTGAAACAATGGGCTTAAAGAAATTGAACTAAATTGTCATGGTGTGAGGATCAACCCCCTGTCCCTGACCAATCAGAAGTAGTGGGCCCATACTTTTGAAACATTAATGGGAGGTACCTGCGTGTAGAAGGGTATAATAGATATAGAATTAGCTAATTAGTTAGCGTTGAGGCTGTCAGCTTTGAGAACCACAGAACAAGCTGATCGATTGCAGACTGAACCGCTGTCCAGAGAGGTCCTGAGGTGGGGGCGGCGGATTCAATTAGAAAGAAGACACAGAAGAATCGAAGAGGAACGAAGTGACAGAGAGGGGAAAGACGCAGGCGTCGTTGGTAGAGAGGTCACCTATCCTGTTCTGAACCTGGTCCGGAGGTCTTGGTCTTCATCCTTCTTGGGACCCATCTTTCCAACTCCTTGGCCAAGGGGTTTGGTTTTCACACCTTTAGGTAACTATAAATGCAAACCTTTAGCTGTACTGCTGTCTCTATCTTCTTCTTTCTGAGGGACCGTCATTTGATTTAATAGGTGGTTATTTAGTATGCTTCCTCCTTGATATGTGATTAAGTATTATGTGGTTTGTAATTTACTCTGCGAAAGAATTTAGATAAACATTTTAAAACTTCCTGAGTCAGTGATTATTTCAGTTTTATGAATTGTATTATATTTTCTCATTTTAAAACTTCCCAATTATCAAAGGGTCCATTGGTAAGTCATTACTCTTCAATCAGAAAAGGTAATTGGTAGCAGGGATATTGATAAAGAGTACAACTAACCCACCTTCGGAAATTGCTAGCGTAGTATGAATGAATGGGCCCAGGTGAGTATTCGGTGTATGAATGCTTGTTGCTAGTAACCCGCTGGATCAGCGCTAAGAATGCTGGTTGCACTGTGTTCGGCACACAGATGCTCCCCAAGAGAAGGGGTCTGCCATCAAGTTGGCCTTCCACCAGGACATAGCACCCCTCTGGGTCTACATCCCCAGCTAAACGCTGGAATGGGACCCCCGGTCAGATCCAAATGAGCGCTCCTCTCATGAAACCAGAATATGTAGTGCAGTAACATTGACCCCGCCAGCACTTTTGCAAGCAACCCTCTTCACCTTTAGCAATAGGGGTTTCCTGGAGAAGCGTTAGCTGGGCTCCTCTTCCCCTAATGTATATGCTGTAACGCATGCCGCATACCACGAACATTCCAAGTTAGTACTACGACCTTAGCCATACAAGTTTATGTAAAGAAGGTGGGGGAGGGAAGCAGGCTAGCACAGGAAAGGGAGGAATAGAGAGGCCCCTCCGCCAAGCTTTGTTTCATGGAGGGTATCACCATAGTGGGCTATGTCCATTATCACTGTGTGACATGTGAAACATAAACTGAAAAAAAAAAGCTCAACTGCCAACCCAGGGCAGCTCAATAACAGGTGGCTATCCAAACAGTTAACCAAAAATCTCATGATTGGGAAGCTCTAGATCGCTCTCACATACACAGATGTCATCTCCGTGGAGAGTGTGGGGGGCAGTATGTGTACCCTTATTAAGCCAAACCCAACTACTGATTAGTATCGAGCAAAGCAAGGAAAAAGAAACAGAGCCATTTCTTCACTGTAAAAGAAGTTAATACATCAAAATCACTGGGGGACAGTGTGTTGGGTGCAGCCACCCATACCGGCTGCATTCTGGTAATCTTGTGATGGTGACAGAGTTATGATTGCCCAGTATTGGGAGCAAAGCAGGATATTGACTCGGCACCTGCTACCAGATATCTTAGAAGTGGGGTTCAGTAAGAAGCTGGACTTAGCAACTGTCACGCTAGTGACAAAGAGTTTATATCATGTTGTCGCCGTCAGCGGGGTTACATCCCGAGGACCATGGATGTGGCACAGCTCATTGAAGCTCATGAGTCTGTCTCCAAAAGAGTGACCTCAGTGGCTCTAAGCATCAGAGAGCACTGCTCAGCCCACCAGGATGTAGCTGTAGACAGTGCCTGGGACAGGTCCTCCTTTACCTGTTTGGGGGCTCCACTGACCTGTGTGGCTCATTGATCCTGGTTCTGACATCTGCGACTTCTCTCAGGTTGATCCGCTTGGGACCTCATTGACAGCGAAGGTGGGGTTCCAGCATCGTACCAACGCTGTGCCACCCAGTCCCAGGCATCTGTGGGTTCGGTGAAAAAATAGCTGGTGTTGTTGGCCATGACCTGTAGTTTAGCTGGAAATAGTAGTGAGTATAATGCCAACTTGCCAGAGCTTCCTCTTCACTCCCAGGAAAGAGGCTCTGCTGTAATGCTACGGTATAATCTAGGAAGAGATATATATGTGAATTTTCATACAGGAGTGGGCTATCTGATCGGGTCGCTTGGAGTATGATTTCCTTCCCCTGTAATTCATCAATCTGACCACCAGAGGCATGGGGGGGCTCCCACTGGTGGCTTGGAGGATGGGACTCGGTGGGCGCGTTCAACCAAGAAGTATGGTGACAGCTTACCAGGTTCCACTGTCCGTGTCAGCCAGGCCTCGAAGAACTGCACTGGATCCAACTCCTCTGCTCCTTGAGGGAAGTCTAAGATGCGGATATTGTTTTGGCGAAACTGCCCTTTGGAGTCCTCCACTTTACTTTCAAGTTTCTGAACTTTAACAGAGAGGGATCAGAATTTGTTTTCTAGTTGCGATTGTCTGGGCCACAGATCCGTTATGGCACTCTTCGCGTTGTCAATGCAAGCAGTGAGCTTCCTCTGGTCCTCCCTTAGCAATGCCACTTCAATCGCTACTGCGTCAATGCTGCAGCGTAGGTCCTGTCTAGTGTCTGCAATTGCTCCCAGTGTCTTATCCAGCTTCGCCTCTGTGGGAGTCGCAGGTGGGTTGGTTGGCCTTGTATCTGTGTCAGGGTGGTCTGTGGCCTCCATGTTCTGGACCCCCACTTGTTGAGGACCCACACCACCTCATCTCCCCATGACAGGGGCCCACTACCCAGAGACAGGGAGTAGCAACCACACTCGGACTAGAAATGGTTAGCAGTAGGCAGCCTGTCACAACGGCACTCGCAACCCCCCTAGACCTGCCAGACCCCTGGCCACCTTGGGGTGTCCAGATGGCAGGGTGGCATATGCAATTCAAGTGGAGTACCCGCTGCCAGTGAGGAGGCCAACAAAAGTCTGGAGAAGACAATACTGGGCTCGAAGTGTTGGCCAGCTTCAGCTGTTTAAAGGCTTCCATAAATGTGTCAGTAGGTTATTGGAAGTCTTCATTGGTCGCACCCTTTTGTTAGCAAGTTGGTTAAAGGTCCTGCTATGTAAGAGCAAATACCTTCTGTAGTATCTGAGAAGGAGGAGTAAAACCCTTATTTCCCATTTAGGGGGTCATTACGATGACTGGCGGATCGCCATTCCCCTCCGCCTGCATGCCATTTTCCCCCCGCCACATTACGATGGCGGGGGGGAGCCCGGCGGACGGAAAGACCGTCCGCCGGTTTTTTGCCGGTCACACAGGTGACCGGGCGGAAAAGGGCAGTAATATTGTGGCGGTGTCTGCAAGACACCGCCATCCATATTATGATGACTGCGGAGATGTGCCTTTTCAGGCGGCAATGCCGCCATGGAAAGGCATACGGTCTTTTACAATGGGGGCCCGTTGCGGGCCCCCGGGTGAGGGAGGGTGGGGGGTGCACTTGGGGGGGTACATATGGTACCCCCCTGCATTGGCATGGACAAGGTGGCAGGCACCGCGTGGTGCCTGTCACCTTGTGCATGCCAATGCACGACGTGCATTCCCAGCATTGTGGCGGGTGGTGCTGTGAACACCGCCCGCCACAATGTTGGGAATAGGGGATACCACCGCCACCATGGCGGTGGCATCCTAATACTCGCGGCGGGACCACCGCTCCTATGGCGGACAGTCCCATTCACCGCTACGGTGGCGGGCGGACAAAGTCCGCCCGTCATCGTAATGACCTCCTTAGTGTGGAGAAAAGGGGTTTTGGTAATGGTCCTCACCTTTTCGTCCTTGGGTTCAATGAGGCAATTTCCCAATACATACCCCAAATATGTCAGTTTACCATATCCAGCTCTTGATTTTCTTGCATTGATATGCAAGTTAGTTCTTCACAGTTCTTGAAGAACTGTCTGGAGGTGGGTGAGGTGGTCTAACCAAGTATTGCTGAAGATGACAATGTCATCCAGGTAAGTGGAGGAGTAAGCTGGATGCTCCTTTAATATTCAGTTCATTAACCATTTAAATGTAGTAGAGGCCCCATGTAGCCCTAAGGGCAAGACGGTAAAATAAAATAATCCATATGGGTTAGAAAAGGCTGTCTTTTCTTAGTCCTCCTGTTTAAGGAGTACTTGCCAGTACCCCTTGGTAAGGTTAATAGTAGTAATGTAATGTGCTTCTCCCAGTTTCTGTATTAACTCCTCAATCCAGGGAAGGGGATACCCATCAAATTTGGATACCTTTTTAAGCGCTCTGAAGTCAATACAAAATCTAATATTGCCATCTGGTTTAGGGACTAATACTATTGGGGTTGACCAATTGCTTTGAGACCGTTCTATCATCCCCATCTGCAACATTTGTTCAACTTCCTTCTGTTTGTCTGTCTTCTATAGGCAGGTATTTGGTACGTTTTCTTTTATGGCAACACCCTCTTGTGTGGGGATAGCATGTTCTGCTAATTGCATTCTCCTTGAGAGATCAGAAAACAAAGATGAAAAGAGTTGTAGACTGTTTATTAGTCCTTCTTCTGTTGGTCTGTCAAAGACTCATTATTGGGTAGCTGTCCCAGGGTGCTAGCGGGGCTCTAGACGGAGATGGCAGCTTGTACTTTTTGAGGAAGGGATCCCAACTATTTCTTCAATAGATTGACATGATAGTTCTGCTCCTTGTTAGGTGATATATGTGAATGATAGGAAACTCTACCTATTTTTGAGACAATTTGGTTTGGGTCTTGCCACTCAGACCTCATTTTCATGGCTGAGCTAGGTAGGAGTACCAAAACCCAGTCACCTACTTGATAGGTTTGCCACTTTTTACCTTTATCATAGATATGTTTTTGTTTGATTTGATTTCTCTTGAGATTACTATGGGCTAATTCTCTTAGGTTACCTATCCTTGTTCGTAACTGAGTCATATAGTCAAGTAGCCTCCCTGCCTCATCCCCTTCATTTTTTTCCCATACTTCTTTGGTCATCTCAAGTAAGGTGCCGAGCTCACGTCCATATAGGAGTTCAAAGGAGTAATACCGTAAACTGCTCTGGACCTTCCCCTCTATTACAAAAAGAACCAAAGGTAACAATTGATGCCAATTTTTTCCTTCTCCAGACAATATTTTTTTAAAGTAAGTTTTAGAGACCCGGTATACCTTTCTGCCAGGCCGTCTGTTTGAGGTTTTGATATGGGATATATTCAGCTGTTTGCCTTCTTGCTTTATCAGCTGAGACACAAAGGATGTCCCTTAACCTGTGAGGATCTCCTTTGGAAAACCACCACAAGAGAAAACTTCCACAAGGTTTTGGGCTATATTTTAGTGGTAAGAGAGCTTAAAGGACGGCTAGGGCGGTCGACCTCAAATCTGGAGAACCGGTTCGAGTCTCGGCAACGACGCTCAACATCCTGTGATTCTGGGCAAATCACTTAGGGGCCGATTCCAATCTTGGTCGGAAAGCTCTCCGACCGATCCGGATCCGGAATGTTTTCCGACCGAGCCGGACTCCTGCAGTCCGACCGAGCGAGTACGATGCGGCTGCATGCTGACGGACTCGGTTTGGTCGGACTCCCATTGAAGTCAATGGGAGCCGGTCGTACGACGCGTACATGGACTCCCATTGACTCAATGGGTACGTTGCGCAAAAGGGTGCCCCCTGTAGTGGGTATGCGTTGGTGCCATCCGCACCTTGGGTCCCCCCTGTGTCCGACTCGTAAGGCTTCAGGTGAAGGGGGATCCGGCACGGACCCCCAAAGTCCGCTTCTGAGAGCTTTTACGTGTCGGAGGCTCCGACTCGATCTGGCTGTCCGGATCATGCATCGTACTGGCTCGGTCGTAAAACGTCTCCATTGCGCGGTACGAATCGAGTGCGAACGAGTCGTATGGAGCGGTTCGGACCCGGAAATGATTCGGTCGGTGATTTCGCGTTCATTCGCATCGTACTTGGGCATCCGGACCTCTGTACGACTCGGTCGGAAACAAAGCCTCCGACTCGGATCCGGTAAAGCCGAATCCGATTCGGAGGCCTTCCGACCGAGATCGGAATCGACCCCTTAATGTCCCGATGCCTAACAAAAATGAATGTGTCCTTATGTAACGCAACTGGTGCTCATGTAAAGCGCTCTGATACCTGATACCTTCGGGTGCAGTTCGCGCTATATAAAACTCTGGGGAAAAAAGGAAAAGCCCCTGGATATTGACTCGAATAATCAATAAGTACCAAAACATATGGGTTACCTTTACTAGATTTAGGCAGGGGTCTAATAAGGTCCATAGCAATCCTTTCAAATGGTGTTCTAATGATGGGAAAGAGCTGTAAGAGAACTGGTGGGGGGCAATAGGGTTTCTTTTTCTGGCAAATCTTACTCTCCTGGCAATATTTTTTTATCTGTGCCATAATTTCAGGCTGGTAAAAATGGCATAAAACTGCCTGACTGGTTTTCTGGGATCCCGTATGTCCTGCCAACAAATGTGAGTGAGCGTAAAATATGATCTGCTCCCTAAATTCATGGGGAACCAATAATTGTGGTGACTCATTTTCTCTATCTATCCTGTACAAGAGACATCTTTTAATTGAGAAGTGGGGATAGGAAGGTCAGGAATTGTTCTCATTTATTTTGGCATCATGCCAAGTATTTTGAAGAGTGCCATCATTTACCTGCGTATGTCTAAAATTTCAGTCTATCGTCCAGGGTTCACATGCTTCATTTATTCTGGAGCAATTCTTTATCTTACAGTAGTGTCATGGTTCGAGCAAGTTAAGTATTTTCATGCAGTACATTATCAAAATTGAAACAGCAAAGAAAAATAGAACACCCGCAGTTTAAACACCCCACTTGCTAGTATTTAACAGGCGTCAATTTGTTTTAAATGGCAGCATTATCTCAGGCCCTAATTACACCCTTGTGGTGCCCCCTCCCTCCTCCTGTGCTGGAATAGTACCCGATCACGTACCTGGGCGAGCCACGTTCCTGCTGGAGCGTGGCTGGGCAAAGCATCTTGCCGGCAGCCCTCCTGCCTTGCAGAGATTCTCCCGTCAGTGTCTTTGCTACCCTAGGATCTTTGCAGCTTATCTTAAAATTGTGCGATCTCCTGTCTGGTGCAGTCCTCAGCAGCCACACCCCCTTGTTCTCCTGTGCTTGATTTGAAGGGCTGTATCAGAAAAAGACTCCTCTTTCTATCTTGTTTCACCAAGCTGTATAGGACTTCCTGTTGTCCCCTCATACCATAACTGATCTTGTCCTTCTTTTATTCTTGCTTTTTCCTCGAAGGCCTGCAAAAGTAAAAGGGGCTTTTGGTTTGTTGTTTAAGAGTAGTGTGGACTACGGACCAAGGCAAGTCTTTGGGTAAGTCATCATTGTTCATCCCTTTCATCTTGAAATCCTTACAGTAGTGAAAAAAATGAATGTGGGTGTTTGTCACGGTGCAGAGCAAGAATATCGACGGGAAAATATCGACATACATAAATATCGAGGTAAGAATATCGTTAATGTTAAATATCGATGTAAGTAATATCGATGTTAGAAATATCGATTTGTTAGTTGTGTAAAAATATCGAGAGTGTTAAATATCGATGTTAAAAATATAGATGTAAATAATAGCGATGTAAATAATATCGATTTTATGTTTATGATGTAACTTTTTATTTAGTGTTTTAATAGTTATTTTATGTTATTTTTTCAAATTTATAATGTTTGTATGGAAATAATAAATGTGAAATATTTTTTTTAAAATTTTCATACTAATTTTAGGAGCGGGATGTTGGGTTTATAAGGGATAAGTGCGGGTAGTAATTTAAAAATGTTATTTTAAATGTATTAAATTTATTACATTTGTATATATTTTAGGAGCGGGATGTTGGGTTTATAGGGGATAAGGGTGGGTAGTAATTTAAAAATGTTGTGACACAATTTTAATATTAATATTTTAAATTTAGAAAAAATGTAATTTGAAATTAGAAATTTATAATTTAAAATTAGAAATTATAATTTTTGCAAAATTATGTTTTTAAATTATAAATGATAATGTGTTATAAATAAATTATCAAATCTATAAATTGTGTTTAATAAATGTAAATATTTATTATTATTTTTTAAAATCATTAAATATTGAATATTCTCGAAATTAATTAATTTAATATTTGGATGTTGCAAATTTAATTATAAAATATATGAAGATAATATATTTTTTAGAAGTCAAAATATATTAATTTAAATTTTAATGAGAAATTTATAAAAATCTTAATGCAAATGTAGATAAATATTTTATTTTTATAATATTTAAATTATATTTGGAAATGTTTTGTAATTATTATAATTATTTAATATTTATCTAATTAATAATGAAATAGTTTATACAAAAAAAAATTATATTTCAAATTTGTAAAAATACTACTAATAATAAAGGATTTTCATTTTTTATCATTTAAATTTTTAGAAAGAAAATTTCTAGTAATTTCATATATATAGTTTTAAGTATATATATTTATTCATACTGTAAATGAAAGGGTGGATATTAAATATTTATTGTTTAGAATTTATATTTATTTGGAGTTAAAAGAGTAAATTATTATGGTTTATTATCCAGAACTTTCCATGAGTTTTTTGGATTTGGAGTTAGAATAGTAAATTATTATGGTTTACCATCCAGCACTTTCCCTGAGTTTCATTGGATTTGGAGTTAGAATAGTAATTTATTATGGTTTACTATCCAGCACTTTCCCTAAATTTCATTGGCTTTGGAGTTACAATAGTAATTTATTATGGTTTACTATTCAGCACTTTCGCAGAGTTTAATTGGATTTGCAGTTAGAATAGTAAATTATTATGGTTTACTATCCAGCACTTTCCCTGAGTTTTATTGGATTTGGAGTTAGAATAGTAATTTATTATGGTTTACTATCCAGCACTTTCCCTGAGTTTCATTGGATTTGGAGTTAGAATAGTAATTTATTATGCTTTACTATCCAGCACTTTCCCTGAGTTTCATTGGATTTGGAGTTACAATAGTAATTTATTATGGTTTACTATTCAGCACTTTCCCAGAGTTTAATTGGATTTGGAGTTAGAATAGTAATTTATTATGGTTTACTATCCAGCAGTTTCCCTGAGTTTCATTGGATTTGGAGTTAGAATAGTAAATTATTATGGTTTAGTATCCAGCACTTTCCCTGAGTTTTTTTGGATTTGGAGTTAGAATAGTAAATTATTATGGTTTACCATCCAGCACTTTCCCATATGTTTTTTTGGAGTTGCAGTTAGAATAGTAAATTATGACATTTAATTTTTATTTACAATTTATTACAACATTGCAAGAAATAATACACCTTGTTATGTTTTTTCACATTTTATTAGGATATTGTAACATTTGTTTACATAGGTTCAACAAATTATATTTTATTACATTGATGTACAAATGCATTTGACAGTTTTTAAACATTTGAAATTTTTTTGGTATACATATATAATGGTAAAGTAAAACAGTATAAATTTTACATTAATATACAGTGGGGCCGATTCTGATGCGGGTTGGAAAAACTTCCCGACCGATTCGGTTGGGAAATGGTGTCCGACCCACTCGGATCGGGAAAGTCCGACCGGCGGAGTAGGATGCATCCGGATGCTTCCAGATACGATTTGGTTGAACTCCCATTGACTTCAATGGGAACATTTGTTCCTAACCGCATCAGAATTTGGCCCTCGGTCGGGAAGACACGTTCCCGATCCGATTTGGAAGGAGCAAATGCCGTTAGGAGGCCTTCCTAACCGCATCAGAATCAGGCCCTCGGTCAGGAAGCTTTTCCAACCCGCATCAGAATCGGGCCCAGTATCTTTTGTATTGTTTAATGTTTTTAATTCAAACATCTAAATATTTGTCATCAACTTTGTTTTACATTTTATATCATAATTTACAAAAGTTCAGGAGTTGGAATATATATACATTGTACATTTTATTACATTATGTTTTATTATATAGCCTATTAAATTGTATTTTAATAAAATAAAATTTAGTATGTTAAATAATTTACAAGTTTTTCCATTGATATTTTGAAAAGTACATATATATTTTTGAACATTTGTATAATATTTGGAAGTTAAAAGTGTATGTAATAAACATATATTTTAATATACATTAATTATTATATTATAATTTTTTATAATTAATGTATATTTTACATTTTTTATGTTTATTTTAAACATTGTTTAAAAAAATATAGATATACATTTTTATACATTTTTAAACATTTTTAAAGCATTTTTTATTATTTTCTATTCATTCCTATGGGGAGTTAGTCCTATTTTTTTTTAATTATGCCGCCATTTTATTTTCCTTTATTCACTTTTTGAACTATCTACTTTGCTGTTTGGGTTATTTATGAAGACGGAACCTCGCGGTTGGGAGCTGCTTCATCTCCGTTCCAGTAAGTTTACTTTTATTTACTTTTAAGTTATTTTTAAGGTAGTGTTAAGTTAGTGGTAGTGTCAATGTATTTGTAAAAGTGTTATTTAAACGTTTTTACGAAAGTTACGTGTTGTTTACGTAGGTTAGTGATTTCGTGTTTTATTTACTATCGAATGTTATTAGAATGCAATGTAATTTTACTTATTATTTTACTATGTGTGTTTATATTTATTATATGTTGTTATTTCGATTTGTGGGTTTATATATTTGTTATGGGTGGGTGTTGTTTGCCTCTATTTACAGGTTCGGGCTTCGGTGAACAGATGGAGTTGTCCACGTGTTTTTTTTGTTTTTTTTTAAATAAATGTTTTAAAACAAGTTGCTATACATTTCCTTTTTTGATCGGGTTGTTGGAACGTTTTTTACAGCTAAATATTTTCGGGTTTTTATGGTTTCTTTATCGAGAGGATTGCTGCATTGGATTTTTTATCTACAGTTGTATTTTTACATTTTTGGGGGTATTTCGTTACTACATGGATTATTTTTGCTTTGGATTGTTTTTTATTTCATCTATTTCGAGGATATTCTACAGCTACACAACTGTAAGTTGTTTTTAATATTATTGAGGGTCGTCAATGTTTATTTGTGATTTTAATTTTTTTATTAGTTATATTATGTCATATGATATTGAGTAATATAGAAAATTTCATGACATGATTTAACTAATATAAAAGTAAAAATACTTTGGGGCCGATTCCGATCTGGGTCGGAAAGCTCTCCAACCGATCCGGATCCGAATTGTTTTCCAACCGAGCCGGACCCCTGCAGTCCGACCGAGCGAGTACGATGTGGCCGTATGCTGCAGGACTCGGTTCGGTCGGACTCCCATTGAAGTCAATGGGAGCCGGTCGTACAACGTGTACATGGGCTCCCATTGACTCAATGGGTACGTTGCGCACAAGGGGGCCCCCTGTAGTGGGTACGCGTTGGTGCCATACGCACCGTACACGCATGTATAGGGGGGACCCATGTGTCCCCCCTGTGTCCGACTCGTACGGCTACGGGTGAAGGGGGGTCCGGCACGGACCCCTGAAGTCCGCTTCCGAGAGCTTTTTCATGTCGGAGGCTCCGACTCGATCCGGCTGTCCAGATCGTGCATCGTACTGGCTCGGTCGTAAAACGTCTCCATTGCGCGGTACGAATCGAGTGCGAACGAGTCGGACGGAGCGGTTCGGACCCGGAAACGAGTCGGTTGGCGATTTCGCGTTCAATCGCATCATACTTGCTCGCTCGGATGACTGTACGAATCGGTCGGGTAAACCGCGTTCGGCTCATATTTTTTCCGGACAAATCGTATTCGGTGCGCTTCCGGCCGATATTGGAATCGGCCCCTTTGTGTGTTTGATATGTTTTTAATGTTTGATATTTGTTTTACATTAAAGAATAGATTTTGCTATCATGTCTATGTATTCTAGACCTTGTATATTTGGATACATTCTCGTTTTTTGTTGGACGTATTCGTACATATTAATTGTTTGTTTACTCAGTTTTGGTCCTATTTTGCTCAGAGATTGTTCCACTCTGAGCTCTTGGTAACTTTGAGGGTCATTACGATGGCGGACGGAAAAAAATCCAACCGCAATGGTAGCGGCAAATTACCGTCCGCAGGTACTGCAGAAACACCGCCGACACTATTATGATTAACCGCCAAAATATTCCAACCGCGGAGGTAGGAGTCATCGAAAAACCGCCCGTAGACGGCGGAGAATGTGAAAAACCAACCGCGACGGTCGGTATCATAGCGGAAACACCTAAAACAGCCGCCAGGCACGCGGAGTGACCGCCAATGATATTATGATATCCCCGATGTCACAGCGGTACGTTCCACTGTTTCCGTCCTCCGCGGTCACTAACAGTAATGAATGTGAGATACGGCGGAAGGCCTGCAGCATAGCCATCGCTATGGATGCTCCGCCAACAAAATGGCGGCCAAGGAAAAAAACACACAATAAGGCCACCAAATGCACACAGGCAAATAGCCCTGCCCCCAAAATAACCTGAAACATCCCAATGACACACCCCCATGGCAAATTCAAATATACAAATCACAGGACAACCCACACAGCATACCTGACAGCATTACACCATCTTGACACACCCACATAGCTGAGCATAAAACCAGCCCCTTCCCTGACCACAATCCTTTGCACTACTCCAGCCCTGAAGGAACCAAAACGTGCAGCACATTGGATAGGCAAAACACAACACATCTCACCAGCACAACAGCACACACACACACCACCTACACCACCCACACCACCCTCACGACTGCACCCCAAAAAATCTGCACAGCACACACCATGGCACCACAGAAAATGCCAAAATTCACAGTCACTGAGCTGACAGTAATGGTAGATGAGATAATTAGAGTAGAACCACAACTCTTCGGTAGCATGGTCCAACAGACACCATTAGCCACAAGGACAAACATGTGGGTAAGGATAGTGGACAAGGTCAATGCAGTAGGGAATGTGCCCTGCAACAAGCATGAAATTATGAGGCGGTAGCTTTACCTGAAGAGTGTTGTCAAGAAGAAGAGGGCCAAGAACCGTCAGCTGGCTGATGCAACTGGTGGAGGCCCTCCCTTCCACCAAAACCATTCTCTGCGTGGGAGGAGAAGGTGCTTGCCATCCTGCATCCAGAGAGTCTGGAAGGAATACCCGGGGGAGTGGAGGCTGGTAAGTACCAACTAATGGATACCATGAAACTGCCATGTACTGTCTTGCACAACTACAAAGCTACATCCCTGAGGCACAAGTACACTCATCTGCACCCCAAAAACAAACACAGGTCACACTGATGTAACATCCACCCCACCTGAAACATCACAAAGGTAGACAACATCAACTGTGTTGTATGTGTCCAGGCAAGCAGCACTACAACTCCCACCAGGCACACCCTGCCCCATCACTCAGCAGGATGGAGCACCCCCTCCCACCCAGAACCATGTGGCAGCCATTGTGTTCTTCACCCTCACCTAACAGGTAGATAGCCATCTTTCCAGGGAGGTGTGTTTGGAATAGGGAGGCCTGCACTACAACTCCCACCAGGCACACCCTTCCCCATCACTCAGCAGGATGGAGCACCCCCTCCCACCCAGAACCATGTGGCAGCCATTGTGTTCTTCACCCTCACCTAACAGGTAGGTAGCCATCTTTCCAGGGAGGTGTGTTGGGAATAGGGAGGCCTGCACTACAACTCCCACCAGGCACACCCTGCCCCATCACTCAGTAGGATGGAGCACCCCCTCCCACCCAGAACCATGTGGCAACAATTGTGTCCTTCACCTTCACCTAACAGGTAGGTAGCCATCTTTCCAGGGAGGTGTGTTTGGAATAGGGAGGCCTGCACTACAACTCCCACCAGGCCCCCTTGTCCCACAGCTGAGCACCCTCGCCTAACAGGTAGGTAGCCATCTTTCCAGGGAGGTGTGTTTGGAATAGGGAGGCCTGCACTACAACTCCCACCAGGGCCCCTTGTCCCACAGCTGAGCAGGATGGACTACTCCCCCCACCCAGAACCACATGTCAGAAAGTCCACCTAAAAATGACAACTGGACAGTTAAGCAGACAGTGCATGCACCCCACCATTCCTCAACAAAAGCATTGAGCTAATGCCAACACAAGGCCTCACATCACAACAAAATACACCCCAATTAAATACCATTTGATAGTATGCAGACAGCTATGCGTATTTAACTGTGACAGAAACAGAACTGTGACTCAACTAAACCCATGTGTAAGCAAATCAGGGACCATATATGCACTGCACCGAATGCTATCTGTAAATTCCATGGGTGCTGAGCATGAAGGACCATAGTAACAATAAAAAGGCATGGTCTGTTGAACAATGAAATACAAGCACAGAACATTACAAAGGTATGCATGAGATAACAATGGTACAATGTCTAGTACATGTGCATATGTAACATTTGCCAGGAAGAGTAATCAGCAAAGATGCATTACATCAAGTTGTATAGCAGCCAGTTGTCAGATGACAACCTTTGAGTTTAATATAAAGCGCTTCACGTGGGGTAAGCCTGGGCGTAGTTCGCGAAGTAGCGCTACGCGAAGCTACGCAAAGTGCAGTTTGCACTACGCGAGCTATGCGTAGCACTACGCGAACTGCGTAGTGCACTGTTCGCAATGATTGCACAGTGCCGGATGCTTGTCCGCACTGTGCAATCATTGAAAACGGCATCTTGCACAGTGCGAGCTGTCTTTTACTGCCGCTCGAGTAGATTTTTACTCGAGCGGCAGCTTTCTCAACGCGGACTGGTAGTTTCTCATCGCGAGCGGTCGCGAGCATACGTGACCACTCGCAATGAGAAACCTGACCTCCCCGTGTTGAGAATCTCGCCGGGAGGTTTATTTTCCACGCTCGCGATCGGCAACTTGATGTTGCTGATCGCGAACGAGGAAAAAGTCTCGCCGGGATGTCATTTTGCTTGCTCGTGGTCGCCAACTTGACGTTGAGGACCGCGAGCAAGCAAAAAATGACCGCTGCACTGCACTACGCTACGCTACGCTACGCGTGTTTGCACTGTGCTACGTGCAATTCGCGTTGTGCGAAGTAGCGCAAACTTCGCAAACTACGCGAGCGTAGCATAGTGCTTTGCCCAGGGTTAACGTGGGGCATGGTATCCAATGACTTGTCACACCATGGAAAAAGATGTATGTACCTCCACATCATGTCATGATGAACATCACTGTGCAGACATACAATTTATGAAATACGTAACTGTGTGTTGCATAACATGTAAATAAGAGATAATCAAACACAGCAAGCCAGATGGGTGTAAGTCAATGACTATGTACCCTCTGTTCCACAGGTGACCAACAACTGACTGCAGAGGACGACAACCTCAACCTGCAGAGCCAGTCTCCTCCCCCGGAACATGGACACTCTGATGCGGAGTCCCTGGATTCTTTGGATGAGGAGCTCCAAGCCGGCCCATCTGGTGTGCCAGCGCGCAACCGGTCACATGACCCCACTGCCCCCCCACCATCAGCAACAACATCAACGCTGACCCCTGCTGGAACGACCTGTGCCACCACCACCACCACCACCACCACCACCACCACCACTACCACTGTTGCCTGCAACACTCGCCCTGCCCCAGAGGATGCCCAGCCCACACCATCAACTGTGGAGGGCAGGGAGTGTAGGCGTGTGGCTAGAATGGTGAGGCAACAGGTCAGTGATAGCAGGGCAGGTGGGAGGACAAGTGGGACTCCAACACCACAGGACACTGTGACCGAAGCCCTGTCTAACATCACCAGAGTTGTGGGTGCCTATGAACGCACACAGGCACAAATGGGCCAGGCCCACGAAGATGCCCTGGAGCTCCAACGTCTGCTGAGGTCCATGGACAACCGTATGGGACAAATCGTGGACCTCATGGGCCAGTTAGTGGTGGTACAGAGGGACAGGCCAGTGCCACAGACCACACCTCCACCTCCTCCCGTTGCCACGCAGGATGACAGTTCATCATCCACCCCTGCGGGCACAGAGAGGGGTGACTCCTCAGACCCCACTGGCCCAGCAGACGATGCCCCCCCTGCCAAAAGAAGAAGGGGCCGTCCAAAGAAAAACTTGGGACTCACCCGTGGCAAAGCACCTGCCAAACGCCAGTCAAAGAGCCAGCCATGATGGCAACACTCTTCACCCAACCACTGTCCTTACCCACACTGCCATGGTAATGGCATCCGTCTGTTGGACTGTGTCACCACATCAATGTGGTGCCTACTTGATTGTCTCATCTACCACCACTGCCAACTCATAGATTCACCATTCACACTTAAATATCCACTTCCCTCTCACATATACCCATTGAAAATAAACAACAATAACGCACCAATGTAGTTGAATCTGCTCCATGTTTATCACTGTATGTGCAATGTTTACCATGGTTACAATGTCACAGTAGCATGGATCCTCTGTAGGCAAGGAGAGGCAGAAGGGACCTAGCAAAACACAACAGAACAAAAGTCACAAGTCAGGTGGTGGCATCACAGCCATCACACAACACATGTCCTCAACGTACACCAATATGCACACATTACAATGTGCAACAGTACCAACATAGACATCCTGTAGCTGTGCCAAACTACCCTGTATCCAACACATAGGCAGCCAGCACTGAGTCAACAACAGGATGCAGTCACAAAGATCACATAGACCTTCACGCAAACAACAACATCAGCAGACAATGGACCAGTTGTACATTGTCACTCACCTTCAAGTGAAGTAGCGGTTGATGACACCTTCCTCCTCTCCACTATCCTCGTCACTGGACATTTGTGGGATCGCAGGTGGGGGTCTCAGCTGGTCATCATCGTCCAGGATCATGGGGATTACTTTCCTTAAGGCCAGGTTGTGCAGCATGCAGCATGCTACCACTATCTGACACACCTTTTTGGGTGAGTACATGAGTGCCCCTCCGGTCCTGTCCAGGCAGCGAAATCTCGATTTTAGGAGACCAAAGGTTCGCTCCACCACCCGACGTGTTCTCCCATGGGCATTGTTGTAGCGGACTTCAGACGGTGTCCTAGGATTGCGTAGTGGGCTCAGCAACCAAGGTATGTTGGGATATGCAGAGTCACCTAGGTGTGAAAAACACATACCGATTAAGTGATACAACTGTGGCAGAGGACAGCATGGCACACACAGCACACAACTTGACTCTGCCCACTCACCCATAATCCATGCCTGCTCCGGAAGTAGATTGGCCATCAGCTGGGGCACAATGCTGTTGTGCAGGATGTAGGAATCATGTGCAGAGCCGGGAAACTTGGCACAGACATGCGATATGATCATATCGGCCTGGCACACCACCTGTACATTGATGGAATGTGAATGTTTACGATTCCTATATATGTGTTCCCGTGCCTGTGGTGGAACCAGGCCAACATGTGTGCAGTCAATAGCACCTACAACAATAGGGATGTGACCAAGGGCATAAAAATCCGCCTTCACAGCCGCCAAAGCCGCCCTCCTTGGAAAACTTATGTATCGGTCTTTGTATTGCATCATGGCCGACAGGAAATCCCGTAGCACCATGCTGAAGGTGGGCTGAGACATCCCCCCTGCAATGCCCACTGTCTCCTGGAATGACCCACTAGCCAGGAAATGCAGTGCCGCCATCACCTTCGATTCAGTTGTTAATGCTGTTGAGTATGTCCTGCCAGCCCGCAGGTGTGGCTCTAACATGGCACACAGGTCTTGGATGTTTGTGCGGTCCAGATGGAATCTGCGTATTACGTCATCATCCTCAATGTTAGCCAGCAGGGTGACTGGACGATACACATTAGGTCGCCTCCTAGGTGAGATGAAAGGAGACACGTCATTGCAACAGAACATGAGATGTGCACAAATCCGTAGCTTTTGATTGACACAGCGCAAACATTGACTGGCATCACAATGCACCATACAGTGCAAGTCAAAAGTCGTGACACATTGAGAAAACATTGTAGTACACTTGTTCAGTATTCGCACAGTGAGAACAACCAACATGGAAACCGTTTCTGTGAATGCTAATAGTCACATTTCAAAATCTTGTGTAAACAGCCCTGACAGTACATGATACAGGACATGTGTAAAACAGAAACACTGCTGGCTTCCAAGTGGCTGCTGTACCTGCCACACATTCTTGTGCAATCATGACAGGGGACACATGAACAACACAATTTGTCTAGTTCTGAAGAACTCATTATGGAATTTGAGCCACTGCAAATCCACACAAGTTTAGAGACACTCACATACATATTCACAAGCCTGTGCTAATATCCACTGTCATCAGTACACATGGCATACATGTTGGTAATCACAATTCAAATCAGTCAATGACTAATAATGAAAAGCATTTGCAGATTCTGTGTCGCCGTGGATCAAGACACAATGACACCACTGCACAATATCATCAACAAGCAGACAGATTGTCAATGTGGCACACAAAAGTGGAAAAGGTACGTGATCCAAAAGGACTGCAGACAAACGTTAATCTGCACTTAAGTTGCACTATGACATGCAGTATGAAGGTAGCACTGCCCAAACACACAACTAAAGTACAACAGTTGCCATGGAGCTAATCATCCAGCTGCTTGGAGACACAACAGTGCCACAAAAACAACCTACAACACCACCAGGACAAAGCCACACCAGTATACCTACAACTCAGCGCATGAATATGCTGAGTACATAACAAAAACACAACAGCCTCATACACATAACAACAGCGGATGTCATCGCACAACACAGGTACTAAAGGACAAACATCAAAAGCATCCTGAGCCACATTCCCCACAGGCTGTCAGGAACAACACAGCGGACTATCAACATCCCTCCGCAGACAAAGATGCTGGCTGTGCATCACTTGTTGGCCTCTGGTACCTTCAAAACAACAAAAGTTAGAGTTGGATGAGTGTCACAGCCAGCCCTATCAAGGTATATCTCACGTGTCTTGGATGCCATCATTAGCTTGATTCAACAGCACCATCAGTTCACCCACACTACGCAGGAACAGCTTGTGCCCCAGAAAGGCTTCTACGCCATAGCAGGCTTATCCACTCGTGTTGGTTCAATATCACTGCACACGTGTCCTACTTGTGCACCCTGCCAAAACTGCACACAATTACTGCAAATGAAAGCACATGCATTACATCAATGTGCAGCCAATTGTGGCACACCGTCTACTGTTCACAGATGCCATATCAAATTTACCAGTCAGTGAGCACCATCACCACTTTTGGCTACAGTCCGTCATCCAAGGCAACAATCTTCATGTGAACAAGGTCAATGCACCTGTCCTTGGTGAGTACCAACGTAACACACCACACACATCAAATCCACTATCAACATACTCACAACTGTGGAAATATACATGTAACAAAATCACATATGACAGGCCGAACAACATGAGCACATAACTGACACAATGTCACAAGTAATGGTGATAACATTTGGCAGATATGGAGACAAAACATACCCAAAGGCAGAGATACAAGTGAAAAATAATAAGGATGTACAGAATGCCAAGTGTGCCGGTGATGTAATTAACATCCTTGAGTATGTAGAGCACACACATGTCCATGTGGACATTTACTGTTGGATTTGCTACTGCGAACAATAAAATTACATGAAGGCTGTAATAGGTGATACCAAACAGACAACAGTGTGACATATGTGGTGAGTAATTAAAATAATGCTGAAATAGTTTGTACAATCATGTACTGTATAGTGACATATTGTGTGAGATATGGATATGTGTGTAAATATTGGGATCAGATATGAAATTGGGGTAATTATTTGGTGTCCGATATGAAAATAGGGCTAAAATGTGGTGACATATATGAAATTGGGGCTAAATTTGGGGGTCAGATATGAAAATGGGGCTAGAATGTGGTGACATATATGAAATTGGGGCTAAATTTGGGGGTCAGATATGAAATTGGTGCTAAAATGTGGTGACATATATGAAATTGGGGCCAAATTTGGGGTCAGATATGAAAATGGGGCTAGAATGTGGTGACATATATGAAATTGGGACCAAATTTGGGGGTCAGATATGAAATTGGTGCTAAAATGTGGTGACATATATGAAATTGGGGCCAAATTTGGGGTCAGATATGAAATTGGGGCTAAAATGTGGTGACATATATGAAATTGGGGCCAAATTTGGGGGTCAGATGTGAAATTGGGGCTAAAATGTGGTGACATATATGAAATTGGGGCCAAATTTGGGGGTCAGATATGAAATTGGGGATAAATTTGGGGGTGAGATATGAAAATGTGTGTAAATGTGGGCTCAGATATGAAATTGTGTAGGAGTAATGTGCCCCATTAGTTCTTTCAGTGTGGCATTTGGTGTTAGATATGAAGTTTAGGCTGTCATTACTAACTATAGCCCATTTAAATTCCATCAAGTGCCATGATATTTTGTAAGTGACCACTGTTCGAAGTACAGATATGACCCATGACATTGACACAGCACGATGTGTCCATTGGTGCCTTAAACGTGCTCAAACAACACTGTCACGCCCATAGTCAACAATGTCATGCTGCACCCTCGCAGTAGCTACCGCCTGGTACCAGCGGTGTGTCACCGCCATGGCCCAAGACACCATAGCGGGATTGATAGGCATATACACATGGCTAATATCGGTTGGCATGCTCCGACACCCAGATCCCGATCACTCATAGCAATGCATGTGCCCGGAATCGCAGTAGATACCGCCTGGCACCAGCGGTGTGTCACCGCCATGGCCCAAGACACCATAGCGGGATTGATAGGCATATACACATGGCTAATGGCGGTTGGCATGCTCCGACACCCAGATCCCGGTCACTCATAGCAATGCATGTGCCCGGAATCGCGGTAGCTACCGCCTGGCACCAGCGGTGTGTCACCGCCATGAACCATGCCCTTCCAGCCAATGGGAAGCGCAATTGCGGTTGCCTGATGCAAGTTTGAAAATCGCGGTAGGCGTGCTCCGCCACCGCCGGGCCGGTCATTGGATGCACTTGAAAGATGCACCACCGCGGTACCGCACGCCTGTCCCCTGCGGTGTGTCACCGCCGTGGACCATGCCCTTCCAGCCAATGGGAAGCGCCATAGCGGTTGCCTGATGCAATTTTGAAAATCGCGGTAGGCGAGCTCCGCCACAGCGGTGCCGGTCATTGGATGCACTTGAAAGATGCACCACCGCGGTACCGCACACCTGTCCCCTGTGGTGTGTCATCGCCATGGACCATGCCCTTCCAGCCAATGGGAAGCACAATCGCGGTTGCCTGATGCAAGGTTGAAAATCGCGGTAGGCGTGCTCCGCCACCGCGGAGGCAGTCATTGGATGTATTTGAATGAGGCAGACCTGGAACACCAATTGCAGCAGCTTAGAACCACAGAAACGAGCCCTGGGGGCTATATATGTGTGTGAGGGAGCCACACATTGCCACAGCTCACTGAGCCTGCTGCCTGACACCCCTCACCTGCTGCTGCCTCCAGGGACTGCTGCCTGAGACCCCTCACCTGCTGCTCTGAGACCCCTCACCTGCTGCTGCCTCCAGGGACTGCTGCCTGAGACCCCTCACCTGCTGCTGCCTCCAGGGACTGCTGCCTGACACCCCGCACCTGCTGCTGCCTCCAGGGACTGCTGCCTGAGACCCCTCACCTGCTCCTCTGAGACCCCTCACCTGCTGCTGCCTCCAGGGACTGCTGCCTGAGACCCCTCACCTGCTGCTGCCTCCATGGACTGCTGCCTGAGACCCCTCACCTGCTGCTGCCTCCAGGGACTGCTGCCTGACACCCCATACCACCAACTGCCACTGCTGCTGTCTCCTGCCCACAGTGATGGTGAGGACTGAGAAGATCCGTGCCACTCCCTTCACCCCCGAGGAACTGGAGGTCCTGGTGGACGAGGTGCTCACCCAGTATCCAAGGCTATATGGTGCGCCAAATGTCATGGTAAGTATCTCAGGGTGTGAGTGAGAGTGCAGGGGGGGCACACATGAAGTTGATCTGCTGCAGTATGTGCGTGAGAGTGTGGGGTTGGGTCATGTACTGCCTAGCATGCTGTTTCCAGGGGGAAGGTGTGTTTAGCCTATTCAACACGTTTCCCTGCCTGTACATCCAGATGTGAGGGAAATGTAATGTCTTGTCAGACATACAGTGAGGCTGCACCTTTTCAATTCAGGAGTCAGGACAGTGATTTCCAGTCTGAATGTCTGTGTGTGTCCCTGATGTCCTTCACAGGCCCATCTGTGGCCTTAGCTAGTGTTGTTGTCCAGAGGGTAGTGAGGGCATTGTTTCTGACTCAATATGTGCCTCATCTCTAGTTCTGCACTATGCTCAGGACCTCAGTCCCCCAGGGTGACACTCTTGTTGGTCATTCACCTATGACACTGTACATTCCAACATTCTTGTGCCCAGACCCTTCCATCACCACCAGCATGTGCACATACTCGCATGTGTTGGCACTGTTTGTGTTTCCAAATAGTCCCTCCATGTAAAAGATGAGATGCCCCACGTTGGACCTCTGTGTGACCCCAACTGGCCTGCACATTCACTGTCCAATCAGACAGTGACACAACACTGAATGTACAGAGTGTCAAATCTGTGCTTTTCCTCTTGACTCTCCATCAATGAGCCATTACAGAGATGTAGATTGCACACAACAGGCCTTGTGATGAGGGTTTGCGTTTGTGAGGTCATGTCCCTCAATGTGACACCATGACACAGTGTGGCAGTTTAAGGGCAAGTGCTTTGAGGGCTGCGCAGTGTTGGGCACAGTGAGTATTCACAGTGACATATGTAGTAATGTCCTGCATGTCTTGGCATTCCCAGAAACTTGCAGTAGATGTGGTCAGCATACACATTTTGCTCTCTGCTGGCATCCTGCATGGCTTTGAGATAGGCATGTACTGTGTCCACCCTCATACCTGCATGCATTAATGTGTGTTTCACACATGATGATGTTTGAATGTCGCAGATTTGTTGTCTCTGCTAAAGTTATGGCTGAAGTTGGTATGAGTCAGTGTCATGCTCCTTCACTGTGAAATGGTGGTAGGTTACACTGATTATTGCACCCTCTTGTCTCCCATGTCTGCAGCTCAAAGTCAACCAGCGCAAGGCTATATGGAGGGCCATTGCATGCAAGGTGCATGCACTGGGTGTCTCCAAACGACGGCGCTCCCTCTGTCACAAGAGGTGGGATGACATCTGCCGGCTGAGCAGGAACGTGGCCGAGATGACACTGGGGCTGATCCCTCGGGCCGGCAGGTTGGCGCGGCGCAGCATGACACCACTAATGGCACGCATTTTAGCTGTGACGCAGCCTGAACTGGATGCACGTCTGAAGGGGCATCAGCAGCAAGCTGGTGGTGAGTATTCTGTGAGTGTGACTTTGGGTGTTGTTTGGCTGCATGTGCTCCAAGCCTGGACCAGTGCAGGGCTGTGATGTTGCTAGTGTGATGCAATGGCATGTAAGTGGCCGCGGTGTTGGGTGCAGATGTCATGCAGTCCCCCAACATGTACCTTCCCATGTCATTGGTGTAATGGCCCTTGAGTTCACATTTGTAGTTGTGGCCTTCTGGTATCATCTTCATTGGTGTCGTCACGGACATCCCATGTCAGGGTCCAGCAGAGTGCATGATCTGAGTGTGCCATCATCAATGTGTGCATTGCCTGACGTCAGATTTGTGCTGGCTACACATCTAACACCAATGTGCAACTGTAGTTGTGCCCCAAGATACGACATGGTGGATGGCATGTGCTCATGGCCATTGTGTGCGGATATGTTGGAGTCTGTCTCTGTGTTGGACACTTCTGCTGGCTCAAGATGTGACAGTGGCAACATGTTGTGAGTAGAATCTTTTACCCCCTCAGGGCCCTAGGTGTGCACAGAGGGATATGTGTGTCTGGTTAGCTGAAGCCACCAACAGGCTAATTGGCTGTGTGTCCATCACATGGGTGAATTATGCCAAGTTTGCATTATGCCACGGTAATTTCGATGTTTGGATTGAGGTTGCACAATGTTACTGCCCATGGTGTTGTCCAACATGGATGATTGTTCATCATTAGTGATGCTTCCCTTGCAGATATTTGTAAACTTGATGCAAATGTACTGATCCTACCTCTAACTCTCTCTCATGCAGCATCTCACATGGGCACGGAAGGACAGGGGACGGACACCAGTGGTGAGGCATCAAGCACAACTGCTGCACACCAGCATAGTGACACGAATGTCACCAGCGCATCAGAGGGGGACCGTAGTCTTCTAGAGGACTCACAGCCAGAGACGCAGACCTCTACGTCATCTAACGATGGCGGTGACGCATCTATGTTTTCAGCTGAAGGAAACGGGGACTCTGCCTCCTCGTCCACCACACAGCATTCAGTGCCCACCCTCCCTGCTACTCCCACTGTTGCTGCCCGTGTTCGCACCACAAAAAAGGGAAGAGTGTCCTTCATCCCAGGCACCGCTGCCCCTGCCCCTGTCCCCCCTGCTGCCATCAGTGCTGAGTCTGTGGACCTTTTGCGCCAGATGTGTGTGGGTCAGACAGTTCTCCTCAATGCCTTCCTGGACCATGACAAAAAATTGGCACAGGTGTTGGCTTACATGGAGGGCGTTCATTCCGACGTGGGTGGGCTACACTGGACTGTACAGTCTCTGTCCTCTGCAGTTACAGCAGCCATTCAACTTGCCCAATCCCATAGTCCAGCTCCAGTCCCTAGGCCCACCACCCTGCCAGTGGCCGCATCTGATGATAGTGACCACACACCCCAGACATCAAGGGACAGATACGGCACACGCAGCACATGGCAGCAGCAGCCCAAGCAGTCCAGGCCACAGACACCATCCCCACAGAAAGGTAAACCCACACCAGAGCGCAGAGGCAAAAGCCCTTCAGGCCACACCCAGGGCAAGGATGGCAAGGAGCAGGCCTCAGGCTCACATGCCTCAGAGGCATCCCCAGCCAAGGACTCACCTGTCCCAAAAGTGTCTCGCAGAGACAAGCACACAGTTTCCGTGCCCAGTGACAAACAGGTGCCTGCTAAGGGTACACATAAGAAGAGCTCCAAGGCAAGTTCACCCACAACATCTACTCCCATCCAGAGCCCTGTGAAGCAGGGAAAGGAGGCCACTGTAGGGGGACACCTGGTAAACAGGTGATGCAGGGGCAGAGGCAATCCGTGGCCAAGCGTCCCAAAGAATCCAGCACGTCCCCAGAGGGGGGACCAGCATCTGCACATGAGCCAGCTTTTGTGACGAGTGTGCCTGTTGTATACACCCCACTTGGCATTAATCCCAGGACAGGGAAGCCATATCAAATCCCCAAGAAGCGGAAGGGCACCCCTCCAACTTCTCCCACACACACTGGGTCTCATGCAAGCATGAGTCCACCTCTACGTGCCACCACCCCACCTGGTCCTAGCAGCCCTCAGGCTTCCCAAACCACTGCTGGCTCTACCACACCTGGACCTAGCAGCCCTCAAGCTTCCCAGAACACTGATGGCTCTACCCCAGCTCTCTCTCCCCGAGCCAGTACCCCAACTGGTCCCGACAGACAGCCACCTCCCAGTCATACTGCCAACCAAGTCTGAGTGTTGGTCACCCTCACACACATGTCTCTCCCACAGTGGTACCATGGACTGCCCATTTTTGATGCCCTGAGTGTCTTGCTGACCATGGCAGGGTACTGTACCACACATTCCCAGTGCTGGATGTCATGTACTCACTTTTTACTGGCCCTTGGCCTTGCTGTTCACTGCTGTTTGCCCATTGCCTTTGCAGCTTCTCATGTACCTCACCTGCACTTTGGACTGGCCACTGGCCTTGCTGTTCACTGCTGTTTGCCCCTTGCCTGTGCAGCTTCTCATGTACCTCACCTGCACTTTGGACTGGCCACTGGCCTTGCTGTTCACTGCTGTTTGCCCCTTGCCTGTGCAGCTTCTCATGTACCTCACCTGCACTTTGGACTGGCCACTGGCCTTGCTGTTCACTGCTGTTTGCCCCTTGCCTGTGCAGCTTCTCATGTACCTCACCTGCACTTTTGGACTGGCCACTGGCCTTGCTGTTCACTGCTGTTTGTCCCTTGCCTGTGCAGCTTCTCATGTACCTCACCTGCACTTTGGACTGGCAACTGGCCTTGCTCTTGTCTAAATTTTGCTGCATAACGGTGTGAAATGTAAATAGAATAGAAATTTACTCCTGTTGTCTGCCTTGTCAGTATCCTTGCTAACTAAAGGGTTACTGTGTGGGTATGGTTTACTGTGACACATGCTCTATATGCCACTTCAACATTGCCAATGTCTTGTTTCCTCTGATCATGTTGTTTCAACTTTGGTGTCCCAGACTTGTCCATCTGTGTGTGTTGGCTTAGATGTAGGTGTGTTTGCTGTGGACTGTTTAACTTCCTGGGTGTGTTGTTGTCTGTGTGATGTTTAGATTGTTGTTGTGTGTGTTCATGGTGTGTCACTCATCTCTGTTTGTAACTGGTATGTCTGTTGTGCACACACTGCTTGGTGTGCATGCAGTGCTGTGAGTGTATGTTGCCTTGTCCTTGCCTGTTGTGCACCCCTGATGTTTAGCTGTTGTAGCATGTTGATATCTTTGCATGTGCATTTGTTATGTCTGATGTGGCTGTGTGCAGTGTTTGTGTTGTGTTGTCTCATGCAGTTGACAGATGCTCTGTGTGTGGTGTTCTATTTGCCTGTCAGTGTGTGTGTTTTGTTGTTGTGTTTGATTCAGATGTGTGTTGCCATTGTGGTGTGCCTTACTTGTGTGTCTGTCACATGGACTGAGGTCTATTGTAGTTCCCGTGCTTGTTTTATGTGCATCCTTGGTGTTTTCTCCTGTCATATTTGATGTGTCTCTTGTCATTGTTGTGCATGTGCAGGCATGTGGTACACTATGACACCATTTTTAGTTGATGGGTGGTGTGGTATGTCTGTCTGTGTGTCATTGTAGGCCCCTTTCTCCCTGTTTGTCTCCATTATTGTTTTGTGTGGATGCACTTCTTATATGTGTTGTGGTATGTTGTCTGTGCATTTTTCCTGACTGATGGGGTTGTGTACTCCTGTTGTGTCTGTGCTCCCATTGAATTTGCACTGTTTAGCTGCACAGGTCTTGTCTGTTATTGTAGTAGTTCTGTGTGTGTGTTTTGATTGAGTTCTGTGTTTGACTGTTGTTTTTGTGCATACAGTGGTTCTGCCATCCCTGTGTGTGTGTGTGTGATGTTTGTGGATACCCCCCAGGGGGTGTGTTTCCTTGTCAGTGTATTGACTGGACATTATTGGCAAGCTTCTGTGTGTTTGTCACTGGTGTTGTGTGCTGCAGGTGTGATGGGTGTGGGGGTTGTGTGGAGGTTCATACTTGTGTTTGACAGTCATGGAGTGTTGCAATGGGCCCTGTGTGTTATGCTGCTGACATACTCCTGTGATGTATTTGGATGCAGATGTGTGGCTGCTCAGTGTGAGACTTACTACCCTTCCTTTCATCCCTGTGCCTATACATGGGTTGCCTTGCTGTCTCCCTGAGTTGTTGCAGTGAGGTGACTGTGGTTTGACTTCACTCACTGTGACTGCCATGTGTGATTTGTTGAGCTGGGGTTGTTGTTATATGTTCCTTCCCTTGCATGTGATGTACACTTTCTTGGTGTTCAGGTCCTTGCCATTCCATTTGTGTGCACCTCACTTTAGGTTTCCTATTTGTTGTCCTCCATTGCTGCTGGCCTGTGGTCTATGTTTGTTGCTGTGTGTCAGTGTGGGGTATGTCTGTGTTACTTGGCAGGCTGTGTGTCCATTGGAGTGTTTGTTCATTGTCTGTGTGTGTTTATTTTGTGCTTGGACTCAGTTTACTTGCCATGAGTGTGGTGTTGTTGTGGTGTATGGGTTCCCCTGGCCCTGTGCTTCTACTCTGTGTGTTACTCTGCAGCCACTCCTGATGAGGCTGTCTCCCTAGTTGTTTGTTGTGTGGTGCAGTGTGTGTGTTCACCTGGCTGGTTATTGGGCATGTGTGGGCACAGGAGGGTCACGTGGCATGTCCCTTCATGTTGTGGGTGGGCCTAGTGTGTGGAGTGTGGAGGTGTTGCCCTGTGTACTTTGTGCACTGCCCATGCCTTGCGCTGGCCCAGCCTACTGCATTGTGCGCATTCTTTAACGCGGATTCACCGCTGCGGTCACGTGACCTGGACATTATTTCGAGATCGCGGACATGGTGACCGGGATGAGGAGGGGTGGACTAGTGGCAGGTAGGACATGTGTGGCTATACCTGTGGTTGTGTTCCTGTCCCCACCAGGGTGTCTGGTGGGGTCAGGGACCTTACATCAGCCATGGGGTTGTGGGTTGTGTTTGTGTGCAGAGTTGTGTGCTCGTGTACCTGCGGCGGCGTCTGCCACGGTCCATGGCTTGCTGGAGGTGTATCATGTACAGCGCCGGGAAGACGTGTAGTGCCGGGTCCATGGCGGTCGGCTCCGGTATTCTTTTTTGCGCTCCGCTGTGGTGGTTCCGCCTGCTCAGATTGGCCTGTTTCTCCGCTGCGTTGTGCCTGGCTTTTTGGCGCATCCTAATTTGGACGGCGGGAGGGACGTCATTCCGCAAGGCGGTGGCTCTTGATTGGTTGTCTCTGCCGCGGGCGCGTTTTGATGACGGTCCACGTGTTTGACCATTGTAATATGGCAGATGGGTGCACCGCTGCTCACGGGCGGAAAACAGCGTTTTATCCCACCGCCAGCATCGCGGAGGTGCATCCGCCAGTCATCGTAATGGACCCCTTTGTTCTTTTTTTATTGATTGTATTAGTTTGTGTAGTGTTGGTTGCCCTCTCCCTATTGTGGCCTGGAAGGCATTATGCCATCCTTCTACCGCGTTATTAGTTTTTGCTTTTTGTGCAATAGTGCTGGCGCAGACATTCCACCAGGGAATTTGGAATTTTGGTTGTCTACGGTGACCTGAACGATGCAACCTCCCCACCCAGGTGTCCTCAAAGTAATCTAACAAGGGACTTAGGGGCCTATTAGGATGGCGGGCGGACGAAAGTCCGCCCGCCACCCTAGCGGTGCTGGGACCGGCTGCCAGTGGTGCGGCGGTCCTGCACCGGCAATTAGGATGCCACCGCCACGGTGGCGGTGGCATGCCCCATCCAAAACATTGTGGCGGGCGGTGCTCACAGCACCGCCCGCCACAATGCCATGGCTGCACCTTGTGCACTTGCATGCACAACTTGGCAGGCACCGCGCGGTGCCTGCCACGTTGCGCATGCAAATGCTATGGTACCCCCCATGTGCACCCCCCACACCCCAACACCCTGGGGGCCCGCAACGGGCCCCCAAATGCAGGATCCCATGGAAAGGCTGCTCTCCGCCTGTATGCTAATATGGATAGCGGTGTCTTCCAGACACCACCACCATATCCAGCCCCTTTTCCGCCCGGTCGACCGCCGGAAAACCGACGGACGGTCTTTCCGTCTGCCTGGGTCCCCCCCACCATAGTAATATGGCGGGGAGGAAATGGGTGGCGGGCGGTGTATAATGGCGGGCGGATCGCCACCGTCATACGGGCGGTGGCGATCCGCCCGACATTATAATGAGCCCCTTAATTTTGTTTCATTAATGCGGTAGAAAGGACTATTTATTAACAAGTTATAATAATTTGTTACTTCTGTTGTTGGCACGTATGCTAGTGCAATCAATTTTTTTATTTGATATGCAAAGTTGCTGTTAGTAGAGTACTCTATACTTAAGGTAGATTTTTGGAGGTGTCTCCACATACTTTGATTAAAGTGGTAGTAACACCCTTGAATTGCAGTATGTGGGTATATTTTAAGAATAGCTTGAATCATAGCTAGTTCAAAATCTATTATTATCCTTTGGGGAAAATAATTATCAGTTAATTCTTTTATTGTTGTTAATAGTTCAATATAGGTGGGATTATTTTTATTTGGCAGCAATGCATAAATGAAGGGAATATTAGTTTCCTGAAATTCACCATGAATGGTGTAAAGTTGGTAAAATGGTTTTGGACACATTTTAAAAGTTCCGTCCATCACCCATGTGTCACAGTGTTTCAATTTTTGAAAGTTATTATTCGTTGCAAAAACAAGAATTCTTTTATCTTTACTTTGGTTGTCATATATCAAGAATTTGTCCTCTTTGTGGGTAATAGTATATTCAGGCAGTATTTCAATTTCTTGAAAGGTTTGGGGGGTGGGTGGAGTTGAATCGGAAGCTCTTTTAGTTTTAGCGATTAATTGTTTCTGGTTGGGGATAGAGGGCAATTGTCCTGTGACATGTTCTGGTACTTTTGTCAACACATTTTTCAAGATTTCAGTGCTTGTCTGTTGGGAGCCTGTGTTTGCTTCTCGAATTGTATTTAAACAGTTGGGATAAGGAAAAAGGAAAAGAGTTAGTCCTGAGGAAGGTGGCATTATTATTTACTGCTACACCGAAACGCGTCGACGCATAAGATCATTGTTAAATTTGGGAAGAGACAGCGATCAATCAAAGACAGGGAAGGTTTTCTCCCCTGCAGGGTGCTGCCTTCGATAAATCTCAGATTAACAGCCCAAAGACAAAATGTACTGTCTCATGTAAAAAAATTCCTGCCCAGGGGATTGTGTTTTTTTATGAATTGTGTATTATCGTGATGGTTTATATGGTTTTTATGTAACTTTTTAATATTGTTCATGAAGGTATTTGTTTTTAACTAATGTTTGATAAAATGTATTAAATAATTGCATAAGTGCACACACATTTTGAGTAGAGCTTCTATATTTATGTTTGAGAGTGAGGTATGGGTGTTGAATTGGTGGCATTAATGCTTATGAATTGAGTGACAATTCCAGAGGGTAAATTTGTTTTCTAACTATCTAGTTACTAGGTGCTCTGTCCCTTTGGAACATTAGAGCCCCTCTCCTTGTTTACAAAGAATTAGATAAGGTACTTAATCACATTTGCATTTTTTTTTTTTGCTGTTGTTGTTAGCAAGTTTACTTTTGATTTAAAAAGAAGAGAACATTTAATTGATTTAGGTAGTTAAGTTAAGGAGGTTGAGGCATTTATAATAATAAAATAATGCTTTTTCTTACCTGTGTTGTAATATAATCTGTGATAGTAGTTTTTGTAGATCTTCTTTCTCTCTCTCTCCAGCAAAGTAACGCTCTCCCTCCGTGTTTGGCCTATAAACGGTATTTTTTTTAAGTTAATTCTTAGTTTTTATAGTGTTTAGTTAATTACTTCTCAATTTTTATTGGTTTTGTGCTCTTTTAGTTTAAAATCATTGGTTGAGATACGTTTTTGAATTTTGTAGCAGTTACTTTTTAATTAGGTAAATATGTGTTGTTTGATGTTTATAATATATTATTTGTTGTAGTTATATTAAAATATTTGTTAATAATTTTACTTTATAACGTTAATAATTGTTGTATATTATATATATGTCAATAATTATGTGTTAGTGAGTATATTTATTGTTTTTTATGAATTTATATATTTATTAGGGTTTTTATAATTGTTTTATATTTGTTTTAAATATATATTAATTTTATATATGTTGGTATTATTTAATATTATTTGTTTTAATATATTACATTATTATATAGTTGTAAGGAGTGTTTATTTAAAGTTGAATAGTATTATCGATATTTTTTGTATAAGTTATAATTATATTTGTAAGTCGATATTAGTGTTATCGATATTTTTGTTGTGTCTCTTTATAATTTGAATTTTTCGATATTTTTGTTATCGATATGTTTGTAGTCGATATTTTTGTTCACAATATTTATTACGGCGATATTTAAATATCGATATTTGTGGAAAATCTTGTTTATGTATAGGATGGCGATATTTTTTGTATCCGATATTTTCACATCGATATTTTTGTATGTCGGTGTTTTTGTGATCGATATTTTAACAGTGATCCGTTTGTCACTACCAGGACACACAAAACCTAAAAGTGCATGTCCTACCTTTTACTTACACAGCACCCTGCCCTATGGGCTACCTAGGACCTACCTAGTGGTGACTTGTGAGGATTAAAAATGGAGTTTAAGGCTTGGCAAGTAGTTTTAAATGCCAAGTCAAAGTGGCAGTAAACTGAACACACAGGTTCAGGGGAAGACAACCCTAAGGATGACAATTCTAACACCTGTTGTGAGCTAAAGAGTGGTGAGGTAGGCAGAGTATGCAACAAAGGAAAATAAAGTGATCAAAACTGACTCTAGGGCAGGAGTATAACTTTATCCCTGCGTGCCTGGGCTAGGGTTAAAATGGAGGAAAGGGTTACTGCAGTGATAGAGTCACCCTGCTATAATGTGTCACTAAGTGTATGTCAACATGTTTCTGCCACCTATACCCTCAGAAGAGTTGTGTAGGTATTCAACAGGACCTCTTACTAACGCCCCTGCTCAAACAAGGGTGCTCAAAGTAAAGTTAGCATTCACAGACAAAAAGACATAAAAAGCATAACCAGACAGGGATCCATAGTGGGAGTCAAGGAGGGATCCACTGTAAGTCAACCTGTAGAGGGATACAAAGACAGACCAGTAGCACATTAAAATTTGTGCCACAGTGTCTCCAAATAGTGGTGAACATTGAGCACCAAATAGGATGCATCAGTCGTGGCATAAGACATATTGCACCCATACTGAAAAAGGGGATGGCAGCACAAATAAACCTCGTACAAATCAGACTTGGTGGAAGTGATGTAGGAGTTTTCGTAAATAGTCCAGGAGGGAACTACATTTTGCAGGTAGAGACGTATGATTATGACCAACAGAGGTAAATTAAGTAAGCACAACGCCCGACGATTGCGGGTAAGCTTGAAATTGTTGGATGAATGCCACATTCAAATGTGTTTTCACTGTAACGTGATCTTCTATGTTTCACCACACTATGGGAGGGAAGGGCACCCATATTGAAGCTTTGCCTAAGTTATATACAGTTCCAGCACTATTATAGGCAGACCAATTTCTTGATCAATGCCATCATGAACTCTGTCCTGGAGACGGCAAAAACGTTCTCCCTACTGTTCAGAGCAACATCATTGTCAAAGCAGGGGAGGGAGCAGGGCAGGGATCTCTGTCTTTGCTTCTCGTTTTGGATCTGTCAGCATTATTCTGCACCTTGTGCACAGCATCCATGTTAATCTCATAAGTGCAGCAACTGGATCCTCAGCTCCTTGGCTTCCGATTTTGTCTGATTCAAAACATGTTTTTCTCAAACACAGACACACATAAAATTTCTATTCCTTATGGGACAACTTCATAAGGGTAATTTCTACTTTCACTCATATCTCGATGATACACAAATCTATTTTTTTGTTTCTTGCCCTCAAAACCCTTTTGTTGGGACCTATACTAGCTTGAATCTCCTGAAGGACTGGGTGGATTAGCCATCAAAATACAATGAACCATTATAATCAAAGGGGTGACCCAACAAAAAGTCCTTGGACCTGGGTGTCGATTGATACAAAAAACAATGGTCCTGGACCAATCTCTCAAAGATAATTGCTTTTTCAACACTAATCACTCAACAATTTTGAGCATCCAAATAGTCAGCTCACGGTTGCATGAAACTAATTTAATTCAAGGATATAAGATGTGCAACAACCAATGATTTCAAAAAGGCATGTATTTATTATTTAAAAACAATTAATTGAAAAACCGAAAGGGTCAGAAGGAGGAGTAAAGGGTTGCTCCAAACGGAACGTGCAGAAAAGGTGCTCAAGTGTATAGAATTGAAAGGAAATTCAGAGGGGAAAGGAATTCCCAAAGGAAATGTGAACAAAGTATACAAATATTGCACTGTGTTTGGCCAGGTTATGAAGACTGTTTATTTGTTATCATTCCCATATATAGGGGTCTATTACGATGGCGGTCGGATGACCACCACCGGGCCGGCGGTGGCACCCGCCGTACCGGTGGTGGACATCCGCCCGCCATCGCAACCAGGAAAACCGCAAGTCACATTAGGATGGCGGTGGTGACCGCGGCGGTGGGAAATTCCGACCGCCGCTTTACCGCTGGTTGCCATCCGCACTCCTGCCTGGTGGACGGAGCAGGACCGGGATGATGGTGGCGGTGCAGAGCAGGCTCCGCCGGCAGGATTATGATGCCGTGGGTAGCCAGCCTTTCCTCAGCGGTCAGACCGCCATTGAAAGGCATGCGGTGAATGCCTTCCGGGGGCCCGTTGTGGGCCCCCAATGTTTTGGGGGGGTGTGGGTGCACTGGGGGGTTACCCTTGGTCCCCCCCACATTTCCCTGTACCAGGTGGCAGGCACTGTGCAGTGCCTGCCACGCAGTGCAGGGAAATGCAGGACATGCTCCTTTTGACATTGCGGCGGTGCTGCGTGCATCAGCAACTGCGCAATGTTAAAGCCTGCGATCCGACTGCAGCGGTCGGATTTCGAGCATGGAACATCGTAATACGACCGGCGGTTATGTCGCGGGCCTTGCGGGCGGTCTTTTCCCGCTACCATGACGGTCGGGGAGGTTTTCCGACCGCCATCGTAATAGGCCCCATAGTTTTGTAAATATATGCCCCTTGATTTCCTTTGGGAATTCCTTTCCCCTCTGAATTTCCTTTCAATTCTATACACTTGAGCATCTTTTCTGCAAGTTCCGTTTGGAGCAACCCTTTACCCTCCTTCTGACCCTTTCGGTTTTTCAATTCATTGTTTTTAAATAATAAATACATGCCTTTTTGAAATCATTAGTTGTTGCACATCTTATATCCTTGAATGAAATTGGTTTCATGCAACCGTGAGCTGACTATTTGGATGCTCAAAATTGTTGAGTGATTAGTGTTGAAAAAAGCTATTATCATCAAAATACAATGGGCATTATTCAAAAAGACATTTGTGGTCCCAAATTCAACTTTGGAGTGCATATGGCATGATTCACACGTGCAGATTCATGCGTGCAATTCATAAAATTTGAATTTACATTTGTAAATAGATGTACTCACATGTAATAATACACCGATATGATGCATTTGACATGAGATTCTATCTGCTTTCTAAAGTCAGGCATTCTAAGGTGGGAAAGCATTGCTAAATAGGTGAACACTGGCAAACATAAATTTGTGTATACACATAAACTATTGCCGGCTAAATTCCTAGCCTGGATATGGTTGGATATTTACTCCTGTCAAGGGCAGATGGGAAAAATTGTATTTTCACATTAGCAAATATTCATGTTTGTATTTACTCTTAAGAAAATCAAATTCACAAGAAAAATCCAGGAGAGCTCTTGGGAGAAAGGGAACTCATTTGAGACACCAGAGAGGTTTATATTGCATCTTATTTTTTTTTTAACCACTTAAGTGCGGTTGTCAGTCAATGGCTGATGCCTGCACTCCCTACTTAATGCGTCTGTTGGCCATTGGATGACACTGAGAATGTGTATAAAGGACCCTCTGATGCACCAGAGGGATTCCTTTATTTAATTTTTAGCTTGGGGTACTTGTGAAGAGCTTCCTAGGCAGCCCGAGGCTTTTTTCTTTCTTATAATTATGATCAGTGCACAAGGCACGCTGACATCATTACTGTAAAGTGACAGTAAAACAAGCCGATGGGCTTATCTCAGCCCCTTGAGCACTGATTGAGGTGGGGGAAGCACCATTGTAAAGGGGAGAATCTGCTCAGTGAATTCCTGCTATGGGATAGCCACATGTGAGCAATCCCTAAGCAGAGATCCACCCACTAGACACCAGGGATATGGCCCCTTAGGCAGGGGCCAGCGCTTCCTCACCACCCCCCTAAACAATTTCAGTCTTTCTGCCCCTTCAGATGGCTGATGGACGTGATTACCTCCAATCTGCCAGAAATCCCTGTAGACACCAGGGAGATTTTGATAAAAAACATCATAGAGATTGAGGCTGCCTACCATAGTCATGGCCATTCCCCCACCACCAGAAAGGAGTGAAACAGTCTTTCTGCCTCCCCTGAGGAGCAAATGGGGTGATTACCCCCAATCTGCCTCTCCGGGTGTGCAGAAAGTCCACTGGACACCGAGGATAAATTGTTGAAAGAAAACATAAGAGTGGGGGCTGCCCACCATGGGCATGGCCATGCCCCCACCCCAAAAAGGCAGACAGTCTATCTGCTCCCACAGAATGTGGGAGGGGACAGTTGTCCCCAATCTGCCTCCCCCCCAAGGGGGCAGAAAGACCACTAGTCAACAGGGACTTCAGAATGGCACCAAAACAAACAAAAGGATATGATGGCCTGCCCTGGCATGAGGCAGTACCCCCGCCCTAGTAGGGGCAATTGTGTCTTTCTGACCCCATTGGGGGCTGATTGGAGGCCTTTTGCATTGGGGAGGTTACCCCAAATCTGCCCCATGGGGGTGTAGAAAGCCTACTAGATATCAGGGATTTTGCATGTTGGGCAAAAGACAGAGGTGCTGGCGTTACACTCTGGCATTCCCCTAACCCAAAAGGGACAAACCAATCTTTCTGCCTCCCCAAGGGCAGACAGAGGGTTTGCCCCAATTTGGTCCTAGGGGAGAAGAAAGCTCACTAGACATCAAGGATTTCAAAATGGCAGTGAAACAAACCAAAGGATAGGGTGGCCTATGCTGGCATTGAGCCAAACCCCTGTCCCATTAGGAGCAATAGTGTCTTTTGCCCCCCCTGTGGGTAGATTGGAGGCTTGTCCTAATTGACAATTTTGCTTGCATTTCTGTGATCTAATTTCCAGAATACACAGGGACCCACAAAATTCCACTGCCCTGCATTCCCTATTACCCTTTTGTATGGGTGGGCATAACATCCACAACTAGAAAAAACTCAAACCGTAATGTGGAGATATCAACATTTCCTGTCAAAAACTAACCTGATTTGGCAATGAGAATAGCAGAGTTAGCCAGGCCCGGGCTCGGGCTCGGGCACTGACTAGGAAAACCTATAAACCCACACATTTATGAGAACTAGACACTGGGGGAGTCCAGGGTGATGTGCTTTGCATGGATCCCATGACGTGTTCTTACCACAATACCCTGCAACCCTCAAACTTTCCATAAAATCACAAATTTTCCTTTGACTGTCTGTGACGTATTCTTCCAGAATCTATTACCTCACCCCACACCGCTTACACAAGATTTTTAAGGGAGTAATTCCAGGGTGCCCTAAATCTGGTCATGATGATGCAACCTTTATTCACATGGTGTGGGAATGCCCGCCATTGCTTTTGACATGGGGTCAGGTTATGACACATATATCAGAGATTATTGATGTGCAACTGCCGGCTGATCCCCTGGTCTGCCTGCTAGGTATCACAAATGCACAAGGCATACTAAGTATTTTCTAAAATTAGCAGACCTGGCAATGGACCTTTTCAAGTGCCTCATAGCGATGTCTTGGAAAGATCTGTACCCCCCTTCGGTAGACTGTTGGCTCCAAGTGGTGCTGAAATTGGTGTCGGCTGAGGCTGATGTTCTGGTGAGGGAAGCTCGTGTACAAGGAAGGGCTGGGGCTGTCACCCTCTGGGATACCTATGTACTTAAGCTGGGGGAAAAGGTAGATGCCTCCTTATGATCTTTTTCCATCCTATTCCCCCTCCACGCTCGACAATTAAACAGGTGGGAGTTTGCTGTTCCACACTTGACCACATCAAGATGCTTCCGCTGACTGCCCCCTCATGACGCATAACCCCAACTTTATTATTAGCTCCTATGTTATGCCATGATAGCCCCTTGCTGCCCAGTTTTGTTGTTATTTGTTTTAGATTATGTACTTTATTGGTCATTACTGTTGCATAAACACGAGCAGTGGAGTGAGGTGATATGTACTTGTAATTTTTTTTTTCCCTCCCTTGCAAAGGAGATAAACTTGTTGCTTGTGTCTTCTGGACTTTACCTCCTACAGATGTTCCCCAGGAGATGCCTTAACTTTTCTATGGTGTTCGGCTGAGACTTTATTATTGTGTGTGTTGTTAAGACAGACATGTCTGTAACATTCTCCCGAGACCCTGACTATTGTTGCTCTTCTATAAACGTAAAATGCCAATAAAAAACTATTTAAAAAAAACAATAATAATCTTCCAAAATCTACAGGGAACCATACAATTCCTATCACCCAGTGTCTCCCTCCTGATCAAATCGCTACCCTACTTGTGTGACTGGGCCTAGTGACCACAACAGGAACGGATCAAACCAAGGTCAATGGAATTCCCACAGTGGCACTTCCATTGACTTTGGTTTGATCTGTTCCTTTCGCGGGCACTAGGCTCAGCCAAACAAGTGGAGCAGAGTTTTTATCTCAACAAGCGGGGAATGCTGAGTGGTAAGAATTGTGTAGATTCCTTCTGATTTCGGACGTTTTCATCACAGAAATGGAAGGAAAATGCGTAATTTTAGCTGAAATTTGAGGTTTGCAGGGCATTGTGGGTAGGAAAACCTTATGGTATTCACACACGGCAGACTACTATGAAATCCCCTGGTGTCTAGTTTTCATAAATTCCTGTGGTTGGTAGGTTTCAATGGGTGATGTCCCAGCACAGCCTCAAATACCACAGCTGCCCCCTATCACTGATCTCTCCACTTAGTACTTTAGGGCCTTTTGTTTGGTGGTCTCTTAGCCAAGAGCCCCCATCACTCATTACACTTGGAAGCACTTTGTTGGGGTCCTATCAGGTCTATACACTATTTTGATTGAGCACTACTTTTCTGATGCCACTTTGAAATCGCTACGTATCTGGTAGGAAGCACAACTTAACATGAAATTCCTTGAGGATGAGTGGAAAACACCATTGGTAGATTATAGTAAAAAGGTAAGAGAGGCGCAACTTAAAAATAGCTATTTAATGGTCCTTCATTGTTGGCATTTGTCTCTGCGAAATTATGCACTGCTCCTCTCAGTGTTGACTTTCATTGCTGGAGATATGGAGATCAAGACTGTGACATTGTTCATGTGATTTGGGAATGCATCAAGATCCAAGGTTTTTGGACAGACCTGGAACCTTCTGAAAGAGGAGCTTCAGGTGTCTAGGCTGACTGCCTGTCTGGATCTGTAACATGATACCTCCGGCATACAACATGTTAACAGGTGGCTCTCAACAGCCTTAGGTGTAGCCAAAATTACAATTCTCCATTTCTGGAGGTCGTCAGGTGTCCCCTCCTTTCATACTTGGCTTGAGAGTATGTACGAAGAACCACTTTTTTAGAGACTAATTTATAAGCTGAATGATAACTTGCAGGTTTTTGAAGGAGGTTTTCGAAGGCTCCTTTCTCGGACATTGAGGATATTACCTGGATTACTGATTGTAAATTAATAGAGAAATGCAACACAAAAGAGGATGTCACTTTCCCAACCTCTAAAAGGAGCATTTTTGGCACTTTATTTCACCCTCAATGCTCCTGGAGTCTAGAGTCAGTCATGTGAAACTTATCTAAGCATATTTATCTTGGCATAATGCACTGTCTCCACCTGCATGCCCTATTTTTTGATGATTGACATACGGGTGCATGGGGTTAATGAACTTCCCAGTAACCCAGGTGCCACAACTGTTGAGGTGAGCAGGATCAGAGATGAGTTTTATATGATCCTTAGTTATAGGGTGCTCTTTTCTCTCTTTCTCTTCCTATAATTCGCCAATCCTTTCCTTCTTTTTTCACAGTCATATCTTAGAAATGTCTTATAACTCTAGAATGAGCCTACAGTTCTCTATTTTATTATAGGTTTATTGTCACTGGTTTCACCTGGGGGCAACATGGCATGAATATTGTACGAATGCTGTAATAATAGTTGTTGTTAATGTTCTGGAATTTCATACTGCAACTGCTTTCAGTCACTTTGTTGTATACCTAAATTACAAGTTCTAAATGAATAAGGAACTGTGACTCACAAGTGGGATGGCGTTGTTATTGGGAGATGTGTGGGGATTCTGGGTAGTACAATTTGAGGATCCCCACAGATTCCAGAACTTTCCTGCACAGATATGTGTGTAGAAAATGTGTTTTTTAACCAACGTTTGAGGTTTGCAAGGGCTTCTGGGTCAGACAGCCTGGTGAGAGCCATGCAAGTACCACCATCCTGGATTTTTCTGGGTGTCTAGTTTTCATAAACATACAAGTTTGCTAGGTTTCCCTAGGTGCCAGCTGAACTAGGGCCCAAAATCCACAGCTCCCCACATTGTATAGAAAGGGTATGTTTGTAGTGGAAGAATGTGATGTATCCATGTTGGATTTTGGGCACTTTACTGTCGCAGGCACTAACTCTCACACAAGTGAGGTCCCGCTTTTATTGTGAGACTTGGGGGAATGCTGGGTGGCTCCCACACATTACAGAAGTTTTCCTCATAGAAATGAGGAAAATATGTGTTTGAGGTTTGCAAAGGCTTCTGGGATAGAACACCTGGTGAGAGCTATCCATGTCACCCCACGCTGGATTCCACTAGGTATCTAGTTTTCAAAAATATGTGGGTTTGCTAGGTTTTCCTAGGAGCCAGCTAAGCTAGGGCCCAAAATCCACAGCTACTCACTTTGCAAAAAAGGCTCAGTTTTCAGTGGAAAAATGTGATGTGTATATGCTGTGTTTTGGACCATTTCCTGTCATAGGCGCTAGGCATACCCACACAGGTGAAGTACCATTTTTATTGGGAGATTTGGGGAATGCTGTGTAGTAGGGCATTTGTGGCTCCCCACAGATGCCAGATGGTTTTCTTCACAGACATGTGAGGAAAATGTGTGTTTTTTGTCTAAGTTTGAGGTTTGCAGAGGCTTTTGGGTAAGTTCACCCCACCCTGGATTACGCTAGGGGTCTAGTTTTAAAAAATGTGCTGGTTTGCTAGGTTTCCTTAGGTTTCAGCTGAGCCCAGGGCTCAACATCCACAGGAGAAATGTGATGTGTCTATGTTGGGTTTTGGTACCCTTTCCCATCTCAGGCACTAGGCTTACCCACACAAGTTAGGTACTACTTTTATTGGGAGACTGCTGAGTGGTAGGAAATTTGTGACTCTCCACATATTCCAAATGTTTTCCTTACAGAAATGTGAGGAACATGTGTGTTTCTAGTCAAGGTCTGAGATTTGCAAGAACTTCTGGGTAAGAAAAGAAAACTTCAGGTAAGCCATGCAAACCACCCCAGCCTGGATTCTGCTAGGTGTCTAGTTTTGAAAAATGTGCATGTTTGCTAGGTGAGCTAGAGTCCAAACTCTGCAGCTACCCACATTGCAGAAACTGGGTCAGTTTTCAGTGGAAAAATGTGTTGTGACCATATTGCGTTTTGGGCCCTTTCCTGTCACAGACACTAGGCCCACACACAAGTGTGGTATCATTTTTTTTAATACTTTTATTTATCAATTTTCAAACATATAACGTATTGTTCACAGAGGCAGCTAGAAGGAGTATATAAGTGCATATAATGTATACAAGACAGTACAGCACAGGAATAGAATCATTCAGTATATATCCCCTACATTCCCTATCCCGTCAATATCAGTGCAGTAAGACAAATATAGCAATCAGGTTAATACACATCAGGGGAGGACATCAAATAGGCTGTAATCCGGATCCAAATGTCATTTGGGCGTGATAATGTAGGTAATTCCTCAGCAAAGAGCTCCAGCTGCTCTTTGCATTATACCATGTTTTTAATCCAGTGTTTTAACTTGGGTGTGCATTTTTGCCCCCCAGTTCATAGCTACTCTCTGCTTTGCAAGTAATAATGATACCGCCACAAACCATCGATGAGCGGGTTGGAGTGGCTTAATATGACCTAGAGGCCACAGTTGTGGGTTATGTGGCACCAACTCTGACACCATAGTTGTGAGTACATTTTTTATCTCAGTCAAAAAATGGTTAACTTGGGGGCATGACAAGGCTAGATGAAGAAAATCAGCTTGTTCTGCTTTGCACCTGGAGAAATTTGTATCTGCTTATAGCCCATATTTGAACAGCTTGGCTGGTGTGTGATATATTTGTTGGAGATGTTTGAAGTGTATAATGCAGATATTGCAGTTGCAAGTGAGCATACCAGTGAGCGTAAAACAGAAGCCCCATACCTCTACAGTGAGGGGTGTATCTTATAGGTGTCCTTGTTTTGTGTTAAAATGGCTGTGAGCAGAAGGAGGTGTGCATCATCTGATTCGACTGCCAAATGTGGAACATATTCATAGGGGTTGTATCAATAGTGTGCAAAGTGTGCTTGGGCACAGAGGTAATACAGATATAGCTCCGGGCCCCAAAGCCACCTGCGGTACCATTTTTATCAGCAGATGTGGAAACGCAGCATAGTCAAACAATATGTTATTAACAATTGGATGTCCATGTATTTGTGCCTTCCAAGTGTAAGTCAGTCTGTAAGAAAGAAGTCTTTTTGAAAAATGCCCTCTGAATCACATGCATGTGTGGGTACCCACACATTCAGAGATGTACAAAAATCCACTGCTCCTAAACTCAGTATCTGATATACATTTCAGTAATACATATGTTTCCTTCACTCCCATTTTTCACTCTTCACCATATCAATTGCTCTATTCTTGATACACAATAAAGAAAACATTGTAAGGTGCAACTCAGTTGTTGGCTCTGGGTACCTCTGGTTTTTGAACAACCTACAAACCCTATCTATCCCCACAACCAGAATAATCTAGTGGCTGAAATGGTATGTTGGTTTTGTAAGTTGGCCATCATCACAAGAAGTTACAGATGAAAACGTTATCACAAATGACCATTTTTCCAACTAATTTTAATATTTTTTTACTTCAACAGTTTCTTTAGGAAGCCCTGAGAGATCGACAGAAATTACCCCTTGCTGAATTCAAACTGCTGCCTATATTTCAGAAATGTACTGATTTCTGAGATCAACCATGGGTTTCACACGGGTTTCCACCACAAACTGGCAAAGGTTGCAAGTACAACAATTGGGAAAAACTGGCTACCTCTTTGAAAAATGTGGTAAAAAAAAATAGGTTTTTTGATTCAGCTCTGTATGTTCCTGAAAGCTGGTAAGATGATGGCTTAGTTCAGTAAATCTTTTGTTGATGCCATTTTTAGTCAAAAACAGACACATTTTTGGGGAACACTTTTTCCTATTTTTCCCCCCAAAACTCAAAATTAACTATATTTTGGCTATTTTCTTGGTCACCTCCATGGAAATCCACAAACCATGGGTACCTTTAAAATCCCCGTGATGTTGGGAAACAAGTGTGCAAATTTGGCATTAATACCTTATCTGGAAAAAAAGTTATGGAGGTCCAAGCACAAAGTATCCCAAATAACCAAAATAGAGCTCAGCACTGCGGTGAAAAAGCTTGGCAGTTAAGGGGTTAAAAAGGGAACAACTGCCCAAACAAATCATGCTCTAATTGCATGTCCTCTTTAAGAGAGTAGTAGTATGAAATGCACTCTTTATAGCTTTCTATTATTTTTTGTGAAGGTTGGGCACACATCTCCTGTGAAAAAACATGGCACCTTAAGTATCAATACTTTTTCATCCTTGCGTAGGCTATGTGGGGGTGAAATGAAAATCGCAACGTATTTGCAGCTTTGCGGTTTGCAATGTCAATATTGTGGTTCTTTGCAACTCATAATGAAAAGGGGTGAGGTGAAGATGTTTTCCTATTTACTTGCAAGTCGCAAGGAAATGTGTCTCTAGTTCATAACCGCTCCTGCATTTGCAAAGCCTTGAAACTTCACCATCTGCACTTCCCGATGAGTAAACAGTTGCATAGTGTAAACTGCCCAATAGGGCAGCTAGGGCACTGGCGACAACAACTATAACAAACATTTGCAATGCAATCCGTCTCGCCTTTGGGACCTTATATGTATTTAGCTATGCAGCACATTAGCCTGGGTGCTGAAAGATCGACTGTTCTTTAACCCCTTCGATGCTCATGGCGAGGCTCAGCTCGTCATGCTCTGCGCTGATCGCGCTGTGCGCATGACGAGCTGAGCTCGTCACGACACACCCGCAATCGGAATGTCCAGCACCTGGGCGGAATTCCGATCGCGGCGAAGCGGTTAACATGGAGGGAAAGTAAACACCAAACTGCGTGACACACCAGGTATGGGGACAAATGGAGAGAAATATTGCCTTTCAGCGGGAAATGGTATAGTCCAAAGCTCTGATTTTAATATAAAATTAGGGACTTCGGTGGTCATATCACTGAAAATACAAGATATGAAAAAAATATTATTGTCTACGGGTGCTCGTGGAAGACAATTTCTATGGACTGGAATCTAGAGAATAAAAAAGTGATTCTGCTATTTTACTGACCTCTGCTGGTCGTTTTCTATCAAGACAGTTAAGCAGAGGCAGTTGAACAGAAAAAAACAGTCCCTAAGCGGAAGCAGACAAGTTCTAGGGCTGATCTCCAGAGCCCACAAAGTACATAACCATATAAGTATATACTACAAGAGGTCTCGAATGCTCGACCTAAAAAAGGGTAGATGGACTTTAAGGCAAAAGTGAAGATCTGACAGTCATGTGACCAGAGATACAACTCGACCAGGACGCATCGTTACTCGACCCCAACGACTGATTGAAGAAATAGAAAACAGACTGAAAGAGTCTCGGTGCCATTGTAACAAGTGGGGAGATATAGGACCCTGAGTTCACCCGATGACCTCAGGCACTGACCAGTCTCTAAGGAGGCCAGGGATACATGGGCCCGGGGCTGAGGAGAAAAGAGACAACTTGGCAACGGGGGGTTTATGCAAGCGTAATAAAACCAAATAAAGAGTCAACTTGGTACCTGGCCTCGTGTCTCTTTTATTCTCCTGGCGCACCGTCCAACCACAACACACACTAGGATACAGTGTGCAGCTCTTCTCAGCCGCAAACGCGGGCACCAATATCCGTATGAAGTACGAAGTACTTAAAGACACGCCCACAAAATAAACATTCCTGTCTCTAATGAACTCTTGCTTGATGGCCTTCTGAAGGAAAAGGAGAATTGATGAGAAGTAAGACTAAAAAGTATAAGGGGCATATCTACAAGGGCTGGCGATAAAATTATCGCCGCTTTAGCGTCCGTTTTCGGACGAATAGCGGCGATAATTTTATCGCCCTATTAGCAAGGACACGCTAACGCGTGAATCCATGCTACATCGCCCTTTCCCTTATCGCCCAGCTCTGCATCTCTAATGAGATGCAAAGTGGGCGTTCCTCCCCAGGATAACGGGAGAAATGTCGCTAGCGACATTTCTCCTATTATCAAGCCTCAGGCAAAGAAGCATAGCGACAAGAAAAGTAGCGATAACCTCAGTTATCGCTACTTCCTAACGCCTGCTTCAAGACTGACTTAGCCATGATATCCTATGGAAGGTGGATATCATGGCTAAGTATGTCTTTCCCTATCAGCAAGCTATCGCCAAAAGTTGTGCGATTATCGCTGGATTTCCAGCGATAATCGCACAGTTGGCAGCTTGCGCTCTGAATTTTATCGCTTTGGAGATAAGCGTTGCTGATAGCACGCTATCTCCGCGATAAAATTCAGAGTTGGCCGGCGATAATTATCCTCACGCTAAGAGCGCTGAGCGATAATTATCGCCAGCCCTTGTAGATATGCCCCTTAGTGCGGTTTGAAATGAAAGCGGCAGCAGCCTGATACGTAGGTTCGGGATGTAGCCGCTGGGCACGGTCCAGCGTGCTCGCCTACTACTTTTAATGAAAGTCAGCCGCTCGCAGAGACGGTCAGGGTGTGTTCCTTTGCCTCCCGACCATTTCTTAGAAAGGTTTGTCTGGATTGCTTGACGCATGCTTAGCGTTGCACAACATCTGGTTCCAGTCAGGTCGGTGCCATGGAAGTCCCATGATGTTTGAGGCGAAAGGCTGCTAATAAGTAGCTGTGCTTGTATGAGGAGGCAGAGGGCATCAGACACGCAGGAAGAAGGTGCTTAGATAAAAGCTCCTGCACTCGGTGTACTATAGCGCTTCCTAGCCGCAGCGCCGAGTGGGCTGCTGCGCGGTATTCTATCCTCCGTTGCATAATTATATTGGAACAGAGCATCGTCATTCTTCTGTTATGAAAGTGAGTATTGGCGCTTTCACTCTGTGCGTTTATCCCGTGCTGGGTTGTTGTGTTTTGTCTTTCTGTCATGATAACGTTGGTGCTTTCAGATCGCTTATGGCAGTGCCGTAAAATAGATATGTGGCTAGTTAGATGCCCTCTCCACGAAGCAGCGCCTTTCTAATGTGTACTTTAAGCGGACGTATGGCAGGTGTTAAGGTTTCTGTGACATTCTGTTGCGTTAAGTTTGAATATCACAAGGTGTCTTCCGCTGTTCACGACCTGTTGGTGTTGATGTTACTTCATTGTTCATTCAGCGCGGCTGATAGCTGCTCACGGCCTCTGGATGCCGTGTGGAAAGCGCCACGGAGCAGGTTCATCATGTTTATGGTCCGCCTACCACACAGCATTGGGACCTGCACATCTGAGGCGATCTGTTGAAATGCGTGCCTGCTAAGAACAGGGCAGGACAAGTAGCAAACCTTATGTTGGGGGTGGGGGGCGGAGATAGACTTTTTGCTGAAGCCTTCTTTCTAATCTGTAGATCGTACTCCTTTCCTCCATTTTAAACCCTTGGATCACATTACCTTACGCCGCTAGCTTGCAGGTGCAGAATGCACGGTGAATAGCTCACTGAGCACTCCAAGGAATGGGAGCTTTGTTCCACCAGCAAAAATGGCGCAGTTAGTGGCCAGACTGCAGGCACCTCCTTAGCAATGCACACACGGGGGTTGTTCCTTCTCGGTTCCTTCCCGAGGCCAAGCAAGAAAACTTTAGAAGGTCCGACCGATTCGCTTAAGGAAAATACAAACTCACCTGGCCTTCATCCAGGAAGACATAAAACATGGCTCAGCAAGCAGCAGACTCTAACATGATCTTGGACAGTCAAAAAAACACCACTGACAAGTCCGTCAGCATATAGATAGACCTACTTAATCCAATCTACAAGCCGCACCAAACAGCCACCATTGCCTTATAGCAACAAGGACTCCCAGCGGATTCTTCCAGGAGACCTCTAAGCTACCTGATTCTCCACACCGAGGATTGAAAGGAACAACATGATGTACTCTTTGTCCCACCTCGCGCGCCACTGTAACATTAGCACGCCTACTGACAGCAACAGGTTCAACACTACCGTGTGGCAGAATCTCAAGCAACCCTTCAGACATAGAACATACTTCAACCACACCTTCCCACCAAACATCCGGGTCCACCTGTGTGTGTTCCGGATAGTTTCGAGTGCTTCCCTGGCGGTAGTGGTGCGCTCTACAAATGTTGAATAACTGTCGCAGCCGCTTGAAATTCGGTTGTTTTGAAATATTTTTTTACATAATAATCTCACAAGGACTGATTGCAAAGTATACTACCTACCGAATTGTGTCCACACACTGAAACGACCTGTTTCTTTATGCCGCTCAGTGGTACTCCGGGCATTATCCCTGGAGGATGAAAGGCGGAGTCAGCCTGGTGGGATTTGAGTTTGTGACTATTGATTATCTTTTTACATGCACTCGCGTCGAACCGTAGCGCTACGAGGCAGATGTGACCGACAACACATGCTGATAGCGATGCATGCATGAACAGTTTTAGGATGCCGCAAGAAGTGAAATATAAGGGGCTCTCGCTTGAGGAATAACACTTTCTTATGGTTCAATTGTTTTCGGTGTGAATCTCATGGCACACGTTTTCTTGATGTGAAACTCGGTTGCCCAAAACGTGCACTAGAGCATGCCTTTTTATAAAATACGCTGCATGCCTTCAAGGCCACTATATGACGTATCTGGCGAACTCATGGTTTGGGAGATGCTGAGAGACTGGCCAGGGGAGCAAGAGCAGCCACTGCAGTGACAAACTAGAATTTCGCACACCAAGCATTTGAAGCGTGTTTACTCTCTTTCTGTTTGGCCAAGAAGAATGCAGTAAAACCAGAAGTAAATTTGTATTTCGGAGGGTAAAGGCAGCTTTTCAAGCTTTTGAACAATAAAAAACAAGCATTTGCAATGCAATAGGACTCGCATTTACGCGAGACCTATTGCATTGGAAACGGGAGTGCGGGGGGGGGGCGAGAAGTCACGGACTGCGGGAGGGGGCGGGGAGACAGGGAAGAAAATAGTGTTAGGAGTAAAGGGGCCAGTAGCCATGGAAGGATATTAATGACGACATGGCCATCATGAGGGGGGACTAACAAGCCTAAAACCAATCGGAAAGCAGCATTTCGGACCTAAGCCAATGAAAAAGATGGGCGGAGAGTGGGCGGAGCTGCCACAAAGCTTCCCCGCTGTACTGTATACTGCATGCCTTGCAAAGCGAGCAGTGCATGCGCTGCAACACTAGGCTCAACCTAAAAATATGGTGGGGCACTACGGCGCCAAACTCACCATACACTGCTCCCCCGAGTGTGCACGTCTCTGCTTGATCAGCGTCCACGAACAGGAAAGGGAAGGGAAGGACTTCCTTCCTGCTCAGTGGACACCAATACAACCAATCCTGGAGCTGCTCTCATGCTGAAAGCATCTCTAGGATTGATGGGAGCAGGCTAACCCAGCGCTCGTTTTGAGGCTGGGGGCCTGTGCGAGCAATCCCCTGGCTGTTTCACAGCATGTTAGGCTGACAGTAGCAATAGAGCCGGCCAACCCGACATACGCATGGCAGGGGCAGCTATAGTTCTGCAGTTGCAGAATTCAGCCCCGCCCGCTGTCCTGCTCCGCGACGTTTAAGTAAAATGGCATTGACATGCCATTTTCCCTATTCGCGAGTGCCTGCTGCGCTCGTAGCAGGCGGTGCGATGCTCCTCAGCTCAAACAGGTGAGCTACCCCTGAGCTAGGGGTATCGAGGAGAGCAGACAATGGTACCATGCATGGTCTCAGCGCTTTCCACTTATTGATGTGCCACTTTTTTGGTGACTTCTGCTCTTTATAGAACAGGGTTTTTAACACCTTCATATTCCAAATTGGGACGGAGAAGTGGAGCTCTGCTATCCCTCGTACACATGCAACTCTGCATTTGCAGCCATCACAAACATTTGCAGACGGCATCATGTGGTTTGATATTAATGTAGGAGTATTGCTGCGAATACTTGCGAATGACACCTTTGCACTTTACCCAATGGATACATTCAGCACAGCGGGGAAGTATGGCTGGGTCGCAACACAGATGCTTTTCAGGAAATGTGTGGTGTGAAAAATGCATTATCTCCATACAAAGCTCCAAATGTCAATCCTCAGTGCACCAGATTGCTGCAAATGTAAGGAAGTCAACCCTTATCAAAAATGTTATTATCTTTATTCTAAATGCCGTTTTCTGTTTTAACTTACTGACTGTGTATCAATTTTTATATCAGTTGAAAGAAGTATGGATTTTTCATGAGTAACTGCTCAAATGTATTTCCCGTGCTACATTTCCTCATATAAGATATGTCTTCTATTAATAGCGTTTTCCTAAACACATCAGCATTGCAGAGTTTCTTTGCAATAATTAGCCCTGGGACTTGCATCATGCAGGTTCATTTGTATCTTATTGCAATGTTTCTCATTATTTACAATTCCTCGCTGTATGTTTTTAGCCTGCAACCATGACAACAGAAGGAATTGTGGAAACATTCGCAGGCTGGCTATTTCCAAATTACCACAGACCGTCCCTTGGGTTTTTAAATACAATATACAAAAGAGAGATTTTACCTGACTGGCATTTTTGATTACACTTCTGAAAGGTAGGGAAACCTTCTGGGGCGTTGTTTTTCATTCTCGGTCACTTATTAATCCCTATTCATAATGCATGCACATAAATAATGAATTGAGTATTTGTTAACTGATTTCAAGTTTTTTGTATGGGGAGGATATCTGGACTTATTAGATAAGAGATATATGTTGATGAGATATAAGGCTATGCTACTATTTGCCCCCATTAGGAATTATTATTTGAGGCAGTTTGTCATAAGTACAGGTTGAACATACGCACCCGCAAGCCAAGCACTAAATCCTTCCAGAATGCAAAAACATATGCCACAATTTCATTATTTTAAATTATTCAAGGCCTCCACTCTCTTGCCTTTGTGCTTTTCGCATGAGATAGCACTGCAATGACTGTTAGTGAGAGCTACAAACTAAACAAGCATTAGCAAAGCCAATAGATTTTACTTATTTTCAATACTGAGTGCACATCGAGGGACACAGGCAGGAGCGGCCCATGCAGGGTAAGATCGGCGAGCGGAGCAGCAAGGTGGGGGGCGGGGGGAGGGGGACTAGACAGATGACGACGAGGAAAATTAAATAAATAATACATTTTCCCTCTACGTCGTCTGTTGAGTCCCACCCCGCCACACCGCTTTTACCTGCACGGGCCGCTCTTGAGTATAGGGACCCACATGCACCCATAATGCATGTATCCATGTCAGCTCACCTGCAGGTGCCCATTTTTACAAAGATATATATGCCATGAGATAAGAAGGCATTTGCGCACAAAATCCAATAAACAAACAGGTATCGACAGTCAGATGTGGCATGGTGCAGCAGAAGGAACAGGGTGAATCAGTGGAGTATGGAGTGCTGTACACCAGTGGAGCACAGGATGAGGTGCAGGAGGGTACTACAAGTTGGTGCTGATGAAGGTGGCGAGGGCGTTGTTCACCAGAGAAGAACTAGTGTTGCATCTTAGCAGAACACAAGGCTAGGTGCCTCAGGATAACATTGTGTGATGCGGCTCTTGGAAAGACTGGGTGATGTGTCTCATAGGAGCGCTGAGTGCAGTGCAACAGGGAACCCTCGGTGTTGTGCATACAGTGGTATTCAGTAAGGATGCAAGTTCAATTTCAAAAAAACTTTATTCGCGTGTCAGAGACACCCATAAAAGTGCATAAAAATACAGACAAACACAAAAACATAAATAATATAAACATGTAATAATACAGATGAAAAAAGTTAGGAAAAGATAAAAAAGCATTGAATTGGGACAATGGACATGTAATTTTCGAAACAATCCCACCCTAAAGCATACCTCCTCATCATTTGGCAATTGTAAGAAACATAGGGTTACTCTGCACTCTGTAAATGTATGTTTTTTGAAACAGCAATAAAAAAATTTTAGTAAATACTCCATAAAATTTACAAAAAGCTAGAATGCAAGAGAGACTGGTCTGAGACGCCATTGCAAAATCATACAAAGACACTAGAATTGCTATTGTCCTAAAGGGAAGCAAATGCGATAGCCAATCATGCCATCTCTTAATCTAAGCAATAAGGCCCTTTCACAATGACCTGGTGCTTAAATCAAATAGGGCTCCATACCGATGCAAGTTTTTAGAGCATCATATGACCTCATTGTTGCTTTATCTGGCTCTTCAGCTTCCATCAGTAACCATTTTCTTTCTAGGAACTAAAGTTTAATATGTGTTTTGCCTTCTGTGGGGATAGTAAACAGATCGTCAAAAATGGGAGTCCGCCTTAGCACAGCAAACCTTTGTTTCATATAAGCGAACCGCAGGACTTTAAGCCCTCTGTCACATGGTAGACGATCTCTAAATATCTAATAGTTTAAATTTGCCTGGGCATTAAGCCACATTGATTGCCAGGGAAATTTGGGACCCAGCTTAACATGAAGTAATAAAATCCATGTTCCTCATGGCAAACATAATCCAGTGTGGAGGGGGAAACAGAGAGGAGCCCTCTACAAAAAAGATTTCCCTCTACCTGCAAGGCATAGCAATTGACAGAACACTATTCCCCTGCCCTTTAAATTGCCATGGGAACGCACTGACTTTTATTCATTTCAAAAAGTAGTAAAATTGGGTTACCACCTAAAGATCGTGGTAGATTAGAAAGGGCACCCACTGCTTGGCATACGGCGATGAGGAATATTGGTAGCCCAGGTCTGTAAGAAATCAAAGAATACCCTTAGGTAAGGGAAATTGGTTACTCCATCCAACTTGTTATTATTTATGGTGAGGGTGCGCAAGGTCAGATGTTTAGGGCTACTGGCCATGGTGTGGGATTTTGTGAAGTTCATAACTAAGTTTAGATCGGCCTTGAACTGTGTAAAGGCATTGACTAACCATTGTAGGGCCTGCATGGTGCGAGCCAAGAGGACTACATCATTTGCATAAAAAAGTGCATGGGTTGGAATACTGTTAATTGTGGGTACATCTAAGCAGGCATTAACTAAATGAACATTAAGGTTAATAATATATAAACTAAATGAAAGGGGTGTGAGGATGTGGCCCTGATGCACCCCCTTGTTGTAGATAAAACCTGACAAGCAACTGCCCACAGGGCCCAAATCTGTCCCTGGCTGATAGATCTTTGTGAAGAACGAATAAGAAATGCATCAGAGCTATGTCTAGTCCCACTTCAAGCAACATCTACTACAATCTAGTTCAGTTAACATTGTCTTAACATTGTCAAGTGCAGACAAAAAATCCATAAAGGAGTCATTGGGTAATGTACAATCTTACAGTTATAAAACGAAAAATCATAGGCCCCACTCCGGAACGTAGTGAGGGGCCCCTGGGACTCCCCTGTCACAAGTATTCATAGGCATTAAGCTAAATGGAGCCCCCCGACACGGTGGGGGCCTCCCTGCCCACAGTGTCTACAGGGTCCTGTGTGACTCCCCTGCAACCTAGAAATTCTGTTGTGTGCATAATGAGGGCACATGAAGATTACAGCAGAGGGCATAATGTAAATCTTTGCTATGATAGTAAAAGTGAAAGTCTCAGGGGGATATTCTCAAGAACGTGTGACAATTATCGCAAAATTAGCTTAACGCAACTTTGCACATCGCAGTCCATTGTGGGAAAATAACACAGTGTTAACCTTTGTATTATCAACCCGGCGGCACCATGCGATAGTCTCACGATAACGCGCCAAATGACTGCGTTCAAATTAACGCGATGTTAAAAAAATGCGAAACGTGAACGCGAAAAAAGTTGCGATGCCCCAAATCGCGTTACAAAAATCAGCGATAACCAGCGACAGGCCTGCAATTCCCACGCGTCATGCGGGAAAATGCACTATAAAAGCAGAAAAATAAAAAAGACAAAAAACAATAAACTGCGTAGCACCATGGATGCACCCGGACCGAGTGCAGAGGACAACGCGAACCCCACAAGCCCCACAGACGACCAGCAAGGAACCTCGGGGTCGGGGAAGGGCAAGGAGAAGAGGAAGAGGAAGACGGGGTTCAGTCCACAGGAAAACTGGATCATCGTCACGGAGGTGATAGAACACTACCAACAACTGTTCGTCACCTCCACTGTGTCATTGGCAACACAAACGGAAATATGGCAGTCGATCGTGAACAACGTGAATGCAGTCGAAGTGTTGAGGAGGTCAATGGAGGAGGTCAAGAGGCGCTGGCATGATATGAATAGCCAAACCAAGCAGAAACTCGCTGCCAACCGGAAGGCAGCAACGGCGACTGGAGGTGGGAGTCCTGCGCCACAGGAGGAGCTGGATGAGCTGAAGGAAATGGTGGCCACAGTCATCAGTGTGGAGACGGTGCAAGGAGTTGGGGGTCCGGACACATCTCGATATGACCTAACCCAACAGCAACAGGGTGAGTAACGACCAGGGACTGGGGGGACGGGGTGATATGGGCACAATGGCACAGATGCACAATTATGTGTAGCACACTGCACACTCACAATGATTGTGGAACATGTCCCTGATACCCTTGGCACACTGCAGCACACATAGAAACACCAAGTAGGCCCCCGTCCACTATGTGCACAAAGGGGGCCCCCTCCCTATCACCAATCTCACAACCTACCCATACACATGTGCTGAATCCAGCAAAGCAGCGGCTCTGTGAGCCACACTGACAATGCAAGTGACACTGCATGACCAATAGCATGGCTGCAGTCAAAATACATGACATGGTGCACGACACGACACTGAGGTGGCCCAGTGTGGATCACATCCTCAAAGGAGCAGGTCACACTCTGACACATCCATGTGCACATACAACCCCTGACGTCAACAACACATCTGCAGACAAACAATGCACAAGAGTACAAAAACAGTCCAAGAGCACAAATGACCCAAGTTGCCAACATCTCAGCACCTTAAAAGCACACAAGTCAAAGGCACACCGCCTCAAAGGGATAAGGGGCAGCAAAATCAGAGCTGCAGGGGCGACTCTCCCACAATGCAGCACACACACATAGCAATCACAGCACATCAACATTCACGACAATGTGTTACAAAGTGCAACACTTTCACTACAGAACAGAGGACACAACTGGTGCCGCTTGTGCGTAGAAACTGGCCAATCACATCTGGCATAGCAGGAAACTGTGAGATGATCATGTACGAGTGCAACCTCACATCCGTCATGTAGTCGAAATGTCCACTGTCTCCCAACAAATAGCCAAATAGCCAGCTCATCCAAAACAGTCACAATGTACATTGTCATGCAGTACAATGCATCAACATACACGGAACACACTGTTAACCTGCAACTCCCCTTTACATTGCAAAGGTACAATCAACACCTCCTGCAGAGCAGACCAGACATCTCTTCAGTGATGATGAGGAGGGCCCCCTGGCCATCAGCTCCGACACCCTCCAACGGCTCGTGGACAGCCTCTGCACCCCACCACCAGGAGCAGGGCAGCCCAGCTGCATCGAGGTGACCCCACCCCCTGCACAACCCACACAGCAGGAAGCACCCACCACCATGGCAGGCTCCCAGCACCTCACGGAAAGACACATGGCATTCCAACACCGTGTGTCAGACTGCCAGACGGGGCTGGCTGAACAGGTGCGGTGGGCTTCGACCTCATGGCAGCCAAACTTGATGCCATACGTGGGTGTATGAGTCCCATCAGCGACCACTTACAGTCCCTAACGGACACCCACAGCCCGTTCCATGCTCTACAACAATCCTTGGCTGACCTCGCTGGAGCCATTACTCGGATACAAGAACTGTCTAGACAGACAGGCTCCAGCGATGACAGCACAGAGTTGGCACAGATGCGGAGGACAATGGAGAACATGGAGCGGATGCAGGCTGGAAGGATGGCTGCCACAGCTGTACACCAGCGAGATGTAGCTGGGATCTTCCATGCCCTGCAGAACCTCATCTTGCCATTGCTGCCACAGAGCCTGTCCCAGATGACTGCTGCAGGAACTTCTACACACACATCTCCGCCCCCTGATGTGTCAGTGGCACACAGTGATGCAGCCATACCACCTCCGCCACCTGATGTGTCAGTGGCACACAGTGATGCAGCCATAACACCACCACACACACTTGACACACCTGACACAGAAGACATATCAGAGGACTAAGATGTGGCTGGCAATGACTCTATGTGAGAGAGGAGGTTGTAGCATTCATCCCCGCCATATAGCCTGTTCCTGCTTGGTTCAGCCCTCTGCATCATGCCCGGTAACAACACCTTCCACTGTCCCCCGAAACACTCTGCGACATTCACCTGGACCCCGACATGGACTGCCATATCTGCTCTGGTTACCAATGACACAGCAATCAGGCTGCGGACTGAACTCTTCCTCTTCCGAATAAATTGTCATTCCCCAAAGGACTCTGGTTGGCCCTCCACTGGGCAACCATGTAATGTGGGGTTTGCATGGCCATGTACTGCTCCAGCTCCGACACTCCACAGAATGTGAATAAAACATTCCAAATCACACAGATGTGTCATGTCTATGTTCAATCAAGTATATAAGTATGGATGAATGTAAGGACATTGATTGCACAAAAAGGTATACCCTGGGAAATGACATCAATGCGCATGTTTGACCCTGATCCACTTGGCCAATTAGATGACTGTGAAGGTGTGAACTAGCTGTGGCCTCATTGCTCATGAACAACAATCTCGCAACCCCCCCAACGTAGCCCTACGTCCATGTATTAAATGGGGCTGTGTGTAAAAATGTCTAATTCGGTAGCAGGCCTAAAGTAGTGTCCCCCATCACATGTGACAACAGAACATCTCTTTGCATACCTACTCACACTCAAATGTGTGGACACAGCCTGTTTTGATGGATCACATTCATCCACATGGCAAGAAGTTGGACACCATACTCACATTGCTGAAGACACGTAAGAGCACAGGTCTACCAGCAACTATCCCAACCACAATGTCTGGCTCACAGAGGTGGAGCTGGCAATAGGGACTCACCTCTAAGTGAAATGCGTCAGTCAGTCCCTCCCTGTGTACGGACAATGCTCATTGAGGCACACGATTTGTCATTCTAATCAACACTCATCACAGTTGAACACTAGTGAAGTGGCGTAGACTTTATTAGCATGTGCGTGTCAGTACGTACAAGACAAGGGCCACAACATGCAGACGAATGCTTCAGACACTGACAGGCAGCATGGGAACATGTAGAGGTGCAAGAAATGGGGAGGCAAAAATTAACACCAATCATTACGGATGGCAACGGTCTCAGCCCACCTTGCCTTGCTGGACGAGTCATGTGATGTTTGGCGTATGCTCATTGCCCCGTGTCAGGGGACACGACTCACAGCCCATGGGATCTGCATAGTGCTGTACCACCGGACTGTGCAGACTGTCTGCTCTGCTGACAGTGAGCAGGTGAAATGGTCCAACAAGGTCACATGTAGTACTACATTGCCATGTGTGTACTCTCCCTCCAGCAGTATGTCAGATTTAGGAACCTTGCCAAGCGACGCTGTGCAGCTCCGCCCATGGGACTGCCTCACCTTGCACACGTGTGTGTCAACACGCATAGGTGCACGCACATGCATTCTGGGTCCAGGCGAATGCAGCCATGTCCGCTGTTGTGGTGGGATATGTGACCATTTCTCCAAGATGCAACAAGGTGTTGGGACCTGTGCTCTGGGTTACAGGCAGTTGTGGCTGCAGGTACGTAGTTACTCGTCCATGAATGCGAGCACAGCTTCCTGGGCAATCAGTGCCAAGAGTACGTCGTTGTCGACTTCAACGAACACGAGGGCGAGCCAATCCATTAACTGGTCCGGACAGATGTTCTCCGTCCACGCCGTTTCACCAATCCGCAACACAGCCCAATAGGGGAGCGCTTCGATGTGGTCACTGCACACGAGGACTTGTGCAATCTCCCCTGCCCAACTGCCAGCACATACGCAAAATATCAAGGCATCCCATGAACGGGTATCACGGTTTCACTCCTGTTCGTGGGCCAACAGGGGGCGCACATACAAGTCATAATCCATTTCAGCTACCGTTGTGTTGGATAGGCAAACATCCATGGGCCACTCGAATATGCATGAACGACAGTGGAACCAGGGCTGGACGCAGGTGACGTACGCAAGACGGAAGCTCAGATGGTAACTGATGCGCAGTGCTGCAATTGAGGCTAGGCCTTAGGTTTATGGTGCACCAATAGCGATACACACACAACAAATGGCATGCATGAGCCAAGAGCCCGAGCGGCCTTGCGCTCCTTGTACAATCCCTTCGTGTGCGGCCGCCCTCTGGGTGCATGCAACATTGCAACATTGTCGATTGCGGGCCGCGTGGCGCAGACACTGCAACAGAGACACACGCATCAGTTGGTTTCCTGTCCAGCCCATAAATGAACCACGCCCAGAGCCCAGGGATAATTATTCACACCCCTATGATGGCCTGGCGCACGCCGACCCAGTCCACTCGGCGTACGTATAAAGGGGGGGACGACGACGCTACGTGTCCCAGTTCTTCCCCACTGCCGGAGGTGAGATGGCTGCGTACGCCTGGCATATCACGAGACTCAATCAGAAAGGGTCCATGACTTGCGTTACACAGAGTTGGTGGCACCGGAAACACTGCAGCCAGCACGGGCCTACCGCCACGGGACGGTGACTTTCGGTGCACTGAGGTAGGGGCACCTTAGGTGCTGAGCGGGTGTGCAGCCTGCGATGATGCGCCGTCCTGGCGGTCCGGACTGGTAAGGGTTTGTGTGAGCCCTGCTGGACCGCAGTGTAGGCCTGAGCCAGCGGGCAGCGTGGGCCTACCGCCACGTGGCGTTGCCTCGCGGTTCACAGGGTTAGTGGCACCTATAGGGCTGAGCGGGTGTGCATCCTGCGATGATGCTGTGTGCACTGATATGATCTCTGCCATTGCGAAATCAAGACCCAGAATTACGTGTGTGACCTGGTGGCCCGTGGGGCGGGGCTGCATGATGTGGAGGCTGCCAGGGTCGCGTGCCCCGGGCTTGGAGCTTGCACCGGCACGTGGTGGGCCCTCTTGCAGACAAGCTGGTGGCGGAAGGTGAGTAGTGAGGCCTAGGTGTGGAGGGGCGGGCAAACACCGCTGGGTGGCGGGAGGGGCTGGGATGCAGCAGCCTGTGTGCGCAGGGGCGGCCAAGCGATGATGGCATGTGCAATGATATAGACTCTGCCATTCATAAATCTGGACTCTGTTTCAGATAAGGGACCTGGTGGACTGCAGTGTATACCGGCACGTGGTTGGAGACACACCGGTGGCAGCAGGTGAGCAGTGAGGCCTGGGTCCGCAGTGTCGGCACTCTCTCTCCCTCTCCCTCTCTTCCTTTCACTGTCTCTCTCTCTTCCTCTGTTGCTCTCTCTCTCCTTCTCCCTCTCTTCATTCACTGTCTCTCTCTCTCTTCCTCTGTTTCTCTCTCTCTCTCTCCTCCCTCTCTCCCTCTCTCCCCCTTTCTCTCTCTTTCTCTCTCTCCCTCTCTTTCACTCTCTCTCTCTCTCCCTTTCTTTCTCTCTCTCTTTCTCTCTCTCTCTCTGTCCTTTGATGAGCGCATGACACACCTTCTTATCTTGACTTTTGTGTTGCAGGCTGTGTCTTACAGATTGCCCAGTGAAGACCCGCCATGACTCTTCCGAATAGTTGTTCTGAGTTAAATTTGAATAAAATAATTTGTTTGGAAATTCAAAGATGAATGAATGATTCTCCTTTTTCTGTCCACACATGAATGTTAATTGTTGTACTTGTGCGACATCAGGCGAATTGTTTTGTTCATGATTTCGTAAGGTTGATGTAAAATATCTTTGTCCGGGGTAGGGCCCCGGGGGGGAGGGGGGTCCTGGGGGGGTGGTGGCCCTCTTGGGGCTCCGAGCTGCATGATCAGTAGCTCCATGGCATCTGTTGTTCTTCAGGTGTGGCTCTGGTCTGGGCTCCCTTTTGTGGTGCAGGTTGTCGTCCGACTTAACACCAGGTAAGAGCAGGTGTTAAATCCCTGCTGCTAACGCGCCTTATCGCCTGTTTTGGGATCTTATCGCCGATCTGGCTGGTCGTAGAGAATATTGCGAAGTGGTGTTTTCGCTGCTTTTTGCACAGGAACGCCTACTCTGCCTCTCATTAGCGTTAGTTGCCGGTGTCATCCGTGGCGATGTTTGTTGCGGCTGCTATCGCAGGAAAACTGGCAATATCCACTGTTAGCACCAGCTGGTGAATGGTGCGATAAATCTATCGCCACTTTGGCTGCGATAAAGTGCCGCTAACTCGGCGATAAGTCCTTGAGAATATGCCCCTCAGATTCTAAAGTACTGCTGGCTAAAATGCCTGATATGGCTGAAGGTGGGGGCACCAACCGGGCCAGACTGGGAACAGCAACCAGGCCTGGCAGATTGCTGCTCGGCTGGCCCTGGGAGCCGGGGGTGAGGGGGTGTGCTAGCAAGAAGCACCGCTCCCGCTTTTGATGGAGCAAGGTTTCAAAATTGAAACTTGCTTGTATGCAATCCTCCTCATAGTATTAATTTATTAAATTTGTACTGTCAATACTAATCTTTGCATTCACAAACACAGAAGGGATAGACGCTTGCCTATGTGTTTTACTAATGAATAACGCTTGTCTATAAACCAAGATGGCCGCTAAAGCGCGGGAACTTCATTGCGCATGTCGCAACCTGATCACATGGTGTGACGTCTTTCTTTGCTTGGTGGGAAACTTCTGCTTCTGCGCAGTGTGCACTAAAATGGCCGCTAAATGTTTTCACATGCTTAAGCTTGCTCTCATGTCATTATTAAATTGTCGTTTTCTTAACGCTACTAATGCAGGATAGTATTATGATTAAATGGGAATAGAGTAGGGAAAGTGGGTATACAGTGAAACTTTTTATTTGTGATTTTAATATTTTCTTCTTGCACTTTTAGTAATTCGTAAACTTGGGCCTGGGTTGGTGTCTTGAAACTCGAGAGACAGAGGGTTCTGCGCATGTGTCCTGTATGCCTGCCAAGTGAAGTCAACTTGGACGTCTCCCAAGGCCACGACCTATTGGCCGAAGAGGATGTACTCAATGTTTCCGGCGGACAAATTGTTACTTTTCTCCTGTAAAATGTATAACATTTGTCGTGAGATGGGTGGGAAATAAAGCGAATGTATTAATTTGAAGGGGCGGGAACGTAAAGACAATAGGCTTTACAATTTAGGCCAAATCAATATGGTGCGAGAATCCACCCCCTGTCCCTGTCCAATCAGAAGTAGTGGTCCCATATTTTAGCAACATTTAGGGGAGGTACATGGGTGTAGAAGGGTATAATAGAATATAGCATTAGTAAATTAGTGAGAAGAGCATGCATTCACGAAGAACAGGCGTCCATACTGCCAGAGCGCTCTCAACTCCAGACTGCCCAGCTGATCGGTTGCTGACTGAATCCCTGTCCAGAAGAGGTCCTGAGGAGGGGGCGGCGGAGTCCATTAGAAGGAAGGCACGGGAGAATCGAGAGAAGTCGAGTATCAGAGAGGGGAACGGCGCAGGCGTCGTTGTAGAGAGGTTACCAGTCCTGTCCTGATCCTGGAAGAAGTCTTTGCTCTTCATCCTTCCTGGGTCCTATCTTTTCTAACTCCTTGGCTAGGGGGCTTGGTTCTCGCATTTAGGTAACTATACTGCATTCTTTAGTTGCGCTGCTGGTCTTCCTTAAACACCGTTATTTATTAGTAAAATCATTTCTATGCTTTTTCTTGGGTATTTCAATCAAGTACCGTGTTTTCTGTATTTTACTCTGCTAAAACTTTAGATAAACATTTTAAAACTTCCTGACTCAGTGATTATTTCAGGATTATGTACTATAATGAATGTCACTCATTTTAAACTTCCCAATTAGCAAAGGATCCATTGGTAAGTTATTACTCTTCAATCAGAAGGTAATTGGTAGCAGGGACTTTGATAAAAGAGTACATCTGACACCCAGCGTAAGTATTAGTGTAGTGTGAATGTATGGGCCCAAGTGAGTATATGGTGTATGAATGTTGTTGGCTAATATTGCGCTGGATCAGTTTTCTGGTAAGCAGAGGACGGTTTTGTTACTCTTTGTTAATTGGGTAATGAGAATTTTATTTGTATTTTTATGAACTAACATCCGCTTAAATTTTTGAGTTTTGTTATATGTTGTCCAGAATACCCCGGGGTAGGTAAAAATAATAGTGGGTGGCAAGTGGAAGCCATACTGCAGTGAGGTTATCTGTCAGGCAGAATTAGTACTGAGAAGTTAAGCAGGACTTCAAGTACTCGTTAGGGACTCTATGCGTGTGAGTAATAGCAAAAAGGGTACGCTGATAAAAATTTGATGTTATATCACCTAGCAAGGGTAACATTGGAGAAGTAACAGGTACTTCTGGAGCTTGTGTGAAGAGTAGACGGAAGTGCTTTACTCGTAGTGTATGTATTAGTAAACGGAAAGGTTTTACTAAAGTGTAGAAGAAACTATCCTTTTCAAAATTAGTAGAAACTGGCACGATAGCGAATGTTTTATGTTGTTACTGAAATTTAATTAAGATTTATAGAGAAAATAAGTTTGCGTAAAATTTTGTAAAGGGAGGGTCAGTTGCCAGAGAGGGAGCTGACGTCACAAAACGCCGCGCTGTGGTAGGTTGAAACAGCGGGTGTGGAGAGACACTTGTAAAGGAGGGGTCAGTAGTCAGGAGTAGTACTGACGTCACAGGTGCCGCGCTGGGATTGGTTAAACCAGCGAGGAGAGAAAGGAGCAGATTGTAAAGGAGGGGTTGACAGAGAAACGTCACCAAAAGGCCGCGCAAGGATTGGCTCGGAAATAAAGGATAGCAGACATTTGATTGGTCGAAATATAGAAGCAAAATTCTTAGTGGATAAGGATTGCATGTTAAAACGCGATCCTACTTTAACAGGAACTTGTCCGGATAGGAGATTCCTAGGTTTTGCAGAATATAATTTTGTACACAGAAGATTAGATAGAATGTACGGAGAAAGGAGAAAAATGTCATTCTTACAAAAGATTAAGAATTATTTAAAAAAGGACAAACCAATCAAAACTAGAGAAGGAATTATTATTCCACCAGCTAAAACGCCAGCATCATTTATGATGATGGAGAGAGGTTATCATACTTGTGTATGGATGGAGAATTGGATAGAATACACCAAAAATGATGGAGTATTAGCATTTCCCGAGAATGGTACCTTCAATGGAAGAATTCTTCAAAACTTGAGATTGAGGATGAATGATTTAGAACCCAGACCTAGATTAACTCAGTACAAAGCTCTAGAAGAATGGGAAACCGAGGCATTTGAGCGGGATAGATCTAGAAGTAATAGAAGTTACCCAGGATTTTACCCCAGATATTTACGTGAGTCTAGAGAGGGTCAGATGAAACAATGGAGAAGGGCAATGATTACAGAGGGACTGTATCCATTATTCACAGAAGGAGAGAAATCAGGAGGCAAATGTACAGAAAAGACAAAACATTTAATGAGAAATGAGGAATCTGAAGACGAATTTATGGAGGAAATGTTAAGAAATCCCCCACCATATCAAGAAGGGACAAATGGATGCACCCCAAGTGCACCACCGAAAACTCCAATGGTACCACAGGTAATGCATGAGTTCACCCCGAGTAGAATGCTCATGATAAAGAAAAAGAAGCCCTAGAAAAGACCAGAACAGAATTAATACAGAAAATAACTCAGATAAAAGTACATCCTGATTCGTTGACCATACCTGTAACAATTGGTCCAGTGGTTCCATTATATGGTACTCAGGGAAATTGTCCTCAACCCATACTTACACCTACTTCTGTGAGTAACCCCAAACCTGAAATTCCAGTTATAATTGAGGATCAATTTAGTGACTGTGAATCCACAATATCACTCATGGATTTACCTATTCGAGGTTCTGAAAATAGTACTCCCAGAAAAGATGTACCTGGAGGTTCAAAAGATGTAAGTTTAGTAACTTCATCAGGAACAAAAAGTGCTACCATAGTAACACCTGAAGATCTAGAAAGATGGGTACAAGGGTCAGTTAAACAGTGCACACCTCCAAAAGTACTGGATATCCATAAATTAAAAGTTGAATTAGAAGAAATAATAGCAGGAAATGTAGGAGTAGAACGCTTGAATACCTATGATGAAGAAGAATTATTATTCTTGTGCAGGAGTATCACTAGAAATGTAAAGATATTCCATGAAAAATTGTCCAATTTAGCATTACAAATGGGCATAGAAATAGGGAGATCAAAAGTACTACAGAAACCCTATAGAGCAGAATTTTCAGATAAAGATTTAGAAAATATGAATGCCTCTGGAAGAAGATTACAAATAAGAGAATTAATGTTAGTTTTACAAAAATGGGGAGATCTAGATAAATGGAGATCTAGGTGGGCCAAGGAAAAGGAAGAAGCACGAACAAGTAGAACAGCATCAGAATATGTGATGAAGGAAGCAGGAAAAGCAGATCCAATGTATTAAATGCGAGAAGTTGCTGGAGGAGGATATGTACATGTCCCATGGAGCAGACAGGATATTTTATCATTTACAAATGATTTTCCAAAGTTGAGAGAAAAACCAATTAATGGTACAAACAGGTTGAAAGGTTTGTGAAGGTGTCAAAGGTATTGTTGAAGGATTTAGATGGTCTGTTTGACATAGTGGTACCTGCCGATTTATGGACAGATTGTAAGATCACAGTCGATTGGCCTAGTGATGAATATCCCAGAGATCCTAAAACAGGTGCCCCGTCAAATGACGTAATGAAAAAGTATCAGCAGGTGATAACATACCTGAAAGGGAAAATACCCCCGAAAGAAACAGATTGGGTGAAAATAGATCGAACTACTCAAGAAGCTAGTGAAACAGTACATTCCTATTATGAGCGTTTATTGCAGGTGTTTAAACAGTATAGTGGATTTGAGGACATTGGAGACAAGAACATGAGTCAGTTTGTGTATCGATTTGTTTACGGTCTAAAGCCAGAGATTTGCCAGATGATTAAACAACACATGCTGTGTTGGCAGGGAAAGCCCATAGATGAGATTCTGAAGTATGCAAAATATTGTGGAGACGATATTGAGGATAGACACAAGAAATTACAAGAAAAAGTGATGTGGGCTCAGGTGAAAATGGCAGAAAAGCAGGGAATTAATTTGGAAAATCCAGTGAAAATCCAGGAAAAGATCCTGGAACAAGTGGTGATACAGGAAATAATGGAAAATTTAGAGGACGAATGAGTAGAGAAGAAGCTAAAAAGAAGTTTCGTTGTCATGGATGTGGAAAATTGGGGCATTGGAAGGATGAATGTAAAAAGATTCGGAATAATAATGGCCCAAATCAAAACTTAAATCCACAGATGCAGAACGATTCACAGCAGGGTGTAAATCCCCAAAATCAATTACCACCTCCACCTGTTCAGGGTAATGTAAGCAGAGCAAAGCATGGTACAGACATTGGATATCCAGGAGGGAGTGGTAAGAATGATTATATGACATCACAATTTCTTTTGCAGGACAATTACTGTAAATACGACTCATGACGGTGCCTAGGAGAGGGGAAGAAGGAGTGCATACTTGGCGCATCCTTACAGGTAGATCAGTCTGGTCCATATGTTGAAGGAAATGTGAAAGGTAATGATATTACTTTCCTTTTGGACACTGGTGCTACCAGGTCTACTGTGAGATCAGCAGATATCCCAGACCTTCCTCTCTCTGGTGAAGATATCCAAGTAGTAGGGGTAGCTAATCAAAGAATTAGAACGCCTCTTACAGAACCAATGGAAGTCAAAATAGGAAACTTGAGAGAAATGCACCAATTTGTAGTGTGCGACTCTAGCCCAGTGAATTTATTAGGTAGAGATTTATTGTGCAAAATGAACTGTACAATTTTCTGCACGCCAGATGGTGTGGCAGTTCAGACACCAGATGAGGACCATGTATATAAAATTATGGTTGCAAAACAAGGTACAGAAATAGACGAAATGTTTTCGTTGATAACAAAAGATGAGTTGCCAGAAGAATTAAAAGGTACAGTAAACCCAATAGTATGGGATTTCACCGGAAAAGAAGTAGGACTTATGGCAAAAATAGATCCAGTTCAAATTACTGTAAAAGAAGGTGCGATTTTCCCAAATACTAAACAATACAAAATGAGTGCAGAAGTAAAAGCAGGAGTCATTGAAGAAATCAATCGAATGGTAAAACAAAACATACTAAAAGAAGTAATGAGTAGCCCATGTAATTCACCAATCATGGGACTAAAGAAACCTAGTGGAAAATATAGGATTGTTCAGGACCTGCGTAAAATAAAGAAGATTGTGGAACCATGTTGTCCCATAGTACCAAATCCTGCAGTAATTCTATACCAGATCCCTTGGAATGCAGGATGGTTCACAGTAATTGATTTGTGTCAAGCATTCTTTTCAATACCATTGCATCCAGACAGCCAGTATCTTTTCTCATTTAAATTTGAGAACAAAGTCTATGTGTGGAATCGTGTTCCTCAGGGGTACACAGAAAGTCCTTCCATCTTCAACCAGATACTGAAAAAGTGCCTGGAAAAACTAGTGATGCCAGAAAGCTCAGTCTTAGTCCAATATATCGATGACTTATTGGTGGTGTCGACCACCAGAGAAGACTGTGTTGTTGACTCCATAGCCTTATTAAATCTTTTGGCTGAGGAAGGGCATAAAGTCTCACCTGAAAAGTTACAGTTTTGCAGGACAGCTGTTAAATATTTGGGACATCAAATTGAAAGGGGAAAAAGAAGAGTAACCTCTGAAAGAGTAGAATTAATAAAGAGAATGCAAATGCCTGTAACCCAAAGACAAGTGCGGATGTTCCTAGGAATAGTAGGCTACTGTCGACAATGGATACCAAATTTTTCCATGTTAGCTAAGCCCTTAATTAACATGACGAAAAAGAAAGCAAAGGACCCTGTTGAGTGGGAGGATGAAAGTGTAGAAGCTTTTGTAAAATTGAGAAACGCACTTTGTTCAGCACCTGCCTTAGGCATGCCTGATTATAAAAGAGAATTCGCATTATTCTGTCAAGAGAGAGAAAATTGTGCACTTTCTGTCCTAACTTAGAGACATGGACTAGACAGACGTCCTATAGCGTACTTTTCTGCTACATTGGACCCAGTAGCAGCCGCGTTGCCAGGATGCTTAAAAGCAGTGGCAGCAACTTGTTTGAGCATTGAACAAAGCGAGTCAATTGTGATGGGACATCCTGTAAAAGTGTATGTTCCACATGCAGTTGTGATTCTATTGACAAGAACCAGAACTCAGCATCTTACTCCTAGTCAGCTGCCTAAATATGAGAGGATAATAATGGGTGCTGAAAATGTGACCATGGTAAGGTGTACAATAATAAATCCAGCAACTTTATTGCCGAACCCATATCATGAAACAAATAAAGATGACGAAGAAGATGAACATGATTGTGTACAAATTACAGAATTATGTACAAAACCACGCCCAGACATAGAGGAACAGCCTCTTTAAAAGCGAGACAGGGAGCTATTTGTCGATGGTTCATGTCAAAGACATGAAGATGGTAAACTAATTGCTGCCTATGCGGTATGTGAATTAACTGGAATAGTCGAAGCATCCTATTTACCAGGAGTAAAATCTGCACAAGTAGCTGAATTGATTGCTTTAATAAAAGCATGCAAAATTGGGAGGAATCAGAGAGTGACCATATTTACAGATAGTCAATATGGTTACGGGGTTGTGCATGATTTTGGCCAACTGTGGATGCAGAGGGATTTCATGACTTCTTCAGGATCCCCATTAAAAATGGACAATTTGTAAGGGAATTCCTAGAAGCAATACAATCACCAAAAGAATTGGCTGTGGTGAAATGTGCCGCACACCAGTCAGGAGATGACTGGGTGGTAGTCGGCAACAGATATGCAGACCTGGTGGCTCAACATTGTGCCAAAACCAGAACGTCAGTCAATAAAAGGGTGGAAAGAATGGGAATCAGCTGCCAACTTATGCTGTATATGCCACCTGAAACTTGGAATGAGGTGAAGAAATTGCAAGATGAGGTTGATGAAAGTGAGAAAAATTTGTGGATTAAAGTGGGTTGCTCCCAAAGAGGAGAAGATGAAGTATGGATCAGTGCAGATGGCAGACCAGTCATGCCAGATTGTTTACTCTCACAAATGGCTAGAATGCATCATGGAGACACACACATAGGGAGAGATGCAATGATTAGGCTGTTCAGACAAAATTGGTACAATCCCAAATTCAGGGCTGTTGCAGAGAGTCTTTGCCAGAGATGTCTAACTTGCCAAATGCATAATCCAGGCAGGAAAACGATAATTGGGTTTGGAAACATTGGAAAGGCAGAGGGCCCATTTATAAGACTTCAGTTCGACTTCATACAGTTACCACCATGCAGAGGACTAAAATATGTACTAGTCATAGTATGTCTGTTTTCAAAGTGGGTGGAGGCTTACCCTACTAGGAGAAATGACAGTATTACAGTTGCAAAACTGTTGTTACGTGAGCTCATACCTAGGTTTGGTTTCCCAGTATCTTTGGAATCAGATAGAGGAAAACACTTTAATAGCGAAGTGATCCAGATAATATGTGAAGCATTTCAAATCAAACAGAAATTGCACTGTGCATATCGCCCAGAGGCTTCTGGAGTGGTTGAACAATTAAATGGCACTATAAAGTCAAGATTGGGAAAAATGTGTGCATCAACATCATTAGAGTGGCCAGACGCATTGCCACTTGTCTTGATGGGAATCAGAAGCACACCTGACAGAACGACAGGATTGAGCCCCCATGAAATAATGATGGGAAGAGCAATGAGACAAACACATGTTCCCACAAACAAATTAGTAAATATATCTGATGATATGGTTCTGGATTATTGCAAAGGATTGGCTGACCTAGTGCGTTCTGTCTCTCATCAGGTTGGAGAAGACGCAGTTTCCAGGCAGCCTGAACTAGAACATGATCTGAATCCTGGTGATTGGGTGGTAGTGAAGAATCACACCAGAGAAACGTGTCTATCACCCAGGTGGAGCAGACCTTGTCAAGTGATATTGACCACCAATACAGCAGTGAAGTGTGCAAGATTTCCTAATTGGATTCACGTAAGCCACACAAAGAGAGTACCAGAACCTGAAGAAGAGAATTCACAGACAACACCAATCACTGAAGAAGCTGAAGGTTGCCCAGCTGAGGAATCTCAGGCTAGAGGTTCGAGAGAAGCTGATGGAGAACAACCGAGCACAAGTCAGGATTGGATACCAGTGGTAGAAGTTCCTGAAGTATACCACAGAACAAGAAGTCAAGCGAAATTGGAAGAAATTGAAGAAGATCAAATAGGTGAAGAAGATGCAGTTCAGGATCAAGAAGAAAAGATAGTAAAAGATCCTGAACAAAATAAGATAGGGAAAGAAAATTGGACACAAAACAGTGAAGATTTAATTGACTTTATACAGGGAAAAACAGGTTTAGAAGAATCAGGTCAGGCTGCAGAAGTTCACAGTGCAATAAGCCCTGATCAGAAGCAGTTAGATCAAGAAGAATTCACTAAAGAAAAAGGGGTAAATACAAATGAACATAAAGAAATAAAAAAGGAACAAAGCCAACATCTTGAAAGTCATTGTGGAGCTACTGAAGAGAAACCAATCAGACCTGAAAAAGAACAAATAAAAGAGGCAGTAATCAAAGAAAACAAAACAGTATTGAGTAGTGAAATTAACGAGATCTCTGAAGACGTAAACAGAGAAACAGTGCCAATCAAGAAAACAAGAAAAGGAGATCATTGGCCAAGTGTCATTAAAAGAGTAAAATACCACATAACAACCAGAAGTGAAGATCCAGAACAAGTACCTGAAGTGATAAGTCAAACTGAACAAGAGAAAAAGTCAGGAAAAAGAAAAAGTAAAAGACTGAGACTTGTGAATAACAAATTCAAGGGTCCTGACTGGACTTATATCATTCTTGAAGATTTTGAAAGCCCAGAGTCAAGTGACAGTGGTGGCGAAGGAACAAGTGCAGAACTAACATACGAAGAAGAAACAAGACCACCCTGACTAAACAAAAGAATCATCAAAAGAAAAGAAGAAGAGATAAGAAGAGAAATCTTCCTTGTCGGAAGATGCCTGATGATAGAGTTACTGGGAGCCTAAAACGAAATTGTTGTAGGAGATGCTGTGCAATCTGCATATGTAGTCTAGTATTGGTGCTTATAGTATGGTTAGTCCTGATTGTAGCAATTCCTTACCTTATGATAATAGATAAGAAGATAAATAATGAAACTAAAGGGAGGACAGCAAACATGAAGGGCAATAGAGTAGAATTAATGGCAGAAGATGATGCAGAAATTCATCATGAAATAGCTGATAACGACACTAGTTTAAATGTTTTCACAAAGTTATTGTTTCAGTATGTAGACACAATGGAAGTTAGTAATTGTTATGTCTGTATGAAATTACCTGAATCAGTAGCAGAAGGATTAACATACCATCATTTACCACTGACATATGGCATCTCATGTAGTGTATTAACAAGTTTATTTTATAGAACAGGTAGGCTACAGTATTATTATTCAAACTTAGATGTGATATTTTCAGAGGTTCCGATTCGCAAGAATATGAACCCAGTGCTTACTGTCAAAATGCACAGTTTATGGGAGAGTTTTTCTTAACAATGAAATCGATAGACATAACACATGCACATAGACACAATCTAACATGTTCTTTACTAGAAGAAGAAAATATATTTTTGAATTTAGTAGAAGATAGAAGACATGACTTTCAAAAGAAAGCTTCAGAGCATAAGGCTCAGTTGCCACCTTGGGAGGAGAAGGAAGGGAGTTATACACCTGGTAAAGCTCAAGCTGCAATGGCTCTGGATTTCGTAAAGAAAGGGAAAATTTGTCTTCATAGGTTAAAGACTGATTATAACAATGTTTTCATCGGTACCAGTGAATGTGAACACAATTTTTTAATTATTGGAGGTTGGGGACTCAAAGGAGGAACAGATTCAGTTTTTCCTGGAATCTATTATGTATGTGGGAATAAGGCTTACTTTAGGCTTCCTGCACTGTGGTATGGAAGTTGTTATTTTGGAATAGTTTTTCCAAAGATATACCACGTAAAAAGAAACACTGGAAGCAATGAAAACAATAATGAATTAATACGTAGTAAAAGAGCTAGTTTTTCCGAAATTGTAGGTGATATATTTGGTGCATTGATACCTTCAGTGGGAATAATTCTGAACTCAAGGAAAATATGCAAATTGTCTACAGTGGTTGATCGTTTATCAACGGATACTGCTGGAGGTTTTCTAATGATTAATACGGAGATGGTTGCGATTAGATCTATGGTAATGCAAAATCGACTTGCTCTTGACATTCTATTGGCAAAAGAGGGAGGAGTCTGTAAATTATTGAAGACGAAACATTGTTGCACTTATATTCCTGATAAGAGTGCAGAAATTGGAACGTATATTCAGAACATAACTAAACTTGAGAAAGAACTTAAACCACTGGAAGTTGATAGTGTATGGGAAAGATTGACAAATAGTATCTCGTCAATTGGAACCTGGTTTGCTAATATAGGGAAAGGACTTATAGGTCAAATATTAGTACCCCTAGCAGGGATAGCAATAATAATATTAGCAATAACAATATGGTACAGATGCTGCAGAAAGAATGGGACATATAAAGTGACAGGAAAAGGAAAGAAGAGAAAACTAGATGAAATCGAACTAGAAGAATGGAGAAGTGATTTATACAAGAAATTAAAAGGAGACTGTAAGAATAGAGAAAGTAAAAATGAGAATGAAACGAATTGCTAGAAGTTGGCATCTGATTGAGGGTAGTGTTTTTGATGGCTAAGAAACGCCATCAGAGAGGGGATTGATGGAGCAAGGTTTCAAAATTGAAACTTGCTTGTATGCAATCCTCCTCATAGTATTCATTTATTAAATTTGTACTGTCAATACTAATCTTTGCATTCACAAACACAGAAGGGATAGACGCTTTCCTATGTGTTTTACTAATGAATAACGCTTGTCTATAAACCAAGATGGCCGCTAAAGCGCGGGAACTTCATTGCGCATGTCGCAACCTGATCACATGGTGTGACGTCTTTCTTTGCTTGGTGGGAAACTTCTGCTTCTGCGCAGTGTGCACTAAAATGGCCGCTAAATGTTTTCACATGCTTAAGCTTGCTCTCATGTCATTATTAAATTGTCGTTTTCTTAACGCTACTAATGCAGGATAGTATTATGATTAAATGGGAATAGAGTAGGGAAAGTGGGTATACATTGAAACTTTTTATTTGTGATTTTAATATTTTCTTCTTGCACTTTTAGTAATTCGTAAACTTGGGCCTGGGTTGGTGTCTTGAAACTCGAGAGACAGAGGGTTCTGCGCATGTGTCCTGTATGCCTGCCAAGTGAAGTCAACTTGGACGTCTCCCAAGGCCACGACCTATTGGCCGAAGAGGATGTACTCAATGTTTCCGGCGGACAAATTGTTACTTTTCTCCTGTAAAATGTATAACATTTGTCGTGAGATGGGTGGGAAATAAAGCGAATGTATTAATTTGAAGGGGCGGGAACGTAAAGACAATAGGCTTTACAATTTAGGCCAAATCGATATGGTGCGAGAATCCACCCCCTGTCCCTGTCCAATCAGAAGTAGTGGTCCCATATTTTAGCAACATTTAGGGGAGGTACATGGGTGTAGAAGGGTATAATAGAATATAGCATTAGTAAATTAGTGAGAAGAGCATGCGTTCACGAAGAACAGGCGTCCATACTGCCAGAGCGCTCTCAACTCCAGACTGCCCAGCTGATCAGTTACTGACTGAATCCCTGTCCAGAAGAGGTCCTGAGGAGGGGGCGGCGGAGTCCATTAGAAGGAAGGCACGGGAGAATCGAGAGAAGTCGAGTATCAGAGAGGGGAACGGCGCAGGCGTCGTTGTAGAGAGGTTACCGGTCCTGTCCTGATCCTGGAAGAAGTCTTTGCTCTTCATCCTTCCTGGGTCCTATCTTTTCCAACTCCTTGGCTAAGGTGCTTGGTTCTCGCACTTAGGTAACTATACTGCAACCTTTAGTTGCGCTGCTGTCTCTATCTTCTCCTCTTCTTTAAACACCGTTATTTATTAGTAAAATCATTTCTATGCTTTTTCTTGGGTATTTCAATCAAGTACCGTGTTTTCTGTATTTTACTCTGCTAAAACTTTAGATAAACATTTTAAAACTTCCTGACTCAGTGATTATTTCAGGATTATGTACTATAATGAATGTCACTCATTTTAAACTTCCCAATTAGCAAAGGATCCATTGGTAAGTTATTACTCTTCAATCAGAAGGTAATTGGTAGCAGGGACTTTGATAAAAGAGTACATCTGACACCCAGCGTAAGTATTAGTGTAGTGTGAATGTATGGGCCCAAGTGAGTATAAGGTGTATGAATGTTGTTGGCTAATATTGCGCTGGATCACTTTCGTTACAGGGGCCCGATATTGCAGCACTGCTGCAAAACCGGTTCCCACTGACAAAACGGGCTCCCATGGGCACAAAACCGGCCACCACCCCTCCGGCTCACCAGGAAACTGCCTGGTGCCTGCTATGGCCAGTCCGTCCCTGGCCACCAAACAGCTCTACACTTGAATGGTTGGACAGAAAATAAAAAATCAGACATTTTGTCTTGATGATATTTGTCTTTATGATACTAGAATGGTTTTATTTTACTACCTAAAAGTGTCCTCTGCTTCTTCAACATCTGCAATCTGGACAAATGTACTGTATCATAATTAACAATCCCACCTACTTTCATTTAATCGACTTCCCTCAAACATAACCATAACCAATGTGTACTTTTCACTGTAGACACAATGGTCTAATGCAATACATCACACTTGCAAGTAGTAGAAAGCTGGGTTCACTTTCCTACCATCAGGTATTGTGCTGCCTTACGCTAGTGATTTCTTTGAAGACTGTTTTTCTACCTGCTATTGATCCACTGAAAATAATAAATAGACAATGGAAGGGCTAAGTTTCACTTGATACCGCTTCTGCTCAACCAACTGCAAAGCCAGCAATTCCACGTAGTGCTTAGAAGTCCCTTCCTCTCTTAGTGGGCGTGTATAAGGCCAAACCCAAAAATCATGTTTGTCAGATATAGTGTAATATTATGGCCTATGTTTACTCTTCACAATGAAAGAAAGAAACTCAAATACAATAAGAAAGATTGTAAAGACGAAAAACAGATTAGTCAGCATGTATGTCTGAGAACAGTGCATCACAAATGTAACTGCACTTTGTTGTTAAATTTAGCATGGAAGAACATATTTAGGCTGATGGGCAGTGGAAGGATAGTCATTGTCAAGACACATGAACTTTAGGCAATAGCGCTATGAAAATCCACCTTGTACACAAATGAAAAAACTGAGAAACCAATCCTAAATTGTGTAATTTTTGCAGGTGCTGAAAAAAAGTTACGATCCCTTTATCAGGCAAATCTGGGACACCCCCAACCTCTGTCAGAGAGTAAGTGAACTAAGTGGTGCAGCCCAGTGCTTTAAATGGGCCGGTACTCACCGGTACTGAGTACCGGCACTTCTTTGATTTATCACTCTGAGTACCGGCACTTCTCTACTGCCCTGGAGAGTACCGGTACTCATGAAAAGGTAGGCTCATTGGCTGTGCTGGTGAGCAGGAGTGAAAAGTGTCTCTGGCAGCTGAGCTAAGGCGCCGCTTCTGTAAGCCTGATCTGAGCCCCAGCTGAGCTATTCAGCAGGGCTCATTTGAATAATGTCCGGGTGCTCACCATCACGCTGTGCTTGACAGAGCAGGGTCCATTCAGGCCCTGTGCAGTCAATCACATTCACACTATCTCCTGCAAGCACAGGAATCATGTCAGTTCCCTGGCAGTGGCAATCAGGCTAGGGCCAGTCCGGCCCTGGTGGCAATTAAAAAAGCCACGGTAGGTGAAGAGAAAAGATGGCTTTTATCATACCTGCGTCTTTTGTGTGTCTGCTATGTTTGTGTGAATGCCTGTTTTTGTAAGAAAAGAAAGAGAGAGAGAATCAAAACACTCTCAGGAGGTATTTTAAAGAAAATGTGTGGCACTTTGGACATGTCTGCTCGGCGACAAAGATTCATAAATAACGTAAAAGGGAGGGTGGGTGGGTGGGTGAGTGGATGAGTGAGTGGGTGGATGAGTGAGCAAGGGTGGATGTATAGATGGATGGATGGATGAATAGATGGATGGATGAGTGAAAGCATGCATGGGTGAAAGAGGGTGGATGATTGGATAAAAGGGCGGATGATGGGTGGATAAGTGAAAGATTGGATGGATGAATGACAGGTAGGGAGGATGGATGAAAGGGTGGATGATGGATGAGTGAAAGGAGGGATTAAGTGAAAGGGTGCATGGAATAAAGGAGTGAAAGGGTTGATGGATGGATGAGCGAAAGGATTGATGGATGAGGGAAAGGGTGGATAAAGAGATGGATGAGTGAAAGGATGAATGGATATGTTTGGAGATGGATGGATGGATAGGTTTGGATATGAAGGATGGATAGACGGAATGGTGAAAAACTGAATAATTGATGAAATACTGAATAGACAATAGAATGTAAAGGTTAAATGGTGGACATCAGCAGGTAAATGGTAGGATGAAAGGATGAATGGATAGATTGATGGAAGAGACAAGAGATATCTTCTGGGGTGGGTCATGATGAGTTGCTTCATGTGCTTGGTGCCATAAGAGCTTTGTTGCGATGTGGGGGTATTTTCAGTTTCTTCCTACTCGCATTCTCAAAAATATATAGTATTGTGCCAAACAGCAATTAACAGTATGACATTAAGAAGGTGCAACTATTGCAAAAAAAAGGAAATGTTAACATATTATTGCATTTCTCTTTCATTTTGTGTAATGAGTTAACCTGCTTTGTTTATATAAACACATTTCTCATGTGTTTTGGTATGTGCTGCAACTAATATAGAAGTTGTTAAGTATCATCATGTCTTGCCCTTAGCCCCGCCCCTAGCCCCGCCCCCTCACTACACCTCTCGCTCATTTTAATGAGTACCTGCACTTATTTTTTCCCATTTAAAGCACTGGTGCAGCCCTAACCTTCTACGATGTATTTGGTTGATTGTCTACTTAGAATTTATTTACTCTTAGCAGCACCTAATAGTCACTATTTAGGACGCTTAACAAGGGCATTTGTTTGCTCCAAACTGGACGTTTTTGTTACTAATTCAGACTATTACCCGAAAAACATCTATAGTAATGTTTTTATAAGCTTTACAAACATAAATATCATGACAGGAGAGGTGATCTCCCCTCAAAGTAAGGTGACTTGAAGGATAATGACAACAGACCTCACTGCATTGACCCTAATAGGCACACGCGAAAAAATGGCTTAGTGCCTAAGTTACATACTTTTGCATGAGAAGTCCTCCATTTAAATCTTGGCTTCCCTAGTTCACGATGTTATGATTCCCTGTGTATCCCCAGCACTCTTTCTCTCCTTCGTTTCAAGGAGATATCCATCTGCAGCCCCAGCCCTCAATATCTCTCACAATAAGGATGTTCCTATGGAACCCCAGGCCATGTCCCAACATCCCAGCGTGAAAAATCTGTTTACCCTGGCCTTCCACTCATCCTAAAAAATAGAAAACACCTTCTGCAGCGCTGGTCTTCTCCCCCTTTGCCTCGAAAAATCGACCTTTCAGTGGTTTAGGTCTATTGTCTAATACTAATTGATCAAGATGTCATGAACCTTTAAACTAAAAGAATTTAGCTGCAAACTTGCAAGGACCACCGGACGGCACTGGCTCCAAGGGGTGTGACTAATTGTCCCTGTACAGCTCTGACAGGAAACTAGTGAGATTATGTAAATGTGTGGTGAAATGCTAGTGTTTCATTTTACAATGAATATTCTGCTATTGGTAGAGGCTTGCTTAAGTGGCTATTTCATACTACACTGTACCAAACTTTGTATAGGCATCTCTTAGAAAGATGAAGTATAACTCATTTAACTAACATTTTTATAATGATTCAAAAATGTTAATGAATTTCACTTAAAAGGAAACCAACGTAGATAGGGAAAATCAAATTAAGCAGAGAATCATGAATGATTTAAGATCTTTCAGGCCTGAACCATGGGAAAAAGAGGGTGTTGCATCATCACTGGTCGCTGCTCCCTGCAAAGAGCAGCCTGTAGACTATAGGAAATAGAGGGCCTAATTTATAATATTTTGATGCAGGGCAGTGCAGCATGCCTTCCTAAGGCCAGGGGCACCACTCATGAAGTGCACAACGCACCGCCTGGCCAGCTCCGCAGCTCTGACACCTGCCGACTCCTGCAGTTATTGGCCTTCCCGACGCCAGCGCTCGCACTGACTCCGTCACCGCCAGCGCCTGCATCCAGTTATTGCTGTGCCTTTAACCGCCGAGGGTGACTCCACAAACTCGCTGACTTCGCAACACCTCACCAGAACCGACGCCTCACCGCTTACGCAACTGACTTCCCCTGTCCTGGATTGGACACGTTGCCTCCTCGCGGACCCAACGCCTCGCCTCCCCATTGTCATAGACTTAGTTTTCCAAGGTACTGTTTGTTTGGGGGTCTGTGTGCTCCCTGCCCGATGCCGTGCACCTCATGGTCGCCGTACTTTGAATTTATTGATGTCACTATGTCAAATTTTATTTTGATACTAACTGTTTTTAAGTTCTATTTTACTACATGCTGGATTTTTGTTGTTTCGGTCTTGTTGAGTTTAGATAAAGATACTTTTTTTTCTAAACTGGTATGGTATCCATTTGTGATGTTATCACTGTGTGTTTTGAGTACAAATACTTTACACATTGCTTTTGAGATAAGCCTGTCTGCTCGTGCCAAGCTACCAACGGTGTGAGCAGGGGTTATCTAAAGTATGTATCCCCCTTACCCTGACTAGAAGCAGGGGTTCCTACTTGGACAAAGGTACCTACCTCTGCCAATTAGAGCCCCAATTTCTAACACCATATACCTTTACAAGTGAACTCTAGGCCCCAGAAGACCCTCATCCCATGTGGAGTCCATCAGGGTTCCATCTTGTCCTCGTTATCTTTAACCTATACGTGGATCCACTTGGGAGGAACTTAATTAACTGATACTGGCATTAAATTTCACTAGTACACCAAGAAACCACAACTCTACTTACAAATCTCAGAATTCGAATGCGTCAAACTGTGAACAGCAGCACTCTGAGGCTTCTTCTCAGTTTTGGTCTTGGAGAATTCAAGGTAATGGTGATGCCACCTAGTAGCGACTTTGTTCCTTCACAAGGTTAGATGAGATGGATAGGGTGACTATTATGAATGGCTCATTCTTGAAGGGATGAAAAATCCTTTGATATAAAAACCTTCTTGATAGAAGATGATGAGCTGGAACTGGAAAATACTGGCTCAAGCATGACCAGCACAACTAGCCTGAAATATTGACTGAGGTAAGAAAACTGGAGCGAATACAGCTGAGATGAATAACTCCAACTGCATCGCGACTCACTGTAGTGCTGCACTTGCAGACTTTTATATTGGAAAATAGGATGTGACATGAAGTAACAGGAAACAAATGTTCAGCCATGATCGAATGGGAAAAGACTTCAAAAACAATGTCCATTTCTATATTGGATTTGGCTGGGAAGTGATTGATAAGTACTTGTCTGGACTTTGATGGGCTATAAATGCATTGCATAAGCTCTGGCATTTTCTCTGTGCTGCATGAAGAGCACACGCCCAAAGGAACTCACTGCTACCACACCATGCCCAACAGAAGATTTGTGCCCTAAGAAGTACCAGGATGCCACCAGCTTGCATGCCCCAGGCAGCAAAGAAACAAGGCCCAAACCTCTGTGCCTGCGCACCAACAGCCACAGAGGACCAGAGAGGCTTGCAAACCAAAAGGCAAGACGTGGTGCCGCAAGAAGGAAAAGCTCAAAAGTGGGCACTGGGTAAGTCTGAGCCGCCTCGACAAACAGGGCACAAACACTGTCTGCACCTAATCCAGCCATAAATGTTCAGCAACCTACCAGAAGTTCAACTTCACCAATGCAGAATTCTTAGTTATCTCCAAGAATAACAAACAACACCAAATACAAAACTCGCTCTTGGACATGACCCTGGATGGATATTAACCTGAACTTTCGTCCATTGCCAATACACTCTGGTTTACCCTGAACACAGACCTCATTTTCAAGGAACACAATGCCAAGAAAAAAAGGATGGCCTTGTATCAGCTCACTCCACTGAAGAATTTAAAACCATTCCTCCAACAAATCAACTTCCAACCTGTCACTTAAGCTCTCATACTATGTGTTGGAAATGGCCCTTTTTGCAGGGTTATCCCCAAACTTTTTGCTTCTTCCTCCTATTTTTTCCTGACCTGTTGTTGTTGGCTAAAGGACTCGGTGCACTTTACCACTGCTGATTAGTGCTAAAGTGCATATGCTGTCTGTGTAAATTGTTATTGTGATTGGTTATCCATGATTGGCATATTTGATTTACCATTAGGTCCCTAGTGTGCCAGGGCTGGTAAATCAAATGCTACTAGTGGCAGCACTGATTGTGCCACCCACATGAGTAGCCCTGAAAAGATGCCTCAGGCCTGCCACTGCGGTGCCTGCGCGTAGTTTAACTGCCATGTGGACTTGGCAAGTGCACCCACTTGCCAGGCCCTACCCTTCCCTTCTCTTACACATTGGACACCCCTATGGTAGGCCCAAGGTACCCCCCTAGGCAGGGTGCAGTGTATGTGAAATTAGGGCATGCTCTGGTGTGTGTAACATGTCCTGATAGTGAAATACTGCCAATTTCGTTTTTAACTATTGAAAGGCTATCTTGCCCCATAGGACAGAATGGGGAATGCTTTGTAACATTTTACAAGCATATTTTCCCATAGGGATAAGATAGAAAAATGGAGTTTGGTATCCCTGAACTCAGGATTTAATAACACATCTTTTAGTAAAGATGGTTTTTAAATTGTGTGTTTGAAAATACCACTTTTAGAAAGTGGCTATTTTCTTGTTCAACCATCCTGTGTGCCTCTGCCTGTTTGTGGATTGACTGTCTGGCTTTGGAGTGACAGGGGCTGGGGAGGTGCAGTGGCTCCAGGAGTCTGGATGAGTCAGCACTAGGCTGAATAGGCCTGATCTGCATTTGGAGTGGTGGGAGGAGTAGCACTTGTGCCTGAATAGGGCTGTGCCTGCCTTCCACAATGCTGTCTCTGCCCCCCTGTGGTGTGTCTGGGGCCGAGGCTCACACTGACAATGGATGATGTTGTGCACTTGCAGAGTGCCCCCCAGAACTGGTTTGAACTGGGCTCATAGCCCCTTGCCCAAAGAGAACAAAGACATTTTGGGGTATAAGTATCAGACCCAAAACCCCAGACTTTAGATCATTCCTGGAATTCAAGAGGAACCTTTGCCAAGGAGAAGAGCTGGAGAGACAAAGGAGAAGTACTGCCCTTGCTGTGTGTCTGGGGTTGGCCTGCAGTTGTTGTTTCTGACAAGGAAAGGAGAAGGACTTTGCTGTGTGCTGTGTCCCCTGCTTGAAGGAGATCTCCAAGGGCCTGAAGTGTGCTGGCCTCCTGTTCTGAAGTCTCAGGGACACAAAGACTTCACCCCCAGCTCCCCTGAACTCTGCTGCTGTGAGTTCTGACCTGCCAAGAGGTGCCTGTGCCAGTTTTGGGCCTCTGGAGGTTGTTACTGCTGTTTGGGAGCTGGAAGAAAGAAGAAACTCAAAGAACTACAGAAATGGACGGATCGAGGGATCGCGGCTGAAGAGGACCGAAGCAGCGCCGCTCGACGACGCCGCATTGATCGCCGACGCATCCCGGATTTCCACACATCATGCCTGTGTGGCAAGTTCGTCTGACGCATCACCTTCGGACCAGAACCGTCACGAAGAATCGACGCATCACTCTCCATACAGACCGGATTCGACGCAGCCCTTCCTCTGCATGCAGCGGGACTGTTGCATCGCCTCCCCAAGGTCTCAGGAGTGTTGCATCTCTTTGTTTTCCGACTCTGCGGCTGTTTGGCTTTTGGAACTTTCACGCATCTACAGGTACTTTGGTGAAAAGTCACGCATCCATAATTTTCTATGGTACAAGTTCTTGAAACCTTTTGAAAGTCATATTTTTAACTGTGTATGTTGGATTTTGGTCGTTTTGGTCTTGTTTAGTTTAGATAAAGATACATTATTTTTCTGAACTGGTGTGGTGTCCTTTTGTGGTGTTTTCACTGTGTTACTGTGAGTGTTGGTACAAATACTTTACACATTGCCTTTGGGATAAGCCTGTCTGCTCGTGCCAAGCTACCGGGGGGGGGGCAGGGGTTATCTAAAGTGTGTATCCCCCTTACCCTGACTAGAAGCAAGGGTCCCTATTTGGACAAAGGTACCTACCTCTGCCAACTAGAGACCCCCATTTCTAACACTATGTCATCAGGATGTTGGCAATACCCTGCTCACAGCCTCCCAAACGTTACACTCCACCTCCTCCCCCCAAAAGGGGATCTTATACACCTCATCAAGAAAAAAACCAGGCAATAAGCCCTCTTCACTTATGCATCCAGAATCAGAATGCTATCCCTGTATCCACAGGATCACTCATCCCCCGAATGTATGATGGTACAACGCATTACGTTGCAATGCATGCCTTTACCACGCATAACTTTTACCACACATTTTTTTATAATGAATATATATGCTTTTAACACGTATGCCTTTACAACGAATTTCACTGAAAAGGCATGTATGTTAAAGCCGTATGCATGGTAAAGGGTTTCCCTGACCCCTCCCCTCAAACTGGACCCCGGTGCCCACCCGGTCCCCAGCCCTTGTTAAAATACCCAACCCCAGTCCTGATCCCTAAGAGTATACCCCAGCGCCCCCTCTGGACCCAGCCCTTTTTAAAAATACACAACCCCTGCCCTAAGCCCTAAAACTAGACCGCAGCATGACCCGTCCCCCAGCCCTTTTTAAAAATACCTGACCCCTGCTCTGAGCCCTACAACCAGACCCCCTCCAACCCCAGAATAAAAAAAAAAACTTGCCAAGTCTAAATCCATACCCCCTTCCGCCCCAGGCTCAATCCCCCTTTCCTCTAAGGGATGATGAGGCAGCTCTTCTGAGGCAAGGTGCAGCACAGGTCATCAAGAGAAAGTGGAAGGGTCTCCCTGTTTCGTCTTACAATGCCGAAAGCCTTGACTATGCCGGTGCTTTTACCACAGTTACTACCATATGCCCTTACCACCAGTGCAATATATATGCTTTTACCATTCATACCTTTACAACGTTAATTGGTTGTAAAGGCATGCGTGGTAAATGCATATATGCTGTAAAAAATGCATGGTAAAGGCTATGCGTGGTAACAGTGCATGCATTGTAACACATGCGTGGTAAAGGTACTACGTGGTTATAGCCGCGTTGTAATGGCTGTTTCCCCTCGCCTCCTGCTTTACTTTAAAAACTGCTGAAGAAACACCTCTTTATGGTTTAAATCTTTTATTAATTTTCAACATTGAGAGACAAAAGACCCCCAGCTCCTGAGAACGGTGCACTGGAGACACACAGTGTCGCAGAAAGCAGCATTACAAAAGTAAAATGCAAGGAGCGGGTCTACGGGGAACGACAATATGTAGGGATAGGGAAAGGGAACAAACAGGAAACCTCCCTCCCCCCCCTCGTCCACAGCTGGGTAATAAGGAAAAAGGGAAGGAAAGTTGCGTGCTCGCGCGATCAGCGTATCCGCTTGGGCTTGCGCGCCGAGCTTGCTTGCGGGATTTGTGTGTCAGCGAGACGAAGCAGTCTGAGATAGCGGGGACAAGTCAGTTCACGGAATTCAGCTGTGAGCAATGCCAAGAAAGGGCGCCACAATTCTGGGAATTCGGCCCCTCTGCCAGTCAGAGTGAGGGTAAGCTTTTCCATACCTAGTACTTGCCAGAGCCGCTGTAGCCATCCAGAGTGTGTCGGTGGCTGGGTGGAGCGCCAGTGTGCGAGAATATTTTGGGTAGCTGCCGCCAATGCGATCGCTATCAGTCGACCCCTCCTAGACTTTAGGGGATATGAAATAGGATTGGGTAGCCCCAAGAGGACATAAGCTGGGAACCGTGGGATCTGTGTGTCAAAGTGCCTGTCTACCTCATCTAAAATGTGATGCTTGGATGTGGTCACAACTCCATAACAAATGTGTGAGGGTGCCTACTTCCCCACAACCTCTCCAACACTGGGCACTCTGTCGTGTATCGAAGCAGTGGAGGCGTTCTGGTGTGTAGTACCAGTAAGTGGCTACCTTCGTCAGTGTCTCTGTGAGCCCCATATGGTATGCTGAGTGTCGTGCCCTGTGATAAATGCCCTCCCACTCTTTATGGCTGAGGGTGCGACCCAACTCCCGCTCCCAGCGTATGCGGCCGGCATTGTATGTAAGTGTAGAAGTCGATAATAACTGCTTGTAGAGGTCAGAAATAAGCTTCTTGTCTGAGGTGCGGGTGACAAGCCATTTTTCGTAGGTGGTGAGTAGGCGTTGGGCACCTGGTTTGATAGACGGGTGGAGCGCCCAGTGCCTAATTTGGAGGTAGGGAAAGCGTTCCGACTCAGGTATGCCATAGTGCGTCTGCAGTTGAGGAAATGGAGTAACCCCTTCTAAATCAAAAAGATGGCCAAGGGACTGGCACTCGGTGGGGCACCATGCTGCAAAGGCCTTTGCTTCAGTACCGGGGTGAAATTCTGGGTTGTTAAAGAGGGGTGTTAGGGGGGATGGGAAGGAAGTCAGACCGTGTGCTAAATTAGTTCGATCCCAAACCTCCATAAGCGTGCCTGTGATATATGGCGCATTTAGGTTGGGTGGCCAATTTACGAAGAAAGGGGATGCCTTGTAGGGGCATAGCAGCCACCGCCTGGTCTTGGAAGAGCCAGTGTTTCTCCGACTCGAGGCGATGCCATTCTACCAGGTAACGAAGTTGTGAAGCATGAAAGTAGAGTTGTAGGTCCGGGACCCCGACTCCCCATTTTTCGGGCGGGAGGATAGCGACCGCGTGCTTAAACCGAGGTTTGCGACCCTGCCAAATGAAGTTTGCCAGGTCGGTTTGGGTTTGTTGGATCCAGCCCAGTGGGGGGTCGGAGGGGGAGGGTCTGGAAGAGATACAGGATCTGAGGGAGGATAGTCATTTTTGTAGCTGCAATTCTCCCCAACCATGATAGTGTGTGGTGCTTCCATTGCCCCAGCTCCTTGCGGATGTGTGTGCGGAGGTTGGCGTAGTTAATGGCGATGGTAGCCGGTATGGTGGGGCCAAGCTGAATTCCCAGATAAGGAATCGAAGAGGTCGACCATTGGAGAGGGTGTTCCTCTTGCAAATGAGCTAATGTGGCGGGAGAGAGAGAGATGTCTAGGGCGATGGATTTCTCGATGTTGACTTTAAAGCCGGATGCCTGCGCAAAGTAATACAATTCAATGAAAAGAGCTCGCATCGCGGGGATCGGGCTTGAAAGAGAGAGCAGGACATCATCCGCGTATAGGCTGATGGTGTGAACGTCCCCTCCAAATTTGATGCCCGTTATAAGGGGGTGGTTGCGAATCCGCAGAGCTAGCGGCTCCATGTAGAGTGCAAATAGGAGGGGTGAAAGCGGACACCCCTGCCTAGTGCCCCTACCTATGGGGAAACGCGAGGATGTCTGGCCATTCACCCGTACCGTCGCTTTAGGTAGGCGGTAACAGTTGAGGATCCGGGTACGCAGTTTATCACCAAAGCCGAACCGAAGCAAGACCTGCTCCAGGTAGGGCCAATGTACCTGATCGAATGCTTTTTCGGCATCGATCGCCAGCAACATGTACTCTCCTGATGTGCGGGACGCCTTTTCTATTAGATGGAGTATCCTCTTGGTGTTGTCACTCGTCTGCCGTTGTGGGATAAAGCCGGCCTGGTCATGCTCTATTAATTGGGCCATGTAGGGTGCTAGACGAGTGGCGAGGATGCTGGTGTATAACTTAATATCTACGTTCAGTAGGGATATTGGCCTATAAGCGCTGCATTGCGTTTTGTCCTTCCCGGGTTTCGGGATAACCACTAGCGATGCTTCTAGCATCTCCTCTGGGATGGCCCCGTCTTGTGCAAAGGTATTGAAGAGGTCGCGCAATATGGGAGCTATTTGGGTGCAGAAGGTTTTATAAAAGGCCGCCGTGTAGCCGTCCGGCCCAGGTGATTTGCCCAGCTTAAGGCGGGAAATCGCTGCTATAACCTCCTCAGTGCCAATGTCTCTGTCTAGGTATTCGGCCTGCGCCCTGCTAAGAGCTGGCTTTGCCGCCTTCTCTAAAAACTCACTGCAGTGTAGTGGTTCTAAGGAGTCGCTGGCATATAGCTTCGCATAAAAGTCCCTGAAAGTTTCCGCAATCGCCACATCGTCTGTGGTAAGATCCCCCCCGGCAGTGTGGATAGTCTGCACTCCCTGGCGCTGCCTAGTTTTGCGTAGCTTATGAGCCAAAAGGCGACCACACCTATCGCCCCCTGTGTGGTAGGAGTGTCGGAGACGGAGAGCTGCATACTCGGCCCGGTCCTGGTCAAGTGCTGCAAGCTGTTTCCGCTCTGTGCAAAGTTGGCGCCAGGCCCTGGCTGCCCCAGTACGTTGATGCATCTGCTCAAGTTCAGCCACCCGCTGAGTCAGCTCAGCTCGCTTGTGGCTGCGCTCTGCATTTTCAGCTGTGGATATGGCTATCAATTCCCCTCGCAGCACTGCCTTAAGGGCCGTCCATTGTGTCACCAATGAGGTGTCTGAGGTGCTATTATGCGCAAGGTAATCCGTGATAGCAGACTTAATTTGATCGATGATGGAGGTCCGGTGCAGCAGTGTATCGCGAAGTCGCCAGTGTCTCAGCGGTTGTCGTGCAGGGGGGAATTGGAAGGAGGCAATGACTGGAGAGTGGTCCGAAAGGGACGCCGTCAGAATCTCAGAGTCAATAGCCAGTTCCTGGAGTGAGGTGGAGCTGAGGAGATGGTCTAGTCTAGCGTACCTTTTGTGTGCTCCCGAGTAGAAAGTGTAGGCTCGGTTATGGGGGTGGAAGTGTCGCCATAGGTCAACTATACCCAACTCTTGGACATGCTCCAACCCAGCCGGAGAAAGAGCGCCAACCTGGCTCGTGCGCTGACATGAGCGGTTGTGAATGTTGTCGAATACCATATTCAGGTCCCCCCCAAGTAGTAGGTGTCTCTCCGAGTTAGCGGTTGCCTCAGTAAGTGCCCTGTGAAAAATGTGTCCTGGCCTTCATTGGGAGCATAGATGGATCCCACTATGAAGGAAACTCCGGCGACTTGGAACTGATACGTGAGTAAGCGACCCCTGATCTCCGCCTCCTTATGGAGCACTTTACCTTGGAAGGAGCGGGAGATGAGGATGGCGACCCCAGCGGATTTAGTAAGGTTGGAAGAAAATAGCTGTGTGGGGAAGGCACGTGATTTCAGCCTGTGGTGATCTTTAGGGATAAGGTGTGTCTCCTGTAGGAGGCAAATGTCAGCTTTGGACTGCTCCAAATAGTGGAGGACCGCCCTGCGCTTGATTGGGTTATTCAAGCCGCGTACGTTTAGAGTGAGAATTCTAGTAGGTGTGTGTGGCATCGGGGTTAATAGGAAAAGCAAGCTGAAGCATAGCAAAGCCTATACTATCTGACAGCTGAGCCGCATAGCATGGTGAGGAAAGGTGGACGAGGGGACACAACACAAAAGAAACCCCAAAAAAGCCCCTAAACATAAGACCCAAAACAACATCCATGAGGTGACAGTTCGAGTAGTTGTAATCAATGAACAGTGTCCGTCATCCCGAGATGACCGGTCAAAAAAGTGAGGGGGTTCCGTGTCGTGACCAAGGGGGAGAGTGCCACTTCACCCGCCGCCCGCCTAGGCCCAAAGAGGGAATAAGCAACAGGACCAAAATGGCATCCAGAGTCCCCAAGTGTCATTTAGTGCTGGTGCCCTCTCCTGTGAGGGCCTCCGATACAGCTGTGAGAGCTGCCTGTTGGTTCTTGGCTATTTCAGCTTTGTGCGGTTTCCGGGAGCGTCTTCGCCTGCCCTGTCGCTGCCATCCGGATGGGGAAACCTCAGGACCAGTCTCATCACCGCGATCATCTTCATCCTCGCTCGGCAGGGTGAGGCCCAGCAGCCGGCACGTATCTATTAATGAGCGAAGTTGCTGAAGCCTACCATTGTATCTGAAGATTAAGCGAAAGGGGTGACCCCATGAGTACGGGATCCCCTGCTGTCTCAAATGTTCCGTCACCGGGCGGAACTGTCGACGTCGTTGCAGGGTGATCAAAGCTAAGTCCTGGTACAGCACCGGTGAGTGGCCTTGGAAGGAGATAGGGTGCTGAGATCTCGCCTTTGCCAGAATGGTTTCTTTCACCCTAAAGTCTTGCACACACACCAAAATGTCCGCCGGGGGGGCATTGGGAGCCCGGGGTGGCCCCACTCTGTGTGCTCTGTCGAGGACAATATCGGAGTCATGGGAGTCGCCCAATATATGTCGGAAGAGACTATTGGAAAAAGCAAACAGGTCTTTGGTATCCTCCGTTGTTTTCACCCCCCGGATTCTAATGTTATGTCTGCGGGACCTGTTTTCCAAGTCCTCTAGATGCGATTGAATGTCCACGTGCTGATCTTGCATCCTAATGACCTCCTGCTGGAGCGTCGTCATCTCTACCGCCACCGTATCACTCTTTTCCTCCAGAGTGGCTAGGCGCTCTCCCACAGCGTCCACATCCCTCCACAGCTCTTTGACCTCCGCCGCAAATTCTGTTTTGACTGATTGTATGTCCTCTTGGAGGGTGAGAAACAGTGACTCCAGGAAGGCCTTAGTTATTGGCTCGTCCCCGGCCGACGCGGAAGGTTTAGGCGTTTCCTTCCCAGGGTCGGCAGTCGCCATGTTAGGGTTGGACAGCGAGCGGCCAAAGATATCTTTGAGAGGTTTCCCCTTCCTTGTTCGCGGAGTGGACATGCCCCTCTGACGCCCCCTGACCCGGGGTTTGGAGAGGTGGAAGTTAGGGGAGCCCTAACGTGGTCCGCCGATCAGTCAGTGGAGAGCCAACTTGTTGAGCGTCTGCAAATCGTGATTGTCTCTCTGGCTACCTCCAGGCTCCTGTCACCATTGCGGGAGCTCCGCTCTGGAATGGGGGGAGAAAACGCTACATCCAGGGACTCTCCCTGCCACCCACGGGGCGCTGCGCCGCCGTCCTCAGAGGAAGTGGCCAGACCACGACAGTGGAATGCGAGCTCAGACGCCCCGGTGGGCGAGGCAGGTCAAAGGAGGCGGCAGAACCAGCGCAGGCCGGGCAGGCAGGACCCCTCCAACAGTCCCCGACCCACACAGATCTCCTCACCAAGTGCGTCCCGAGTTTCGGCTGGCTGGAAGAATCACTCCAGTGCAGGCTATAGGGCTGCCCGCACCCCGAACACCAACTTAGGCCCCCGAGGCGGCGGGCCAGACAGGCTCAATGGTGTGTGTGGCAGGCGGTAGGTGTCCGCGCCGCCCCAGGGGTCAGCTTCCCTCCACCAGGCTAATCCCACGTCGGTCGGCAGGAAAGTATTGAGGCCTCCGCCCGGGCCTCCGCAGCTGTTGTGAGGGTCGGGGCAGGGAGCCTCGGGGGGCCGGCGGGACCCCGTCTGTGGTGCTGTCTTTGCCCGTGTCTGGGCCTATCGGGTAGTCATGGGTCAGCTCCTGCGGCGTCCGGAGCGCGGTTCCGGTTCCGCAAGCAACCAGGGGAGCGCTCCGGGGTCGTAGCTCTAGGCGGTAACGTCGTGTGCCCAACGCGCTGCCTCCCCCGGCGCGTCCTCACTCACCGCTCCAATCCAGCGCTTCTGGGCAGGTGTGCGTCGCCGCGGCCTCCCTCTCTCGGGGCTCGCGTCGCTGCTCTCCACCGCTCCTCAACCACCAATATTGCGCAGGCCTCGGGGGGCGACCCAGTGGGAGCCGAAAGCAGCTGGTCCAGTGGTGCTCCCCCGTCTCGCGAGGCTCCAGCGGTCTCTACTGCACCTCTGTGGGCCCCGGCTGTCTCACTCAGGGCGCCCCGGTCTTCCGACTCGCCCAGGGCCTGCGGCCCACCTCACCCGGAGCCCCGCCTCCACCTCGGGCGGGACGATACCAGATGCCGGGGATCCCGAGGGCCGCGCGTTGATCTTCGCTGGAACTCTCCTCAGTCGGCCGGCGGGAGCACCGGTGCGTGGCCGGGGTACTCCGGCACAGCCTGGATCAGCCCTGTAGTCCCTGGACGCCTTCACGGACACGCTGGTCTCTCGGGCGGCGCCCGCCGCACTTCCTCAGGCCCGGCGCCCCCGGGGGTCACCACTCCCAGGGCCCGGCCGTGCAGCTGCGCCCGCCACACACGCACCTCCCGGATCGTCGGAGGCACGGCTGCTCAGTAAGATGCTGGCCCCGATGGTCGGAAACTCCAATCCACCGCCTTGTCGTGGCCGTCCTCCGCCGGACCCAGGAGGAACGCTGCTATGCCCACATGTGGCCCCGCCGGGCTCGCCGCTTTCTGCATCTTCCGCGGGGCTTCAAAGGCTGAGCAGGAAGGTCCCGGTCTGGGAGACCCTCCGACGGGACCTTAGGTGGAATTTACACCCCGTGAAGGACCGGTAATGCTATTTTCGGCAGGCGGCAGGTAGGAGCTCTGAATCATGCGTCCTACTTCGCCGCCATCTTGGCCACGCCCCCCAGAAACACCTCTTTAAAGGACACTACATCTGGACGCAATACAAGTCCACTTCCACTCTCACAACCAAGCTTCCACCCAGCCACTCATTAACTGTTTGTTTGCCTTTGACCCCGCACAGTTCACCACTGCCTTTTGGTTATGTTCGTGAATACAAATATCACTTGCAGGCATATAAGCAGCTGGCTTTGTCTTTGGTGCTTTCTAGGCAGACATTGGGAGATAATAAAATGTTGGGGCGGAAACAGAAATGGCAGCCCAGTCAGCAGGAGATATGAGCATAATGGACAATGAAGATATGGGATCCCTCCTGACTTCTTCAGCTGAGTGAGAGGAAGAGACTGCTATGCAGATTTGAAGGGCTGAGACTGTTATGAGTCTGACCCCAAAGGGAATTCAGCCTGTCTGAGTGGAGTTCGAGCAAGGCCTCGGCTTACTAATCTATGACAAGCCTGATTAAAGTCGACTCAGAAGTAAACTTCAAGCTATAGTTAATTTTCTAATCCTTGAGCATTTTGAACTCAAGATAGAATAGGAAACCCTAAAGTAAACTGTAAGTTTCTCACAACTAACACAGTTTGAAGTAGTAAATATTATGGCTCAACTGGGTTTTTAAACTCCGCTCAGTGAGACAATGGCCCTGTTTCTCAGGATGATTAAACTAGAATTTCTCTCAGAGTGCAGTGGCGACTGAACATTAAAATCCATATAGTCTTAAAGGGGAGCTACACATTAAAAAGATCACACACTTTTTAAATCTAGCTCGTATAAAAAACTTAATTGATGGATTCTAGAAATTGTGGGGCAGATTTATGACGACTGGCGCATCCCTGCAAATCAGCAGGGATGCGCCAGGTAAGATGCGTCACGCAAGTTTACCCTTGCGCCACCACAGATGCGCCGCATTTACAATGCGGCGCATCGTGGCGCAAGGATAAACAGATGCGTGACTCATCTCCACGTCGGAAGGGTGGCGCATTGCTGGAGTCGTGTCGCAAGCGCGACGCAGCTCCAGTAATGCTCGTGGCTTGCCCATACATAACGTGGTGCGTCACGCCTTACGCCTGCTTCAAGCAGGCGCAAGGTTTTGACGTAGCGGCGTCGGAAAAGTGACTGAGTAGAATCTTGTAGATTTCACTCAGGCACTTTTCCGAGGCTTACTGTGCCGGAACGCCCCCTGCGCCGGGACGCCCACATGAAACCTGACGCAGGTTTCATGTGGCGCAGGACTTTACAACGTGACGCATCTCCCTAGATGCGTCACGTTGTAAATAGGGCACAACGTGAGCGCATGGTTTACGCCGCCGCTGCATCACAGAAGTGACGCTAGCGGCGGCGCAAAAGTGGCGCAAGGGGCTCGTAAATCTGCCCCTTAATATTTACTTATGAAAAGCCACCAGTCTTTCTTTTTTGTCCGTTTCATCCGCTGCTAGACTTTTTATCTACTCGTCGGCCTAAAAATGTGTTTCTTAAATTCGTTTTCTGTGTTAATATAACACTGATCAATTTCGGTCTATTCTTGTTGTGATTTCACAAATCTCGAGATTTTTTTTTTTCTTTTCAATATTTTATTTAACTACTATGTTTTGCACAGCATTTCGTAATTGTCGCTCATCAGCCCTTTCAAGACAGGGTGCAATTCAGTCAGGGACTAGCTAGAAAAAATCAACATCCCCCCACTTTGACCCAGATACTGAATAACAAAGAAAGGGGCCAGTCAGCCCGACACCAGTTCAGTGGCTTTACCGGAGGGAATTCTGAAAACAATGTGGCCAAATGGTGCCTTTCTCACCTCAAAACTTCAGTGATCATCTATAGATTAATCAATCTCTTCATCCTTCTTTCCTTTTCTCCATCCTCCCCTCCCTCACTTCATCCATCCATTCTGTTTTTCAATTCATTCATCCCACCCATCTCTTCATCCGTCCTTACTTTTTCCATCCATCCTTCCATATTATTTCCCATCCATCCATCCATCCATCCATTCATCCATCCATCCATCAAACTCCATTCATCTTTCCATCCTTCCCTCCATCTAGTCACCCTTCTGTTCATCCGGCCATCCCAATACTTCTCGCAGTTCATAAGCTCTTCTATCCACCCATTCATCCCTTCTTTACTATTCTTTTGGAGATAAAGGAGTGACAAACAACATTTTAAGGGTTACACCACGATCCACACACTGCAACGCCGCACCCATTCAAGCTGCTAAAGTAGGGCAGGGAGGTCCCTGAAGCCCCTGATTTTAATAATACACATGCACACGTGAATCTCCATACTGTAATGCTTCTTAAATGCAAATTCCAGTGCTCATAAAAATGCATTCATTTTGTAGCATTTCTGTCTTCAGATTAAACATATAGCGGGACGGCGCGTCATGATCAGCCTTGTGTGTTTTCATTGCATTATTAGATTCATTATTGGTCATTTACTTTTATTTATTTATCGTGTTTTTTAAATATTTCCCTGAAAAATGTGTATGATCTTTGTAAGGGGTTTAAGGCAGAAAGGAGCAAAAGGCAAAGGGAAGGGTGTGGGTTTTCAGCAAGATACACACAATCAGTAAATAGTCCCGGAGTGAATATTACTTGTGAGATCGTTTCATAGGTGAGCATCAGTTGTACAGAGGGAAGTTCTTCCAGATCTGGTGGTCTGAAGTGGTGTAGATTCCAGGAAATATTGTGGTCGCAAGCCTGGTTATTGGCTGGGGGATACGGCGCCCATTTCTTTTTGTCAACAGTTGGACTGTGACCATGAATGGATTTTAAGATGACTCCTGCGCACAGTTGCGGTGATGCTGAAACAATGACCAGTGTGTCACTTCAGTAACGCTCCATGACATCATGGTAGCAGAAGTCCTTACATTTCTCATTTCGTCATTTCAAAATTCATGAATCATTTGATACAGTTCAATGTACGCTGGAGCAATCGGATAGCATCAAGATGTTTCACTTGTATTAAAGGGGCCATCAAGTGGAAAGTGCAAAGTTTGTCCTCCTAAACAATCTTACAATCTCACCAACTACCAGGATCCCCCTTCTCAACAGTGCATCCCACTTTATCATATACTACCACCCCCGGCATTGTTCGAAAGGTGTCAGAGTACAAGCACCTGCTTATTCAACCAGTGAGCGGCCCAATGGCGTAGCAGTCAGTGTTCAAACTTCTCTGTCTCCAGTACCCCAAACATTATTTTATAATCCTCAAAGTATCTGATTTGCCCTTTGTTGTTCAGATCCCTGCTTGACCTGCTGTCTCCCTTTCTCCAATTCTTAAACTCTGTGCCTGAAAGCACTGATGTCATTGACTTCAGGTTTAGATCCATTGGTGTTAATGCAGGGTAGAAATGCTTGAGCAGTTGGAAAATATTGATGCCATTCAACATGCCAAATAATGTCCCCGTTATATGGCTGTGGTGCAGATGCTGTATTCTTGCTAATTTGGGAAGCCAGACAATATCCTAAAAGAATCTATCAGCAACTGCTTGTTTCTTGAGGACCCAGTCTCTGGCCACCTGTCTTTTGGACCACTGACCCATCATTCTGAGCTGAGATGCTCTATAGTAGGGTTTTATGTTTAGGAACCTCAGGCCACCGCTGTCTTTAGGAGCTTTCAGGATCATGTTGGAGATCTACGTGGGCTTCTTCTGCCAAGTGAATTCCTGCAGTGTTCAGTGTAGTGACTTAAATATGGTTGGTTCAATAAGTACTGGTAGTGCTTGGAAAACATATAACAGTCTAGGGACTATGTTTATTTTTATGGCAGTTATGTGACCAAGCTAGGAGACAAACAAACTGCATCATATAAATAGATCTGACTTAATACTGGACACTTGGAGAGCACCATTTGCTCTGTAACGGCAGTAAAGGTGAGCCGTGATGTAAACACTCAAGTATTTCAAGGTGTGGCAGTGCTAGGGTTCCACTGCAAGATGGCTGCCCTTTAGTGTGGCTCTGTGAATTCGCATTAAACAACAACGTTGGGGCTGTATACCCAGGTGAAACCTTTGTCCTGATGTCCCTATGTAGCAGGAGCTCCCAAGAGACTTGTGGGGTCTTGCTGCAAAGCAGAACAGCTAAGGATCGGCCCATCAGAGAGAGACGTCTTTGGCAGTAGAGTAGCCCAAGATAGCGGGCTGGCTATGCTGGACGCCTCAGGCAGCCAACAAACATGCAAGTCAGGCGGGGACAGCAGAGCCCTGGAGGCAGCTTCTTTGAGATTGCAATGGGGAGACAAGCTAGATGGCTCATGCTTAGCCTGTCAGATGGTAGACCCAGAGAGGCCTCGGTTTTGAAGAAGACCCAGAGGGGCCCTGAGACGTGACTAGCTTTCGGTGAAATTGAAGTCATGGTGGCATTGCGTGGTGGGCCAGGAGAGCCATGTGTGGTATCAGTGGCACCAAACACTGTGATACACACTCCTATTGAATGGAAAAGGTACTAGCCTACTAGAAATGGGAGGTAAGAATGAACGTGAGAGCACAGGTCTGATCCCTGCAGGCTGCCATTCTGCACGCTGGTGCTGTGGATGACCTAAAATGCAGCTGCCTATGAATATCATGATGAAGGCTCAGGTGCAACCTCTCTTGGTCTGCACATGCAGGTGAGTGTTGAGCGGGACATAGTGTAACATCTGGGGTGCTTATGCAGCTGTCTCCCTGTGGCCTTGCACTGATCACCTGACCAAGCTTGCATGGGGCTGTTACAGAGACCGTTAGATCAAGACATAGCAACAGCATTAATATAGTCTTATCTGCCACACTCACACATAGACATGGTGGGGGTGTATAAGTCATCTAGATTAACATTGCAGCGTACTGTGCGGGTGATGGCTTGAACAGACTATCTGCTGCAATGACGAATATTCCAAAGGGCAAGCAGCTTCTCAGGGTGAGTGTTAATTAGCTTCACTGGAGCCACAACCCTCCCCCTGTGATGGCTTTATATGAAGAGTTATCTCTAGAGTATTACTTTTGTCAATGGGTAGGAGTATCTTAGCATTGACTCTGGAAATTTAAATCACTAAGGATGGACAACAAGCATTCTAGACTGACTGCCCTTTAAAGCTAAATGTACAAGCAGACTGTAGGACATGGAAGTTGGGCCGGGTCATCCAGTAAGCACTGGCTGTGCCATATCAGATGTATATTCTGATGTAAAAATCCTGCTTCAAGCAATGCAACAGAGCCTAACGTCCATTCTTGGCAAAATTGACACTCTAAGCAACTGTATCAACAACATGGCCACCTAAATAGACAAACATGCAGGTGGGCTGGATACCACAGAACAACGCATTTCTGATATTGAGGACGACCTGAAACAGAAACAAGAAAAATGGTTAAACTTGGAGAAAGCTCTCTTAATGATCAAGGCAAAAAACTCCTACTGGAAAAATCTGTGAATACTAGGGATTCCCAAGGCTGTGGACACAGGCGGGATATACATTTTCATGGAAAACATGCTGACATCACTGATCAGAAATGACAATCTCTCCCTCTTACTGGTACTTCAACGTGCTCATTGTTCACTGGCGCCAAGGCCCATCCAGAGGCACAAGCATTTCCTATCATAGCCATATTGATAAACTCCAGGGATTGTGAGTCAATGTTCAGAATGACTTGTGAAAAGAAAGACTTGATCTACAACAGTGCGATATTCCCAGAATTAACTTTAACGGTACAGACATTACGCAGAGAATACTCACAGATCAAATGAAAACTGCAACAGGTACTCCAGCGCACTTCAGGACTGATTATAAAGGAAAACAGCATGTCTTGTACACCCCCTAAGTAACCTCAGTGTACCTCAGTTGCCTCAAGATGAAGTCACAGATGGAGGTATTTTAGGCAAGCAGGCCAGGCGGGGATCGTGGAGTCATAAGTACAGCACAGCCGCTTGTAAGGTGGAGACATTGATTCACGAGAGGACCCTGATAATTAATGCTTTCCTCTGTTTTTTCTTTCTCAATCTAGTGTGTGACAACAGGCACGCCTCTCCTCAGTGTATCAATGGAGCACTATTAAGAGCCTTAATACGTATGTACCCACTATGTGTGTTTGAGTGTGGTGTCCTGGGGCATGATACTTGGTTTCATCCCGTATGAGTCCTAGATGTGACCATGTCCACATTTGTTTATTCCCAGAAGGACAAGCCTTATTTTTTTTTTTAATATCCTCAGGGTTTTAGATGAGAAACATAGTCTACGTGATACACCTAGCGGCATGAACAATGAGTTGAGAGCATTGTCTTTCAACATCTGTGCATAATCCTTGAACAATGCTGATTGTGCCCTCTCTTTTCAGATACCCATTTACAGACACCAAGTAGGTGGTTTAGGTGTGCTTGACATATGTACGATAAATTCACCAGTTATTTCAACATTATCGAATAAGTGTGGATTATGGTAGTATGATCGGCCCTGATGAAAGCCACGAGCATTTGGGAACATAAGTGGCAGAAACACATTGCCTCCAAGAAGAAGTAAGGGTAACTAGAGCTTGTGGCTTTTTTACTTTTCCCAATTTTAATCATACTGGCTGGTGCCCATATTAAAACGTTGGGGATACCAGGCAGGTATTTTCAAAGAGTAACCCTATCCCCACTCACTACCCTATTGCTTTTCCAACAAAGTGTTCCCATTCATCTCACAGCTTTTAGCATGCCCCATTCCGCAATGGAACAGAAAGGAACTCCATGATGAAGCATGCCACCAAGGGGTACCCCTAGTGGTTGAGAGCTCTTTAAAGCAAAAATCATTCTTTTCCCCTTAGGTCGGTGGGGCAGTTCTTAGATTGATCCAATCGAATTGGTCTCTATAGTTTGTGTAAAGTTCTGTGTCAGAGGAGGGTTAGCCCATGCTCTACAGCACCTCTTCATTCCCCTTAATTTGTTTATGGATTCTGGCCAGGAGGAACCAAGAGGCGCATGTTAGGACAATTTACTTCATAATTAACCATGCTACAATTTAGGACCTAAGTTTCATGGCAACGTAATGCACCATGAGGCCCACCTAATGTGTCCCTGGCCTCCTCTGAAGTCTATCGAGTAAGCAGAGCTGACACTCCTGTTGCTTTTCATGGGTAGTTTCTGTTCTGACATAGACCTGCTTGCTCTCAGATTTAGTTGGGATTTGCTACATTTACTTTGGTTTTGTTTACAAGGGGGTACAGGTGGATGGTTTACTAGAGGGCAGGGATTGCTGGTGTGTGTGGGGGGAGAGTTACAATATTCAGGCGTTGTTTAATTTTGAATATTAAGTCTTACCGCACTTCTCACTCAACTGACCAATCTATACAGAGATGGAAATCCAATGAATAAAAAATGCTCGAGATTGAGAAACATAACTACACACTCAAATCCATAACCACAGTGCAAACATGAGTCTCCAGTGTACGTTTCTAACCTGGAATCTTAGAGGCCTCAACAACCCACTCAAAACATGCCGAGTCTTTGCATATTTTTAACTTACATACTAGCTGAGTGGCATTCTTGCAAGAAACTCACCTTACTAAGTCACCAAGAGAACGCCCAGATGGGTAAATGGCTTTGTAATGTTATGTTTTAGCTTACTCCACATATGCTGGAGAGGTCACAACATTAATAATAAAGGGACATTAGGTTCAGCATCTACACATAGTTAAGGATGATCTGTAATAGTAGTGGGAATTATGGCTGGAAGGCATATGACTCTGGTCAACATCTACAACCCACATTCCTTTCAATCTTTAAGGGCAACAGTGTCGTCACTATCCCCAAAAATGATTATTTGTGACGGGGGGCTTTAATATCACATTAATGCCACATTATATATCACATAATCTCACCAGACATGAAATAACTGCAGCAATCAACTCTATAATAACTGATCATAAGCTAATTTATCTGTGGCAACTGCAGCACCCTTAGAAAAAAGAAAGCACCTACATCTCCTTAACCCACATGTGATCAAGCTTTCAACCAATCTATCAGGATTTATAAAGCGCGGCTAATCAGCCGATAGGATATCCAGGCGCTTGTAGGCACTTGGAGGCTTATTTGAACAGCCAGATTTTGAAGCCCATTCAAGCTTTGACTATTGGCTCTCCATTCATGACACTGGCTGTTGGTTTAAATAGGTGCATCACCTGGTGAAAACGTTCTCTGACTATGCTCCTCCTCTGCAGAAATTTTGACCCCCTGGATCGCAACCAATATCCAATATATGGAGGCTCTCGCCATGGAGTCTTGAGGGATAGTATATCCGTACAGAGCTGTGCTAAGAAATACTGGAAAAGTTTAATATATTATATTGCCTCAGTGGTAGACATTACTACTGTATGGGAAGAATTCAGAGTTGTGGCTTGTGGACAATTCATGGCTAGACATGAGAAAACCATATGAGCTCTCTGGGACAAGACATCAAAGTGCTGGAAGCAGGGTGGATATATAAATCAGACTCTACAGCGTAAGTGATTATTGGGGAAAAAAGTTACAGAATATAATGAGGCATCACTGAAAGAGATCAAATTCCTAGGTAAATATGCGGAAGCACTGGGGAGAGTGAATACCAGGGAGAATCCTTAGGTAAATTCATTAAGCACCCTTGGACTGTAAATTACATCATTTCAATTACAGGTGATGATGGCGTTCCCCTACCGGAAGGCGAGGCCATCATGCCAGGCTTCATATGCTTATATTCACATTTTTCGATCTCCAAATTAGATGGCTCATGGACACAGGTAGATGATTACTTAGACAATGTGGCTCTTGCCTGGCTAAATGACACCCAAACAAAATACCTAAGCCAACCGTTTACAATAGAGGATATCATTGCCCTGATTAGGAACCTTCCAGCTGGCAAGGACCCAGGTGCAGACAGACTTCCAGGTGAATTTTACAAAAAATTTGCTGAGATTTTGGCCCCCCATTCATTAGCCCTTTTTGAGGGGTCCTACATTAAGCATGTCCTCCCACCTGCTATAAGCAAAATTCTCCTGATCGTTCTCTTTAAGCCAGGAAAATCCCAGAGAGCTACAATTCATACAGGCCTGCCTCATTAGTCAACTGCAATGTCAAGATTTTGGCTACATTACGTGCCAATCGGCTTCTCCCCTTGCTTCCTGCCTTGGCTTTACCTGACTAGGTGGGTTTTGTCCTGCAGTATACAATTTACAAACTTTATTTGCGCTTATACACAAATTGGACCCTAACCTGGATGCTGCAGCAGTGTTTTTAGATGCCACCAAGGTATTTGCCTCCATGAAATGATCATAAATCTTTACTGTCCTGAGATGAATGGGGATGTGCTGATGTTTGTTCACTGAGTCAATTTAATATTCACTAATCGCACACCACATTTTAAAATAGATGGCTTTATATCACTAGGCAGGGCTATCTGTTGTCCCTTACAATTTGGTGCTGGCATTGGAGCATTTAGCTGCCAAATGGCAGCAACAACATTCCACATATGCTCTTAGATACCCACTACCCAAACTTTTAGTGTCTTTGTACACCAATGACATGATCCTATACATACATGACCCCAAAACTAGCCTCTGCCCGACTCTTGGCAAACGTATTAGATTTAGAGGGCTTTCAGGCAACACCATAAATTGGCCAAACCATTAGTTTTCCCAATCACACCCAATGTCAACAAATATGTCTGAATATCCACTAATATGGTGTGATGGCTCTGTAAAATACTTGCAGATATGGATTAACCGTGATAGAGGTGCCTTTATCAGGGAAAACTATGGGCAGGCTATATCCAATTTGGATGGCAAAATAGCTAGATGGATCGAACTCCCGCTGTTATGGCAAGACGCATTGCATATTATCCCTTGTGCTTTCATAAAGGTTTCACAATTTTCACCCACAAATGCCTTTTCCTTGATTATTTGTGGCCTGTATTCACGATCTACAGGCAGAAGTGTAAGTTGCCGCTCTCCTGATCAGAGATGCAGTTATCTGATAGTTCTGCATGACTCTGCATGGCATAGTAAATCTTCAGTAACGCAAGGTAGCGAAAGTCACTGCCTTCTGTTACTCTGCACTGGGAAAGCATTCCATGAGTGGAGCATGGGTGTACACCCTCCCAGATTAGGTGTAATGAAGAGAAATATCTTAATTTCTCCTAATTATTTCCTCTATCTGTGGGTGCTGCATTCTGTCACACTAACCAATTGTGGCCCGGATCTTCAACATCGTCTTCAATGTTGTCTGAACTTTCCAGCAGCTTTGCAGGATTAAAAGTATGACACCATCTATTTGAAATATTTCCAGCTGGCAGTATAATTTGCTCATACCTTGTGAGGTGGCTGTTTGTCAAATGTTGGGTTCTGATGCGAGTCAACAAAATTTCAACTGAAAGGGTATAAACACGAGTGTCTGTAACATAACAATTGTTTCACTTTGTTCTATTAAAAAGCAAGCAGCTGCATCTGCTTTAAGGTAACCATGAATAGCTACTGCTACTGGATCTAATGTAGCAGAGAACTAAACAACTGGTCAAATTATTCTTCCATTTTTGTGGGTCAACATGACAACGAACACCTGTCTTACTTATGGCAAAAGAGGTAGAATTATTTACCGTAATCAGGCATGGTTAAGGCAGCACTGCAGAGTCTTTCTTTTAATTCTTGGAGAGCCTTCATGTATTCTTCATCAAATGGTATCAAATCCTTGAGATTACTGTAGCAATGGCCTCACTAGAGGCTTTGCAGTTAAGGAAAAGATGGTTCAGGAGTGCAATTGTAGCTAATTTGCAGTCTTTATTTGTCTTTGACTCCTCTAGCAAACCATCTATGTGTTGCACTAAAACTGAGTTATTGGGTAGCTGCAAATGTTTCAACTCTTTCTTTAGAATCTGACTAAAGATTGGGGGACTTTGTGTACACCCTTGAGGAATTCTACACCAAATTAAAACTTTAATTTTGGAACTGAAGTGCGAAAAGATATCGACTAACTTCATGCTGAGAAATGGAAAAGAACACTTGGCATAAGTCAATGACTATATCTGACCCAATATTACAGCAGAATTTGGTACCACTGCACAACAAGATGCTACACGTTGATTAACTTTTATAAGGTCCTGAACTATCCTCCATCTTCCATTCACCCCTCAGTTTTTTAATGAGCATCACAGGAGAATTGCAAAGTTTGCCTGGCACATCTCATAGAATACCTTGTGAAAGAAATTGGGTTATTGGTTGATGGGATGTAAGCCCCACTTAATCCCCACTCATGTGTCGGTGAACAAAAAAAGGTCAATAAATTAACCTATGCTTAACCCTCTGATAGCTTGGGACAAAAGCAGTCTGTAGGAAAGTGCCTCTTTTTGCATTGTTAGCGCCACTTTTTGCCTGATGTGATTTCGAACTATAAGTGCACTGGGTCCCTGCTAACCGGGCTCCCAGTGGCAGATCTCTTACCCAAAACTGTACCATGATGGGCACAACTTCAGCCACCCCTATAAGTCCCTAGTAAATGGTACTGCTGGTACCTAGGGCATAGGTACTGAAGAGGGTCCTCTGGGGTTGCAGTACTGATAGTGTCACCCAAGGGCCCCCTCACCAAGGCCATGAACTCTGCCACTGCAGGCTGCGTGTCTTGGTGCAGGAAAATCCAAAGAGTCGACATGGCACACAGCCCTGTGTGCCATGCCTCCCATACACTGCATAAGGTATAGGTAAACCACTCCTACTGCAGGCCTTTAGCCCTAAGGCAGGGTGCACTATATCCTATGCGTGGGCCTATTTACATGAGCAGTTAGACACCTAAAATGTCCAGCCTATTCTGTGATGTTGTAAGTGAACAGGTAAGCCATAAAGAGTAGATGGGCTGGATACTCGTTAACACATGTTTCCTAGCTCCACAATGGCTTCATTGATCTCTTAGGTGTCTGGTACAAAACATCTTGTCTTAATAAATCTTCACTGATGCCAGTGGTGGATTTATAAATAAATTAACACAGGAGACCCTTTTTGAGGGTCCCCTGAAAACCTAACCAAACACTAGTGGGGTCTCTGGACAGTTTCAGCAGCCTGCCACCACCAGACATGTTTCTGACCTCATGAGGTGAGAGCCAGTGCTCTCAGAGGACAGAAACAATACCTGCTCCGGGGGTGGGTGCTTCACACCTACTCCAGGATATGATGGTCTTCCCTGGCGGGAAGCTTCATAGGCAATGCCGCCTTTGAAAGTGCCTAGTGGGGGAGGCCAAGTCCCCTTCCCAGCTTCACATTTGATGAGAGGATAGGCATGAAAATTAGTTAGATGAGGAGGAGGGTCCCTCCTCAGCCTACACCACCCCTAGGGCGGGGAAGACGAGTGAACCCCTCTCCTGAAATTCCACCATCTTGAGATGGTGAGAAAACCTCCAATCAAGTCTAGGGTAGTGCCTCTTCCCACAGAAAGTAGTCACTTGAGGGTGTAGACACCCTAACGGTAAGTAGCCTATTGGCTACTACCTGTCTCCCCATGTATTCAGTATTTAGGAGGCTCCCTGAGACCTTGACTTCAGAATCCACAGACCTAAAGAAGATAAAGGAAGAAGACGTGCTGCTTATCCAGGAACTGAGCCATGCTGCATAGAAGAAACTGGTGCCAAACCCTGCCAACTGCAAAAGGCCTTGACAACTGTGGTTTGCCATCCCTACCTGAGACCTGTGCAGCCTCCAAGAACCCCAGAGCCCTGCCAGCCTTCACCAATTGCCTGGGACCTCCCTTTGGACTAGCCGTACTAGTCCTTGGCACATCGTCGGTAAAAGACCGCCACGAGGTGAAGACTGGCACAGACTGTGTTGACGCGATTCACCACATCACCTAAAAGTTGCAGCAGCCAAGGCCTGTTGGGTACCAGTCCGGTAATCGACCCCCTCAATGCATCCACCAGCCTGAGGGATCCTCACAGTACCTGCGATCAACACTGGAAACAGCTCTGCTCCTGTGAGCCTGTACCCGCTTTGTGGTGGTTTCGACTGCATGAAAGCAGCAACGTGGGCATGACCGCCCCAGCCACGATGGACAGCCCTCACCACACTTGTAGGTGAACGCCACCAGTGAACAACCAATTCTGCATCCCAAGACCTCCTGCATCTCTGTTAGAAGGTGGTTCTGACACTCTGAGCCACCCGGATGTTTCGCTTTTTGAGCACCTATTTGTTGAGCTTTTACTGTGGGAGAGCCTCATAAGTTGGGACTCACCCACAGTGAACTCATGATGAAAGAGACTGCATGTGGATTTTACTGGTGTCCCCCTAGCTTGACTAGGCCGCTGCGCAGCAGCTGGAGTAAGGGGCACTGGGCTGGTTACATGCAGACACCTGTGTACATGCGTGTGCACACGTGTAGGGGCTGCGCAGGGGAGATTCCTGGCGTGCGCAGTCCAGGAGCAGCTACAAAGTGAATGGTGTGGCAGGACCTATGCAGGAGTGGGTGGTGACACGGAATAGGCCTTATACACTGGGAAGGAACATGCCAGGGAAAGTCAGTGTGTTTTACTGTGTTTTTCACTTCATTATTCCCCTATGGGGATGTGGAGCCCATGTGCTAGATTAACTTTCATAAGGCCTACAGATTCCAGACACGCACTAAAGTCCACTGTAGCGGATGTGAAAAGGAGTATTCTGCAGAGTCCAAAGTCATATTTGTACTGTTTTTGGGTCATCCAGACATGTCACATTTCTCTGAGTCAGTCATAACCAGGGCCAGGCTGAGGGCTGACCTCAGCTGGATGGATTGATAACCTTTCTTCCACAAGCTAAGGCCTCCTCTCCACGAAGGGAAGATGGGTGGGGCTACAGGCTCATCCATCAGCAGCTATCACTGGGTGCCCGGCACCAGGCTGCACCAAGGAGGGAAGGCAGCGAGGAGGGAAGGGGTCTTGTTTCAGAGACCATGTGGCCAGAGACCCTGGACGACGCCATTTTGAACAAACCCAGAGGCTGGACAAGAAGGAGGGGGCAGGGAAGTGATGTGTTGCTGTTTGATAGGACAAACAGAGACTTCCTGCCAGTCCCCTACTCAACTTTAAAAAAGTGCTTGAACAGGAAGAGAAGCTCTCTCTGGGGTGTGGTCTGCTGAGGCGGAAGGTGCTGGAGCCTGGCAATGGGCAGTTGGAAGGAGGTACCCCCTGACTGCCCCCCAGGCCTCTAACAGCGCCAGAAGAAGAGCCCAGGACCGGTGCGCAGAAGCAGGGGCCTCTGCGCTGGGAGAAGAGAGGCCCAGGAGGAGAGCCATGCGAAGTCTGGCGCAGGGAGCCAGTGAAGACCGCTCCCTGCAGAATGCACCCTCCTGGAGACCCGGAGGGCGAAGGAGAGTGCTCCCAGTGGCTGGGGGCCGCCGCCAGGAGCAAGAAGACGCAAAAATGGGGCGGATCGGACCCCCAGGGGCTGAGATATGGCCCCCGGAAGGTGAGCGACCTTTGACCCCTAAGGAGAAGGGGAGCCGGGGAGCGCCGTCGCGCTCCCCGCGAAAGTGTCCTGCCTGGGGGGCCAGGAGCCCACCCTGGCCCCCACCGAAGATGGAGGCGGGGGAGCACCATCGCGCCCCCACGAGGAGGTCCCCAGGGGGCCCGGGACCCCATCCCCGGGCCCCGAAGTAAAACCGGGGAGTGCCGTCGCGCTCCCCGTGAAGAGGAGGCGGGGGAGTGCCGTCGCGCCCCCCCGCGAGGAGGTCCCCAGGGGGCCTGGGACCCCATCCCCGGGCCCGAAGTAAAGCCGGGGGATGCCATTGCGCCCCCGTGAAGCGGAGGAAGGCGGGGGAGCCAGGAGCCCACCCTGGCCCCCGCGAGCAAGTCCAGATGGGGAGCGCCGGTGCGCTCCCCGTGAAGAGGCGGAGGAGGGGCCCGGGACCCCATCCCCGGGCCCCGACGCGAAGACGGGGGCGCCGTCGCGACCCCCGTGAAGAGGAAGGGCCTGGGACCCCATCCCCGGGCCCCGAAGATTGGGAGGAGGCCGGGGGAGTGTCACCGCACTCCCCCCTGGACCGGAGCACGAAGACGCGTCTGCCCGCGGGAGCGGGCAGACCAGAACTGATCGGCCGGCTCCCGCGGCAGCACACGAGGGTGTTGGCCGCGCGGGGAGCCGGCGGGGGCAGCCGGGGGTGGGCTCCCCAGGCTGCCCTCCTACCAGACAGGCCGTCGCGGGTCCCGGGTGGGACCGGGACCCGCCAAATGGAGGCGAGGATCGTGGGGCCCGGGTGGGACCGGGTCCCCGCGAACAGAAACCAAGCGGCCGGGGGTGGGCTCCCCGGACCGTTCCCCTCACCTGGGGGTCCGGGTGGGACCGGTCCCCCCACCGAGGCCGAAAGACGCGGCGAAAGGCCGCAAGCGGCATCGCAGCTCTCCCCGGCACAGCGGGAGAGCCGCTAATCAAATATTCAGCAAAAGGAGCACGAAGCGCCCCATAATGCCTTGCCAGGCATTTGGAAATCTGTTGTTTGGGTGCTTGTGGTGGCCCCAGGAGGACGGGGCCACCGCCAACTTGGTGCAAGGGTGCTGGGGGAGCTGCTGGAGAAGCGCAGTCTCCCCCCAGCACGAAGATAAAGTCCCACCCTAAGTCTCATAGGGATGTTAAAAGGATAACCCCTCAAGGGCTCAGCGTGCATTCAACACCTTCTAAGCTGGAACTGTTGTTCTACAGCTGAGGGTGTCGTGAGAAGTGTTTCCTGGAGTGAAGGGCTGAGTTGGGGATGTCTGGAGAAGGGTATCCCCTGGAGGTGAAGAGGTGTAATTGCACCAGAACTGCATTTACTAACGGTTATTCCTTTTTAGAGGGACTGAAGGTCACATATGTAATGTGAAGTACCTGTGTAAGGTGATGTCATAAGCGAAGTGGGTTATGTTGCCAGACAATCCTGCTAGGGTGTCTGGCTGTATATGCGTAATCCTGTGATTTCATCTGTGATGCCTTTAGGGGCTGTAATTGCAATGCATTCTAATGATCCACAAACGTGCTGAGTACTGTCATTCTAAAGTGTGCGTAAACATGTATTCTTGCTGCTGCGCTTAAGTGAGGAACCACCCAGACTGTTAGCCCTGAATATGTAGGGGTGCATACTGTATGGTCAATATAAGATGCTCAGTCAGGGTTATGTGTCACTAGGGCAGGTGAACCTATTTTTAATGCGTGTTGAGGTAATGGGGTGGGTCGCCACTGGGATGGTGCCAGTGCGCAGGGCCCTCGCTCCAGGTTATGCTCAACACACTGCATTAGGGGGCAAGATGATGTGCCTACATGGGAGTGGTGGTACTAGACCCCACCCCCCCTGCGGGAGGGGTGGAGATGTTATGCAATGTCACAAAGTAATTCCAACAGCTTATGTATATTTGTAAATTGGTGCATAGTATTGAGTACTGTGTGTGTTTAATAAATGTACTCTTACTTTTATAAAGCAAAGTACAGACTGGACAATCAATTATTAAGTGTTATTTCTGCGCACCTGCAAATGGCGATTACTAGCCCACACTACCTCCCTTGAGTAAAGCCTCAGACTGCTCTGCAACGCTACCCTCTGAGAGTCAGGCGCTACAATTGGGTGTTTGGTTCCCAGTGAAGGACAAATGTAGTCATGTTATTTGTGCAGGCCTCACAGATACTGCCTCGTTTTCCAACAATCTCCGATCCAGGTAACCCACAACTGCCTGCTGTGCCCAAGCCTTCGGACTTCCAAAACTCTGACTTTACTGGAGTAGAACTTTCCCTGAATTCTGGATGACTGTTGACCCTCCAAAACTCTGTGGCAGAGTGTTGCTTCCATCGATCACGACGGTTGGCGGTACGCCGCTATTTAACCCTATGCTTTTCTTCCCTTTGACCTTGATGGTCTCTGCCTGACGGTATTGACCACTATTACTTAAAAACCTGTAAGTATTTGTGTCTTGAACTGCCTTTGGTTAAAAATCAACATACAAAGCATTTCTTAACTGTTGAACAAAGTTCTTGGTTTCTAAAAATATATATAAAGAAACAAGTTTGTTTTTCCTAATTGGTCTCAGATTTTTTCTTGAGTGTGTGTCTCATTTATTGCCCCTGTGTGTGTCAGCAAATTCTTAGCACTACCCTCTGAAAAGCCTAACTGCTCGCCCACAGTACCACAAAAAGAGCATTAGAATTATTTTCTTTTACCTCTGCACACCTATTGGGGATCCACTGGACTCTCTGCACAGTGTAATTCATTTTAGTACACTATATAGAGAGACAGCGTCCTATTCAGTCAGACTTAACATAGAGGCAATGTGTAAAGTATTTATGCAGCACACAAACAGTAATAAAGTGAAAACACAATAGAAGAAAATTCCCACACCCATCTAGAAACTTAGAGTAAATTCTAATAAATAAAATGATGCCAGAATGACAAAAACCCAATCACTAGAACCAGAGATTTTGGATTTTAAAGTTTTATGTGAAAATTGTGTCTAAAAGCACAAAACACCAAACACAGTCATCTGGTCGTGCTAGACTGGGAAAAGTCACAAGTTCAGGCGACGATCCAGCACAGGTTCGGATACAGGGACCAGGTTAGCCCCACTGAAAAGTTACCTTCCAGGTCTGGTGTGAAGACTTCCATTCATGGTGGCAGAGGCAGGGAGGAGGCGCAGAGCGTCGCAGATGGTCATCGCTGTAGTGCGAACACCCGGTCAAGCATCGCAGACAGTTGTGACTTTTTGTGGATAGCCCACTTGGTTTCTAACCACTGGCTCAATGAACTTGTATACTTCTTCTTCATTTTCTTTCTTTCTCTATGTCCATTCAATTCCTTTTATTAAACACTTCACATTCTGTAGGTCTAGGTTGTGGTTGTTCTCTCATTCATTCTGTGTTTCAGGAAATCTAGCTTTCTAATGTTAAAAGTACTCTCTAAAGGAAATTGTAGGTCATTGTCACCAGAATTATACTCATGCCATTCTTGTATCCATGCACATGTATAACATGCCAATTGCCTGAGAACCTCCGCATGGAACCCGCCCTTCTTCCTTTTAGGAAACGCCTCAAGACTCATCTGTTTAGGGAGGCACTGGACACTGTCTAACTCCTCCGCTTGGGTGTTTATCGGGGATGGTAGATGGATTTTGGGTTTTCTCAACAAGCGCTAAGAGACCTGCAGGTGATTACGCGCTATATAAATTGTGTAGTTAACATAACATATAAAGCCCAACATCTGTCAACACTTTGCACACAGACGAGCCTTCTGGTGGAATCTTCTCTCCCTCAATAGCAAACGCTATGAGTTTTAAGCTTTAAGCTTTTTTAACACAGCACCCACTATTCTCTCCTTCCACCACATTCTCCCTACAATACCTTTCGTGAATACCCCACTTGGTTTCTATCCACTTACTCAACAAACTTTTATGCTGCTTCTTTTCTTTCTTTCTCTATGGTCATACACGGGCAATTATTCAATGCTTTAAATTGTGTAGGTCTAGGTTGTGGCTTTCTCTCATTGATAGTATCTCAGGAAATCTAGCTTTCTAATATTAAAAGAAGCCCCTAAAGGAAATTTCAGGTCCTTGGCACCAGAAGTTTTCTCATGCTAGTCTTGTATCCATGAGCTCAAATAAAGCCCAACGTCCCTCAACATTTTGTATGCAGGTGAGCCTTTTGGAGGAATCTTCTCTCTCTCCATAGCAGGTATGCTCTAAGGTTTAGGCTTTTTCAACAGGGCACCCATTATTCTCACTCAAAATAATCCAAAAATCCACATAAAATGAATGCATGAACAACAACCAATCCTAGCAGGGCTATGGCAAAGGTCAACTAATCAGAGCACAGCTACAACAAAACTCAACCAATCACAGCACAGTGACAGTTGCAACCAATCAGAGGGCGACTCCTTTGATGGCGAACCAATTGCAGCATAAACTCTTAGTGAATGGGGAAACAATGCGAAGACTTGCAGAAAAGACTTTGCCACAAACACACAAAAAATAAACAAAATAAATCTGCTCTGATCAACCTAAACAGGAGAAAATCAGAAAGTTAAATGGAAAAAATCTTACAATCAATATGAACAAGACTACTGCCTAAGTGTCCCTCGTTAAACACAAATTCGCATTAAAGCAGCCTCCCATTCAGTGACAATCCACCTCTGATTAGTGTACTTACTCCCGTGCAGAGAAGAGCAAGCAACACCATCCTGAATTAGATGTACAAAACATAAACAAATGGTTATTTTAAAAAATCCCTATTTCTGTGAATGTGGAGCCTCGCAAATCACAATTTGTTTACAGACACGTTCAACAATATCTGGAGATCTTAGTTTGTGACGAATCAACTACCTTAATCGACAAATATAACAACAATCCCTGCAACAACTGATACATCAAAATCACAGTAATCATATCACCATCTGAACCAAGTATCAATTGCACATAACCAAAAATGTCATACATGGTGTATCAGTCCATGAATAAACATAAACCACACTACCATCTTTAAGTTCCACAATGGCATCACTAGTACACTGAGCAGTCTGGGGCCAGATTTGTCATTATTTGTAGCAGCACAATATAGCAAGACAACTTGCTTCGCTGCGTCAAATGGAGAGACCAGGACTGCACCATATTTGCTAACATATGGCACACTCCTGCTCTCTCTCAGTGCTGGCGCACTGTGTGAGCCTACTGCCAACACAGGCACCCTTGCATCATGGTGCCAGGGTGCCTGCATTGCAGGCAGGATTCTTTTTGTGCAGGAAGGGACACCTTTCTGCACAAAAACAAAGTCAATCCTTGGAGGAAGTGGAAAAGATTAGGTGAAATAAAGATGTTTCTTCTTGTTGCGCCTCTATCGGGAAGGCGTAGCATTTTGGCACATTCCCAGGTTTACCTGTCTTGGTAAATCTGGAATGCACCAAAATGCATGGGAACATCCACTCTACACCCATGTAATGCATTCTGGGTGCAAAGTAACGCAAGGCAGCGACTTCCGTAGCCTTGCGTTATTCCAGATTTACCTAGCCACACAGGGCCATGCAATTTGGCCTTGTGTGGCTTCGTAAATCTGATTTATGGACAGGGGCGTAGCTATCAGTGGTGCAGTCAGTACAATGCACCAGTGCCCAGATGTGCAAGAGGGCGCAACTACAATGGCCCCTTCACCTCTGAGAGGGAACCTAAATAATCATGCTGGAATTTCGAAGGTGAAGGAACATTAAAGATTTTATTTTTATCTTGTCACATTTGCTGTGTGTTTAAAGACAGAGGTCAAGTGTCAGTGTTAGTGCTTATTCTTTTAATTTGGAAACTGGTGTTTTATATCTTTTGCTTACTGAAAATGTGAGGATTTCGTAAAGCGAACTATGTGGAAATATTGCTGGTATGAAAGAAAAGGCTGTAGGATTTTGTTTTCTTCTAACACACAACAACATTTAATTGCCTATAAATTAATTGTACACATATTTCAAAATAAGTAAACAGGAAAGATTTTAATATAGTCAAAACAAACCAAGAACCTTTACTTGGTGATGCGCAATCGACAAATATTTGTTGAAACCCAATTTCCACACTTCGTTTGTGTGCTATTTTTATGAGTAAAATGGTATTTATGTGCAATTTTACTGGTCATTTTAACCGAAAATGTGCTGTCTTGTAATTGACAGTGGCTAGCATACCATGCTTTAATAACATATTTGTGACAGTGTGCTCCTAAATAGAACATCAGCTACATACTACAGACTTACCTTCTCTCCTGCTGAATGGGTATGGCTCATTTGTGACACTTGTTCTTTGTGTGATGCTTGGATTTTCCAGACTCCCTAAGAGCTCAGTGGCATAACATTGATAGCAGCACCACCAGTCTGAAAATTGTTTCAGTACCACTGCCTACTAGTGCCACAGGAGCTCTTACAGCACTGTGAGCTTGCTATTAGATCTGTCCGATTCCCTCAGCTACAGGAGTCAGACGCCTAGCAACAGAATCTACTGAAATACCTGCAGGGGAACTGCAAAGGCCTCATTGCGCAAGCACTGAATGGCAGAGAAGTGCGAACACTCACTTTTGTAAAAGCAGAGTGCGTAATTCAGCCCTGACTGTCTGACGCCAGTAGAGGTCAAAGAAGAAGTTGTTCACATGTTGCTGGAAGGTTTATGAACACAAGCAATTGACAGTAATCACTGTGTTAATCCTGACTGATGAAGTGCAGACAATGGCAGTTAGTAAAAAAACATAGACTCACTTCAGACAGACAGCTGGATATTGGGAACATTATTGATTTGGGCATCGTTTGTTTCATCTTATGCTACAAAATACACAGGTAACTCTATATAACTTCTCAAGCTCACTAATGCACAGCTCTTCCTTAATAAAACCAGAAGCATGAAAAGTTATCCTTCTGAAGCCTGTGGAAACTAGCCAGAATCACGGAAAACAAGATGTTGCTCCCAGAGCGAGAGAAGGGGAATTCGATTAACTGATATACACAGTACTGTAGTAAAGATGACGAGCCAACAAATTAATAGGGAGAGCCAAGTTAAGAGTATGTATTGGCTCTAAGAGCCCATTTTGACTCTAAGAGCCCATGTACGATATGAGCCATGGGAACATTTGGCAAGGAAATAGCACAACAAATAATATGAAAAAATATTCAAAAAAGTATATTTCTTTGACAAGAGTTTCACCTAAGGAGATCAGATTATATCACTGCAGTGAGAGCATTTTATTAAGAGTGATAAAACATGAACTTAGAGACATTCATGCCCCCCACCCACCACACTGATGACAATACCATCTGTGAACTAAAAGGCAAGTCAGTTGTCATGTGTACCTTATATGTGGGCTATATTCTTAATTTACACTGAGCAACATTATATTCATTAAGTCAAAACATAAGAAAGATTTTTGTACAGCACTCAACATCACGTTTCAAGGTTTTCTCAAGGTTTTGCCATATACAATAACAAAAAACTGGGATTCATGATAAAATAAAATAATTGCCTAGTATTAAACAATTTGGTCAAGTGGCCAAGCCAAGATTGATCCCAGGTTTTCTGGTTTCATGCTGTGTAAACTAGATTGGTATCTCTTTATAGCTCTCGTTTGACGCTAAAGGTTATTGCTTTGTCTTTCATTCTTGGTGCATGAGGTTGGGGAGTAGGAGGCAGAAGCAACAAGAAGGCTCAGTTTATTTTGGCCTCAATGGCTCAAGAGGATCTTGAGCTGAACCAGAGCCATGCATCTTGCTCGAGCCTTCGTTTGCTCACTGGCCTCTATAATTCACTCTGGGTATTCTGTGCCTGAAATATGCTCAGCTGCTCGTTCCAGTGTGATACCTGTTTTGTATGTGAGGATATTTTAGCTTGCACTGCTGATGACCATCTTGTACGAGTGCTGCATGTATGGGGAACTTACACTACTGCCGAATGCTACACATTTTGTGTGTGTGTTTACATACAGGCTTGGGCTGCTGCTGCAGATGCTGTCCATGTTTAGTACATGTGAGAGAAGCTTCCGATGTTTCGGACCATATCGATATGTGTTCTATGGTTTTGAGGGAAGTGTGACCTCCTTACTGGTGGTGTACTACAACCTTGTTTTTTTAGAATGCAAGTGGGACTTTTTTTTCATCCCTAGAAAAGTACACAAAGAAAAATATATCAGACTCACATATGCACTGCTGGTCCAAGTGTGGCTGATGGGAGATTAGCTATCCTCAGTGGGCATTCTGACTTCAGTGTCGTTTACTTCAAAGACTTTGAAATACACTAGTGGATTGATGCACTAGATGCTCAACCTGTTTCTCATATGCCATAATCTGTCCAAACTCCTCCTTCCTAGTAAGTGGTGCCCCTGTGTGTGAGCAATGTGCTTGTGTGATGGTAGGGGATATGTCTGTGTGATTGCAGGATTAACTTTGTCTCTTGTGAGTGCAGGGTCAGTGGCCAACAGGTTAGAAGTTGTCCCTTTTCGAGTGCAGAGTGAGGGATGTGCCTGTGTGAATGCAGCATGAGGACTGTGCCTACGTGAGGGCAGCAATGTGCATGTTGGTTTCCTGGATGTTATGATTTTGGGTGCATGCACTTTACATAAATGCAGTGTAGAGAACGGAAATACAAAAATAAGTGCATGAGAATGGCAGTGAGTTTGATATGGCAGATGCAGACTCTCAAGAAGGAGGTTGAGGAGTGTGGGGGGAGCTGACAGACTGAGATGTCAACCTAGTGAGGGGGCCCATTTACCTTGCTTGCACTAGGGCTCATGCCTCCTAGCTATGCCACTACTTAAGGATTGTGTTGCCCTTGCATCTCTCAGAATTAAGCAAGGGCAACACAATTTTATGATAAATCTGGACCTCAATCTCAATAATCATTCCATCCTACTAATGCAGTCCTTTTGCTCCGAAACAGCACTGCAGCGGTGCAATTCTCAGGACTTGTCATGCCTGCTGTGCCCGCTCCGTGTTGCACCCAGGCTATGGCAGGGGAGTAGAAAACTCCTCTGATCCCGTAGTAGAATGCTTTGCATTCTAGCGTTTCGGGAACACGTCAGCCTCTCCTTCCGGGTCATTACCTGTATGCTTCCGATCCTCCGGCGGGGTCTCGGCGTTCCTCCTCGGGTTCCTTCACGGCTCCTACAAGTCTCATCCGCAGTTTCCTGAATCCTCATTCCGGCCACTAGATCTTTTCAGTCCTGAAAGCAAATAGAAGAAAACTTCATCCAGTTTCTCTGCATTTGCGATAACAGCGCGCATTGTGCTGCCAATTACCTTTGCATCCTTATAATAATGCAAAAAATACTTATCTGAGCCTAGGACCTTTATTCTTGGAGATCTGGCTTTTCACTTTTTGGACTAATCAAATGGAGTTCTTATAAATAATAAGGAATACATTTTTACTTCTTCCTGAAGTTAAGGAGGCATTAAGTATAGCTTATATACAGAGCATTCTTATTACTAGCAAGTTGCTAGGATATCATTTTTTTCTTCACTTCAGTTTTCCTGTTACCGTGGGCCATTTCTTTTATAACATAGGTGGGTGCTACTCTGCTTTTCTTTCATTTCTTTTCTACACCATTATTTGACATTACCTCATTGGCGTTTCTGCTTTTATTTTCTATAGATGAGAATAACAGATCCCATTCAGACAGTTTGTCACTTCATAGTGGAAGAAGTGATTGTTCAGTTAGTTTAGAGAGATACACCATACCTCTATACCATTACTGTAACACAGTGCTCCTCTCTTTCATATATTCATATATTCTGTTTCTCTTGTTACATGTAGGAAACCCTCCTGACTGCCTGGCCTTGCCCTAGAGTGGGGGACGTAGTGGGACATTTTCTTTTTCCCTGCTTGTTTTTTCCCCTCTTCCCCTGATTTACAGTTGTTACTTTGACTTTGTTGTGTACGATGAGTGAATTTGGGAAGTCGGGACCTCTTGTCTTGCATGTCATTCCTGCGGAAACGAAAGTAAGATCCTGACAGGACTCAGGAATAATCCAAAGGTGAACTTGAGAATGCAGAAAGAAAGCCAATCTACAGACAGGGCGAAATGGAGTCAAACCATCCCTTATCTCTCTTAACCATCCTCTGCTACCAGAAATTTATTGGCATGGTATACCCCTAAAATATTGGAACCTCAAAAGCACGCCCACGGATAGGTGGATTGGGGAAAGTGTTAAACCTCAATTTCATGAGGAAATGTGTCCCAGAGAAATGGCTCAAACATGTTTACAATTAAAGACAAATAAGAAATTACTGACTCAAAGTGAGTTCTAGAGAGGAATTTATAAAAACCATGAAGGTTTACTACAAAATCCAAATGAGTAAAATATAGAAATTGTAAAGTGCAGATGCAGGAGATCTCAATTACAATGCATGAATAAAGGCTAAGTCCCAACTCTGCAGCAAAATCAGTAAGAAATTGGGCAGTTTCCCTAGAAGCACCCGAAAATAATCTGTTTCACCCCCAAATTTGAGGGTTTATAAAGGAAATCTTCTCATAGAACAAACTGAAAACTGCAGAATTATTGTGGTGTGAGCAAAGAAACACATATTCAACAAAACTCAATTTTTAAAATCATCATACAGCATTATCATCTAAACACTATCCCACTACATGAATATTGATTAAGGAGGGTTGAAATATTATCATCTGGAGGAGTCAAAACAAACTAGTTACATAAACAGCAGTGAACCATTGTGAATGAATGCAGTACCATGTGCAAGTGTAAGGTCTTTGGAAACATTTTACAATAGAGGGCCCATGGTACAGAGCCTTCTTCAATAACAGTGTCATTTGGAAATAAACAAATCTACATCTTGTTTGACTATGTGCATCAGTATTGCATCAGAAATAATGAATCACAAACATGATGAAACATCCATTTTGGATAAGAAGGCATTGAGGCCTAACTGAGGCCTAGTAAGCATAAACCAGGAAAGCATACTTTAACATGTCATATTAAAATTGTTTCAAAAACAATGGGCCCAATTCACAAAGGTAAACTGAGATGAAAGTCTAAGTTTACGACTTTCTGTATTCACAGAGTGCATTTACGAGTAGTAAAGTTAGACCTTTGTCTCAGTTTCAATTCAGTTTGGTCTTAAGTTTAACTGAGACTAGACTTTTGGGCTCAGTTAAACTTAAGACCAAAACTTAAGAGAAACTGAGACAAAGGTCTAACTTTACTACACGTAAATGCCCTTTGTGAATACCAAAGGTCGTAAAGTTAGACTTTTGTCTCAGTTTACCTTTGTGAATCGGTCCCAATAGTGTCACATCAGCATATACATGTGAAATCAAGTGTAAATTATTATTCTGCTCACTTGTTAATAATGCACATTTTTTATTATTGCACAAAAGCTCCCTAACTGGTGACATTTGGCATCGTTATTGTGTCCATCGTTGAATGTTAAAGTTATATGAAAATATGTCTTTGAACATTATTCTCACTCTAGAATGTGCAAGGGGGGCCATCACCATTTGGATCCACATTTCAGTCCGACAGAATTTCAACATAACTCTTTTTAGAATGGAGAGCTCGCCCTGTCGGTCATTTTTTCAGTGTCATGTGCGAACAAAATTAAAGGTATTTTTTTCTAGCTTGCTTTTTTGACAAGGTGGACTGTTCTCTTTATGATGTCTAAGGATTGTATGTCCCTTTTCAAACTTGATTGTCTTTCTGTTTTACCACGAGTACAAAAAGGGCTTTCAGCTTGAATCTTCATGTAAATTTTATCATCCAGACTACGACCTGCTACATACGACAATAAGATTTAAATTGCTGGTTGTCTTTGCCATGCTTCAACAAGAAAACAACTGCTGCATCCAACATTGTATTGGTGACATCTCTCTTTTTTCTGTTATAGACTGATTATATTGCTTTGCTGTGGGTGCCAAACATTTGATAGAACTCACTCATAAACCTGCCAGGACCGGGGAGTCTACGTGATTTTGTAGACTGGGTTGTCGTTTTAAGGTCTGATACTGTATTTGGCACCACCAGAGTCTCTTTTTGGGTTACGGTGATTTTCAGGATTAGGAGGCCGCATAGTGATTCTTCCTGCAAATTTGCTGACTTGCCCTAACAGAGTCCTGGGTTTTTAGGAGGTTCTGAAAGAGTGCTCTCTTTTCTCTATCACAAAAAAGAAAGTTCCCATTCTCATTCCTCATTTCTACCATTATTTCCTGGCTTCTTTACCACGCATGTTTTAGCAAGCATAATTTACCACGCATGCCTTTACCACGCATGCCTTTACCACGCATACCTTTATAATGAAAGGTGAGTACATGGTAAGGTAAGTGAAACATACATATATATATATTTACCACCAAAGATATCACGCAGCACTCTCCAAAGGGTTTATTTCTTTTTAGTTTATTGAGCCATCCTTACTCCACCTACGCGTTTTGACCAACCTGGTCTTGATCATGGTACATGGCAGTAGTCCCTCTTTGCTTTTCCTTTTTATACCAAATTCCCATTTTGCCTATAATGGTGCATTATGGGATAGGTAGTTTATAAAGCATATATGTTATACAAAATTTTACATATTTACAACTTCTATTTACACAACACTGGTTTTTTGTTCGAGTGAATTTACAGTTCTACTCTTCACAGAGTATAAAAGTTTTTCCACACTCTGAGACATTAATCAGTATTTTAGTTATACTTCAAGGCGATTACCCCTGTTCAAATACACCATGTTTCCGTTATTGTCTCTACTAAGACTTAGCGTCTATCTCCTTAAGTCGCAAATTATGTGGTGTAGTGGGCATGATGCCCACTTTTTCAGCATTATTGAATCCTAGGGGTAAGAAGGATTCAATAATGCTGAAAAAGTGGGCACTATGCCCACTATAACCACATAATTTGCGAGCAAGCAAAAGAAGCAAATGATGGATGGAGTGGTGAACAATACAAACAATCACCTCCAGTCGCAAAGATCTGGGTTTAATCCATCTTTCTTTTGCTCACCACGCCACCCCAGTTTGGACCCAGCCATTTGCAAATCGGTTTTGACCATGTTCCTTATGGGAACAGTCCAGCCTGAACTGCCAAGCCAGGTCCTCACTGGACCGGAAGCAAGCATCCTGGGACCGGTTTCGGACATCACCCCCTCATCAGCCAGGCTAACTTGAATCCTGTGGCACAGTGAGCACGGAACCCACATCTGGGCATACCCTTCTCACTTAGGGCGACAAAAGCAAAAGAAACAAATGATGGACAGAATGCTGAACAATGCAAACATTCACCTCCAGTCACAAAGACATCGTTCTTTTGCTCACCACACCACACCACCCCATATCTTTGCCAATTTCAGCCCCAGGGGCCCAGCAAAAATACAATGGGGGAGGGAGGCCGCTCGCCACCTCTCCTTAGGCCGATTATGGTCCCGGGACCCCCTTTCCTCCGTGGCCCAGCTGAAATACAATGGGGAGAGAGGCCGCATGGCCTCTCTCCCTGGGCCGATTTTGGCTCCGGGCGACCCTATCCCCTGGGGCCCAGCCAAAATACAATGGGGGAGGGGACCGCATGGCCCACCGCCCTGGGCGGATTTTGGTCCTGAGGACCCCATCCCCTGGGGCCCAGGAATGTGCACCCTGGGAGCCCTGGTCCCACCCAGGGCACCAAGTGTGCAGGATGGGAAATGTGGGGGGAGCCTTAAGGTCCCTACAGTCCCAGCCGGCTCCCTGCCTCCTGCGAGAGCTGCCATTGCTCTTGCATGCAGGGAGCTGCTGGAATTGCAGCTCCCTGCATGTGAGAGGAATAGTTTCATCTCTTTCCCTACCCACATGTCTTCAGGCAGGGAAAGAGATGAAACCTCCGCTTCCAGCAAGTGGGAGCACTTTGAAAGCATCGGTTTGCTGGATGCATAGTGTTTGCTTTTGCTTGGCGGGAGCTGTCAGCTCCCGCCAAGCAAAAGCAAACAGCTATGTCCCGGGGTGGGCTCCCCGGATATAGCAGGAGCTGGTCATGGGAGGTGGTGGTCCCCAGGGCCATTAATGTCTCCATGATGGGGTCCAGATGACCCCACCTCCTTAGTTGTGCACAGGCCGGCTCCGGGGAGGTGGTGGTCCCCGAGGACATATTTGGCCTGGGAGGGGGGCTGCGCGGCCTCCCACCCTCTTTTTTAAAAAGGAATTGGTACCCGGGAGATCCATATATATATATATACATATATATATATATATATATATATATATATATATATATATATATACATATATATATATTTTTTTTCCTTTTCAACAATGTGGCTCCAAAAACGGCGCTCTCAATCGCGGGTGCGTTAGTCAGGCCGAGCCGTCAGCCTCCATTAATTCTGTGAAAACGAATTGCTTCGCACTCAGAAATCTGGGAACAATTAATGTATTTCATACGCAGAGCCAGTCTGCCTCCACCAACGCGTTTCAGCCTAATGGCCTTGCTCACGGTTGAGTGACAATTGGCTAAGTAGTGTTTTTATACCTCTCCCCTTACAGACCCATTATGTGGCCTGCTGGGAGTTGCAGTGTTACATGATAAAATACAGTTTTGTCAGCACAAAAGGTGGCAGATAAGCATATTAATACATTGTCAAACCATACGTATGTTCATATGTCAACTGATTAACTCAATTTTCTTTTATCGGGACAGCAGTTTCCACTGAAATTGTTGGTACAAAATATATAATGTAATTAGAACACAGGCATAAAGTTGTATGTTATATCGACCTTTGTATGGTATAGTGCCATCACATTATAAACTTAAACTGTTATTATTATAACAGAAAGTTTTTATATGTCAATATACTCACTGTTTGAAGGTTCACTGTTACCAGAGGGTTATTGTTATGTGTCTAGTACACTATTACAATCTCTAGGTATATATTGAATCCCTCTCTGGTCAATACGCCTGTATCTTACTTGAAAACTTGCAATCTTTGGTTTAGTACCCAAATATTCATCATGATATTTATCCCATTGGCATTCTGATTTTTACTCCAGTAATTGTTCTATATATATATGTATGTATGCCAAGTCCGTGGTCCGGTTCTGGCCAGACAAGAAGAAGTGCCCTCAGCGGAGCTCGTTTTCAGTAATAATTTATAGCCACCACCTCGACAAACACACTGGACAGACACATTTCAGCACTGTTGCCTTTATCAGTGTCAGTGCGACTGTGTTTTGCATGACAATTTAAAACAAAAGAGGCAGTTTATTGGTTCATGATACTAACAAAGCAAACGAAGGATAGCATCCTATGTCATATATTAGTTTTTCAAGGCATCCCTCTTTGAATGTTTACGTAAACAAGTTCATCATATCTAATTAAAGTGCTCACACACATCTCAAATTAATAATCATGTATGGCATAATCGATAAATTAAAATATCAAACAATTCATTTAGAACTTAATATGTTTTTCAAGCCAAAAAATAATGTCATCATTAATTTATAATTGAATCGCTCGTGACAGGTGCTCGCTAATTTTGTAGCGTTCTGTTTGTGACTATGTGTTCTGTTTCCAATTACTAGTTATACATGTTTCTCACAAGTATTTGTATAGCAGGATGGTCTGTCCTACAATGCTCTAAATACAGAATTGTGACCTGTATGGACCGGTGATCATAGACAATTATGCTCTGCAATTGTGACCTATTGATTTTTACCCACATCGTGTTACAACCGTTCTCTCCTGTAATGTTGCCCAGTATGGGCTATGGTGAAAGGTGAGCACTCGTCACAAAAGGCTCACACAATCCTCTATTCTCTAGCTTTAGATCCCTGAGATTTTCTGGTTTGTTTCCTATGATGCCCCTACCCTTTGTTAAAATAACATCTATCCTATCTCTTTATACTCTAAGGGATCCAAGCTAACCTTCTATAATGGTTCTTAACCTATATGTATCCATAATTCTTCCTTGTTGTTCAATCCCCCTGGGGCCATGGTATGTAGAGCAATTATATATCTGGATTCCAGGGTTCTGAGTTGTCTTACTCTATCTCCTCCCCTCTCTTCCTTTCGTACTTGGTCTAGAGAAAAATATTTAAGAAGACTCCAATTACAGTTGTGCTCCTGTTTGAAATGACGGGCCACCGGATACGTATGGTCTTTATACGCTATGGCCTTAATATGTTCAAGTACTCTTTTCTTTGTGGGATGTGTGGTACTCCCCACATTTGTTTCAGTCAGGGGCAGAGAAGACATTAAATAGTGAAATCTGAGTAACAATTAGATAACTTGTTAATCTTTATCTTGTTCTTCCTGCCTTGCATCATAAATTTGTGTACCTTGTGACTATTTTTGCATGCTTTTCATCTCATGCAAGGGAAGAATCCTGTTACGGGATTCTTCCTACTAGTTCCAAGTGCAAAGTGACTCCGTTCTAGATGGTCTTTTAGTGAGGAGCCCTTCTATGTGATCAACGAGAAAGTTGATAGGTGTGTTTAAATAGTGTTGTCACTTTTAGAATATACCAGTTTCTCCTAAATATCTGGTATACATCAGATGAGTTTACTGTGAAATCCGTAATCATTCTTACTATGCGTCCTTCCTGACCTTCTTTGTCTCATTTCTGTTTTTCACTCTCTGATAATAGATGGTGCCTATGTACCTTCTCTGTTTTCTTGACTGACTCTAGTAGGACCCCCTGGGCCTGATTCACAGAACTAACTTACGTCAAAAACGTAAAGTTAGTACTTTTTGGTATTCACAGAATACACTTACTCATTTTGGTATTCACAGAAGGCACTTACTCATTTCGGTGTTCACAGAAGTTAGTAGTCCTAACTTTAGGACTCCTAAATGCCTTCTGTGAATACCGAAAGTCTTAAAGTTAGGATTTTTCTCAGTTTAGGAGTAGTAAAGTTAACTGAGGATTTTTCTCAGTTTAGGAGTAGTAAAGTTAACTTTACTACTCCTAAACTGAGAAAATCCTAACTTTAAGATTTTCGGTATTCACAGAAGGCATTTAGGAGTCCTAAAGTTAGGACTACTAACTTCTGTGAACACCGAAATGAGTAAGTGCCTTCTGTGAATACCAAAATGAGTAAGTGTATTCTGTGAATACCAAAAAGTACTAACTTTACGTTTTTGACGTAAGTTAGTTCTGTGAATCAGGCCCCCTGTGTTTATCTCTTGCTCTAAATCTGCTCAGTGCCATGTCTCTCGCCTTGTTGTATTCCATTAAAGTGGAGCAGATACGTTTGATCCGCAGTAATTCTCCATATGGAATACTGCCAGTCACACTGCAGGGATGGTGACTCCCCGCATGAAGTACAGAGTTTCCTGCCGAGGGTTTGCGGTAGAGGGTGGTCTGTAGCTTGTTATTTTCCACGTAGATCGTTAGGTCTAGGTACACTACTTGTGTGTGTGTTTATGCATCCTGTGAACTGTATGTTCAGATCATTATTGTTTAGGGCTGTGATGTACTTCTCAGCCTTCATGCGTGTACCTCTCCAGATGATAAATAAATCATCTAACTAGCTGGACCAAAGGGCCACGCTATTAACCCATTGTTCATTTCCCTCTGCTCAGGCTATGCACGCCTCCCACCAGCCCACAAACAGGTTTGTGTAACTGGGAGCAAAGCACGTGCCCATGGCGGCCCCTCACCTTTGCTGATAGAGTTGCCCTGCAAACTTTTTTGTTGTTAACCCACAATGATATTAGTTCCAGCAGCATCAGGTTATGCTCTTGATACTTCAAAGCTCTTTCATTTAAGAACAATTGTATCACTTGTAATCGCTTTTCATGAGAGATGCAAGTGTATAGACCTGTAATGTCCAGCATGATGAGTAGCATGTTTTCTTCCCATTGTATTCCTTCGATTATTCTTAAAAAGTATTTTGCATCTCTCACATATTAACTGAGGCTTTTCACGAAGGGAGAGAGAAAACAGTCTATGTAGATCGAAGTATTCTCTAGAAGTTTTAAGGAATGAATGAAAATGTATTGTTCAGTTGATAAAAACTTACAATAAAACACCTTTATATAAATTTCATACATTTCATACATATCCATTATTGAACCATTTTTTAAAAAACCAACATGATTAAAATAAAACTAATCCCGCCATAAGAACCCTCAATTCATCTAGTTAAAACAGAAAAAAAACTAAACGTAAAGTGCGTTTACTGGTAACATCATCTACCTACTATTTAATCTTATCTAGAGTACCCCAATTAATCTATTTGTTACCAACTCGCTGCGCACTATGAATAGGACTATCCAATCCTGATGTATGGCATGCAGAGGGTCCTAGTTGATTTGTATTATTTCGTAAGTCAATAGAATAAAAACGATAAGATCTCTTTACTGGGCACTATTAGCAAATTTCCTCTCTCCTATATCTACGAACTTCAAGTATCTGCCAGTAAATTGGAAAAATTCTCCCTGCAAACCGGCTATAACTGCTTGTCGACATGTTCATATAGTTTGACTATTAAAGTCCTGCCTCAACAGACTTCTGCGTTCAGCTGTTAAAGCTGGGTAACTACAAACTATATGACAAATGTCTTCTCTCTTATAATTGCAAAGGCGGCATGTCCTTTCACTACTCAGCTTTTTCCAAGCTGGTGCGTCACCACGAAATTGGAAACTGCCAAGCTGGAGTCTCAAGAACTTCAGCTTAGCACTTAGACTATTTAGGTCCCCTAGATAATTCTGAGGGTATAGCTTGCCGTATGATGCAATTACTATCCATGCATGGGATCTTTTCGCCAACGCCTCTCTGTCCATTAGTGAAGACATTTTTTTACTGCACCAATTGATGACTTTATTAAATACCGCCTGGGAGAGGGGTAAGGCCCATATTTGTTCTGCTTTGAACGTAGATAAAGCCAATTTTAAGTATTCATGGGCCTGCGTGTGTTTACAGTCACTTATAGCCTCCCAGACCAGTGTCATAAGTGTAGAATTATCACCCCTTCTAAGTTTGTGGCAGAATTTCAAGTATGCCCCTATGCTGTTTAAATTCTGTCTTTTAAGCCCATGGTGATGCCTGCTGAGGGAGATTGAACAGGCAACTGTAGGTTCCTGTCACGAGCTTATCTATGATGTTTTCAGCCTTCCCTCTTAAGATCTCCACACCGTATGTCAGAGATGGAACATGTTTAACTGACATAACTTGTAATAGTGGCTTGAGGGAAAGCCCTTTCAAGCAGTTCCGGAGGGTAGCAAATGCTGCAGTGAACGAATTGTTCCTTCTCTTTAGTGACGCACACTGGTTCTTAAATGAGCCCCTGGCGTCTAATATGACACCCAAGTATTTGTACTCTAAAACTAATTCCAACACGGTCCCTTCTATGCTCAGTATTGGGCGAACTGCTATACCCCTTGACACCAAAATGGTTTTTGTCTTCTTTAAGTTGACCTTTAACCATTGGGATGAGGCATAAAGAGCAGTTTCACTAATTAACCGCTGCAGTCCCACCTTTGTATAGCTCAGCAGAACAATATCATTGGTGTACAATAAATGGGAGACCTTGAAGCCAGCCACCAACGGAGAGTGTAAGTTAATGCTATTCAAACCTAAAGAGATTTCAGCAAGATAGAGATTGAACAAGATTGGGGCCAAGACACAACCTTGTTTCAAACCATTCGTTGTTAAAAAAAATGTTTAAATCGTTGTGCCCTGGCCCAACCTTACTCTCGTCCAGGTATTCGTATACAGCAATTGAATAGCTCTCAAAAGTTTAGGTGAAATTCCCAATTTCGATAGCTTATCCCAAAAAATATTCCTTTGCACTGTGTCAAAGGCAGAGCGAAAATCAAGAAAACACAAATGAAGATTCAATGAGCGACGCCTTGCCAATTCAATTGAGAGTGCTAGCATTTGAATATTAATAATAGTACCCATGCCTTTAATAAAACCAGTCTGATTTCTTGGCAGCAGATTTTTGGAAGCCACCCAAGACGTTAGGTCTGCCAGCAGGCATTTGGCGAAAAACTTTGCCTCACAGTCCATTAGGCTATTAGCCTATAATTGGCAGGGTCTGTGGCCTGTCCAGCTTTATAGATCGGGGCCAGAATTGAGCCCCTCCAGTTATCTTGAATTTCTTCGCTCACTAGAATATGATGAAATAATATTGACAGTTTCTTTGCCCAATATTGTGGATTTTCCTTGTAAAGTGCTTGGGGGAGGCCACTTGGCCCCGGGGCACCATCCCGGCGGCTGTTACTATTAATTTTCTCCACAGTTATATGAAGAATCTCTATCAGCAAATTTTCTCTTGTATAATCGCACATGCCTTCTTCAGATAGTCTTATTACTGTATTTGTGGCCCCTGACATAGAGCCCAGGTGCTTTTCCCAAGCTTCTTCAGATATATTTGACGTTGCTTGTTGAAATTTCCTACCAGTGAATTGGTTTACCAATCTCCAAAACTCTCTTGCATCTTTACGTTTAGCGGCAAAATGAATTTTACACCAATACAGATCTAACTCAGATTTTGTTTGGACCCATACCGCTTTTTTATAAAGTGTCCTTAATTTTGGTAAGGACTCACACCGGACACTAGTGGATGAGTTGTTTCTTAGGACCCTCAGGGTGTGATTCAATTTCCTTTAGGCTTTTTTGAGTTGCACTGAAATTTTCTTTGGAAGTGAAGTAGCTGTTGATACTCTGACTCCGGGCTGAACGAAGTTTTTCTCCACTAGGCGCTTTGCGAATTGGTCCCAGCTGATCAAAAGATTTTTTTCTATGTCATATGTATCTTCCCATAATTCTCTTGCTTGATGTTCAATTTTTTTTATGCTGACTACCGACCATTGTAACTTTTTATAATTTTGTCCAGTGAGCTGACCTATTTCTGGGGAAGATTGATCATGTAAGAGATGTTTAAGTTAAAGCTGATTATTTGTGATTGGTGGTCACTTTCCAGCCTGTTGCCCAAATGTTTGACAAGTAGTGAGACGGTTGTGCCGGAATGTCCGGAGCCATTCAATACTCGTAAGCGATGGTGCTCCAGATTACTCACTGCATCCTTCTCCATTCTATCAGATCGTTGTTTAAATGCTTCAGTCACCAGAATATGCCAGATATGATCGATAACATCCAATATTTGATCCCTAGGCGTCACCTGAAAAAGGTTCATATTAAAGTCTCCCGACAAGAAAATCAAGGGAACTGGATTCATTGCACATTGAGTTAATAGGAGACTCAATATAATTTCAATAGTTTCTTTTTTCTACTTCCAAGGGTGGAATGTAAGCATTTATTATCAACAGGGGGTCACATTAACTGGGAAAAGGGACCAGACCTTAATCACTTGTATATTCGGGTGTTCAATTTCGACATCTTCAATTTCAATATCAAGATCCACTGTTACGTATAATGCCAATCCTCCTGCAGCGCGCCCCATTGATTTTGTTTTAATTGCTTGTTTGTTATGACATAGGTATGCCGGAAGATCAATTTCCTCTTGTGCCCATGTCTCTTGGAAGAGGACTATGTGATATCTTCTGATGAAGGTTAGGAATTCCTTGTCATCTACCTTTGCTGACAATCCTCTATATTCCATGAGCAGATGTCAACCTTGTTCTCTTTGTGGCCAGCAAGTAGACCTTTTTCTGTCAGTTGCTTGGTTCTTTGTCTGTACCGGAATACAGAGCACCCGGGAGCCAAGACCAATCAGTTTTTTGGTGTAGGACTTGGTTCGCTATGGCATCCTTATAACGGTTAACTACCTGGGGGGCTATGACTACCTGGGGTGGGATGAGGAAACAATGGGGCATCCTGTGGCTTCCACTGCATTTTTATGCACCTTAGGTAGATGGTAGAAAGTCGGCAGTTCTGGATATTCACAGTACATACATTGGTAATCATCCTGTTCCAGCACTCCTTTGGTCCGCCATCCTTCTAGGAGTTCATAGAAGAAGCGAACTCTCCTGTCATATTGCACCCTAGTGATGGGCATGTAACACTCCTTCACTGAGAGTTGTCTTGGTGCTTCATTATAGTATTGTTCTTTATTGAGTAGACCCACGTTCCTTCCCTTGTCCGATGGTTTAATTATCAATGTCTCATCATTCTTAAGGTCCATGACCGGTTTCCGCTGATTTTTGGAAAGGTTATTTTTATTTGCGACAGGACATTCCCATTGGAGTTTCTTAGGTTCCTCAATGACAGTCTCTTGGAAAGTGTCTATTGCATCATGCAGGGTGTGGGGAATAAACCTTGATTTAATTCTTAAATTACTGATGCCACTTTTTTGCGCAATCCCTGCTTGCTCTAAAAGTTGCACTACATTTATGGCATCTTCTCCCTCCAGTTCCGGGTTAGAATATTCTCCCAACTCCTGTAATGCCAATAACATCCCCTGATCCTTTCCTATGAGGGAGTCTATTACGCCCATTTCTTTAGTGAGGTGTACCTTAATTTTCTTGCGGTGCTGGTGATGTATTTTCATCAGTTTCAGTTTTCTTATGTATCTATGAAGGTCAATCCAAATCTGCATATAGTAAAATTGTACAGTGGGATAAAATGTCAAATCTAATTGTAGCACATTTGTTTCAATAGATGTTAAATTTCTGCTTGATAGGTTTACTACTGTTTGTTGTGTCCGTTCTACTTCCATTTCCTCCCTTGTTTGCTTCTTGTAATCCGGTGGGTCGGGAAATCTCCCCCTTCCTTTTGTCCCCCTTCTTGTTTTCCTTCTTTTGTTTTGGGGGGATGACTGCGTTGGGGCGGATGTTGGCAGGTCTCCCTTATTAGTTGATATTCGTGAAAATAAGTTGGCGTGTTGGAGAGGTCCTCTGTTTCCCCTGATCATATTGATCGTTTCCCTTCAGATGTTTCCACTTCTGACTCCAACGTCTCTCTAGGTAGTGTGGCAGTGCAATTTAATCCTTGATTTAGTTGCCTTCTAAGGGCGTCAAATTTTTTGGCAAAGGTGAAAATGCACCCAGACTCATAATGACGTTCATCTCTCAAAAATGTATTCTGCTTGTGGTACTTAACCCCTTCGATGCTCATGACGGAACCCAGCCGTCATGAGCCACCGGTGGCCTGTGCGCATGACCGCTGGGTTCCATCACAACCACGCCCGCGATTGGAATGTCCAGCACCGGGCTGGAATTCCTGCCGCAGGCAAGGTGTTAATTGAGTCCTCATAGTCTACCAAGTGTTTCTTCATCCGTTGTCTGAGTTCTTCACTGAGGCTGGTGTCTTTGTCTTGCATGATGGAATCATCCAGTTTCTTGATTTCTTCTAAAATAGAACAGTCACTGCACTCCTGGAGCCATTAATAGCCCTGGGGACCGCCCCCCCGTGCCAGCTCCTGTTATGTCCCAGGGTGCACACTCTCGGGAAACAGCTGTATGCTTTTGCTTGCCGGGAGCTGACAGCTCCCACCAAGCAAACAGCAAACATCCGGCTTCAGCAGGGTGGGAGCTCTCAAAGTGCTCCTGTTTGCTGGAATCCGAGGTTTCATCTCTTTACCTGCCCAAAGAAATACAGGAAAGAAAAGAGATTAAACTATTGCTCTTGCACACACGGAGCTGCATTTCCAGCAGCTCCCTGTGTGCAATAGCATAGCCGGCTCCCGAAAGAGTTGATGAGCCTGCTAGGGCCACAGGGGCCTTAAGGCTACCCCGTGGTCCCCATCCTGCAACTTGGGTGCCCAGTGTGAACTCCAGAGCACCTAGGAGACATGGACTGGACCTGGGGGATGGGGTCACCGAGACCCATGGGATGGAGTTGCCAGGGCTGAAATCAGCCTAGGGAGGGAGGCCGCACAGTCCCCCTTCCCTATTTGCCTGTGGCCGGGCCCCGGGGAATGGGGTATCTGGGGTCAAAATCAGCCCAGGAAGAGGTCCGTGCAGCCCCCCTCCCCATTCAATTGGAACTGTAAGGAGCCTATCATTGCTGGACATATTGTAGACATAGAAAAGTGCAAGTATTGTCAAGATGGTAGCATGACTCCCAATGTTAGTCATGAAGAAACATTTTAGCATATTGAAAATCTGACTGGTGAGCAGGGATAAGATTTGGGTCTTAATTCCAGTCTGTAATATGGTTTATGCAATTTTCGCTGTGTTCTATAAAGGGCATTGTAGATGTCCAGATAGTCTCTGGCCATTTCCAGCTCTTGTGATCCCTGCATATAATTCTAATCTTAGCAAATGTCCAAAAATTAGGAAATATGTAAATTTTAAGCCACCTTTGAGTTTGAGCATCAATCAACCAACTGTCTCACGCAATCAGTCAGTAATCCATCAACAACCTGGCAGTAATTAGGCAGCAACCAGGCAGTGATCAGACAACAATCAGACAGCAACCAGATAGTAGTTAGTGAGTAGACATGTTTAACCCTGTAGAAGGAATTCTTTTGCCAGCATTAAGGAAAGCAAACAGATCAAGAGCAGTAAATTACACACCTTTACCTATACTAGCCTGAGACCAAAGGCCTCATGTACCCACTCACAGAGCCACTCAGACACTCACGTTCCCACTTACAAAACCACTCAGATACTCATGCACCCACTCATAGACTAGCTCAGAGACTCATGCATGTACTCACAGACTCACTGAGAGAGTCATGCCCCCACTCACAGAGCTACTCAGACACTTACATACCCACCCATAGATCCACTCAGAGACTCATGTACCACTCACAGGCCCACTCAGAGCCTCACACACACACTCACACACCCACTGAGACACTCATACACCCACTCACAAACCCACTCAGAAACTTATTCATCCACTAACACACCCACTTAGACACTCATGAACTCACTCATAGACCCACTCTGAGAGTCATGCACCCACTCACAGACCCATACAGACACTCATACACCCTCACACTCACCAACTCAGGCACTCAGTTTCTAATATATGTTAGAAATAGTATCACTCATCATTAGTAGTACACAAAGTATAGTAATTTAACTTGTTTAGTACCTTAGTAAATATGTCTAACACTCATAAACATTTAGAAAACACTTATAATCACTGGAGGATTTCATGAGTGATGTCATTTGAGATGTCATCAGTGATGTCATGTGTGATGTCACTGACCATTTCATGAGTGAGGTCATAAGCAGTGCATTGTGGGTGCATACGTTATAGTTAGCTCAGGTAGCTGTAACTGCTGAATTTCACTGGTTTTGCACAAGTGGAAGCTGAACCTAACCATAACATCTCTGTAACCTTTGGTTTTTTCAGTGAATTTTTAAATTTAAATAAAATTCTATTTCCCATCTCTAACGTCTCTGAAACCTTTGTTTTTTTCAGTGATTTTCAATGTTTTTTTAATGTTAAGTAAGAAGCCAATCACAATGCACAGTGGGCTGGGGGGTTGAATGCAGGGCCTTGCCTGGCATTGTGCTGCCTCCACCCAAGGTTGCTGTTCCTGCCCCCTCTCCTCCTTGTCATCTATTGTCCAAGTCCATGACACTGCACCCTCATTACAGCTGTGTTGGTTGTTTTTCAGTCACTGTCCTTCCCACCTGCCCTAAACAGTTAGCTTGCTGCCCGATCCACCTCCTCCCTACTCTCTGTTATCCGAATTCATGCACCAGCCCACTCCCTCCTGCCCAGCAAGGTCTGATGTGCTGCCTCTGCCTTCCATTTAGCTTGATGTCCCTGCCCACTCCTTCTGCCCCCGTAGCCCAATTCTATGCCCCATCATTGCCTCCCTCCTGTCCCCATGGTTCTTTTTGCTGCCACTCCATTCTGCCCTCCATGCTATGTTGTGCAGCACCTGTTCCTCCTGCCTGCCTTGCATGGTCTGTTGTGAAGTTCCTTCTCCTGCCCTCTTTTTTCTATGTCCAACCCCTACCCTTCCCTTCTGTGCTCCATGTTCTTTTGTGCATGCCCCTACCCCTCCCTCTTGCCCTCCATGGCCATTGTGCTGCCAATAACCCTCCCACTTGCAATGCATGGTCTTCTGTGCTGACAGAGTCTCTCCCACCTGCCCTGTGTGATCAGCTTGCTGCCACTGACCCCCTCCCACCTTCCCTCCATGGTCTATGTGCATGCCATTATAGTCTCACTGCTGCCCTCCATGGTGTGTTGTGCTTCCCGTGCCTATATCACCTGCCCTCCATGGTCAGCTTGCTGCTCCTGCCCTGCCCCCTTCCCCCTTACCCCCCTGACCTTGGTTTTCCATGTGCAGACCACTAGACCCTCCCTCCTGCCTTGTCTTGTCCATTTTCATCCCCAGCCCCCTCCCTCCTGCCCTTCATGGTCCATTATGCTATAACCGTCCCTCCTGTCTGTCCGGTATGGTCAGCTTGCTGCTTTTGCCTCTTTCCTCTCTTTATTTATTCATAAATTTTTGTATAGTGCGAACATGACCCCGAAGGGTATCAGAGCGCTTCACATAATAGAAGGGAAGAACAAAGAAAAGGGGAAATTGCAAGGGGGTAACAGAGAATAACATAATGAACTAATAACAATGTACAAGGATGAGAACAAACATTACTTAATAGGGTATGACAGACAACCCTGAGCATTACAGTTGTAATAGTAGAGTGTAGTCAGGGGATATTGAGAAAGCAGACAATCCATGACCATTTAAGGCAAGAACTTGTTCATTAGGATTATTTTTACTTCATGTTTGAAGGCAGTCGTGTAGGGGATTCTGCGGACTTCCGGTGGAAGAGAGTTCCAGCTCTTCGGTGCCGAGCCAGATAAAGCTCTGAGCCGCGTTCTCTTTTTGTGAAAGGTCTGAGGTTTCAATAGGAGAGAATTTGCACTTCTTGATGGTCTATCCCCTCCTGATAGTTCTAGCTTTTGAGCCAGGTAACCAGGAGTTTTGAAATGGAGGGCTTTGTGCGTCAAACAAGCAATCTTTAGTTGTATTCTTGCCTCATAGGGTAACCAATTTAGAGATCTTAGTGCTGTGGATATGTGTTCATTTCTTTTTGTACCCCTAATCAATCTGGCAGCAGCATTCAAGGAAGCCCCGAGTGCGGCCAAGGTATATTTGGGAGGCCACAGAGCGTAGTGCTACCATAGTCTAGCCTCGGCAGGACAAGCGCTTGAACCACCTTCTTGAAGTCCTCTTGAGGAAGGAATGATTTTAGATTTCTAAGAATCCTCATTTGGTGGTTAGCACCCTTGCACATCTTATTAATATGATTTTTCATGTTCAAGTACGAGTCCAAGGTGCGTCCGAGAGATTTATCTAAATCAATGATATGAGGGGAGCAGTTGAAGGCAGTGAGGTGTTTCATCCAGAGGTCTATCTTGGGGGTGTGATTAGGAGGAGATATGTATAGGAATTCTGTTTTGGCGGTGTTGAGCAGGAGGTGGTTCTCAGTTAGCCAGTTTTGGGTAATCATCAGGGTGGAGTTGAGTGAAGTGAAGTCTTCAGAGGAGGTGATTTTCAGGTAAAGTTGCGTGTCATCCACATACATACCAAAAAGAATGTTCATTGAGTTTAGAGCATTCGCTAATAGTTCCAGGAAAATATTAAAGAGTATGGGAGAAAGGGCAGACCCTTGAGGGACCCCCATGGAGACTGTAGTAGGCTGGGATAGGGATTGATTCACCTTGACTCTTTGGGATCTATTGTGAAGGAAGAGCAAGAACCATTGCAATACCAGATCGGAAAGGTCCATCCTGTGTTCCAGAATGGCTAAGAGGTTGTCGTGATTAACCGTGTCGAATGCTGAAGAAAGGTCAAGGAGGATTAGGAGGCAGGAATCGTTATGGTCTAACATTTTTAAAATGCCATCCATAATGTGAGAGAGCGCCGATTCAGTGCTGTGACCGCTCGGAAAACCAGATTGATGTTGATCGAAGAGTTTGAATTTCTCAATGTGCGTGCAGAGTTGCGATTGCACTCATTTTTCTAAGAGCTTAGCCAGAGTGGGGATGTTGGAGATGGGACGAAAGTTGTTGAGATCAGTTATGTCTGCATCAGGTTTTTTAAGAATGGGTGATACCTTTTAGACATTCGGGGATCTTGCCTTGTGATGAAGAAGCGTTGCAATCTATGTCCAAAGGGGGATGAAGGAATCCTTGATTTCTTTGAAGACAGACGCTGGCAACGGGTCGCTGAAGTGATTAGAAGGGTTGATGCTAAGAAGAGTTTTGTAGATTTCGTTTTCACTGAAGGGAGTAAAAGAGCCCGCAGTGGCCTTGTTCTTGGTGCTAATACTAAGAGGCTTTAACCTCTCAGAGAGGGCAGGATGAGGTGCAATCTCATATGATGTAAGAAGGGCCTTCTTAGATTTGAGGTCAATACTGGTGAGTTTAGTTTACCCCATAAAGAAAACTGCAAGATCCTCGCATGAAGGAGAGTCGTCTCCTGAGTCAAGGTGGTTGGGTGCTTTCGCTGATTGCTCTTTAACAATTTCAAAAAGTTTCTTAGGGCGATTTGAGGCTTGAATAAGTTGGGATCTGAAGCAATTGGCCTTAGCAGTCTTGATTTTTTTATTATAGGAGCTCCTAACCGATCTAAGGACTTTTAGATGATCCACGGACGGTTTTGATCTCCATAAATGTTCAGCTACCCTTAAGTTGCGGCATTCAGAGTTTAGGATGTCGTTGAACCAGGGTTTGTAGATTTTGGAGGAGGCATTTTTTGTTGTAGAGGTGCTATGGAATCCATGATACCAGAGATAGTGGAGTTATAGAAGTCAGTGAGATCATGTACATGTCATCTTTGGAAGACAAGGCATATTTACATTTGATTGCTAGACCTTCCGTGTTAATATTCCTGAGGTCCCTTTTCCACTGTTTAATTTTCTTCGGTTGATCCCTTTTACAGATCACCTCCCTGTTAGTAAAGAAGAAGATGTTGTAATGGTCGGACCAATTACAAGGGGTAATGTCCTCCAATGTGATGGTATTACCTTTTGAAATGATGAGGTCCAGAATTTCTCCTTTGTTGTGAGTTGGCCGGTCGCAGAATTGGGTAAGGTCCAGATCCGATAAGAATGAGTTTTAGGCAGATCTAAATCTAAATCTAAATCCGGTATTTGTAAAGCATGAACTGCTCACCCCTTAGGGTCTCAAGGTGCTGGGGGCCATCGGGGAGAATAAGTGAGCTATTGCCCAGAGTCACATGATGCAGAGCTGAGCTGTCGCCGGTGCGGGGATTGAACCGTGATCCCTGCACTCTGGAGTCAGCCGCCCTGGCCGCTGCACCACACCTCTCCCACCAGGCAGATCACCGCTTGGTCATAAGGATTAGACCAGTGAAGGTTGAAATCACTGAGGTAGATTTGGTAAACTGAGGGGTCATTGTTGGAAGAGATGATTTCCATTAGTTGTTCAATGAAGAGGAAGTTATCACCAGGAGGGTGGTAGAAAGTATAAAGTTTGCAAACCGGGAGGTGGTTACTAGATATGTTGAGGCAAAGGTATTCAACTGCGGATGAAGTAGAGGTCTCCATGTGGGAAACAGATAGTGTGTTCCGGTGTATACAAGCTAGTCCACCGCCCTGCTTCATAGATCTGTCTAGACGGATTATGTCATGACTAGGAGGCACTAAGAGGTCTAGGATAGGGGTGGAGAAAGGATTTAGCCATGTTTCCGTGAGGATGATGATATCTAGCTTATTGTTTTGGATGAGGTTGAAGATATCAGAGGCATGTTTGCTTGCTGCTCTACATTTGAGTCGTGTGCATTTCAGACGTATAGGCGTTTGTGATGTAGGAGTCTGAGTGATGTTCACTTGCTTGAGGTTGTTGCTATTTATGACTCTGCGGTTGTTAGAGGGTTCCCTGTGTGGGTTGGCATGAATGGCTTGAATTTGGGCCATAGGGATCTTGTCAGTGTCTAGAGTGATAGAGTAAGAGAGGAGTAGCTCCACAAAATCACTTGTCGCAAGCTCGACCATCATTCTTCTAGGACGGGAGGGGGCGTTAGGGAGGGGTAATGTTTTAGAGATAAGGTGCGGGGAGTGCTGGGCAAGGCCAGTGGGTGCACTGGCGGGGACTGTGGGCATCTTTCCTAAAAAAATAAGAGAACTGAGCAAGGGTAGATGGTCAAGTGAGAGGGCTTTCAGTTCATGGAGTTCATGAGAGAGAATGTTCACTTGGAGAGATAACTTGTCCAGACGCGCAGCCAGGTCTGAGTGTTGGTTCAGCGATAGAAATTGAGGGGAGGGATCCGGAGGAGATGAGGGGCCTCGAGTGATGTCTGGATGAAGTGAGGTGGAAATGCGAAGGTTCGGGGGAGGGGATGCGTCCTTAAAATCTTGTGGAATCCCTGCTCGATTGGAAGGAGTGGCAGGGGAGGGAAGGAGGGTGGAGGGCCAGTTGTGTTGTGTAATGGAGGTGCTCATAGGGAGTTTGAGTGTGTTAGGATAAGAAGATACCATTGAGGGCAGCCTTTTGTGCTCCGTCGGCAAAGAAGGCATAGACAGAGAGAAGAGGGGGTATGTCTTGAGAGGGCATCCCGATTAGGGAAGCGCCGAGAATCTGGCTTGCGATCGGCGAGATGAGTGGAACATTAGGCCCGCCATCCAGATGTGTTGATGGTCGATTGGAGTGCGAGACTACTACAGGGGATTGAATCTCCCCGAAATCCACTATGGGGTGAGTGGAATTATGAGAACTTGAAGTATTCCCTGAAGTGGAGGGAGGTGGGCTGGATAAGTCCAATGAATTAGAAGGGTGTGTAAAGGAATCAGAGGATTTAGCAGTCACTGCTTTCATGAGGGTAGGGAAAATATAGTCCATCTTGGCTAGATTGAACTTAGAGGCTTGTATGAGAATGATACCATTATTGTAGAGAGTGATGGTGGCATTAACTTTGAGGAAAGGTGAAGGTGCAGTTATTAATTTGGGACCATGTGGGGTTTTCCTAGCATCCTTTATTCGAAGCATGGAATAAAGGACATTCTGCCAGCATGCCCGTTTTCTGGTGTAGAAAATGAGGTCATTAGAAAGAATACCCTTTTTTATGCAGATGTAGACGTCGGAGATTAATGTTTCAGGTCTAGATTTGAGTAAGCGATGTTTGTGCTTTTTAGCCGCATTTTTGGAGAGGTTAGGTGGATAATTGTTAGTGAAGGCATTGGATCCTGTAGGGTCAAGACTTATCTCCATTCTTAGACAGGCCAACGGCGAGTATTGAAGGGGCGGACAAATTTACGTGTTCAAGGAGTTGAGAAAGAACTTGAATCAGAGGTAAGGCAGTGATCAAAGTGAACAAGCAGCACACACTTTGAGCGAGTAATTCTGATGACCATATTTAAGTAATTGGGTAAGGCTCTGAAAGACTACAGGTGGACCTGGGTGGAATTTCTAATAGAGAGCACTGTGAGAAAGATCCATTCCAAGATGTCTGATTTGTTGGGTTGTGAGGAAGTTGTGAGGAAGTCCTACCTTTAGCTTTACTGCAGAGGATTAAGGCACGATGAATAGTCCTACTTTACTTTCTGTGCCCTTGATAGGAAAGATAAACCCACTACACAATTCCTCACATGCAGCACTACGTTTGTAGTTTACGCTCTAGACTGCCCTTGTGGGATGAGATTAACCCTGGGCGGTAAAATCCGCTCCGCTCGTGGAGTTTGCAGATTTTTGGCAACTCCGCATTCCGTGTAGAATGCGGAGTTGCTGAAAACTCCACGCTCTGCAACGGAGCGGAGTTTTTTTTTGTTTGCGCATTCAAAATGCGTTTTCGTGCGCGCGGGAGCGACTTACTGGGATGCCTGCGTTCGCCTACGAGATTTCCTATCTGTTTGCGTGCGCCACGAGATTTTGTTAGCCGGCCGCACGGTCCCGCCAGAGTCTGCGATCGCGAACATGTCATTCGGACGCGCCATCGGACTTCCGGCGGAAGTTTCGTGAAGATCGTGATGCCGAACACGCAGAATTTGCAAGCTGGAGAAGAATATCTCTCGAGCAGCATAAAACCTTCTCGAAAATGATGATTTGGATGAAAAAAACTCCTCAGATTGACATTTGGCTGTACTTTTTTGTGCAAGGAGTCCTTTTTCTTTTCTTACTTATTTTTTGAAGAGGAAGGAAGTGCCCCAATGTCTCCAACTTCCTGTTTCTGTCCAGCAGGCTCCTCCCAGTGCTTTGTCCATCTCCTGTTCACTTTTCATTTGGATTTGGAGCTGGGAGGATCCCTTTTTTTGTCTGCTGCATCATATATCATTGGATTTTGAGGACTTTTGGATTTGAGATTTCACAAGTAAGTTGGAAAATTGGTGTTGGTTTTGTTTGATTGGGGCATTGCAACTACATTTCTTTGTACTTTTTCATTGATTTTTTTCAATGTATTGTGGTGGTGGCCTATAGTTTCAGTAGGGACCTAGTTGTTTCTTTGTATGTAATTTTTCTTTAGTTTTCTTTTATAAAGGAAACATGTTGCAATGTTCACTACATTTTCTCCAACTTTTGCAATCAATTTGCAACATTTATTTAATTCACTAGCCCAGTAGTCTGCCAATAGGCCTTTTTCAGCCAATAGACCCAGAACTTCTCATGTGTGCATGAAACAACTGTTTCTGTGGTGTCTGTTGAATTTAAACATCATTTAGGGCATGGATGGCATTGGATTGAATTGCAAAATGTGTTTTTTGGGGGCATTTCACTTTTTTCGTGTGTGTTAAATAAATGCCTTTGTTGGATGTGTGTGGCTGGAGTGGTTGTTGTGTAACTTGCAATCTTTTTTCAGCCCTGTGGATTTTCGTTTTTGCATTGTTGCATTAAAGCTGTGTTGTTTAGCATGCCTCCTTTGTCTGGCCATAACGGCCTGCTTGAGTTCATTGTTTTACAGGCCTCCTGCTTGTTGTTGTGTGAGTGGACAACCATGTGGCTGGTGGTGGCCATTTTGTGGTGGTAGTTAGTGTGCTGCTTTTGCCATAGGCCTGCATGTCTTTCCTTTGTTCCTCTTGGCTTACTGCTTCTTGTTGTTGTGGCCTGGCCATGTGGCTGGCGGCCATTTTGTGAAGCCAGACAATGTGCTTTTGCCATAGGCCTGCATTGTCTGTCTTCCCTTTCTTGTTGTTGTGGTGGCCTCTAGCCATGTGGCTGGCGGCCATTTTGTGAAGCCAGCCAGTCTGCTTTGCCATAGGCCTGCATTGTCTAGCATTGTTTGTCTTCCCTTTCTTGTTGTTGTGGTGGTCTCTGGCCATGTGGCTGGCAGCCATTTTGTACAGGCAGCCAGTGTGCTTTTGCCATAGGCCTACATTGTCTGTCTTCCATTTCTTGCTGTTGTGGTGGCCTGGCCATGTGGCTGGCGGACATTTTGTACAGGCAGCCAGTGTGCTTTTGCCATAGGCCTGCAAGCTTTCTTTGTGGTGGCCATGCCTTGCTCTTGTTGTTGTTTTGCATGCAATTTTTTTCTTTTTACCCAGCAAAAAAATGCAGGACAGTTCACTACATTTTCTAATACATTTGCAATATTATTGATTTGAATTGATTCACTATGTGGCCTAGTCTGCCAATAGGCCTTTTTCAACCAGTAGGCCCAGAGCTACTCATGTGTGCATGAAACAACTGTTTCTGTGGTGTCTGTTGAATTTAAACATCATTTAGGGCATGGATGGCATTGGATTGAATTGCTAAATGTGTTTTTTGGGGTATTTTTACTTTTTCGTGTGTGTTAAATAAATGCCTTTGTTGGATGTGTGTGGCTGGTGTGGTTGTTGTGTATCTTGCAAACCTTTTTAGCCCTGTGGACTTTCGTTTTTGCATTGTTGCATTAAAGCTGTGTTGTTTAGCATGCCTCCTTTGTCTGGCCATATAGGCCTGCTTGAGTTCATTGTTTTACAGGCCTCCTGCTTGTTGTTGTGTGAGTGACCATGTGTCTGGTGGCCATTTTGTAAAATTTTTGTGGTGGTAGTTAGTGTGCTGCTTTTGCCATAGGCTGCATGTCTTTCCTTTGTTCCTCTTGGCTTACTGCTTCCATTCCCATTGCCAGCTGCAGCTTCCTGAGTGATGCTGCATCCCACGTGATGCACAATCACATTCACAAATCACAATGCCAAACAGGTTCCATTACATTTGTATTTTTGTTTTTGTTCTTCTTCTTTCCTATTCTTCCTGAGTGTACACAGTGCACCATGATGAATCAAAGCCCTTGTTGTCAAAGTCTCACAAATGGCTACACTGCTGTTATGTTTTTTTAATAGCTAAACTGAGTTAATACAATTTATTAATATTAAATAACACTAACAAGTGTGACCACACACTAAGTTATATATTATATTTGTTTGTTTGTACAGTAGTAAATTGAACCACAACAATAAATGCCATGTTTCACTGATGTTCTTCTTGCTTCTTTGCATTTAGGTGCACAGAAGAGGAGGAGGCGTCATCACCCATTGTACTGCCAGACAGAAGTCCTGCTGCGCACAACGTCACGTGACGTGTGATTACAGATATCTCTTCAACTTGTGCCACTGTGTGCTGCTGACATCTGAAGAAGATGGCCCCAAAGAAAGGTACCAGGTCCTCCAGTACCAAGAAAGTTGCCGGTGAGAAGAAGAAGGAAGTGCCACGTACCACTTCTGGTGTGCCGACCAAGATCTTTTTTGGGAAACCAAAAATTGCGCCTGCAGCAGCGGTGTCTGGGGAACAAGCTGGGAGCAGCACCCCCGCATCAGTGGGCCCACCTCACCAACCTAGGCCCAAGCCCATGTCTGTCGCAGAGGCAGCTAGCATCATCATGACAACGCCAACGAGCAGCGCTGTTGAAATTGACTTATTGTTATCGCAAAGTAGTACCCAATCAATGCAGGAAACTCAGATAAGTGTCAACAACAGCCGCAACCTCTGCCCACAATAGTAGTTGTTCCTCCCGTAATAGGGGCAGTTCAGGAAATCAAGCTTCCTGCAGAGGAAGAAGAACAAGCCACTCTTTCAGAAGATCCATTGTCTTCCAGATCCCCAGCAAGGAAAAGGGGGGTTAGTCCAGCGAGTTCTTCTGCAAGCCCCCCTTCTGATGATCTAGATGCCACTTGGAAGCCACCACCTCAGCCTGAGAGTGAGAGACGCCACGAGACAAGGCTAGGGAAAAGGAAGGTTCCAGAAAGCCTTAGAGTTATGGAGGTAGATGTAGAGGAGAAGGATGATGACGAGCCAGTCATCATGAACACCACCCAGTGGAGATGGAGACCGACATTACCCCATCCCAAATTGCTGTGAGGGATGTGGCACGGATACCACCAACACAGGTAACACCAACACCACCTCCAGCTTCCATATTTGCATTTTCAAAGGCCCGGCAGCGACCTACATCCAGCACAACCACCACCTCAGTAGAAGTAGGTAGTAGTGGTAGTGGTGTACAGCCACAGAGTCAAATTCCACGCCCACCCTACAGTTCATCCGGCATTGCAAGTGGCACCTCCAGCAGCACCAGAAAGTTCACCTCCCCAGTTTGGGACTTCTTTTTGGTTAGAAATAAGGAGGAGAACGTTGCTATATGCTCAATTTGTGGACAAGGTGTTAGTCGGGGTAGGCTTGGTACAAACTATGGTACCGGAGGCCAAACTACCCATCTGAAAAAACACCACTTGATCCAGTGGGAGGCGCACCTTAGCGGACAAAAAACTGCACCCATTGCTGTTGGTGGGGATGAAGAAGTAGAAGACATACGATCGCGGTGGAAGGTGAACAAGAGGGAGACATTTTCTCTGGTACACAAAGTAGCCCTGTCCCCAGCAGTGCAGTGGTACCGCCCACATCCTCATCAGCCTCAGCAACATCTCAGTGGCAGAAGAGTAAGAGTCAGGCTGAGACACCAAGGCAACAGAGTACTACAATGAAAAAAAGTGCGGGGTTGAGCCTAACAACATCTGGGTTCAAGAAGTCACCTGCATCAGTAGCACCAGAAAGGAAAAAAATCCAGTCTACCATTCTCAGCATGTATAGTTCGGGGGGCAGTACGAACGCAACCACCCAACGGCACGTTTGTACAATGCGAAGCTGGCTAAAATGTTAGCGCGGACCTTCTCCCTTTTTCTTTTGTGGAAGGGGTGGGTTTTCTGGAATTTGTGACAGCCATCTGCCCAAAATGGAAGGTTCCCAGCCTGTCCTATTTTGCCAAAGTTGCTGTTCCAGCACTACATCACGACGTGCTGGAATTGCTTGGACATGCTTTGCGGCAGAGTGCTGTTCACAGTATCCACATGACAACAGACATGTGGACCAGTTGCCAAGCCACTGATTACATGTGCATCACTGCACACTGGATCTCTTTTGTGGGGGTTAGAGAAAAGATATCTGCAGGTGTTGACACTGCTGAGATTTTTAATGCCACTCGGAAACATGCAACTGTAGGCATGTTCGCCATGGAGAAATCTCATACTGCTGCAAACATTTTGGAAGAGTTTAACAGCAAGGTCTTTGAATGGCTGCACCCAAGAGGGCTTAGCATTGGTTTTGTTGCCACGGACAATGTCAGTAATATAGTTAAGGCCATGGGCACTGGTGGCTATTTCAGGGTCCTGTGTTTGGCGCACTGCATTAACATCATTGTTCAAGACTTTCTTAAAAAAGAAGACCGAGTCAGCAACTTACTGACCACCTGCAGAAGAATATGCACACATTTCAGCCATTCTTTTAAAGCCCGGAAGCAGCTGAGGATCATTCAACATGAGCATAGAGTGCCAGTCAAAGCACTCATCCTGGAGGTGCCAACACGTTGGAACTCAACCTATTACATGCTTGATCATCTGTTTGAGCAGTCTAGACCAATCAATGAATATGTCATGCAAAGACTAGGGGATGCTACTGTGAAAGGCATGACTGTTGAGATGGACCAATGGGGCCTAGTTAAATGCCTGACAGAGATGCTACTCCCTTTCGAGCTCTTCACACGTGAAGTCAGCAAGGAGGACTGTACTATGGGCCAAGCTATCCCATTGTTGCACATGCTAGAGCAACAGCTGAAGGGGGTGTCTGCAACGTACGCAGGTGTGGAGGAAAAAAAAGAAGCATATGAGTTGGTGGAGAGCTTAGCCCTTCGCTTAACTGAAAATACAAGGGTGCAAACTAAGATTGTGTCAGCCAAACATTACATTTCTGCCACAATTCTGGATCCACGGTATAAAGCAGTACTGAACACTAAGACATTAATTCCTTTTTCAGAAGTGGATGTTGCCAAGTACAAAACATGGATAACTGAGGCAGCCAGTGACTTTGAAAAAGAACGGCTAGGAATTAGAGGCACGCTACACTAGTCCACAACAAGTACTGCAGGGCAGCCGGCGTCAAGTTCAACTTCAGAGCCTGAGGGCAGTGCGTTTGGCTCACAGCAGTCAAAAGAACCATCAACAACAGCAAGAATAGGATCATCAGCCCCAGTAAAATCGGCACAGGAATGGTTTCCACAGCAAGGGTTTGTTAGGTCCAGTGCTGATGCAAAGGCAAAAGAGGACGAGCAAAGCGGAGCACCCCTGAGCATTGAGCGGACGGTCCAGGCCTATCTGGATGACCCAACAGAGGTCTAAATTGATCAAAACCCATTGCTGTATTGGTATGGGAAAAGGCGCCAATGGCCAGTGCTCAGCAGGCTGGCAATAAACTATCTGGCTTGCCCTGTCGCAAGTGTCTCTTCTGAGCGTGCTTTCAGTGCTGCTGGTGCCATTGTAACAGTGAAAAGGACCAGTCTCTCACCCAAAAACATTGAGGGTTAACCATGATCAAAATGAATCAGCACTTTATACCACCGAATTACACAATACCTGAAGCACAGCAGGAAGATGAGGACAGCGACTTAGGTGATGGAAGTAGTGTGTTAGATGATGACCTACTTCTGATTGACCCACCAGAGTTTGAGGATGAGCTCTACTTCCCAGACAACTAGGCTTTCAACTTGTTACTTTCTTTCTTACTTATTTACTTTTATTATTTGTGTGTGTGTCTGTCTTTCTGGTTCGAATCACATTCACAACAAATCCATCACCACCGTCTTGTCTTTATTGCCGTATTGGAGTTGCACCTGTGTGCATTTATTAAATAAGTCCACTCCTGCGACTCCTGCTCCATTCTGACTCGCCCCTAAATCCATTTCCCTCAAGCCAGACATTGGATGGAGAATAGTACAAGAAATGTTGCCTCGTCGAGTCCTTCCAAAAGAAGTGGAACATGACTATAGCTAACCTCCTTTCCGAGCCGAGAGGGACTGCCCTAACTTAAGATGAGAACAGGTAATGGATGATGGCATGCATTGGACGCTGACTCTAAGTGATTGGTGTTTGTGTTGTTGTTGTTGTGCATGAAGTGTACTAGTATTTAATCTACACACTAAAAGTGACTCAAGTCAATGTTTCCCTTCTGGTTGTTTAATAACAAAATTGTACTTCTACTGCAGGCTGATCCATTGCACTTTTGAATATGGAATCTGGACTCACTCAGTACACTACACCATGATGATGATGACCAGTACTCTTCCCAGTCAGTCAGTAGGATCGGAGATGATTGATGGAATAACTCAGGGCGTTTCATGAAGTGGCATAATAAAACAAAGGTAAACAAGTCAACAACAACCACAGCAGACCGACATGTCTGTGTAGTGGTGGAGTCGAGTGTAGTGGTTAACATGACTGACAGCGGTGCATTGATTTAGTTAGTTACTTAATTTAGAAAATGTTATGTTGCTGTTTATGTGTGCTCTGTATGGCTCAGTCAAAATCTAAGCTAAGTGGAGGTTGGGTGGGCACCGTGGGCCTGCTCTGTACTGTTGCTGTTGTAGGTTAATGCTGGAAACAGAGTAGAAATGATTTAGCCATGCTGCCTCTGAAAGTGTTTGCACTACTCTGTAGTTTATGCATTTTTTTCTCCTTGGTTTTTCAATATCCCTTTTGTTTTTCCATCTACACTTACAGGCCTGCCTTTACCCTATGCTAAACAGAGAAAATCAACTCACACTCACCTACCAATCCGCATCCGCCAGGCAGGCAGTGCCACCCAAGATTGATGGACGTAGTGTCCATGGAAGGGAGGACCAAGCAGAATGCCGAGATGCAACTTCCCAATTTGACCAGGATAATACAGTAACTTTAGTATCATTCATCATCTTTTAATTAATTTGATTCATTTTTTCTCTTCAATCATTATGACTGTGTGTTGTTGTTATTATGATTGCACCTTGCTTATAATTGATCCCTACAGCTATTTTTTAATTTTCTTTGCTAGCTTTAAAACAAAGCCCTGTACAACAGAACATAAAATGTTGTAATTTGGGTCTCTCTGAGGGAAGACAGGCAAGGCAAATTGCATAATAATAATTAATAATATACTGCTGCCCTGTACTGTCTACTAGTCTAGTTAGTAAGTACTACTTATCATTATTCATTAACCATCAAGTCATCATGGGGGGCGTGGCTAGCCGAGCTGCGAAATGGCCGCTGCGTAGGCGAGCTCCGCCGGCCGAGACAAAATCCTGCACATATCCGCTAACTCGGTGAAAACTCACTGTGCCACATATATCGAGGACGTGAGGCAGGGTGTGCAGCGACTACCGATCCCGGTTGCAGCGTTGCCCGTGCCCGTACGGCGGGGTGGTGAGTCTGGAACTGCGGCTGCCCGGAGTGTCTCGTGGATGACATCTATGCGAGGCCGGCTGGGGTGAAAATCGAGGTCGCGGCGCCGGCGCTGCGGCGGGCCGCAGGTGCGTTCCCACATCGGTGGACCTGATTGCCTGACCCGAGGTAGGGGGTACTGCCCAACCGGTGTTGATTGCTGCAAGCAGGGGTGAGACCAGCGCTTCCCAGGCTATCACTGCCCAGGCCGAGGTTGAGCCCGAGGAGCCGTGACTGTGGCGGGCTGCACCAGTTATCGCATCGGCTGAAGCGTCAGTGCGCTACCTGACTGAGTGGTGTACTGCACACGAGGCACTGCCGATGTGAGATGTTCCCTTGGATGTAGAGCAAAGGCACCAGGGTGAGGCCCGATACAACTGGCTGACCGACGAGAAGCGGAGCTGGTGCGGCGGTCCCGCGGGACCGGAGACATGCCATGGTAGCCTCCCTGGGTCGGCGTACACAGAGCAGGAGCCGAGTGCATACCTGGAGGTGTGCCACGATTGCTGCTGTTCTGGTTGGGAATACGGAGCATATTGCCTGTGAGGGCACACTGGGGATTCGCGGTTGGCCTGTACTGCGTGCTGGGTCCCGAGCTGGGCAGGGAAACACATACTGGGGCCTTGCTGGCGGTATTTTGGACATTGCGGGAGGCCACGCTATTGAGGGCCGGCGTACGTGGCTTAAGCTCCATTGTCCATATCTGCCGTACCTAGAAGAGAGGCGCTGAATGTGGAGTGCAGATTCCTCTTCTGGTTGAACTGCTGACTGTCATCGATTGGCACTGTAGATTCCCATTGTTTGTGCATTGTACGCCTGTGCTACAGTCCGGAGGAGCCCTACTGAGCGGGCAGGGCTTCGAGCGATACACGGACAGTGTCACCCCCTACTGGACCCACGCCGGACTGGTTGACCTTACGAGTTGCCCCACACTATTGGCTAAGAAATGGGAAAACCGGACGCAAAACAACCAAAGCTGTCCTTCGACCAAAGGAGGAGCACACGGCAAACGGAGCATGATTCGGAGGCGGGGGCGGAGCGGCAACCGGACCACCAGATGGAAGATCAAGGGGAGGATTTACGTACCTTAATGCTCGAAATGAGGTCTAGCCTGCGAAACATTGATACCAAACTTGACACTTTGACATCCCAGCTGGATGCAGTTAAAACGCAGGTGGGGACGCACGAAACCCGGCTGGATGTGCTGGAAAATCGAGCATCGGACTTTCACGAATTCCAAGTGGAGACGAAAGAACAACTCCTCCAGATGGACAAAATACTCGGAATTATTAGAGCCAAAAATGAAGATTTGGAGGCCCGGTTTCGCCGTAATAATCTCCAAATCACGGGAATACCAGAGACAACGGCCATTAACAAGATGGAGACGTATGTGGCGGACATGCTCCATGAACTGTTTGACCCCAATCTCTCTTCGGTCTTCGCTGTGGAGCGGGCACACCGCGCTCTGGGCCAGAAGCCACCGGTGGGCGCTCCCCCCAGGTCCATATTGGCTAAGATCCTGAACTACCAAGACCGAGATGCTGTCCTACGCCTGGCCCGTGGTAAGGCGATGATAACTTATGGGGGAAACAACATCTCATTTTTCCCAGATTTTACCCCAGCTGTGCAGGCGGTGAGACGGGAGTTTCTGCAGGCTAAACGTCTCCTGCTGCAGGCCCAGATCCCATATGCCCTTCTCTATCCTGCCAGGCTTAAGGTCACATACGATGGTACCGCACATTTCTTCACAGACGCCAAATCCGCCCTCAAGTTCGCCAAGCATGTCGGAGGGAAGGCTTCTAAAAGACCACCCAAAGAGTCCGCTACTGCACACAGCGGGCTAAGTGACACTGATTGAAAAGTAACCAAACGACTGCTGTACTCTTGGGTGTAGTCGTGACGAACTCTAAAGTCATGGCCTGTATTCTACTTATTGGTTATGGGAGGTTGGAGAGTACATGTGTAAACGCTTTGGCTGGGCGCTAACAAATGGTGTGTGTTTGTGGAAATGCGGGGTTTGAGAATACCGTGACCATGGGGGGGACCTTGGGGAGGTCCACGGGGCTACCTAACACTTGATGTGGTGGCATCCTGCGGGGTGGCTGCGTGCCCCCTGTACGTCCTTCGGTGAGTTGAGGATTGGCTAGTTCCAGTTGTGAGTGGATCGGTGAGTCTCACCGATATTTGTTTCTCGGCCACCCTGAGTAATCGGGGGAGTATGCCGGTGGTACTGCGCCCCCCTGGGAGAGCTCCCACTAGTTATTGAAAGTTTTTGATATGTTTGGGATGGGAATTCTGCAACCTGATTGGGGGGTTGGAGTGGTTGGGGGGTGGGGGGGTGGTATTGTTCTGTTGACTGCCAGATTCATGCTTTTTAATCTTCACGACATATGCCATGTGAAATTGTACTTGCTCATGTGTTATGCTCCTCCTGCCTTGTTGCATTGTGATGATCTGCACTTCATATGCCTGTTTTAAATGTTCTTACCTGGAATATTCGCGGGTTAAATGATGGCAGGAAGACCAGATTAGTGCATTCCTACTTGGTTAGGCACAATATTGATATTTGCATGTTGCAGGAGACACATCTCCATGTTCCCCTCTCAACTCAATTGAAACATAGCCGGTGGGGTTCTGTCTATTCCTCCATTTATTCAAACTATTCCAGAGGCGTGGCTGTGCTGATACGGAAGGGGCTAGACTGGAAAGCTGGCGAAACACACATAGACCCTGAGGGTCGGTATGTTTTAGTTCAGGGTGCCTTAGGGGGTATCCCTTTGGTGCTGGTAGCGGTGTATGGCCCCAATACGGACTCCCTGAATTTTTTCAAAGGGTGTGGGCTAGTGTGAAAGCGACTGCTTGTGATACTAACATTTGGGGGGGCGATTTTAATGCCATTCTGGATGATGAACTCGACAGGAAAGGGGTATCCAGGGTTCTGCACCCACTAGCTGGAGTGGCACTGCGGGCTATATTGGCTGATGGTGATTTAGTAGACATTTGGAGGCATTTCCACCCAAATACTAAGGAAGGTACATGTATTTCTGAATATCATAAGGCGTGGTCACGTTTAGACTATTGGATGGTTTCTCGAGATGTGGTTACATGGACACGGGACGTCCTGCACTTACCTCGATCTCTATCAGATCATGCACCATGCCTCCTGCGCTTGGAGTTGCCAAACTCCATCCCCCGGATGTACACCTGGAGGATGCACTCTTAGATGAAGCATTTAAGGAAGAAATTAGGGGAGACATCAATGATTACTTTTCCCTCAATGTGGGGTCAGTGAACTCTGCGGTTATGCTGTGGGAAGCTTTTAAAACTGTGGTGCGGGGGAATTGTATTGCCCAACAGGCGGGGGTGTTGAAGGCCATTCGGGGTACTTTGGCTTCGCTTGAGAAGCAGCTCAGGGCACTGGAAACTCAATTCTATTCCTCTGGTGACCCTAACATCTTGGCGTCGATGAAGGAGAAATTGCTTGAATTTGAAGAAGAAGCTAGCAGGGAAGTGCGATTCTTGGGGAAACATGCACAGGCTAGGAGGTATGGGGAGGGGGACAGGCCCGGGAAAACGTTGGCGGCAATGCTCCGAGCCCCACGGTCTACTGCCTTTGTTACTGAACTGAAAACTGCCACCATGTCCGTAATTAGAGGTCAGAGCACGGTCCTTAATGAGTTCTCAGATTTCTACCAAAGACTATATGAAACTACACAATGCGCCGCTCCTGTAGACCTGGTGCCCTTTCTGGACTCCTTGGAGTTGCTCTGGCTGAGTAAAGGCCACAGGGACTACCTTGATTCCCCCTTTACAGTGGAAGACATAGCTAAGGTTATTAAGGGTTTACCGCTGAACAAATCTCCTGGATCAGACGGTTTAACAACCGCTTTTTATAAAACGTATGTAGAGGAACTCGCGCCCCATTTACATGAAGTGTTTGTGGAGTCCCTTGAATCTGGTATTCTTCCGCTTTCCATGTGCGAGGCGATAATAATTACCCTTTTAAAACCTGGGAAACCTGAGGACGAGTTGGACTCCTATAGGCCGCTCTCCTTGATTAACGTGGATGTTAAGATTTTGGCGAAACTCATTGCTAATAGGCTGCAGCCATTACTTCCGCTGTCACCCGTCCGGATCAATCCGGGTTTATCCCTGGGCGGTCGACCTCACAGAATCTCAGAACCTTGTTTTCAGTATTACACTATCTGCACCCTGAGGTGCAAGCGGCCGCTGTCTTCTTAGACGCCACGAAGGCGTTTGATACGCTGGAGTGGCAATATCTCTTTGCCATCCTAGGTCGAATGGGCTTCAGCCCACTTTTTATAAATTTAGTGCGGCTACTCTACACGAAGCCGTTGGCACGAGTACGGGTGAATGGTCTCCTCTCAGAGCCCTTTCCCATTTCGCGAGGAACGAGACAGGGGTGTCCATTGTCCCCACTGCTCTTCGCGATTGCGATGGAGCCCCTCACGGCGCGTATTAGGCAACATCATACGTCTAGGGGAATTGGTTTTACTGCCCGTAATCTTCTTATTTCACTATATGCGGACGATGTCACCCTATATGTTTCCAATCCTGCGACCAATTTGGACCCGATATTGAGGGAATTTATAAAATTTGGTGGCCTTTCGGGTATCTCGATCAACTGGGCTAAGTCCGTCATTTTCCCCTTAACGGACAATACTATACAGACGCCTTCTGAGTTCCCTCTCCACTGGGCGGTGGATCCAGTCAAGTATCTTGGCATATGGATCAGTAGAGATATGCAGGAGCTGTGGAGTATGAACTATGGACGCGCCGTGACTTGGCTGGAAGGGAAATTACCGCATGGGCTGGGCTCCCACTTTCTTTGGCCGGCCGGATCGCATTGATTAAGATGGTGGTCTTGCCTAAATTTCTTTATTTATTTGTTAATGTTCACCTTGTCCTTACGCGAGAATTTTTTAAGACCCTCCGATCCTTGCTTATTTCTCTGGTATGGGCGGTGGACAAGCTAGGGTCTCCTGGGAGCTTCTGACGCTTCCTCTGCGACAGGGGGGTCTAGGAGCTCCGGACATGCCATTATATGCTTGGAGTGCGCAAGCCCAATTCTTACATTATTGGATACACCCCACTCCCTTTCAGCCCCATGTGGCGGTGGAGGCGGACGTGGCAGCGCCTCTTCCCCTAAAAGTCGCACTATATGGAAAGTACAAGCGCCCTAGGGAGGACGTGAATACGGTGGAGACCCTGCGATGGGCCTGGCATGCAATGCGGGGGAGGGCTGGCGCGACCATTTTATATGCCCCTACAATACCCATAGTTCACAATCCGCAATTGTTTCCTCTGGGTGCTGGTATCGGCGGGGATCTGGCGTGGAAAATGGAATTAGCAACCCTTGGGGACCTCTATCCGGAGGGGTCGTTTCGACCCCCTCCGACGGCAGAGGACAACCGCCCAGCGTCTTTCGCCGAATCATTTGCATATTATAAACTTAAGTGGGCATGCCGGTCGTTACATGACTCATTCCCGGTTGCGCCGCCCACCCTGAGCGCTTTAGAAAACATTCTTACAGTGGCCTCCCCACGTCGCCTCATTACTAGACTATACACTCATATGCAGACGACGGCACCCATCTTGCAACCCCGAGCCCTCGGGGCGTGGAATGAGGATCTCCGGATCCCAATAACGGATGACCAGTGGCTATATTGTTGCAGCCAACTTACGGCCCTTTCTCCTAATTATAAGTTACGTTTAATTCACTTTAAATTCTTACACAGATACTACAGGACGCCCACTGGTCTGCATCGCATAGGCTTAAAAGATGACGACAGTTGTTGGAGATGTGGTTTTGCGCCTGCAGGGTTTTTACATGTTGCGTGGGATTGTCCGCGGCTGGGGCCATACTGGATTAGTGTCTTCACTATAATACACCAAATCACTGGATGGGAGGCGGAGCCTAACCCTCTATTAGGATTGCTTGGGTATGTGAGGGACTCGCCTGTGAAGGTCAGGAAACTACACGCACTGCTACTCCTTTTTGCTAAAAGACGGGTCGCCATCCACTGGGGAAGCAAGAGGGTGCCATCTAAAGTTGATTGGATAAGGGATGTGACATTTGGACATTCGCAACTGACTACATTCTGGGAGCTGATGCCTTCAGCGTCACGCCCTAAGGATATTTGGGAACCATTTATAGCCTGGGCCCGGGAGCGTCAGGAGCAAATGGAGACTGCAATGCCATGAGAGTAGCTGAGTGGAAGGTCGGGTTGGGGTATGTGACAATGCATAGGGGGTGGCTGTACAGGGCGGAGATGTCTGTAGTCCTGCAATACATGGGGAGGTCTGCGGTCTGGGCAAGGTATGCCCTGCATGGAAATATTGTTGTATTCTTCGTTTTATTCCTTTATACTGGTCTATGCCTATGGTTCCATTGGAACTCAGAGGAGGAACCTAGGGGCATATTAGCAAGACCGGCGATAAAATTATCGCCGTTTTAGCGGCAGGAAACTGCCGCTAAAACGGCGATAATGGGCTTGCTAATATGCGTTATAGAATTCAATAGAAGCCCAGGTTAGATGTCCTGCATATCTAACCTGGGCTTCTATTGGAATTCTATAACGCATATTAGCAAGTCCATTATCGCCGTTTTAGCGGCAGTTTTCTGCCGCTAAAACTGCGATAATTTTATCGCCGGTCTTGCTAATATGCCCCCAAGTTATCTATGAATGCAATTGTAATTAACATGATGGTAATATGCAATGTTGATAAGCTGTCGAACCTGGCATGATCTGGCTGTTGGTTTGCACTAAATGTGTGCTTTGTTTGTCTTTCGTGGTATAAAATGCTAATAAATAAAAATTCAACAAAAAAAAAAAGCATTAGGTATAGACAGTGGTCTAAGTGCATTGACAAAGTATGGGAACTGTGATGCTGTGCGCATTGGGGATGCGACGTGAGTGATAGTGGGGTTGGGGTCTGGGTCAAAGGTGTGGCTAAAAGAAACAAAATATTCAGTAACGTTTTTCATTCTTTCACCTTCGGGTAACTAACATATATTATAACGCACAGTTTAAATGAAAATTAAATGCAAGTTATATTAATCAGTGGGAAATGCACTATCAGTCATTATGAAACCTCTATTAGTTAATGCACTGCCACCAGAGAGTCACAGAATTGAATCCTGTTTAGTTCAGTGGAGAATAGTGACATGTATGTTTATTGGTAAACGTCTCAATCCGGTCTGTGACAGAAAGCACTGTGAATATGTAAGTCATTGTTAAAATTGGCATTCATTGCGTGATTTCCCCTGTTTTTTTTTGCCTCTACCTCCTGCAATTTTGACTGTATGATGGATTTCGTTTTTGCTGGCTTAAATGTTTTGGGCTTGTGTAGTGGGTTTGTATTAGAATGTCTAATGGTTGTTTGGAATGTTATTGTTAAACAATAATGGCCCGTGCATGGAGTGTACGCTGACGGTAGGTTCGATGTGCAGCAACAGTTGCGGATCGACCTTCATGCCAGAGACATGCTCCATGCTGTGGGTGAAGCTTGTACTTAATAAATACACTTTTACAGGAAAAAAACCCCCCAAAAAAACCATCTAGTCATCATCATGCATGCATTTCCTTTTTCTCCCTTAACAGATTTATGAATATGATGGTCGTCTGCCAAGATTGTGTGTGTTGTGTTGTCCATGTGTAGTGTTTGTCTTTGTCAAACCTTTCCCTCAAATACCCCTTCCCAACCATTCATCAAACCCTAACCCTCTTCCCCGGGCTGTGTGATTTATATTGAGGTGTGACTAAATTAAATTTACACCAATAATTGATCACATACTTGCTGGGGCAGATGTGTTGAAAGCAACACTAATTCAATGTCAACAAGGCAGGGCGAGGATCTTCTTCTGCTTGCCCACCCATGCTCAGTATTTGCAAGTCAATTTTTTTTCCAAAGGAAGATAATCCATCATAAATTATAATTAATTGCTGGCATCGATTGGATTCATCATCCTTACACATCACTAAAGGTTACGCTTGTCCACTTCATACGTCTGTCGAGTGACTCGAGTCAACTACAGTTTGTAACTGTTACTTGTTGAACTAGGCTATCTCCGCCACCATTATGTTTTATTTTACTTTAGCATTGCTAATCATTAGTATGGTTTCTTGTTTGACAGTCTTCTTCTTGTGTACTGTACTGTACTTCGTTCTACTACTCCTTCCAGAGTCTCCCTCAGGCGACTGACTGTCTCATTTTCTTTTTTTGCAAATGCTACTGCCAGTGTCTACTACTACCACCACCACCATGGCATCTTGGGAAACCAAACCATCATCACCATGCAGCCATCGCTGTGCCTAAGTTTAAACATCAATCACAGGTAAGAGAAGAAGTTTGGGGGCGGCATAATTAATAATGGAAATTAATTAATTAATTCACACACCCACACCCTTCCGAGTCCAGTTGCAGACTGTATAGACTAGGAGGAGAGACTGACAGTACTAGTAGAACAAGTCACTCAGTGAGGGTACCGCATCGATCTGTTCGTGTGTTACAAAATCGGCAGATTATTTAAATCAAAAACTGGCTGCGGCCCTGCAGCAGCAAAGGAAACCGTGTGACGTAAAAGAGTAACCCCCCCACAAAACATTTACATTGTATGAAAAGTTTAAGTATAAATATAATTTAATCCCCTAACAAAATAATCTAATGTAAAAATCCCACAACACCTGACCCACCCCTCTCCCTAACCCCGACCAATGTCCGTTGAATTAAAAAATTGTCCATAAATATAAACCCCAACTTTTCCCCAACGTACGCCCAATGCCCACCCACAAAAAAAAGAATAAAAAATGGCAATCCAACAGGATCTCTTATTGGCGGGCTCGCTTGTTACCCGCCAGGACCTCCTTCATCTGCTCCTCTAGGTGCGCCATTCGGAGGAGCATGCGGCGCTTGAATGCTCGACAATTGCATCCACAAGGGGGGGCAGCAGTTTTGGATGAAGTGCGGCGGGCAGCTGCCAGACCGCGGCGCCGTACCACTGGAGGGGCCTGGCTGGGCCCTGGGCATTGGAGGAGGCTGCTGCTGCTGCCGCCTCCTCCTCCGCCAGAGCCAACAGCCGCCGATATTCTGTGCAGATGGCCTCCAGCTTCCGGCGCTGGGCCATGGCTGCCAACTCCTTCCGGTCTGGTTTTTTTGGTTGAGAAGGAGTAGCTATATCAAGAAAGAAAAAAGACTATTGTAACCAATATACTCTTAGCAAAACAGTAAGACAAATTAATTCTACACATAGTGGCACAGTAGCACTAGCAAGCACAGTACATAACATTTGTGGTATCCTCCCACTTCCTCGGCCTATAACATTTGTGGGAGTTTCAGGCATTATACTAGCACTATGGACTCGAGTCCACCAATCGTCTTCTTCTCTCTTGTTTAGCTAAATTAAGTAACCTTGTTGTAGCCGGCATGCCAGCTCAGTCAGCTTGCGCCCAAGACAAACATACTTGTGACGCAGACTCACGTCACGTTATTTTTATTTACTACTGTCTGCAGGTGGGGAAGCTGACTACACAATCATCTTAATTTTCTATTATGGGTGGCCATACTCTCTGTTACATCAAGGGCAACTGCTCAATTTCACTTTCACCCTGCCCTGACTACTACAACAAGGCAGATGATATCTGATCCAAATGATCATTGATTATATATGGGACGATGAGGTACTTTGTTTTGATTAATTGTGTAACCATGCAGCCGATAGGCCACCCATGGCAGGCTGACACAGACGAAAATAAATTAACATAGGTAGGGAGTGGACCTCGGAGTCGGTGGGAGGCGCTTGATAACAACATACATACACAATATATATGCTGTGCTTGCAAACTACTGTGAGACAAGGGAGTATTCTGAAAATACAACTATGAATCAAAAACCTTGCAAAATAACAGTCCTGTGTTTCTCTTCCCAGCGATTTTTCCATTTATCAATCATTGCATTGCTCTTCTAGCCTTATATTTTTTTAATTCTAATCTTCTATTCTCCTTGGCTTTGACTACTCTGGCGCGGTTCATTTTTCTTTTACATTCTCCACAAAGACTCTTCATCCAGTGACAGTCAGTCTCCACCTATGCTATGATGATTGAATACCATCCAGGCATCCAGCCATTCAAAGTAAACACGTCTATCATTCTTCTTAATCTCTCAACAAACCTTAGTTTGTTTCACCAACAACAAACATTTTTTTTTTTAAACCACCACCCATGCGTCCTTCCTTCCTTGCTTGCCTTTGAGTTTGACCCATAAAACACCCCGGAGGATTCTTGCTTTCACCCATACAGTTTCACCCACCCAGGCAGGCATCTTTTCTTTCACCTTCCACCCATCCAGGCTTCAACCACCCATGCATCTGATTCCTATCAGCCACCTATGCATCCCACGTATCCTTCTCTGCCAGTCATATATATTACATCTCGCCAGTCCTTCCTCCTTCCATCCTTCTTTCCCTTTTCGTTCAACCCATCCATCAAGGTCATCTGACTCTTAGTCTTCTCCATAAAACTTTCCCAGCTAAGTTGAAGTCAGATAGAAGAGGCCATTAGTTACTTAACTCAACTACTCCCGCCGGTAATGCTATTGCTCTAATGCTAAGTAAAGGGTGTCTTCTTCTTCAACCTATGTTCACAACAACTGAGGGGCAGATTTACAAGCCCCCTGCGCCACCAGTACGTCACTTTTCGTGACGTACTGGTGGCACAGGGGGCTCCTCGATATTTACAAGGAGAGGAAAAGCCACCATGCGTGACTTTTCCTCTCCTTGTAAATACGGCCCGTTCACGCGCAGCACTTTGCGGTGAAGGGGCGTTCCATGGGTGTTGCTGTGGGTGTTCCCACGCAACACCCATGGAACAAGACACATCTCCAGATTTACGAGAAATCGTAAATCTGGAGATGCGTCTGAAAGCTACGCCACCCTAGAGGTGGCGTAGCGAGCACACCGAGGAGAAATGTTTTTATTTCTCCTCGTTTTTCCTCTTTCAATGCGTGCTGCATTCTACAGCACGCATTGAAAGAGGAAAAGCCTGTACTGATTGTTTTTGTGCAGAAAGGTGCCCCTTCCTGCACAAAAACAATCTCCCCATGGCGCAGGCATCCTTGCACCATGGTGCAAGGGTGCCTGCGCCGGCGCTTGGCAGCTGTTTGTGCGCCAGCGCAGGGGAGAGCACAGGAATGCGACATATTCTTGTAAATATGTCGCATTCCTGTGCTCTGAAAGTGCCGCAGCGTGGCGCAGCCAAAGGGCTTGCAGCGCCACGCTGCGGCACTTTGTTGTAGATCTGCCCCTTAGTCTCTCTCATCAGTACAGGGTACACCCTTGCAGCGATTGTAATGTTAATAATTAAGGAATATAACTTACCACCGCCCGCCACTGATGCTGGCTCACCCCCTGCAGCTGCTGTATCTTCTGCTCCCTCCTTACTGGCGTCACCTTCGCCGCTGGCCCAGGCACTGGTGGTCGGTACGCCTAGAAAAAACATTACACATTTTTTAGATGCCATATAAACCTCCCCCTATTTATTCTTTTTCACTAGCAAGATTGAAAAAAAGTTAAAATACATACATATCACATACCACATGCATCACTAGTACAAATCGGGTACTAGGGACAAGTAGAGTAGACACTAGTAGTAGTATGTCCTATCCTATCAAAAATAGTAAAATATCTGGTTGGGCATTTTGTTGGTGGGAATTGTCGAAAAGCCTCTCAAGATTAAGAAGACTAGAAGAGGACAACCCAAAGGACTGGACTCAGTGGCTAGAGCTATTGGTGAATCTGAGTTTTAAAACCTTTTAAATAAAGAGTGGCCAACTGGGCAAGCTTAGCTACAGGCAGCATAATAGTAGTAGTACTAGTACAGAGAGTTAGAGCAGAGGCAGTTAGAAGCAGGGATAACAAGAATTTAGAAACAGATAGTCTAGATCGAAGAAGATTTGGTAAAAATAGAATTAGGAAATGGAAATAATAGTTCGGAAAAAATAAGTGCAGTAAGGGAAATATAATTATTAATATTAACAACAGGAGGACTTACTGGGGCCAGCAGCAGAGCCTTCGGTAGAGGAGCGGTCCTGGCCCTGGGAGGCATCTTGTCCAGCTCCCGCCGACTCCGACCCCGTCTTCTTGCCCCTGGGTGCTGATCATGTAAGATATAATAAAGAAAGAGACAAACATTGATGATTGGTGTGAAACAAATAAAAAAATTAAAAAAACGCTCAAAAAAACATTTTTGGAAACAATTGCAATAAAATTGACCTATCTAATCTGATCGACTAGTAGTATCGCGGGATTCGCGGACCGTCTAGTTATTATTTATGAACACTAATCCAGTGTTCCATTCTGATTCCAGAATCTTAAGCCTAAGTACCACCTGACCTAGCCCACCTATTCCAGACGGGCCAATTGTTCACTAAGTCTGCATTTCCATTTTATTTAAGTCCTTGAGTCAAAAAAAATGCATAGATGGAGGACACATGCATACATTTTTGCATACACCAAATTGTTGGTTGGTTCCTGCTGATGTTCTGCTAAGCCTATTACTCACTCACTAACAAACTACAAAAGGTTCTACTAAGGACTGGAGTAAGCAGCACTCAGCAGCACGTGACGTGACAGAGGATGCGTCACGCACACCACTTAAAAATTACCAACTAATAAGTAACTAAACTTATCAATCCACCACTATCCCTTCTTAGTGGCAGGAGGACAAAGGAAGGACTAGAGTCTCTCTAGCATTACCTAACTTAAGTTCTCTAAAGTAAACTCTTACATAATCATCAGTAACTTAGTTACACTTACAACTACAAGTCCATAGAAGACAAAAGGCGAAATCATGATAACTGAACAGTGGTGGAAGAACCACCCTCCCCTTGGTAGGAATATAGTTTATATAAAATTATAAATGAAGATCTCTGAGCGAATTCTGGGGACCCCTCACCTTAGAAGAACCTAGTACTGGTTACATCATAAGCTCTGCAAAGCTCTGGTTCGTAGAAGGGAATCTTCCATCTGTTATGAGAAAAATGGTGCGCGTTAGTATAGTGCAAGCATTTCTCAGTCGTGCCAAAAAGTGTAGTATTTTTATGGATAAGCAATATGGACTAACACCAGAACTCCATAACAAAGTGGCTTGTTTTTCGACCTTGTACGCAGCGCTCAGACAGTAGCAGTATGAGCTCATGTGGGCTCAAAGGCGTCTTACACAACAAGCTGCGAGGTAACTTGCGCAAAAATAAAAGACACAAAGCTAAAATGGTTGCATGGCTCGGGGTAACTTAGCAAAGACTAGAATGACCCTAGGGACCATATAACACTACTAGTGTCTACTCTACTACCTGATTTGTACTAGTGATGTATGTTGTATATGTATTATGTATGTATTAACTTTATTTTCAATCTTGCTAGTGAAAAATAGGGGGAGGTGTATATGGCATCTGAAAAATGTGTAATGTTTTTTCTAGGCGTACTACCGACCACCAGTACCGGGGCCAGCGGCGAAGGTGACACGGCCGCTGAGGGTGCAGGAGGAGATGCGGCAGTTGCAGGAGGAGCTGCAGGGGGTGAGCCAGCAGCAGTGGCGGGGGGTGGTAAGTTATATTCCTAATCCTTACTTATTGACATTACACTCGCTGCAAGGGTGTAATGTATACTGTACTGTTGAGACTTAAGTAAGAAGTTGTTGTGAACGGTTGAAGAAGACACCCTTTACTTAGCATTAGCAATAGCATTAGCGGCGGGAGTGTACTGTTGAGTAACCAATGGCCTCTTCTATCTGACTTCAACTCAGCTGTGAAAGTTTTATGGAGAAGACTAAAAGTCAGATCAGATGACCTTGATGGATGGGTTGAACGAAAAGGGAAAGAAGGGTGGAAGGAGGAAGGACGGGCGATATTTAATATTTATGACTGGCAGAGAAGGATACGTGGGATGCATGCATAGGTGTCTGACAGGAATCAGATGCATGGGTGGTGGAATGCCTGAAACTCCCACAAATGTTAGAGGCCGAGGTAGTGGGAGGATAGATACATACCACAAATGTTATGTACTGTGCTTGCTAGTGCTACTGTGCCACTATGTGTAGAATTAATTTGTCTTACTGCTTTGCTAAGAGAATATTTTACAATAGTCTTGTTTTTTCTTCTTGATATAGCTACTCCTTCCAAAGTGAAAGTAGACAGGAAGGAGTTGGCAGCCAAGGCCCGGCGCCGGAAGCTGGAGGCCATACAAAGTGAATACCGGTGGGTGGTGGTTCTAGAGGAGGAGGAGGAGGAGGCGGCAGCAGCTGCAGCCTCCTCCAATGCCCCGGGCCCCAGCCACCCCCCTCCAGTGTTACGGCGCCACCATCTGGCAGCCGCCCGCCGCCGTACTTCATTAAATAGCACTGCTGCCCCCCCCTGTGGATGCAGTTGCCGCGCATTGAAGCGCTGCGTGGCCCGTCTAGAGGAGCGTATTCGTGTCCTGGAGAGGCGAGCCCGCTGATGAACAGACCCTGTTGATTGCCCCTTTTTTATTGCTTATTTTGGTGGGTGGGAATCGGGCGTTGGGGTTTTCACTTTTGGACAATTTGACATTTAATTTGTTGGACTTTTTCGTTCCGGGCAATGGACATTGGTTGGGGTTAGGGAGAGGGGTGGGTCAGGTGTTGTTGTGGGATTTTTTTTACATAGTTTATTTTGGTTAGGGGATTAAATTATATATTTATACTTTATATACGATGTTGTTAATGTTTTGTGGGTGGGGTTACTGTTTTACATCACACTGTTTCCTTGCTGGTGCAGGGCCACAGCCAGTGTTTGATTTAAATAATTGGCTGACTTAGTAAGACACAAACAGATAGATGCGGTACCCCTCACTGAGGGACTTGTCCTACTAGTACTGTCAGTCTCTCCTCCTAGTCTATGCATTCTGCAACTGGACTCAAAGGGGTGTGTGAAATAGAATTAATGAAAAAATTTCCATTATTAATTATGCCTCCCCCAAACTTCTTCTCTTACCTGTGCTTGATGTTTAACCGCGGCGGCAATTCCGCTGCGGTGCGGCGATTTAGCAGAGTGGGCGGGGCCGCGTCAGCCAACGGACGTGCGCAGCACTACAGAGGTAGTGCTCGCGACGGCCGTTGGCCGACAGAAGCACGCAATGGGTTAACTTAGACACGGCGATGGCTGCATGGTGATGATGGCTTTCTTTCCCAACATGCCATGGTTGTGGTGGTAGAAGTAGTAGACCCTGGCAGTAGCATTAGCAAAAAAAAGAAAATGAGACAGTCAGTCGCCTGAGAGAGACTGTGGGAGGAGTAGTAGAACGAAGTACAGAACGGAACTTACTGCCAAACAATAATATGCCAAAATACAATAAAACATAATGGTGGCGGGGATAGCCTAGTACATACAGTTAGAAACTCTAGCTGTGTCGAGTCACTTGACTAGGCCTACAGTACACTCAACACAAGCGTAACCGTTAGTGCTGTGTAGGAGGATGACAACAAATCCAATCGATGCCGGCAATTAATGCTGATGGATTAGGTTCCTTTGGTAAAAAAATTATCTCGCAAATATACTGCCCAGCAAGCGTGTGATAAATTATTGGTGTACATTTAATTTAGTCACACCTCAATAAGTCACACAGCCCGGGGGAAGAGGGTTAGGGTTTGATGAATGGTTGGGAAGGGGGGTTTGGGGAAAGGTTTGACAAAGAAAAACAGTACTCATGGACAACAACAAAACACAATCTTGGCAGACAACCATATCCATAAATCTGTTAAGGGAGAAAAAGGAAATGCATGCATGATGATGATAACTTGATGGTTAATGATAAGTAGTACTTACTAACTACTACTAGACAATTAGACAGGGTAGCAGTATATTATGCAATTTGCCTTGCCTGTCTGCCCTCCGAGAGACCCGAATTACATACAGTTTCTGTTCTGTTGTACCGGCCCGGGCTTAAAGATAGCAAAGAAAATTCAAAAATAGCTGTCAATGTTCAGGGGTGCTACACTTTGTTCGGCCTCTTTTGTCTTTGCATCTGCACTGGACCTAGCAAGTCCTTGCTGTAAATACCAATCCTGTGCCGTTTTTACTGGGGCTGATGATCCGGTTCTTGCTGTTGTCGATGGTGTTGGTGACAGCTGTGAACCAAATGCACTGCCCTCAGGCTCTGAAGTTGAACTTGACGCCGGATGCCCTGCTGCAGTACTTGTTGTGGGTTTGAGGCCTTTAATTACCAGCCGTTCATTTTCCAATTTACTGGCTGCCTCAGCTATCCAAGTTTTGTACCGGGCAACATCCACTTCTGAAAAAGGGAGTAATGTCTTACTGTTCAGTGCCGATTTGTACCGTGGATCCAGAATTGTGGCACAAATGTAATGTTCTTGTGACAAAATCTTAAGTTGCACCCTTGCATTTTCAGTTAAGCGACATGATAAGCTCTCCACCAACTCATATGCTTCTTTTTTTTCCTCTACACCTATGTACGCTTCAGACACCTCCTTCAGCTGTTGCTCTAGCATGTGCAACAATGGGATAGCTTGGCCCATAGTACAGTCCTCCTTGCTGACTTCACGTGTGAAGACCTTGAAAGGAAGAAGCATCTCTGTAAGAGATTTAACTAGGCACCATTGGTCCATCTGAAGGGTCATGCCTTTCACAGTAGCATCCGCCCTTCGCATGACATATTCATTGATTGGTCTGTACTGCTCAAACAGACGGTCAAGCATGTAATACGTAGAGTTCCAACGTGTTGCCACCTCCTGGATGAGTGCTTTGACTGGCATTCTATAGTCACGTTGAATGATCCTCAGCTGCTTCCGGGCTTTAAAAGAATGGCTGAAATGAGTGCATATTCTGCGGCAGGTGGTCAGTAAGTTGCTGACTATGGGTTCTTTTTCAGAAAGTCTTGAACTATAATGTTAATGCAGTGCGCCAAACACGGGACCCTGAAATAGGCACCAACCTCCATTGCCTTAAGTACATTACTGCCATTATCCGTGGCAACAAAACCAATGATAAGCCCTCTTGGGCGCAGCCATTCAAAGACCTAGCTGTTAAACTCTTCCAAAATGTTTGCAGCAGTATGAGATTTCTCCATGGCGAACATGGCTACAGTTGCATGTTTCCGAGAAGCATTAAAAATCTCAGCTGTGTCAACAGCACCTACTTCAGATAGCTTTTCTCTAACCCCCACAAAAGAGACCCAGTGTGCAGTGATGCACATGTAATCAGTGGCTTGGCAACTGGTCCACATGTCTGTTGTCAGGTGGATTTTGTGAACAGCACTCTGCTGCAAAGCTTGTCCAACCAATTCCAGCACATCGTGATGTAGTGCTGGAACAGCAACTCTGGCAAAATATGACCGGCTGGGAACCTTCCATTTAGGGCAGATGGCTGACACAAATTCAAGGAAACCCACCCCTTCCACAAATGAAAAAGGGAGAAGGTCCAGCGCTAACATTTTAGCCAGCTTCGCATTGTACAACCGTGCCGTTGGGTGGTTGCGTTGGTACTGCCCCTCCGACCTAAGCATGCTGTCAATGGTGGGCTGGAATATTTTCCTTTGTGGTGCACCTGTCTTCTTGAACCCAGTTAGGCTCAACGACGCTGCACTTTTGCTCATTGCAGTGCTCGGTTGCCTTGGTGTCTCAGGCTGACTCTTACTACGGTGCCACTGAGATGTTGCTGAGGATGTGGGCGGTACCACTACACTGCTGGGGATAGGGCTAGAAATGTCTCCCTCTTGTTGACCTTCCACCGCGATCATATCTTCCCCTACTTCTTCATCCCCAATAACAGCCATGGGTCCAGTTTTACTTTTTTCTAAGTGAAGTAGGTGAGCCTCCCACTTGATGCTGTGGTGTTTTTTGAGATGACTTGTTTGTCCTCCAGTACCATAGTTTGTACCAAGCTTACCCCGCCTAACAGCCTGCCGACAAATTGAGCATATAGCAATGATCTCCTCCTTACTGCTAATCGAAAAGAAGTCCCAAACTGGGGAGGAGAACTTTCTGGCGCTGCTGGAGGTGCCACTTTCAATACCAGATGAACTGGAGGGTGTGCCTGGAATTTGACTCTGTGCACTTACATTACCACCACCTACTGAGCTGGTGGTTGCGCTGGATGTAGGTCCCTGCCGGGCCTTTGCAAAGGCAAATATGGAAGCTGGAGGTCATGTTGGTGTTACCTGTGTTGGTGGTATCCGTGCTACATCCCTCGCAGCGATTTTGGATAGTCTAATAATGTTGGACTCCATCTCCGCAGGCCCAGGAGTGATGTTCATGATGACTGGCTCTTCATCATCATCACCCCCCTCGTCTACATCTACCTCCATAACTCTAAGGCTTTCTGGAACCTTCCTTTTCACTAGCCTTGTCTTGTGGCGTGCATCACTCTCAGACTGAGCTGGTGGCTTCCAAGTGGCATCTAGATCATCAGAAGCGGGGCTTGAAGAAGAAGTTGATGGACTAACCCTCCTTTTCCTTGATGGGGGTCTGGTAGACAATGGATCTTCTGAAACAGTGGCTTGCTCCTCTTCGTCTGCAAAAAGCTCGATTTCCTGAACTGCCCCTACTTCAGGGGGAACAACTACTATTGTGGGCTGTGGTTGCGGCTGTGGTTGCGGCTGTGGTTGCGACTGTGGTTGCAGCTGTGGTTGCGGCTGCGGTTGGGGCTGTGGTTGCGGCTGCGGTTGCAGCTGTGGCTGGGGTTGCGGCTGGGGTTGCGGCTGGGGTTGCGGGTGCAGTTGGGGCTGGGGTTGGGGCTGCGGTTGCGGCTGTGGTTGCGGCTGTGGTTACGGCTGTGGTTGCCCACTTATCTGCTGAGTTTCCGCCTGCAAGTGCGTGGATTGGGTACTACTTTGCGATAATGACATTTCAACATCACTGCTCGTTAGTAGACTGGCTACCTCTGCCACACTCATGGGCTTGGGACTAGGTTGGTGGGGTGGGCCGGCTGATGCGGAGGTGCTGCTCCCAGCTTGGTCCCCGCCGGACACCGCTGCTGCAGGCGTAAGTTTTTTTTTACCAAAAAACACATCAGGCGGCACACCAGTCTTGGCAAGTGCCACTTCCTTCTTCTGTTCCTTCTTCTTCTCACTGGCAACTTTCTTGGTACTGGAGGACCTGGAACCTTTCTTTGGGGCCATCTTCTTCAGATGTCAGCAGGACGCAGGTGCACAAGTTGCAGAGATGTCTGTGGTCACACGTGGACGTGACGTGGTGCGCAGCAGGACTTCTGTCTGGCAGTACAACGGGTGATGATGATGACACCTCCTCCTCTGTCTTTTTGTGCACCTAAAAGCAAAGAAGCCAGGAGAAGAACATCAGTGAAATGTTGCATTTGTTGTCGTGGTTCAATTACTACTAGTACAAACAAACAAATAAAATATATGTGTTAGTGTAGCCATTTGTGAGACTGTCAACAAGGGCTTTCATGGTATACTGTGTACACTCTCAGGAAGGATAGGAAAGAAGAGGAACAACAACAAAAATACAAATGTAATGGAAGTGGACCCTGTTTGGAATTAAATTATTTGCTCATCACATCATTCAGGGAGCTGCAGCTGGCAAAGGGGATGGATGGAAGCAGTAAGCCAAGAGGAAAACCATGCAGGCCTAAATGGCAAAAGCAGCACACTTATAACTCCCACCAAAAATGGCCACCAGCCACATGGACACTAACAAATCACAAGCAACAAGCAGGAGGCCTGGATAACAATGTACTGAAAACAGGCCTATAATAGCCAGGCAAAGGCTGCATGCTAAACCACACTGCTTTGCCTGTAATGCAATAAAATGCAAAAACAACTAAGGCATGTATTTAACACACACCCAAAAAAACTGAAATACACCCAAAAATACACATTTTGCAATTCAATCCAATGCCATCCATGCCCTAAATGATGTTTAAATTCAACAGAACACACAGAAACAGTTGTTTCATGCACCCCTGACTACCTCTGAGCCTACTGGATGAAAGGCCTGTTGGCAGACTAGGCCACAAGCTTGCAGGCCTATGGATAAAAGCACACTGCCTGGCTTCAAAATTGCCTCCAGCCTCATGGCCAGGCCCACCACAACAATAACTGAAGACAGACAATGCAGGCCTATGGCAAAAAGCACACTGCCTGGCTTCAAAATGGCCTCCAGCCTCATGGCCAGGCCCACAACAACAAGAAACTGAAGACAGACAATGCAGGCCTATGGCAAAAAGCACACTACCGGGCTTCAAAATGGCCACCAGCCACATGGCCAGGCCCACAACAACAAGAAACTGAAGACAGACAATGCAGGTCTATGGCAAAAAGCACACTGCCTGGCTTCAAAATGGCCGCCAGCCTCATGGCCAGGACCACAACAAGAATCCTAGGCCAAAAAGGAAACACATGCAGGCCTATATGGCAAAAGCAGCACACTTATAACTCCCACCAGAAATGGCTACCAGCCACATGGACACTCACAAATCACAAGCAACAAGCAGGAGGCCTGGAAAACAATGTACTGAAAACAGGCCTATAATAGCCAGGCAAAGGCTGCATGCTAAACCACACTGCTTTGCCTGTAATGCACTAAATTTCAAAAACGAAAATCCACAGGGCTAAACAAGGCCTGCAACACACCAAACACAACTAAGGCATGTATTTAACACACACCCCAAAAAACTGAAATACACTCAAAAATACACATTTTGCAATTCAATCCAATGCCACCCATGTGCCCTAAATGATGTTTGAAATAAATAAATAAATAAATAAATAAATACATCACACAGCAAAGGAACAGTTGTTTCATCATGTTTCATCATGCACCCACCCATGACTAGCTCTGGCCCTACTGGCTACCCACAACTATTTAGTTTTAAAAATGATGAAAAGTACCAAAATTGTAGTTGCAGCAACTGCAATGCCCCAATCAAACAACACCAACTTACTTGTAAAATCTCAAATCCAAAAGTCCTCAAATCCAATGATAATGATGCAGCAGACACAAAGAGTGATCCTTCCAGCTCAAATCCAAGTGAAAAATGAACAGGAGATGGACAAAGCACTGGGAGGAGCCTGCTGGACAGGAACAGGAAGTAGGAGACTCTGTGGCACTTCCTCCCTCTCCCCCAAAAAATTTGACAAAAAGGACAGCCAAATATCAATCTGAGGTTTTTTTTCATTCAAATCATCATTTTATAGAAGGTTTTATGCTGCTCGAGATATTATTCTTCTCCAGATTGAAAATGTTGCGTGTTCTGGATCGCGAGCTTTAACAACATTCCGCCGGATGTCCGATGGCGCGCCCGAATGACGTGTTCGCGATCGCAATCTCTCTCGCGGTGCACGATGGCGCGGCGAATGACGTGTTCGCGATCGCACACTCTTGCGGTGTCTGATGGCGCGGCCGGCTACCGAAATCTCGTGGCGCACGTGAACGGATAGGAAAACCCATCGGCAAACGCAGGAATCCCAGTAAGTCGCTATCGCGCGTGCTAGAACGCATTTTTAAAGCGCAAACAAGAAAATAATTCAGCTATGCCGCGGATCGCGGAATTGTTGCCAATTCCGCGTTCCCCACGGAATGCGAAATTGCCTAAATTCTGCAAATTCCGCGAGCGGAGCGGAATTTGACGCCCAGGGTTAGTCAAAAGTAACCGGGCCTGCACCCCTTCCGGGTGCACTCTGCTGCAAGGAAGGCTGCTCTTGGGTGCAGGTGCCTTCCCCTTAGACTTAGAGGAGCCGGAGGTAGCCTTAGCCATGGTTCTGGGTGGGCGGGGGGCAGAAATGAAAATGTAGGAGTAAAAAATAAAGTCAGGAGAAGAAGTAGGAAAGTAGAAAAGCAGGTAATATAAAACAGTAGAAAAAAGTCAAAAAACGCAGTAAAAGTAGAAATAAAACGTAAAATATACACTTAGGGTCAGCGAAAAACAGTGTAAAAAACAAAGGATTGAAAAGATTAGAGAGGGATGAAAAACAGGCCCCAGAACCATGCAAAGAGTAGGAAAACAAGATGGCCGTGCCCATTGGCGACCGCGTGGTGAAGTTCGCACGATATTTCCCCCCGAACACGCAATCCGCGTTGCGAACATCAAAAACATCTCGCGAGCACACACGAGCATGCGGAAAGAAGCTTCTCCGCATGCTCGCATAACTCCGCGTAGCGTTGCAGTGTTTTTGTGCCGCTTCGCGTAGCCTCGCGTAGCACGGCTACGTGAACTCCGCCCAGGGTTAGATGAGATACATTGGAAGTACCAGTCTGATGGCTAAAAAGAGGATACTTGAGCATATTCGGGCAATAAATAACAGGGATATGCATTACCCGGTGGTCAGACACTTCCAAGAGTACCACCTCTCCAATAGCTCCTTACTCGGTTTTTTCATCATCGAGCAAGTACACTCAGGCCCAAGAGGGGGCAGTAGAGTCCTCATGCTACGCAAACGTGAGTCCAAATGGATTCTAGAACTTGAAACCAAATATCCGGGGAGACATAATCTCGATGAGGAACTGAGTACACACTTACATGAAAGTTAAATCACATTTAGTACGTCTCCTTCCTCGGTCTCCTTCTCTCGCTCAACTTCCATGATGTACCCTAACAGACATGTTAGAAATATGTTATTCTGCATATTACATGATGTATATAATATGATGTTTTTAACTCTTAATTTTCTTCTCTTTTTTATATCTTTACAGGAGGAAAGGAAGGGACCCTCCACCATGGGACGGACACTTCTTACACTGGCTCTCTACCCTTCTCTTCCTTGCCTCCGGGCAGACTTCACCCAGATAAGACTTTTCATTTTATCTCTTGCTTCCACTTTGTTTTCTATTTTGAGGTTTCTTATATATCTCTCTGTATCTCAGGTATAACCTAAGCTATGTACCAGTTTTCAAATTTTCATATGATGTACTACCGGCACCATTATGTATTGACGTCTTACCTACTACACTGACAACTCATGTAGGAGGCATTACTACCTAACCTGCTTACTTGGAATGCATTAGCCACTATGGCGAGATACACTTCATCCCACTAGACAGTATATTGTCCCTTTTTCTAGATACTGTGGTAGGTTTTACCGACCACTTGATGCCTGTGCTCTCAATTAGAACCCCACTGTACCTTAGCACAGTACACACCTCTCTACCGTAGAACCCAGTACAGGCGATTATCCGCTCTGGGCATAGTAATTTCCCCTTTTGCAGACACGTTATTCTTCCGTGTCAGCATCCTGGGTCATTCTACTCAGAAGGGCTATCGGCTCTCTAGGTAGATAGTTCTCCTAGAGGAACGGGGAACTTACCTTGGCTGTATTTTCCTAACACTTATACCAAGTAATCTACTCGACCAGACGCCCCCCTGTGCACTACGCATCAGATCCTTCTGGGCTTAATGTTGGGATGTCCTGTGTTATATATCAGTCGCATTCACAGTGCAGCAGCTCCGTACATTAGGAGATATTATGTACTTAACGTCTGTCAATTCGTAACTATTCTATTACTCTGGCGGCGTTTATCATTCAAAGATGGCAGCCAGAATACGACTTTGGCGTCTCTAAACACACAACCATATGGTTTATCAATTTATTTTAAAAGCATATATGAATTACGTTTATATTGTAAACTTGTGTAATGCAACCACACACAACAGTATATTCATGTGCCATGCAACCTGTATTTCGGATTTACTTTAATGTCTTTGTTACAGTTTTGAAATGGCCGCCAGAAATGTTGTCAGCTCTGATAGTACATTAGACTACTAGTCTGTTTTCTATGTTCACCCGAGACTATGTATAGGATCCGTGGATGTTTACTCACTGTGTGACCAAGACAGCAAGTCTGTCGAAACGCGTAACCTTTGTGCAATAAACCCTGCAAATGGCACTTCCTGAGAGCGCATTTATTCCTTTTCTTGTGTGTGATACAATTCGTCGGCTAGCTCCATTGACACTACGCGCCACCTACCGTGGGCCTGGGATCCTGGCAGGAGCATTTTGTGTGTGGATATATATACATACAGAGCTGTTCCGACAAACGTGTTTCGGCTTTCTAGCCTTTGTCAATGTCAGGTGAGCCGGCATTTGAAATGCATATAGTATCTTACAGTCATTCTCATTCGTTCGTGGCAACAGTCATAAAATAATAAACGGACTATAAAGAATATATGTATAACCAATGAATATAGCATCTATCTTTAAATGGTTCAAAATATTAAAATAGTCATGTTTCGTTCCATTTCTTTCCTTTTACATTAAACACGAGGATTTCAAGTAATTATATTATATACATAATTTTGCCTTTAAAAAATTTATAAAATTGGATATTCAACATGATCCCAACAATTATTGGCATGTGCAGCAATTTCATCAAATGTACACAGATACTATGCACTGATTTCTTTTATCTCCAAATTGAGACTATCATTTCTTTATCAAATGTATGTGTCCTGAAATAGTTTTAACTTTACAACAATCACTTCCAATCACTGTTGTCTCATGAGTTGCATAGTGTTATTTATAGTTGGCACACTATCCATAAATACCTGTTTCTAATGTTCACATAAGAATATACTTCTAATGGCCCCTTCATATTCAAATGAATTTGATGTTCTTATGTTTACCCTACGTGAATCCGCATTTCTTTATCGCTATTGAGACCTCTTGGTGTGTTGGTCTGCATTTCAATTATATATTTGGACTCAAGTTGTCACAATTTGCGTACCCTGTCTCCTCCCCTATCATTATTTGGAACTTGATCCAAGATCAAAATCACAAGAGATTTCTGTTGCCCTGGTGTTCTGTTTGGAAAAGACTGGCCACTGGTTATGCGGAGTCAGCATTCGTTATTGCATGCATATGCTCTAATACTCTTTTTTTGGCCATATGTACAGTACTTCCAATGTATTTTCTCTCACATGAACATATCAAGAAATATACTACAAAACTGGAATTACAATTCAACAGTTTTGTAATAGCCTTGTTTTTCTTTCTTCCTGGTACTTTATAATCTTTGACTTTAGTACTTTGTTTACATGCCTTACACTGCATACATGGATACAAAACAGTAATTTATGGTTTTTCATCCTTCCTCTTCGCAAAGTGACTATGCACCAAAAGATCTTTTAGCGAGGTGCTCTTTCTATGTCACCTGTGCCCTCGTGGATAATGTGGGACCTGTAATCTGATCTGTCTGTAGAATGTTCCAATTGCATTTTAGCGTATCAGAAAAATTTACTAAATTACCTGAATGATCAGTGATCAGTCTCAACACACTCCCCTCCTGCTCTTTTCTTTCTTGTTTTTCTTAATAGTACCTATCTACTGATCGGCTGTACTCTTTGTACTGCTTGTTCTAAAGTTTTTTTGGGGTACCGTCATGTTTTAATATGGATAGGGCCTCTTTCTCTGCTTCTGCATAACTGGTGGAGGAGGAACAATTCTGTTTTGTTTGAAATAGTTCACCAAAGTGTATGCTCTTTATTAGACTTTGTGGGTGTTGACTCCAGGCATGTAGGATTGAATTACTGGAAGTCGGCTTCCTATATAGTGTTGTTTGGAGCTTACCATCCCGCACATGGACTGTTAGGTCTAAAAATGGTACAGAGGCATCACCGAAGTGACTTGTGAAATGAAGATTTGGAGTGTTCCTATTTGATCTATCAAAGTAATGCTCAGCTGCTGTGCAAGAACTTCTCCATACCAAAAACAAATCATCAATATAGCATGCCCATAGGGCCACACTACCCACCCAGTCATCATTCTCACCTGCCCCGGCCACGTGCTTCTCCCACCAGCCTACGAACAAGTTTGCATAACGGGGGCACAGCACGTGCCCAAGGCAGTTCCCTGCTTTTGTCAATATAGCTGTCCTGAAAAAAGGAAAATGTTATTATACAGACAAAATGCAATGAGTTGCAAGATCATTCCATTATGCTCTTGATATTTGAGTTGTCTATTTTTCAAGAAATATTCTATTGCTTTCAACCCTTGCACATGGGAAACACAAGTGTTAAGACTTGTTATATCTAAGGTGATCATGAGAAAATCGTCCTCCTATTGTTTGTCTTCAATAATTCCCATAAAGTCAGTAGTATCATTTACATAGGAGCTTAGTACTTTGACAAACAGAGACAAGAAATGATCCACATATATCAACGCATTTTCCAACAGGCTCCCCTTTGAAGAAACAATCGGATTTCCTGGCAGTGTTTCTGGATTTTTGGAAGGTGGTAGAATGTCAGTATGCATGGATATTACACCATGAGGAACTGATATTCTTCATGATCTAAAGTTCCCCGATCCTTCCAAGTTTTTAACAATTCATGGAAGTATTGAACACTTTTTGTGTATTGCTCCTCAGTGATCTGTTTATAGCAGACTGTATCTCTCATTTGCCTCAGGACCTCTTGTGAATATTGCTCCTTAGTTTGCAGGACTACTTTACCCCCCTTATCTGATGGCTTTATAACAAAGGTTCCATCATTCTTAAGGCGAGTACTGCATCTTACTGTTTCTTTGTCAACTTGTTATTGGTTTTATGTTGTTTGGAAGTGCCATGAGTTCTAAAATTGTTCAGTTCCTTAATGACAGCCTCATGAAAAAAATCTATTGCATCATGTGGGATTTTGGGAATGAATTGTGATTAGGGCTTGAAGCCGCTTTTTCCAGCTTCCTGAGTAATACCAACATGTTGTAATGTCTGCAATGCTCTTTCTAAGGTATCCTCAGTCAACGCCGTTATTTAGTGAGATGGTTACTCATTGTACGAAATGTAATATGCTTGTTGCTATAAAAATGTCTTCTGTGAGTGCATTCTTGGATAAAGTGAAGAAGCATCACTGTTTTTTTATTTGTTTGCTTCCAGGTACCACTTTAATGTTTTTGAACATTAAAGCCAATTGCTTCTTTGTATTTCCCTTACCTTACCCCTTTACTACTCTGTTTTCTTTTTGTTAAAAAAAGAATCAAAAATGTTTACAATCCCTTCTACAAATGAAAATGGTTCTTTTTAAAACCAATATCTGGTCAAACAAAGAGCTAACTCTTTATTTTTAATGGGTGAGTCAGTAGCTGTATCAGTGTTTGCCTGGGTATGTCAGTGTTTATAGTGGTGTGTGAATATATGCATCATTCTCTGTATAAGATTGTGGCTGGGTGTGTTAATAGATATATCAGTGTGTGCCTGGGTGTGGAAGTGACTCTATCAATGTGGGAGTCGGTGTGATATTGAGCCTATGAGAGTGTGCCTGGGTGTGTCAGTAGCTGTATCGGTGGGTGCCTGGGTGTATCAGTGGCTATATCGGTGTGTGTCTGGGTGTGTCAGTGGCTGTATTAGTGTGTGCCTGGTTATGTAAGTGGCTGTATTAGTATGTGTATGGGTGTTTGAGAGGCTGTATCAGTGTTTGGCCGAATGTCTAAGTGGCTGTATCAATATGTGTCTGGGTGTGTCATTGGCTGTATGAGTATGTGCCTGGGTGTATCAGTCTCTGTAACAGTGTGTGGCTGGGTGTGTCAGTAGTTATATCAGTGTGTGCCTGGGTGTGTCAGTGTCTAACAAGGTGTACCTGGTTGTGTCAAATACTGTATCAGTGTATGGCTGGGTGTGAGAATGGCTATATCAATGTGTGAGTGGGTGTGTGAGTGGCTGTATCAGTGTGTGAGTGGCTGTGTGAATGGCTGTATCAGTGTGTAAGTGGGTGTGTGAATGCCTGCATTTGTATATGGCTGGGTGTGTGAGTGGCTGTATTGGGGTATGAGTGGGTGTATGAATGGCTGTATGGGTATATGAGTCTGTCCGTAAGTGTTTGCATGTGTAAATGGGCATGTATGAGTCCCTGTATGGGTGTGTTCATAAGTGAGTGTGTGGGTGTGTTAGTAGCTATGTGAGTGTTTGTATGGGTGTGTAAGTAGGTATGTAAATCGCTGAATGCGTATGTCACAAGTGACAGTGTGTATAGATGTGTGAGTGAGTATGTGAGATGCAGTATTGGTCCGTAAGTGAGTGTCTGACTGGGAATTTCTATGGTATTTTGATGGTATTTCCTAACTATAACATCTGTGTAAGCTTAGTTTTTTGTAGTTGATTTCAACGTTTGCTTAAATATAAAAAGTACTACAATTTGAGCCATAAGTTCAATTCAGTAAACATCTTTATAAGTTTATAAATACATTTTATTAGCACATTACTACACAATGGGAAACCAAACAATTAGCATAACATAACTTATTTAACCCCTTCGCTGCTAGACCTTTCCCCCCCAGGTTAAGCTTTTTTTTGGCTATTTGGGGTAGTTCACGATTAGGCACCTGTAACTTTTTGTCCACATTAGGTATCTATGCCAAATTTGCACCCTTTTTTTCCAATACCCTGAGAATTCTAAAGGTAATCAGAGTTTGTGGATTCCCCTGGAGGGATTCAGAAATTAGCCAAAATACAGCAATTTTTTTTTGAATGGGAAAAAGTGTTGCAAAAAAAAACGTCTTGTTTTTACCTTGCAAATGGTATCAATAAAGAGTTTGTGGTGCTGAAATCACCATCTTCCCAGCTTTCAGGAAACGACAGACTTTTGTCAGAAAACCAAACTTTTTTACACAGTTTTGGCATTTTATTGCAACATAGCCTTTTTGTGCTACTTTTTGTGCTTTCAACCTCTTTCCAGTTAGTGGTAGAAATGGGTATGAAAGCAATAATGGATCCTGAAAAGTAGACACAATTCTGAATTCAGCAAGGGGTCATTTGTGTAGAGCCTTCACATTTTTTGTTCATAGAAACTAACAGTTGAAAATAAGAAAAATTGAAAATGAGTTGAAAAAAACAGCCATTTGTGGCAAAGTTTTTGCCTGTAACTTCTTCGAAGTATGACAGATTTTTCAAAGCAATATATACCGTTACATCTGCTGGACCATTCTGGTTGTCGGGATATATAGGACTTGTAGGTTTCACCAAGAACCCGAGGAACCCAAAGCCAATAACTGAGCAGCGTCTTGCAGTCTTGCAATGGTTTTTGATTTTGCACCGGGTATTTAGCAATTCATTTGGTAAAATATAAAGAGTGAAAAATAGGTATCAAAGACCCATATGTATTTCTGAAATGGGAACAAAATATAGAGTTTAGAAACATTAGCTATTTGCATATCTCTGAAATTGTGGGTATCCATACGAGCATATGAATGATAGGACATTTTTCAAAGTGACTTATTTTTTGCACATTGTCTTACATTTGGAAGGCAAAAATGCATAGAACGTCAATTGGTAATAACAGTTGCTCTACAATTCTGTGTCTCTCAATAAAAATGGTACCTCACTTGTGTGAGTAGGCCTAGTGCCTGTGACAGAAAACGGGCCAAAACGCAACGTGGACACACCACATTTTTACAGTGAAAACTGACCCTTTTTTTGCAAAGTGCCTAGCTGTGGATTTTGATCCCTAGCTCTGCCGGCACCTAGGGAAACCTAGGAAAACTATACATTTTTGAAAACTAGACACCCAGAGGAATCCAGGAGGGGGTGACTTGTGTGGCTTTCACCAGATTTTGTTACCCAGAATCCCTTTCAAACTTCAAACTTTGAAAAACAACAACATTTTCCTCACATTTCTGTGATGGTGGAAAATTCTGGAATCTGTGTGGATCCAAAAAATTCCACCCACCCGCATTTCCCAAAGTCTTCTTATACAAATTGCACCTCACTTGTGTGGTTAGGCCTAGTGCCCATGACAGGAAACAGCCCAAAACACAAGGTGGACACACCACATTTTCACAGTAAAAACTGACCCTTTTTTTGCAAAGTGCCTAGCTGTAGATTTTGAACCCTAGTTCTGCCGGCACCTAGGGAAACTTAGCAAACCTATGCATTTTAGAAAACTAGACACCCAGGGGAATCATAGGATGGGGTGACTTGTGTGGCTCCCACCAGGTTCTGTTACCCAGAATCCCTTGCAAACCTCAAACTTTGTAAAAAAAAAAACACATTTTCCTCATATTTCTGTGATGGAAAGTTCTGGAATCGTAGTGGATCCACAAACTTCCACCCACCCCGAATTTTGCAAAGACTCCCAATAAAAATGGTACCTCACTTGTGTGGGTAGGCCTAGTGCCAGCGACAGGAAACGGGCCAAAACGCAACGTGGACACACCACATTTTTACAGTGAAAACTGGCCCTTTTTTTGCAAAGTGCCTAGCAGTGGATTTTGAACCCTAGCTCTGCTGGCACCTAGGGAAGAAGAGCAAACCTGTACATTTTTTAAAACTAGAACACCCAGATGAATCCAGGAGGAGGTGACTTGTGTGGCTCACACCAGGTTCTGTTACCCAGAATCCCTTTCAAACTTCAAACTTTGTAAAATAAACACACATTTTCCTCACATTTCTACGATGGAAAGTTCTGGAATCTGCGAGGATCCACAAAATTCCACCCACCCCGCATTTCCCAAAGTCTTCTGATACAAATGGCACCAAATTTGTGTGGTTAGGCCTAGTGCCCAAACAGCCCAAAATGCAACGTGGACACACCACATTTTTACAGTGAAAACTGACCCTTTTTTTGCAAAGTGCCTAGCTGTGGATTTTGAACCCTAGCTCTGCCAGCACCTAGGGAAACCTAGGAAAACTACACATTTGTGAAAACTAGACACCCAGGGGAATCCAGCAGGGGGTGACTTGTCGGACTCTCACCAACTTCTGTTACCCAGAATCCCTTGCAAACATCAAACTTTGTAAAAAGAAAACACATTATCCTCACATTTCTGTGTTGGAAAGTACTGGAATCTACGTGGTTTCACAAAATTCCACCCACCCCGCATTCCCCAAAGACTTCCAATAAAAATAGTGCCTCACTTGTGCGGGTAGGCCTAGTGCCTGCGACAGAAAACAGGCCAAAACGCAACGTGGACACACCACATTTTTACAGTGAAAACTGACCCTTTTTTTGCAAAGTGCCTTGCTGTAGATTTTGAACCCTAGCTCTGCCCGCACCTAGGGAAACCTAGCAAACCTATACATTTTTTAAAACTAAACACCCAGAGGTATCCAGGAGGGGGTGACTTGTGTGGCTCTCTCCAGGTTCTGCCCAGAACCCCTTGCAAACCTCAAACTTTGTAAAAAAAACAACACATTTTCTTCACATGTCTGTGATGGAAAATTCTGGAATCTGCGTGGATCCACAAAATTCCACCCACCCCGCATTTCCCAAAGTCTTCCGATAAAATTGGTACTTCAGTTGTTTGGGTAGGCCTAATGCCCGCAGAAGGAAATAGCCCAAAATGCAATGTGGACAAACCACATTTTTACAGTGAAAACTGACCCTTTTTTTGCAAAGTGCCTAGCTGTGGATTTTGATCCTAGCTCTGCCGGCACCTAGGGAAACCTAGGAAAACTATACATTTTTGAAAACTAGACACCCAGAGGAATCCAGGACGGGGTGACTTGTGTGGCTTTCACCAGATTTTTTTACCCAGAATCCCTTTCAAACCTCAAACTATGAAAAAAAAAAACATTTTCCTCACATTTCTGCGATGGTGGAAAATTCTGGAATCTGTGTGGATCCAAAAAATTCCACCCACCCCGCATTTCCCAAAGTCTTCTTATACAAATTGCACCTCACTTGTGTGGTTAGGCCTAGTGCCCATGACAGGAAACAGCCCAAAATGCAAGGTGGACACACCACATTTTCACAGTAAAAACTGACCCTTTTTTTGCAAAGTGCCTAGCTGTAGAATTTGAACCCTAGTTCTGCCGGCACCTAGGGAAACCTAGCAAACCTATGCATTTTAGAAAACTAGACACCCAGGGGAATCATAGGATGGGGTGACTTGTGTGGCTCCCACCAGGTTCTGTTACCCAGAATCCCTTGCAAACCTCAAACTTTGTAAAAATAAAACCACATTTTCCTCATATTTCTGTGATGGAAAGTTCTGGAATCGTAGTGGATCCACAAACTTCCACCCACCCCGAATTTTGCAAAGACTCCCAATAAAAATGGTACTTCACTTGTGTGGGTAGGCCTAGTGCCAGCGACAGGAAACGGGCCAAAACGCAACGTGGACACACCACATTTTTACAGTGAAAACTGGCCCTTTTTTTGCAAAGTGCCTAGCAGTGGATTTTGAACCCTAGCTCTGCCGGCACCTAGGGAAGACGAGCAAACCTGTACATTTTTTAAAACTAGAACACCCAGATGAATCCAGGAGGAGGTGACTTGTGTGGCTCACACCAGGTTCTGTTACCCAGAATCCCTTTCAAACTTCAAACTTTGTAAAATAAACACACATTTTCCTCACATTTCTACGATGGAAAGTTCTGGAATCTGCGAGGATCCACAAAATTTCACCCACCCCGCATTTCCCAAAGTCTTCTGATACAAATGGCACCAAATTTGTGTGGTTAGGCCTAGTGCCCAAACAGCCCAAAACGCAACGTGGACACACCACATTTTTACAGTGAAAACTGACCCTTTTTTTGCAAAGTGCCTAGCTGTAGATTTTGAACCCTAGCTCTGCCCGCACCTAGGGAAACCTAGCAAACCTATACATTTTTTAAAACTAAACACCCAGAGGTATCCAGGAGGGGGTGACTTGTGTGGCTCTCTCCAGGTTCTGCCCAGAACCCCTTGCAAACCTCAAACTTTATTAAAAAAAAAACAAATTTTCTTCACATTTCTGTGATGGAAAGTTCTGGAATCTGCGTGGATCCACAAAATTCCACCCACCCCACATTTCCCAAAGTCTTCCGATAAAATTGGTACTTCAGTTGTTTGGGTAGGCCTAATGCCCGCAGAAGGAAATAGCCCAAAATGCAATGTGGACAAACCACATTTTTACAGTGAAAACTGACCCTTTTTTTGCAAAGTGCCTAGCTGTGGATTTTGATCCTAGCTCTGCCGGCACCTAGGGAAACCTAGGAAAACTATACATTTTTGAAAACTAGACACCCAGAGGAATCCAGGACGGGGTGACTTGTGTGGCTTTCACCAGATTTTGTTACCCAGAATCCCTTTCAAACCTCAAACTTTGTAAAAAAAAAAAAACATTTCCTCACATTTCTGTGATGGATAGTTCTGGAATCTGCGTGTATCCACAAAATTCCACCCACCCCGCATTTCCCAAAGTCTTCTGATACAAATGGCACCTCCCTTGTGTGGTTAGGCCTAGTGCCCATGACAGGAAACAGCCCAAAACGCAACGTGGACACACCACATTTGTACGGTGAAAACTGACCTTTTTTTTGCAAAGTGCCTAGCTGTGGATTTTGATCCCTAGCTCTGCCGGCACCTAGGGAAACCTAGGAAAACTATACATTTGTGAAAACTAGACACCCAGGGGAATCATAGGATGGGGTGACTTGTGTGGCTCCCACCAGGTTCTGTTACCCAGAATCCCTTGCAAACCTGAAACATTGTAAAAAAAATAAACACATTTTCCCAACATTTCTGTGATGGAAAGTTCTGGAATCTTTGACGATCCACAAAATTCCACCTACCCAGTATTCTCCAAGTCCCCGATAAAAATGGTACCTCACTCGTGTGGGTTGGCCAAGTGCCTGCGTTAGGGAAGGGCCCAAAACGTATTGTGGAGACATAAAAATTACCTATCACAGAACGACCTGCTTTTGCAAGGGGGGTCACCTAGGTTTTTGGCACCGGGCTCGGCGGCCATCTAGGAAAATCTACCAGACCCACACATTTCTGAAAACTAGACACCCGGGGGAGTCCAGGGAGGTATGACTTGCACGGACCTGAATGTTTTCCTACCCAGAATCCCCTGCAAACCTGAAAGTTAGCTGAAAAAATCACTTATTTCTCAAATTTCTGTGTGGGATCACCGTGCCGGCACAAATGTCCTACCACACATTGTTCCCCTCAGTCTCCTGAGTAAAATGATACTTCACTTGTGTGGGTGGGGCAAGGGCCTGTGACTGGTATGAGCCAAAAACATAGGGATTAATGGTATAGCACGTCGAATTCTAAGCGCTACATTTAAAACAAAAATACATTTTTAGCCAATTCTGAATTGGACACCCACACAAGTGAGGTATCAATTTACTTGGGAGACTGAGGGGACCGCTGTGTGGTAGGACATTTGTGCCAGCACAGTAATCCCATGCAAAATTATGTGGAAAATTTATTTTTCTCAGATAAATTTGAGGTTTTCAGGTGATTCTGGGTAGGAAAACGTTGGGGGATCCACACAAGCCATACCTCCCTGGACTTCCTGGGGTGTCTAGTTTACAGAAACGTGTAGGTTTGTTAGGTTTCCCTAGATGGCCGCCGAGTCCGGGGCCAAAAACCCAGGTGACCCTTTTGCAAAACCAGGTCATTTTGTGATAGGTAATTTTGATGTCTCCTCAATACGTTTTGGGCCCTTGCCTGTTGCGGGTACTTCAACCACCCACACGAGTGAGGTCCCATTTTTATCGGGAGATCTGAGGGAATGCAGGGTGGTAGAAAATTTGTGTCAGCCTGGTGATCCCACAACTTTCTCACACAGAAATTTGAGAAAAAAGTGATTTTTTCAGCTACATTTGAGGTTTGCAGGGGATTCTGGGTAGGAAAACGTTGGGGAGTCCATGCAAGCCATATCTTCCTGGACTCCCCCAGGTGTCCAATTTTCCAAAATGTGTGGGTTTTGTAGGTTTCCTTAGATGGCTGCCAGCCCGGGCCCAAAAACCAAGGTGACCCCCCATTGGGGGTCACCTGGGTGACTTTAGTCACATTTTGTGTGACTTTAGTCACATTTTGAGGGATCCATGAGAGGCACACCACCCAGTGCTCCCCATTTTTTTTGGTTTACAAAAATATCTAAAGTTGGTAAATTTTCCCTAGAGACAAACTACACCTTAGCACAGAAAGACAGATAAGACAAATATGACTGATTATCCATCTGTTCCTCAAGTACACACACATACTGGTTGGATTTGGCACGAGGGCAAGTGAAAGGTTCAAAATGTAAATGTTATTAACAAGCGATTTCACAAAATGAAAATGCACTGTTAATAATTAAAAGGTTAAAAACCTGAACCAATGACTCACAGCTTGTGAGCTGTAAAGCCACGACAAGGCACCAACCTCTTTACAGGCCATTCAGACACCTTTCATACTTGACACACCTGTTCACACCACCAGCTGCGGCCCCAGCACATTACAACACTCACATCAACAGACAATGTAGAGACAATGTACACCCTGGCACAGAAAGACAGAAAAGACAAATATTACTGCAAAAGAACTACTCCTTAAGTACACACACATACTGGTTGGATTTGGCACGAGGATGAGTGAAGATTCAGAGTGTATAATTTTATTAACAAGAGATTTCACAAAAAGGAAATGCACTGTTAATAACTAAAAGGTTAAAAACCTGATCAAATGATTTACAGCTTGTGAGCTGTAAAGTCACAGCAAGGCACCAACCTCTTTACAGGCCATTTACACACCTTTCATACGTGACACACAAGACCATTCACACCGCCAGCCGCGGGCCCAGCACATTACAACCTTCACATCAACACATCGACAGACAGTGCCATTCAAGGGCACATCACTTTTATGCGTCCACATGACTGACACAGCAATCACACCGGCTGGTGGTTGACATAGTGTGTGCAGTGGTGTTTGGCTAGCAGAGTGTGTAATGACCAGCAGCAAGTCACTACTCACACACCGTCAGCCAAACGCCAGTCCACCCACACCGCCAGCCAAATGTCAGTCCACCCACACCGCCAGCCAAATGCCAGTCCAGCCAAATGCCAGTCCACCCACACAGCCAGCCAAACACCAGTCCACCCACACCACCAGCCAAGCACTAGCCCACACACACCGCCATCAATTTTTTTTTAACAAGAAAGAAAACATAAACCTGTTGGAACTAGATACAAAACTATAACTACAAACACAACAGCAGTAACTAAAGACATAATTTTAATGCCAACCGTGAAACTGAACAACAAATATAAAACCATAAGACCAGGCAATACACTATTAGACTCACAGTTGCGCCCAAAAACTCTTTTGAGTGTGATACAATTGAAACATGTGGGCACACACAGCCCAGGCGTAGAAGGACAATCAGCACAGTGCATACGACTCTCCTTCCGCATACCTCTTCGCAAACAGACTCTACATCTCTTCCAGGGATTGTTTTTTTGGGGCTTGGGAGGAATAAAATCGGGAAAGTGGCGATCTTTCAATCTAGCCACATCCTCCACCACTCCATCTCTAGGAACAATTGCCTGTTCCACTACAACAAGGCTGCTTATCACAGACTCCTGAAACTGAACAATAGTAATCTTTGATGCTGGAGAACGCTGCTTGAACACAACAAAAGCATTAAAAATTTTTAGATTGAAGAGATAGATGGCCAACTTCTTATACCAAATGTAAGCCTTATGAACAGCAATGTAAGGTTCCAACCTCTGATCTACTCTATCGACACCACCCATGTGCTTTTTGTAGTCTACAATGCACACAGGTTTGCGCACTTAAGCAACCTGACCCCAAACAGTCAGAGGTGAAGTACTGTCATCATGGATGGTAGTCAGTATGTACACATCCCTCCTGTCCACAAATTTCACAGCTAGCAGTTCCTCACTATGCAAGGTACTGCACTGTCCCCTCTGAAGCTTTTTGCAAACAAGCTCTTTTTGGTAACCTTAATGGATAGAGCGGATTGTGCCACAAGCAGGAGTGTCCACTTTGAATAATTCCTTAAACAATTGCACAGCAGTTTAGAAGTTATCAAGGTACAAATGGTGACCTGTGTTAAACAGTCCTCTAGCAAGTTCCCACACAATTTTCTCTGAAACTCCTAAAGTGGACGGACAACCGGGGGTGGGGGGTCAATAGTGGAATCTCCACCAGTGTACCCCCGGAAATTATAGACATATCTTGTCCTACTCTCAGACAACATACATATCTTAATTCCATAATGTGCCCTTTTGCTAGGAATGTACTGCCTGAAAACCAAACAGCCCTTGAACAGAGCCAAAGACTCATCAACAGCTATTTCTTTCCCTGGAGTATAGATTTCGGAAAATCAATCTACAAAGTGATCAAGAACAGGCCAAATCTTAAAAGGACGGTCACAGTCAGGGTGATCTCGTGGCAACGCCAAAGCATTATCAACAAAATGCAGCATCCGAAGCAAAAGTAAATACCAATCACGACTCATAATTGCAGGAAATATGGACGTTGCCATCAATGGACTGGTAGACCAATATGAAGCCAGGGACGGATTCCCTATCAAGCCCATCAAAAAAGTAAAACCCAAAAACGTCTTCATCTCATCCAGATTTTTGGGAGTCCGCCTGGTATCTCTAGAGCGGGGCCTGAGTCTGACACTGTGGTCCCTCAAATACTGTTCAGCATGCAAATTAGGCTGCTCAACAATCTCAGCCAAAAATACATCATTCATAAACAACTGAAAAAACTATATAGACAAAAAAAATTCACAATTCACTCTACACCCTGCATCACCACTAAAGGCAGGCAACACCGGCTGCACCATGTTTGGATCAACCCAGAGTCCAGCACTTCCAATGGGAAGCCTTACAGCCCCAGGCTGCAATCCAGTTGCCTCTTGCTGCACCATCGACACATCAGTGTCCTCCTCTACAACAAGCACTTGATCCGCACTGAGAGTAGCTTCATCCGCACTGAGAGTAGCTTCATCATCAGATGATTCCTCATGGACAAAAAACGTACTTCCAGAATCTTGCACTCCCTCCTCTCCCTCAGACGAACTGTCAGTCTCATGATCATGGTCAGAGGAAGATTCAAAAAGCATACCAACCACCTGCTGAGTGGTAATTCTGTGGCTAGCCATAATCATTACTAATAAAGGTAACTTGTCAAACAGGTCAACAACAACAAACACTTTGTAAAATAAGTAATAAACAAAATGTGGCTTTATCACAAAGACCTATGTACTCCAAAACTATACCACTCACTTGCCAGAAGCAGCTAGACTCACCACCACCTATTCTGCACAGACACAGCAAGGACCAACAATATCCCACTAAAAAAGAAAAAGAAAAGAAAATTGCACATAAGACAATGCAAAACACATAGCAAAGAATTTCATGCTCAAAACACTAACTAAATATGCTGCTATTATGACACCACTTACAAAAAATTCATTCTTGCATGACAACACAACAAAAAAAAAAATCTTACCAAATAAATGCAACTACGCAAAACTGCAGATCAACCACTGCTGAAACCGCAGAGAAGAATCAAAAGGTTTGCCCTAGAATAAAAAGGAGAAATAAAACATTAGAATAACATATGCAATTAATGCACCAGTCCACACACAATCCACCAGCCAAAGCATAAGGCCGATCTGCCCCTAAGGGGGGCAGGAACAGCCAAAATATTCACCCCCATAAAAGGGGAGTGACCCTTGCCCAAGGGGCCACTCCCGAACACCAACATTTTAAAAACCCTGGTGTCTAGTGGCTTCTGCCCCCCTTGGGGGCAAATGGGCCTAAAAACATATGGCTGATCTGCCCCCAAGGAGGGCAGAAACAGCCACAATAATCACCCCATAAAGGGGAGCGAACCTTGCCGAGGGGGCCGTTCCCCAACAACATTTAAAAAAAACCCTAGTGTCTAGCGCTTCTGCCCCCTTGGAGACAGGTGGGCCTGAAAACATATGGCCAATCTGCTGCCAAAGGGGGCAGAAACGGCCACAATAATCACCCCATAAAAGGGAGCGACCCTTGCCCAAGGGGTCACTCCCCAACAACACAAAAACAATCCCTGGTCTCTAATGGCTTCGGCCCCCATGGGGACAGATGGGCCTAAAAACATAAGGCCAATCTGCCCCAAGGGGTTCAGACACGGCCAAAATATTCACCCCCATAAAGGGGAGCAACCCTTGCCCAAAGGGCTGCTCCCCAACATTAAAAAAACTAAAAATCTCTGGTGGCCTAGTGGGGCACACGAAACTAAAAAACATAAAAATAAGTCGATCTGCCCCCAAGGAGGGCAGAAACAGACAAAATAATGCTCCCCAAAGGGGAGCGACCCTTGCCCAACGGGCCGCTCCCCACAAAAATATCCCTGGTGGTCTAGTGGGGCACAATTTAAAATAAAATGGTCTGATCTGCCCCCCAGGGGTGCAGAAATGGCCAAAATACTGCTCCACAAAGGGAAGCCACCCTTGCCTACGGGGCCGCTCCCCGCAACATATCCCTGGTGGTCTAGTGGTGCACAATTTTAAAAATATATGGTCCGATCTGCCCCTCCTGGGGGGCAGAAACAGCTAAAATAATGATCCCCAAAGGGGGGCGACCCTTGCCCAAGGGGCGGCTCCCGGCAAACAAATCCCTGGTGGTCTAGTGGGGCACAATTAAAAAAAAATATGGTCCAATCTGCCCCCCAGGGGGGCAGAAACTGACAAAATAATGCTCCCCAAAGGGGCGAGACCCTTGCCCAAGGGGCGCTCCCGCACACAGAAGTATCCCTTTAAAAAAAAAAATGAAAAAAATCCCTGGTGTCTAGTGGGCATTCCTGCTGCACGATCGCGCCCCATGCGCGATCGTGCAGCAGGAATGCTCAAAAGAGGCATTGGAGGAAAGGAAAACCCTTTCCTTTCCCCGTTGCCTCTTTTATTTAAAGCCCCCCCTCCCCCCAAAAGAAACTCACCTCCTGCCTGGCCAACGCTCTGGAAGCAAATGGCTTCCAGTGTGTCTGGTTTCATGTAATGACGTCAGCGTGAGGGGCATGCTGACGTTATTAGATGATGTAGCGGGGAGTGGGGGGTCAGTGTAAGGGCTTCTGCTGCCCACCCCGGTGGGGCAGCATGAAGGGCAGCCCACGGGGGAGCACCAGCGCTTTCCCCGTGGGTGGGTGCTAAGACGGCCGGGAGCCGTCCGACGCACACGCCCACCGTGACGTCGAATGGATCCCGGCTGTCCGACACACAGAAGGGGTTAACTATTTACAAATACAGAAACACTAACAAACCTGAACTTCTGAGTAGCTACACTAGGACCCCACCCATGTACTTTCAGTACTTCTGTCAGTTCACTATAAATCTCCAAATTTGATAAATGTTATGGTATGACAACATGGGAACAATGAGTACTGGTATCATCGTCATGGTGAGCACAGGTTATGTTGCAACATTTAGGAACACCAACTTTGTTTCTAACCTTCACATGTGCAGAATAAAAGATAGAGTTGTGCATTTGCCAAATTTGGGCAGTGTAACATCCACAGAAAGCAATTATCAAGAGAGACTGGCAAAAAGTATTCTTATGGGACAAGTTCCATGTGAAAGCATCTTAACCCCTTCGCTGCTAGGCCTTTTCCCCTCCTGTGCTAAGCCTTTTTTTGGCTATTTGGGGTAGTTCGCCCTTAGGCCCCTGTAACTTTTTGACCACATAACATATCCACGCCAAATTTGCGTCCTTTTTTTCCAACATCATGGGGATTCTAAAGGTACCCAGGGTTTGCGGATTCCCTGGAGGGGACCCAGAAATTAGCCAAAATACAGCTAAATTTTGGTTTTTGGGGAAAAATGCGAAAAAGGGCTACAGATGAAAGCGTCTGGTTTTTTCCCTGCAAATGGCATCAAAAAAGGGGTTGTGGTGCTGAAATCACCATCTTCCCAGATTTCAGGGACAAGCAGACTTTTGTCAGAAAACCAAAATTTTTTACACAGTTTTGGATTTTTCTGGGACATAGCTATTTTTGCTATTTTTTGTGCTTTCAACCTCCTTCCAGTTAATGGTAGAAATGGGTATGTAAGCAATAATGGATCCTGGAAAGCCATACATTTCGGAAAAGTAGACAAAATTCTGAATTCAGCAAGGGGTCATTTGTGTAGATCCTTCAAGTTTTCTTTATAGAAACAAACAGTTAAATATAGGAAAAATTGAAAATTAGTTGAAAAAATCAGCCATTTGTGTCAACGTTTTCACCTGTAACTTCTTCTAATTATGACAGCTATTTGAAAGCAATATACCGTTACATCCGCTGGACCTTTCTGGTTGTGGCGATATATAGGACTTGTAGGTTCACCAATAACCCGACGAACCCAGAGCCAATAACTGAGCAGCGTCTTGCAATGGTTTTTATTAGGTACCGGGTATATAGCAATTATTCTGGGAAAATTTATACATGGAAAAATCGGTATGAAAGACACCTATGTATTTCTGAAATGGGAACAAAATATAGAGTTTAGAAATAGTAGATATTTGCACATTTCCGAAATTGGGAGTACCCATACTAGCATTAGAATTATAGGACATTTTTCAAAATGACTTCTTTTTACACATTGTCTTTCATTTGGAAGGCAGAAATGCATCAAAAGTCAATAGGTAATAACAGTTGCTCTACAATTTTGTGTTACCCTAAGTCTCCAGATAAAAATGGTACCTCACTTGTGTGGGTAGGCCTAGTGCCTGCGACAGGAAACGGCCCAAAACTCAACGTGGACACACCACATTTTCACAGTGAAAAATGACCCTTTTTTTGCAAAGTGCCTAGCTGTAGTTTTTGAACCCTAGTTCTGCCGGCACCTAGGGAAACCTAGCAAACCTATACATTTTTGAAAACTAGACACCCAGAGGAATCCAGGATGGGGTGACTTGACTGGCTCTCACCTGGTTCTGTTACCCAGAATCCCTTGCAAACCTAAAATATTGTCAAAAAAAACAGATTTTTCCTCACTTTTCTGTAGTGGAAAGTTCTGGAATCTGCATGGATCCACAAAATTCCACCCACCCCGCGTTCCCCAAAGTCTTTCGAGAAAAACGATACCTCACTTGTGTGGGTAGGCCTAGTGCCCGCGACAGGAAATGGCCCAAAACGCAATGTGGACACACCACATTTTCACAGTGAAAAATTACCCCTTTTTTGCAAAGTGCCTAGCTGTAGTTTTTGAACCCTAGCTCTGCCGGCACCTAGGGAAAACTAGCAAACTTATACATTTTTGAAAACTAGACACCCAGGGGAATACAGGATGGGGTGACTTGACTGGCTCTCACCAGGTTCTGTTACCCAGAATCCCTTGCATACCTAAAAAATTGTCCAAAAAAACAAATTTTCCTCACTTTTCTGTGGTGAAAAGTTCTGGAATCTGCGTGGATCCACAAACTTCCACCCACCCCGCATTCCCCAAAGTCTTCTGAGAAAAATGGTACCTCACTTGTGTGGGTAGGCTAGTGCCCGCAACAGGAAACAGCGAAAAACGCAACGTGGACACACCACATTTTCACAGTGAAAAATGACCCTTTTTTTGCAAAGTGCCTAGCTGTAGTTTTTGAACCCTAGCTCTTCCGGCACCTAGGGAAACCTAGCAAACCTATACATTTTTTAAATCTAGACACCCTGGCGAATCCAGGATGGGGTGACTTGAATGGCTCTCACCAGGTTCTATTACCCAGAATCCCTAGCAAACCTCAACAATTGTCAAAAAAAACACATTTTCCTCACTTTTCTGTGGTGGAAAGTTCTGGAATCTGCGTGGATCCACAAAATTCCACCCACTTCGCATTTCCCAAAGTCTTCTGAGAAAAATGGTACCTCACTTGTGTGGGTAGGCCTAGTGCCCGCGACAGGAAACAGCGCAAAACGCAACATGGACACACCACATTTTCACAGTGAAAAATGACCCTTTTTTTGCAAAGTGCCTGGCTGTAGTTTTTTAACCCTAGCTCTGCCGGCACCTAGGGAAACCTAGCAAACCTATACATTTTTGAAAACTAGACACCAAGGGGAATACAGGATGGGGTGACTTGACGGGCTCTCACTAGGTTGTGTTACCCAGAATCCCTTGCAAACCTAAACAATTGTCCAAAAAAACACATTTTCCTCACTTTTCTGTGGTGGAAAGTTCTGGAATCTGCGTGGATCCACAAAATTCCACCTACCCCGCATTCCCCAAAGTCTTCCGAGAAAAATGGTACCTCACTTGTGTGGGTAGGCCTAGTGCTCACGACAGGAAACACCACAAAACGCAACGTGGACACACCACATTTTCACAGTGAAAAATGACCCTTTTTTTGCAAAGTGCCTAGCTGTAGTTTTTGAACCCTAGCACTGCCGGCACCTAGGGAAACCTACCAAACCCACACATTTCTGAAAAGTAGACACATGGGAGATTCCAGGGAGGTATGGCTTGCGTGGATCCCCCAATGTTTTCTTACCCAGAATACCCCAGAAACCTGAAATTTTGCTGAAAAAATCACTTTTTTCACACATTATTGTGTGGGAAAGTTGTGGCATCACCGGGCTGACACAAATTTCCTACCACCCAGCATTGCCCCAGGTCTCCCTATAAAAATGGTGCCTCACTCGGGTGGGAGGCCCAAGTACCCACGACAGGCAAGGGCCCAAAACGTATTGAGGCGACATCAAAAATGCCTATCACAAAACGACCTGGTTTTGCAAGGGGGGTCCCATGACTTTTTGGCCCGGGGCTCGGCGGACACCTAGGGAAACCTAGCAAACCCACACATTTCTGAAAAGTAGACACCCGGGGGATTCCAGGGAGGTATGGCTTGCGCGGATCCACCAACGTTTTCTTACCCAGAATTCCCTACAAACCTGAAATTTTGCTGAATAAATCACTTTTTTCACACATTTTTGTGTGGGAAAGTTGTGGCATCACCAGGATGACACAAATTTCCTACCACCCAGCGTTCCCCCAGGTCTCCCGATAAAAATGGTGCCTCACTTGGGTGGGAGGCCCAAGTACACGCGACAGGCAAGGGCCCAAAACGTATTGAGGCGACATCAAAATTGCCTATCACAAAATGACCTGGTTTTGCAAGGGGGGTCCCATGACTTTTTGGCCCGGGCTCGGCGGCCACCTAGGAAACCTACCAAACCCACACATTTCTGAAAAGTAGACACCCGGGGATTCCAGGGAGGTATGGCTTGCATGGATCCACCAACGTTTTCTTACCCAGAATCTCCTGCAAACCTGAAATTTTGCTGAAAAAATCACTTTTTTCACACATTTTTCTGTGGGAAAGTTGTGGCATCACCGGGCTGACACAAATTTCCTACCACCCAGAGTTCCCCCAGGTCTCCCGATAAAAATGGTGCCTCACTCGGGTGGGAGGCCCAAGTACGCGCGACAGGCAAGGGCCCAAAACGTATTGAGGCGACATCAAAAATGCCTATCACAAAACGACCTGGTTTTGCAAGGGGGTCCCATGACTTTTTGGCCCGGGGCTCAGCGGCCACCTAGGAAACCTAGCAAACCCACACATTTCTGAAAAGTAGACACCCGGGGATTCCAGGGAGGTATGGCTTGCATGGATCCACCAAGGTTTTCTTACCCAAAATCCCCCAGAAACCTGAAATTGTGCTGAAAAAATCCCTTTTTTCACACATTTTTGTGTGGGAAAGTTGTGGCATCACTGGGCTGACACAAATTTCCTACCACCCAGCATTGCCCCAGGTCTCCCGATAAAAATGGTGCCTCACTCGGGTGGGAGGCCCAAGTACCCGCGACAGACAAGGGCCCAAAATGTATTGAGGCGACATCAAAATTGCCTATCACAAAACGACCTGGTTTTACAAGGGGGGTCTTATGACTTTTTGGCCCGGGGCTCGGCGGCCATTTCTGAAAAGTAGACACCCGGGGGATTCCAGGGAGGTATGGCTTGCGTGGATCCCCCAACGTTTTCTTACCCAGAATCCCCTGCAAACCTGAAATTTTGCTGAAAAAATCACTTTTTTCACACAATTTTGTGTGGGAAAGTTGTGGCATCACCGGGATGACACAAATTTCCTACCACCCAGCGTTCCCCCAGGTCTCCCGATAAAAATGGTGCCTCACTCGGGTGGGAGGCCCAAGTGCGCGTGACAGGCAAGGGCCCAAAACATATTGACATTTTGTGATAGGCAATTTCAATGTTGCCTCAATACGTTTTGGGCCCATGCCTGTTGCGGGTACTTGGGCCTCCCACCCGAGTGAGGCACCATTGTATCGCGGAGACCTGAGGGACACTGGGTGGTAGAGAATTTGTGTCAGCCCGGTGATGCCACAACTTTCCTACACAAAATGTGTGAAAAAGTGACTTATTCAGCAAAATTTCAGGTTTCTGGAGGATTCTGGGTAAGACGTTGGGAGATCCACACAAGCCATACCTCCCGAATCCCGGGTGTCTTCTTTCAGAAATGTGTGGGTTTAGTAAGTTTCCTAGGTGGCCGCCGAGCCCGGGACAAAAAGTCATGGCACCCCCCTTGCAAAACCAGGTCGTTTTCTGATAGGCAATTTTGATGTCGCCTCAATACGTTTTGGGCCCTTGCCTGTCGCGCGTACTTGGGCCTCCCACCCGAGTGAGGCACCATTTGTATCGGGAGACCTGGGGGAATGCTGGGTGGTAGGAAATTTATGTCAGCCCGGTGATGTCACAACTTTCCCACACAAAATGTGTGAAAAAGTGACTTTTCAGCAAAATTTCAGGTTTCTGGGAGATTCTGGGTAAGAAAACGTTGGGAGATCCACGCAAGCCATACCTCCCTGGAATCCCTGGGTGTCTTCTTTTCAGAAATGTGTGGGTTTGGTAGGTTTCCCTAGGTGACCGCCGATCCCGAGCCAAAAGTCATGGGACCCCTTGCAAAACCAGGTCGTTTTGTGATAGGCAATTTTGATGTTGCCTCAATACATTTTGGGCCTTTGTCTGTCGCGGGTACTTGGGCCTCCCATCCGAGTGAGGCACCATTTTTATCGGGAGACCTGGGGCAATGCTGGGTGGTAGGAAATTTGTGTCAGCCCGGTGATGCCACAACTTTCCCACACAAAAATGTGTGAAAAAAGTGATTTTTTTCCAGCAACATTTCAGGTTTCTGGGTGATTCTGGGTAAGAAAACGTTGGTGGATCCACGCAAGCCATACCTCCCTGGAATCCCCGAGTGTCGACTTTTCAGAAATGTGTGGGTTTGGTAGGTTTCCCTAGGTGGCCGCGAGCTCCAGGCCAAAATTCATGGGACCCCTGCAAAACCAGGTACGTTTTGTGATAGAGCAATTTTGATGTCGCCTCAATACATTTTGGGCCCTTGTCTGTCGCAGGTACTTGGGCCTCCCACCAGAGTGAGGCACCATTTTATCGGGAGACCTGGGGCAATGCTGGGTGGTAGTTAATTTGTGTCAGCCCAGTGATGCCACAACTTCCCACACAAAATGTGTGAAAAAAGTGATTTTTTCTGTAAAATTTCAGGTTTCTGGGGATTCTGGGTAAGAAAACGTTGGTGGATCCACGCAAGCCATACCTCCTGGAATTTCCCGGGTGTCTACTTTTCAGAAATGTGTGGGTTTGTAGGTTTCCTAGGTGACCGCCGAGCCCGGGCCAAAATTCATGGGACCCCCTTGCAAAACCAGGTCGTTTTGTGATAGGCAATTTTGATGTCGCCTCAATACATTTTGGGCCCTTGTCTGTCGCGGGTACTTGGGCCTCCCACCCGAGTGAGGCACCATTTTTATCGGGAGACCTGGGGCAATGCAGGGTGGTAGGAAATTTGTGTCAGCCCGGTGATGCCACAACTTTCCCACACAAAATGTGTGAAAAAGTGATTTTTTTCAGCAAAATTTCAGGTTTCTGGGGATTCTGGGTAAGAAAACGTTGGGGGATCCACGCAAGCCATACCTCCCTGGAATCCCCGGGTGTCTAGTTTTCAGAAATGTGTGGGTTTGGTAGGGTTCCCTAGGTGGCCGCTGAGACCCGGGCCAAAAAGTCATGGGACCCCCCTTGTAAAACCAGGTCGTTTTGTGATAGGCAATTTTGATGTCGCCTCAATACGTTTTGGGCCCTTGTGTGTCGCGGGTACTTGGGCCTCCCACCCGAGTGAGGCACCATTTTTATCGGGAGACCTGGGGCAATGCTGGGTGGTAGGAAATTTGTGTCAGCCCAGTGATGCCACAACTTTCCCACACAAAAATGTGTGAAAAAGGTGATTTTTTCAGCAAAATTTCAGGTTTCTGGGGGATTCTGGGTGAGAAAACGTTGGGGGATCCACGCAAGCCATACCTCCCTGGAATCCCCTGGGTGTCGACTTTTCAGAAATGTGTGGGTTTGGTAGGTTTCCCTAGCTGGCCGCCGAACCCGGGGCCAAAAACTCATGGGACCCCCCTTGAAAACCAGGTTGGTTTGTGATAGGTAATTTTGATGTCGCCTCACTAGGTTTTGGGCCCTTGCCTGTCGCGGGTACTTGCCCCACCCACGCGTGTGTGGTACCATTTTTATCGGGAGACCAGGGGGAGCAGAAAGGCTGTAATGGTGGCGCGGATGTGGGCATTGGCGTGCCCACTTCTGGCAGCCCCACCCTAAAAACAAATGTGCAAAAAAAAATCCCTGGCGTCAAGTGGGCTTTCTGCCGCCCCAGGGGGGCAGAAATATTGTTATGGTGGCAAGGGCGTGGGGGCATTGGGGTGCCCATTTTGGGCAGCCCCAACCCTAAAATAAATTGCAAAAAAAAAAATCCCTGGCGTTTAGTGGGCTTTCTGCCCCCCCAGGGGGGGCAGATTGGGGGCTACTGCTCCCATCTGTGCCCCAGGGGGGGGCAGAAAAGCTGTAATGGTGGCGGGGTGGGGGCATTGGCATGCCCGTTTTGGGCAGCCCCCACCCTAAAAACAATTGCGCCAAAAAAAATCCCTGCCGTTTAGTGGGCTTTCTGCCCCCCAGGGTGGGGCAGAAAGGCTGTAATGGTGATGGGGGGGTGGGGGCATTGGCGTGCCCATTTTGAGAAGCCCCCACCCTGAAAAAAAATTACACAAAAAAAAACCCTGGCCTTTAGTGGGCTTTCTGCCCCCCCTGGGGGGGCATATTGGGGACTATGGCCCCCATCTGCCTCCCAGGGGGGGCAGAAAGGCTGTAATGGTGGCGGGGGTGGGGGCATTGGCATGCCCGTTACGGGCAGCCCCCACCCTAAAAACAATTGCGCCCAAAAAAATCCCTGCCGTTTAGTGGGCTTTCTGCCCCACCAGGGGGGCAGATTGGGGGCTACAGCCCCCATATGCCCCCCAAGGTGGGGCAGAAAGACTGTAATGGTGATGGGGGGTGGGGGCATTGGCGTGCCCGTTTTGGGCAGCCCACACCCTAAAAAAATTACACAAAAAATCCCTGGTGTTTAGTGGGCTTTCTGCCCCCTCGGGGGGGCATATTGGGGGCTACAGCCCCCATCTGCCCCCCAGGGGGGGGCAGAAAGGCTGTAATGGTGACGGGGAGTGGGGGCATTAGCGTGCCCGTTTTGGGCAGCCCCCACCCTAAAAAAAAATTACACAAAAAAAAATCCCTGCCATTTAGTGGCCTTTCTGCCCCCCCCGGGGGGGCAGATTGGGGGCTACTGCCCCCATCTGCCTCCCAGGAAGGGCAGAAAGGCTGTAATGGTGGTGGGGGGGTGGGGGCATTGGCGTGCCCGTTTCGGGCAGCCCCCACCCTAAAAAAAATGCGCCCAAAAAAATCCCTGGCGTTTAGTGGGCTTTCTGCCCCCCCGGGGGGGCAGAAAGGCTGTAATGGTGGCAGGTGGGCTGGGGGCATTGGCGTGCCCGTTTTGGGCAGCCCCCACCCTAAAACAAATTGCACACAAAAAAATACCTGGCATTTAGTGGGCTTTCTGCTCCCCCAGGGGGGCAGATTGGGGGCTACTGCCCCCATCTGCCTCCCAGGGGGGGCATAAAGGCTGTAATGGTGGCTGGGGGGTGGGGGCATTGGCGTGCCCGTTTCGGGCAGCCCCCACCCTAAAAAAAATGCACCAAATAAAAATCCCTGGTGTCTGGTGGGCTTTCTGCCCCCCAGGGGGGGCAGAAAGACTGAACATTGCCAATTTTTTTGGGGGGGAGCAAAAGCCCTTGCCCAAGGGGCCGCTTCCCCCTCCCTGGTGCCTTAGTGGGTGGATCCCTGCTTGGGGATCGCCCTCCTGGGGCAATCCCCAAGCAGGGATCCACTGGGGAGGGGTACCATTGGAAAGGGGAGATGCTCCCCTTTCCAATGATACCTCTCCCGTCTTTCTGCGTGCTCAGGGGGCTGAGATAGCCCCCTGAGCACGTAGAAAGTGAAACTGAAATGAGCCTAAAGGCTCATTTTAGTTTCGTTTTCAGTGAAATGAAGTCAGCGCGACGTGCGCGCTGATCTTCATTTCACTGAAAGGGAGCCTCAGGAGCTGGGAAGCTCTTCCCCAGCTCCCGAGGCTGTGGGGAGAAAAGGAAATCCCTCTGCTGTCTGCAGCAGAGGGATTTGTGCCCCTGGCCTCATGACGGAATGGTTCCGTCATGAGCACAGGGGCACCGATGCTCATGACGGAACCATTCCGTCATGAGCAATCGAAGGGTTAAAACCATCCAAAAGGACATACAATCACTTGATGTGGGAGGAGGCATGTGGAGGAGAACCACACTTATCAACTCTAGTAGTCTTGGGGGAACCTTCAAATGTTCAACAAATAACAGTACCAGCTTACTACAACAAGTTATCTGAGATGTTAACGTTATTATATAATTTAAAATACACAATTACCAAATAAACATGACATAACTTATTTAACTATTTACAAATACACTTTTCTGCGCAAGTACTTCAGATAGATGCAGGTATGTCTTTAGACCAGCAAGGACAACCTGACCCTGTACTGCATGAGCAGGGAGAGATGCCACCTCCAAAAAAGAAGAGTAATGTTTAGAAACATTTCAGTATTCCTTTGGGGAAGAACAAGGTTAGTGCCAAGTTTGTCCAGTGCAATATCTGCAGCAAGCCATTGTCGAGACAGACTGGGAAGAAGTATTCCCATGAGACAAGCTCCATGTGGAAGCACATCAAAACTATCAATCAATGCATGTACCAATACAGGAGAAGGCAGGTACAGCATAAGAACAATCATTATCTGCAGTAGACTTAGAGGAATCATTGTCACTGGCTATCATAACTGTTCTAGCTGTCTCTGATAACTTATCAGAGATAGTAACTCACTGTAGAAAATGCCAGATGCCCGTGGCTCTAAAGATGTTGTCCATTGCTGCATCCCTGGATACAGTGAAGAAGCACCATTGTTAATTATTTGTTGCTCCCTTTGAACTTTGATGTTTTTTACAGACTGAAGCCAGCTGCATACCTGGATACAGTGAAGAATCACAGTTAATTATTTTTTTGCTCCACTTTGAACCTTGATGTTTTTCATGGACTGAAGCCAGTTGTGTCTTCTCAGTTGCCTTCCATTACCTCTTTTAATACCTTGTTTATTTTCTTACTAAAATAAATTTGAGAAAAATATAAAACTGTTAGTGCTGAAGACCCACTACTAGCATTTAATTTACAGGCCCTGATCTTAGGTAGAGCACTCTACTAGAGACCTACAGAACAATTAAGTATGCCAATTGTGGATAAGTCAATGAAACCATGTTTAGGTGAGAAGCACATTCACTTTACCACTATCTAGCAGTGGTAAATTGCTCAGATTCCTAAGGCAAACTGGATGTCTCAGTATGTGACTTGGTGTGTTAGTGACTGTATAGTTGTCTAAATGGGTATGTAAGTGACTGTATGAATTGGTAGCTGACTGTGTTCATGGGTGTTTAGATGTGTAACTGTGTGGAAGTGGCTCTGTTAGTGGTAGATGCATAAGTGCTGTGTGGGTGTGTGAGTGGATGCGTAAGTGCATCTGTCGCTCTTTCACTGTGTGTGTGAGTGGCTGTATGGTTTTGTCAATAGGTGTGTGAGTTTCTGTATGGGTAGATGACTGGGTGTCTGGGTGTGTAAGTGCGTGTGTAACTGACTGAGTTCTGGGTACATGTGTGGGTATATAGGTGTGTGAGTGGGAGTGACAGTGTCGGTATGGGTGTGTGAATGACTATGTAAATGGATGTATAGGTGAGTAAATGGGTGTGTAAATGGTTTTATGGGTGTGTGACTGAGTGTGTCAGTCACTGGCTATATCAGTGGTGGGTACAGTAGTGTTTTTGTGGGAGTATAATTGGGTGTGCAAGTTATATACTATTAAATTATATACTATAAGCAAGCACCCACATCTAACTTCTAACACATTCATTCATACCGGTTTAATATGATAACTATATTTTCTGTATAGCAATTCCTTTTGCTGATTTTCTGCACACTCTCCCTTCTATTTTGCCTTCTACTGTAGTGTCTAGAAGCTACACATTTTCTTTCAGCTTATACACTCACATTTTTTTAAAATATACTTTTTTATACAACCTAATTAACATACCTGTAACATTTCTTTGCTGGTGTCCAACTTTTATTATCATATCTGTTAACATCTGTTCTTCATTTGCAAATCTCAAGTCAGAACTATGGCAATGCTCCTCAAATCAGTAGAAAAGTACCTAAAATGGCTACACTTCTTCATGTGCTCTTACTCATACTCCTATACTTAGCAAATCACAGACTTCTTTTTTATTTCTGTTACACCACTCCTAAATTGCCAATATTTTTCAACCCTTTCCATGTTTCCTGCAGAGAAGCCAATTTGATAGGTTTTCCACAGATCTGCCATGGCGCTCAGCGCATCCCCCATGTAACTTTGCGGTGGATCCGCAGATCCACATGGAAGCTCTTAAAAGCATTCAACAGTCTAATGTTAATGCTTTTGAATTATATTTTATTTTGTAACATATTGCCACTTACAAGGCATACACTCCCTACTGAGCAATTTGTGTACACTAGTTTTCTTTTCTGTTTTACACAGTAGCCTCTTTTGTTCCCTTCCCCCAAAGTCTTTTAGCTCTGTTTCCATAGTAATTATGTTTCCAGTGGTCTCGGCGTACCAGTAGGTGAAGAGTTCACAAGACTTACTCTAAACAGCATACTAGCTTCACATTAACTGTAGCAGGTGTGGTTAATTGTTACAATTTCCAACCATATCCAAAACAATATAACTTTTTTTTATATTCCCAAAGCCAATCACAGAGGTAGTTACTTTTTTTGTTACAGTCACAACCTAATTTTAGTTCCCTGCACATCTCCACCATCCAATCAAATATGTTCTTTAATATTTTCCTTGCTATCCTGTAATTTAGCTGCCTTTTAGCTTCAAAACTGCCTCATTCCACTGCAGCCTTTTCCTGTGTACTACTCCTACTTGTCTCCAAAATGGTCAGAGTCTGGATTGTGGACCATAGTTTTGTGTTTTGGGCCAGAGAGAGTTTATCTAATGTATACATTACATGGGTTGGCCAGAGAGGGTTAAAGTCGCATCAATTACTGACTTTGGTTAAAAGCATTGTGGATTGCCAACATCCAGACCTCATAATTGTGCACTGTGGTGGCAATGTCCTAGGCACAATTACTGGGGTAAGACTGGAAATCGTAATGAAGGATACCTTTGGCAAATTAAGGTCACTTTTCCCTTATACTGCCTTGGTGATCTCCAACAGTTGCCAAAGACAGGAGTGGCCATCCCAATTTTTTTCACAGATAGAGACATCCAAGATACATGTCAATAAAACAGTTTCTGGTTTCCTTCGAGACCCCAACACGGGCACAATAACGTACACTTCGATATGGATAGAATGAATGGAAAAAACTAGGTCTGTGTTTCTAACCAACAACTTGAAAGACTGCATCCTGTTCTATGTTCAATTAACATCTACACATCATAAACACGAATGTTCTTGAGGGTGTGTGATTGGGAGTGGCTGTATGGGTCTGTGAATGGATGTTTGAGTGACTGTATGGGTCTTTGAGTGGGCATGTGAGTGGTTTTGTGGGTATGTGAGTGGGTGCGTGAGTGAGTGGCTATATGTGTCAGTGAGTGGGTACCTGAAGGGCTGTATGGGTCAGTAAGTGGGAGTCTGAATGGCTGAATGGATTGGTGAGTGGGTATGTGAGTGGCTGTATGGGTCTGTGAAAGGTGTGTGGGTGGCTCTATGGGCCTGTGATTGGGTGTGTAAGTGACTGCATAAGTGTGTGTGTGGGTGTGTGAGTGGCTGCTTGGTTCTGTGAGTGGGTCTGTGAGTGGCTGTATGAGTCTGCAAGTGAGTGTCTGAGTGTCTGTATAAGTTAGTGAGTACATATCTGAGTGGCTGCATGGATGTATGACTGGGTGTGTGATTAGCTGTATGGTTGTGTGAGTGGGTATCTAAGTGGCTGTATAGATGATTGAGTAGTGTGTGAGTGGCTGTATGGGTTTTTAAGCGGATGTGTGAGTGGCTGTATGGGTCTGTGAGTGGGTGTGTGAGCAGCTACATAATTGTGTGAATGAGTGTGTGAATGGCTGAATGGGTCTGTGAGTGGCTGTATGGGTCTACGAGAGGATATCTGAGTGGATGTATGGGTTGATAAATGGGTGTCTGAGTGTCTGTATGGATGGGTGAGTGGGTGTGTGAGTGACTGTATGAGTCTGTGAGTGGCTCTATGGGTCTGTGAGTGGGTGTATGCATGGTTGCATAGGTACATGAGTAGGTGTGTGAGTGGCTGCATGAGTCTGTGAGTGGGTGTATGAGTGTAGGTCTGTGAATGGGTCTGTCAGTGCCTGCATGGATATGTGAGTGGGTGTGTGAGTGGCTGTGTGGGTCTGTGAGTGGATGTGAGAGTATCTCTATGTGTGGGTGTGTGAGTGGCTGTGTGGGTCTATGAGTGGGTATGAGACAGCCTGTGTGGGTCTGTAAGTGGGTGTGTGAGTAGATGTGTGGGTCTGTGAGTGGGTGGGTGCAAGAGTGCTGTGTGGGTGTGTGAGTTGCTAGGTGGGTCTATCAGTAGGTGTGTGAGTGCCAGAGTGGGTCTATGAATGGGTGTTTGAGTGCCTGCATGGGTCTTTGAGTGGGTCTATGAGTGGCTGCATAGGTCTTGAGTGGGTGCCTCAATGCCTGTGTAGATATGTGAGTGAGTCTGTGAGTGCCTGCATGGGTCTGTGAGTGGGTCTGTGAGTGAGTATATGGGTCCATATGTGGGTGTGTGAGGGTCTATGTGAGTGGGTCTGTGGGTGCCTGCATGGGTCTTGGAGTGGGTGAGTCAATGACTGCGTAAGTCTGTGAGTGAGTGTATGAGTGCATATGTGGGTCTGTGAGCGGATCTGTAAGTGCCTGTATGGCTCTGTGAGTGGGTGTGTGAATGCCTGTAAAGGTCTCTGAGCGAGTGTGTGACTGCATGTGCAGGCCTGGTAATGTATGTGAGAGGAGTGACTATGTGGGTGTCTGAAAGTGTTTTTTTCCCAAAGTGTGCCAGGATTTGTGAATTCATCATGGATTTACACAAGGACTATGCTGAGCCTCGCAGTGGATCTGCAGATTCCCAAAGTGGAAAAAAAGTGTAAACTCAATTTCGTACACAACATAGGTCCCTATGACACTGATCTAACACACCCATGAGGTCAGGATACCTCTACCCTGACCCCTTTAATCATTTGGCACATACATTTTAAGGCCCCAGGACCATTCCCCAATACTTAAAATGGCAGCTGCAAACTCTCGGTCTGGTTGTGGTCAGCCTATCGTGGCATTGCTAGTGGTGCGTGAATTCCATTATTGTTGGCTCGTGAATTTGCAGATCCATCACGGTGGATCTGCTGATGGTCCATGTCCCTAGGATTGCAATTTTGTTTTTCCTTTAATAACTCTGCAAATACTAAACGGATTTACACCAAATCACAGAAAGGACAATTTCTTGACCAAGAGCTACATCTCTGCCAAATTTGGTGTAATTCCATGCGTAGTTAGGGCTGTAGTTGTGTTCAAAATCCCTATTGTAAATTGCATGGGAAACGCACATTTTTCTTTTCTCAGCCCCCGCTTGATGGATCACCCCAAAACTTACCATGCAGATTTCTACAGGTCCGCTTTTTCATCGAAAGAGCATTTTTTGGTTTGCTAATAACTTTGGTTCTATTTTACGAATCCTCACAAAAAAAGTTAATCCACCTCAGCTCCTTCCTGGAAACTTTTGGGGTGATCCATCAAGAGGGGTGTGAAAAAAAAGGTGATATCAAGATGCAAAATCCCCATGCATTTTACCATAGACTTCTTTAGACAAGCCTACAGCAAAAGCTGCTGAATGGAAAAACAATTCAACAGGAAGAAAGATCTTAGCCCGCAGATTGTGCCTTTTGTGATTTGGTCTAAATCTGTTTAGTAGTTTTTGAGAAATCTGGGGTAAACAAAATTGTATATTTAGGCAGTTGGGTCAGCGAGAGACTCTTGCGGGAGTGCCAGTTTAAAAACAGAGTGTTCTGATTGGCCCAGGGAGCTTTATTTACTTTGGGCCATCTCTTTCCTGTGGGAGTCAGACTCCTGCAAGCGCTCTGATTGGCTACCAGCAACAAAGGAAAAATGTTGCTGACAGCCGTTACAGGACTTGGGTCTTAGTCTCCTGTCATGAAGTTATAAAAAAAATAAAGATATATGGGTGCAGGATAGGGATACCCTGAACCCCTAGGCCCCATAAGAGGAACCCCCCCCCCCATGGCAAAAAAGAAAAAATAATTGGCAAAAAATGCTGTGATTCAGCAAGACTCTTAAGGGACCAGAAAAAACAAAATGGCGGTCGGGCTGCATTCCTTAGTGATAGGCCCCGGAAGCCCATCACCGGGGCCAAAATCATGAAAAGGGCAGAGGGCTTAATTTGCTAATAAATGAGAGGGGGCTGCGCAGCCCCCTTCCTGAGCCATTAAAGCCCACCCCGTGACTGAAATCTGTTAAACATGGTAGGGGGCTGTGCTGCCCCTCCCCATGCCTCTACAGGCCCCGGGGACCCCATCCCCCAGGCTGAATTTATTATTTAAAGAGAAGGGAAGCTATGCTTCCCCCTCCCTGAGCCTCTAAAGGCCAAGGGGAGACCACTGCGGGGCTGAATTTATAAATAAAGGAGGACCGCAGGGCCCCCCTTAGTAAGCCATTAAAGGCCTTGGTGAATCACCTCTGGGGCCAAAATGCGTTAAGAACGGGTGGGGGATGCGATCAGTGATGTCATCAATGATGTCATTAGAGATGTCATCAGTGGTGTCGTAAATATTATCATAGAACATGTCATTAGTGATGTCATATTTGAGGTCATAAGCAGTGCATGGCACAAGTTGGCACAATTTATAGTTAGTGCTGCTAACTATAACTGGTGAGTTTCTGTGTTTCTTTTTAGTTCAAAATGTTAATGTTGTCATTGACAAATTCACCTAACTATACCAATACTTTAATCTTTGGTTTTGTTCAGTTACTATGTATTTATATACATATTTATATGTTTGTGTGTGTGTATATATATATATATATATTCACTATAACGTGAAGAATTCTTGTACATATAAATATATATATATATTCACTGAAAAAACCACAGGTTTCAGGGACGATATAGTTAGACTGATATTTCACTCATACAAAACGCAATGTACTGATGATGACGTCACATATTACATCACTCATGACATGGTCAGTGACATCACTGATGACATCACTGATGACATCTCAAATGACATCACTGATGACATCACTGATGACATCATCCAGTGACTGAGTGTTTCTAAAAAGTTTAAGAATTTTATATATATATATATATATATACGCCACGGTGTATTGAAGAATGAGTGGGTGTATGAGTGTCTGAACGGATGGTTTAGTTGATGCATGACTGACTCTATAAGTGAGTGATTGAACGTGTCTTGAATGCATGGGTGAAAGACTAATCTGTGTGAATGTCTGTATCAGTCTTTCAGTTGGTATGTAAGTGGCTGCATGGGTTGGTGAGTAGCTACATGAGTGTCTATATGGGTTAATGATTGGTTGTCTGAGTACCTGTGTGGGTGCCTGAGTGTCTGTGTGGGTGGGGGGTATGACTCCCTGCATGGATGTGTGAGTGGGTGATTCACTGGGTGTATGGGTTCATGAGTGCGTGTGCGAGGGGCTGTATGGGTGAGTGATTGTACGTATGACTGTGTTCATGAGTGAGTGGATATCTCAGTGGTATATATGTGAGTAACTACATATGTGTAAGGCAGTATATGTAAGTGTTAGAGTATATAAGTGACTTTATAGTGAGGATTGTGAGTGAGACTGTATGGATGAGTGTGTGCTTGTGTCAGTGATTGTATAAGAGAGTATGTATGTGTTAGTATCTGTATGAATAAGTGAGATGGTGTGTGTATAACTGTGTAGGTGAGTAAATGGCAATGTGATTGATTCTTTGCGTGACTGAGTAGGTGTATGAGTAACTATATGGGTGAGTGGCAGTATATCAGTATTTGTATGAGTATATGATTGCATATATCAGTGGCTGAACAGATGAGTGACTGCGTGAATGAGAGACCGTATGGGTGAGTAAGTGGATATGTGTACACCTATGAATCAGTGAGTGGCTATGTACTAACTGGTATTGGTGTCTCTATGGTTTCAGAATGGTAGTCTGTATTTTAGAGTTGGTGTATCAAAGGTTATATTAGGGTGTGAGGAGGTGCATCAGATATTAAGTGGATGAGGTCATCAGTGATGTCATCAGTGATGTCATTTGAGATATCATCAGTGATGTCATCAGTGATGTCACTGACCATGTCATGAGTGATGTAATATGTGACGTCATTAGCAGTGCATTGGGGGGCGCGAGTTATAGTTAGCTCAGCTAACTATAACAGCCAATTTCTCTGGTTTTGTACAAGTGAAATGTGAGCCTAACTATAATGTCCCTGAAACCTGTGGTTTTTTTCAGTGAATTTCTAAGGTTTTTTAAATGCTAATTCCTAACTATAATGTCCCTGACACCTCTGGTTCTTTCAGTGAATTTCTAAGGTTTTTTAAATGCTAATAATAACTATAATGTCCCTGAAACCTTTGGTTTTTTCAGTGAATTTCTAAGGTTTTTGTAATGCTAATTTCTAACTATGCCTACATAGGTAGGCCATGTGCAGAATGAGGAACAAAGGCGCAGAAAGAAGCAAGAGAAGTGCAGAAAGGGGGAAGAGAGGTGCAGAAAGAGGAAAAATGTGTAGAAAGAAGCAAGAAAAATGCAGAAAGAGGCAACAGAAGTCCAGAAAGAAATCACTAATCCATCTCCCAAGATGTCTTAAACCTCACTTTTCTCTTGAAGGTTCACTATTAATCGACTGCTCAGAATGTTAGGCCTACCAAATATAAAACAGCAATCCTAAGCATATCACTGTTGTAAGTCTGACCAAGTTTGTGAAGGTATGCATGCGTGTGTCTCTGCTTTTACCCAGTGACATGTTACATAAAAATAAACATAGAAATACTTGAACACCTGTGTTTCACACAGCATACTCTGTAAATGTGTGTACAAAAAGGTGTATGCATTTCTCTCTGCTCATAATACAGGGCACATGGGTATTCAATAGTATATTTGAGGGGCTCTATAACACATATATGCATAAGACATGCCTGCTTGTGCAACCGAATGACAGAGCAGAACTAAGAAGATTTGACAACCTATAGGAGAAGTTACCCGCTTTTTAAGCTCCCATCTTCAGATGCATAACACATGTGAGAATACATGTACAAGTAGACATATACCTCAGTCACAAGAGCACGCAGACCTTTAAATTTGACAGCTTACATTTCAGTACAGAAAAAGGCGAGAGAAGTTCAGAAAGAAGCAAGAGAGTTGCTGAAACAGGCAAAAGAGGTGCAGAAAGAGGGAACAGGGGTGCAGACAGAGGCAAGAGAGGTGCAGAAAGAGGGAAGAGGGGTGCAGAAAGAGGCGAGAGGGGTGCAGAAAGAAGCAAGAGAGGTGCAGAAAGAAGCAAGAGCAGTGCAGAAAGAACCAACAGAGGTGCAGAAAGGGGCAAGAGGGGTCCAGAAAGAGTTAGGAGTAGTGCAGAAAGAAGCAACAGAGGTGCAGAAGGAGGCAAAAGAACTGCAGAAAGAAGCAAGAGAGTTGCAGAAACAGGCAAGAGAGGTGCAGAAAAAGGTAACAGGGGTGCAGAAAGAGGCAAGAGAGGTGCAGAAAGAGGGAAGAGGGGTGCAGAAAGAGGCGAGAGGGGTGCAGAAAGAAGCAAGAGATGTGCAGAAAGAAGCAAGAGAAGTGCAGAAAGAAGCAACAGAGATGCAGAAAGAGGCAAGAGGGGTGCAGAAAGAGGCAAGAGAGTTGCAAAAACAGGCAAAAGAGATGCACAAAGAAGCAAGAGCAGTGCAGAAAGAACCAACAGAAGTGCAGAAACAGACAAGAGGGTTGCAAAAAGAGGCAAGAGAAGTGCAGAAAGAAGCAACGGAAGTGCATAAGGAGGCAAGAGAACTGCAGAAGGAAGCAAGAGAGTTGCAGAAACAGGCAAGAGAGGTGCAGAAATTGGGAACAGGGGTGCAGAAAGAGGCAAGCGAGGTGCAGAAAGAGGGAAGAAGGGTGCAGAAAGAGGCAAGAGGGGTGCAGAAAGAGGCAAGAGAAGTGCAGAAAGAAGCAACAGAGGTGCAGAAGGAGGCAAGAGAAGTGCAGAAAGAGACAAGTGAGTTGCAGAAACATGCAAAAGAGGTGCAGAAAGAAGCAAGAGCAGTGCAGAAAGAGCCAACAGAGGTGCAGAAGGAGGCAAGAGTACTGCAGAAAGAGGCAAGAGAGTTGCATAAATAGGGAAGAGAGGTGCAGAAAAAGGGAACAGGGGTGCAGAAAGAGGCAAGAGAGGTATAGAAAGAGGGAAGAAGGTTGCAGAAAGAGACAAGAGGGGTGCAGAAAGAAGCAAGAGAGGTACAGAAAGAAGCAAAAGATGTGCAGAAAGAAGCAACAGAGGTGCAAAAAGAGGCAATAGGGTACAGAAAGAGGCAAGAGAGGTGCAGAAAGAAGCAACAGAGATGCCAAAGGAGGCAAGAGAAGTGCAGAAACAGGCAAAAGAGGTGCAGAAAGAAGCAAGGGCAGTGCAGAAAGAACCAACAGAGGTGCAGAAGGAGGCAAGAGGGGTGCAGAAAGAGGCAAGATAAAGTGCAGAAAGAAGAAACAGAGATGCAGAAAGGGGGAAGAGGGGTGGAGAAAGAGACATTAGGGGTGAAGAAAGAAGCGAGAGAGGTGCAGAAAGAAACAAAAGAAGTGCAGAAAGAAGGAAAAGAGATGCAGAAAGAGGCAGGAAGGGTGCAGAAAGAAGGAAAAGGGGTGCATAAAGAGGCACGAGGGGTGTAGAAAGAAGCAAGAGAGGTGCAGAAAGAAGCCAAAGAAGTGCAAAAAGAAGGGACAGAGGTGCAGAAAGAGGGGTGCAGAAAGAGGGAAGAGAGGTGCAGAAAGAGGCAAGAGAGTTGCACAAAGAGGGGTACAGAAAGAAGCATGAGAGGTGCAGAACGAAGCAAGAGAAGTGCAGAAAGAAGCAACAGAGGTGCAGAAAGAAGCAACAGAGGTGCAGAAAGAGGCAAGAGAAGTGCAGAATAAGGCAGGAGAGGTGCAGAAAGAGGGAACAGGGGTGCAGGAAGAGGCTAGAGAGGTACAGAAAGAGGGAAGAAGTATACAGAAAGAGGCAAGAGGGGTGCAGAAAGAAGCAAGTGAGGTGCAGAAAGAGGCAACAGATGTGCAGAAAGAGGCAAGAGAGGTGCAAAAAGTAGAAGAGATGTGCAGAAAGAGGCAATAGAAGTGCAGAAAAAGAAAGAAAGGTGCAGAAAGAAGCAACAGAAATGCAGAAAAAGGCAAGGGAGGCGCAGAAAGAAGCAAGAGTGGTTTGCACACCAGTAGTACCAATTTAACACCCACATTTAGCAATAAGTAACAGGTGACCATTCTAGGTTTGCAAAGGACCTTCCACCACGCTGCAACACTTGTCGCTGCATTTTTGGTAACATTTGAGCCGTTTAAACTAGAAACAAGGTTTTTTTGTTCAAATCTGCAGATTATGCAGCGGATGATGGATTATGTGGCAAATGCGGAAAATGTATAATTGTGCGAAAGTCGGTGCAGCCAAACAGTTGCATAATTCCAGTGGCCCTGCTCATATCTCTGACTAGGTCCAGAAGTGCTCCTCAGTGGTTCCTTCTTTTTTTTGTCTCATTGAGTGTATAGTTTAGCTTCTATGGAAATGAGGAGGACTAAACCTGAGGTTACCACTCCACAACACAGACTAACATACCACATAATTACTCTCCATAACACATAATCCCACTCTACATAATTCCTATACACTAAATACCACATACCTTCTATCCACATAATTTCACTGCACAACATACCACATAATTCCACTACACACAACATACATCCACTCCACTCCAAAAAACATTAGTAAAAAACTTTTACATTTACAACGCCAATAGCCGTAACTTTTGCAAATGCGAGACCTATTACATTCCAAATGCTTCTTTAACTAGTAGTCGCGTTTGCAGAGGGGTGGAGAAAGGGTGTGGGCCTCCGACCAGCGCTCAGGAATTCCGCTGCACAGGAGGGCTTCTTGGCCACTAAAGTCCCTCAGGAGTAAAGTGGACTTCATCTCTCAACCCGCAGTGTGCCAGGAGGTGCGTTTATAGAGTGGTGGAGAAAGGGGCGTGGCCACCGAAGACCTCTTAGCAATCCCACTGTATGGGACTTACTGGAGGTAACAGGAGGGGTAGTTGGCCCCCAAGGACATCTTTGGGGGCCAACTACCCATCCTATTACCTACAGTAAGTCCCACACACAGCAGGATTGCTAAGTTCTCATAGCAGGCCACGCCCCCTTTGCCCACCACTCTGCAAACGCACCTCCTGGCATGCTCTTGGAAGGGGATTAAAGTCCCCTTCGCTGCTGGGGGTCCTTAGGGGCTAACTAGCCTACCTGATACCTCCAGGAAGCCCCAGATAGCGGGATTGCTGAGAGGTGGACACAGGCCATGCCCCCTTTCTCTACCACTCTGCAAACGCACCTCCTAGCGTTATCTTGATTGGGGGATGAAATCCCCTTGCCTGCTGAGGGTCCCTGGGGGCCAACTATCCCTCCTGTTATCTCTAGTAAGCCCCACACAGCTGGATTGCTGAGAGTGGTCCGAGGCCACACCCCCTTTTTACACCACTCTGCAAATGCGCCTCATGGCACACTGCTGCTCAGGGGATGAAGTCCCACTTTAGTCCTGAGGTCCTCAGGACACAAGAGGACCTCATCGCCCCACCAGCAGTGTGCCAGGAGGCGTGTTTGCAGAGTGGTGTACAAAGGGGCGTGGCCTCGGACCACCTCTCTGCAATCCAACTGTGTGGGGCTTACTGGAGGTACCTGGTGGGCTAGTTGGCCCCTAATGACCCTTAGGATTCAAGGGGACTTAATCCACCAACCCAGAACGTGCCAGGAGGCGCGTTTGCAGAGTGGTGCAGGGAAGGGGCGGGGCCTCTGGCGAGATGCTTTTTTTTTTTAAGGGGGCTGTGTGGCCCCCTTCTCTTAATATTTTTTGGGCCCTGGGGACCCCATCCCCCAGGGCCTGAGCCATTTTCTTTTTTAAACGGGAAGGTAGCCGCGCGGCCCCGCTGCCGAGGCCGATTTCGATCCCGGGGACCCCATCCCCCAGGGCATGGCCACTTTTAAAAGAAAAAAAATCTACATTTAAAGGATGGGGGCCCCTCCTGAGGCCTTTTTCAGCCCCAGAGACCCCATCCCCCAGGTCTTTGCCTCTTTTAAAAAAAAATTATTTTACGGGAGGGGGGCCGCATGGTCCCCCTTCCCTTGGCCACTTTTGGCCCCGGGGACCCCATCCCCGGGGCCTGGCCTCATGTTGGGGACCGCGGGGGCACCCCAATGCCCCCGTGGTCCCTGCTGGCACCCCGCCTCCTGCGGGAGACGGCATTGCTTTTGGACAAAGGGAGCTGCAAACGTGCAGCTCCCTTGCCCAAAGCAAGTCTGCTTCGCTTCAGGGAAGCGAGAGCAGTTTTCCTGCTCTCGCTTCCATGAAGCGAAGCAGAAGTTTGCAATGGCAGGGCGGGAGCAGTGCTCCCGCCCTGCCATTGCAAACTGCAATGTCCAGGGGGTAGGCACCCCGGGGCATTGCTGGAGCTGGCCCAGGGGGTTGGGGGTCCCCAGGGCCAAGGAGGGCTGCTGGAGGGGAATGCACAGCCCCCCTCCCAACTTGAACATAGCCCCGGGGAGGTGGTGGTCCCTGGGACAGTGTGGGGGGGCTCGAACCCCCCACACATAATTTTTAAAGTTAGCACTGGGGAGGTGGCAGTCCCCTGGGCTGGGGGAGGGCGCAGACTCCCCACATTTAAACATTGAAGCCTTGGGGAGGTGGCAGTCCCCGTGGCTTGGGGGTGCCCACAAGGCCCCCCCACCCATTATTTTGAAATGCCCCGGGGAGGTGGTGGTCCCCGGGGCAGCGTGGTGGGCAGGAGCCCCCTCACGCTTTTAATACTAAAAAAGCCCCTGGGAGGTGGCGGTCTCTGGGGGCCCGTGCAGCCCCTGAATATATTTTGCACATTGCCCCCTGGACCTGGCCCATCCGGGGGCTTATTAAAACAAAGCGCGGGATACCACGCTTCATTTTTTTTTTGTCCGGATTCGCGTACCGTACATGAATCCCACCGATCCCTGTGGGATTCCCTCAGCAGGCCTAGGGGGTCAGGGTGTTTCTACCTTGCCCCCTTATCTTGTTTTTAACGCTTTTTCTTGTCGGTGCCCAGCTCCATCGCATGGGTGGTAATACCAGGGTGAGGAAGTGTCCTTAGTGCAGGTATCCCAGTCCCCGCCATGGGAAACTCAGCTCCCAGCGTATGAACTTCCACCTCAACATGTGCATTCTCCTCATCTCCATTGCCACACCCTAGCATGGGGGCACGCCTGCCTCAAAATTCAAAACAAGATTGCGGTAATACTGGCGTGCTGCCAGATCGCTGGTGGTGCAAAGGCAAAAAGCGCTACCGCTTGAAATGTAAAGAATAATCCCCCAAACCTTCTTCTGATTTAGGAGCCTGCACTCGTAGTTGTGGGTATTTCTCCCGTTTATTGCATCATTTGCAACAGACACATGTTGGAACACAAGAGGGACGCGTTTCTGCAGTCAAGCTGCCTTTCTCGACCTAACATGCGCCATATTGGATGCTTCCTTTTAAAGCCTCTATACAATCAAAATAAAAGACGCACTCCACTTAACAGTTATTGGCAAGACACAGGCTCGTGGAGCACTCTTTATACTGCATGCTGATTGGTTTAAAAACCCCTCATGGGTTCAACTGCATACTTGATCTCTTCATACAGCAGCTGGGATGTGTAGTCACATCGAGCTTTCATTAAACACCTATAGTAGGTTCCAATGCTTACAGATTTCAGAGAGTCAGTTAAAATCCTTAGTAGGATCTGGATGTGATGGGAGCAGGCACTCTTCATCAAGACGCACTGTGCTGGAAACCGGAGCAGGAAGGTTCCTCTCCCTCAGCCTCTCATTCCTTCGAGATGGTGCATCTTGCACGGGAAGGCACCCGTGTCATAATTTTATTCAACAAATGCCAAAGCTTCTCAAGATGCACTCGACAGTGCGTCTGCCATTCGGCATCATGGTTCAGCCCGCCCCAACCATCCAAGTTCGTTGTGTTGCCTGACGCGTTTCTGTGGCCAACGTACCACTTCATCAGAGACATTTCTCCTGTACGCATTGGAGCGCTCTTTATACTGCATGCTGATTGGTTTAAAAACCCCTCATGGGTTCAACTGCGTACTGACGCGTTTCGAGGCAACCGCCTCTTCTTCATGGGCTCAAAAACACGCATTGGAAAACAGCTTCATTTCCGGTATTTATTTCAAAATTTGCAGTCGAGTGCCCTTTCAATGCTGAGAGCATTCTTGGATTACAAAATGATTTACATGGCTGCTCGCCGTGGAAAGGAGCACCATTTCAAGAAACTGAAAGGCTGGGGAGCTGAATGTCTGACTCCATGTAGCACCGTGTCCCAGCAATTAATTGTGCCTGCCTCGAGTGTGCCAAACCTACTAAGGTGAATCACAAGCTTTTAATTGAACACAACATTGAACCTACTATAGGATTGAATTGAGACTCATCCTACGGGACTCTAACATCCATAATGCACTAAGTATGATGCACGAAGAAAAAGCCAATTAGGCACATTTTGAAATAAATACCGGAAATGAAGCTGTTTTCCAATGCGTGTTTTTGAGCCCATGAAGAAGAGGCGTTTGCCTCGAAACGCGTTGGCCATGAGGGTAATGCTTGGCATCTGAGAGACAGGCCGCAACGAGGTGACAAATGCCAGATGGTGGGGGCACAGTCGAGTGCCCTTTCAATGCTGAGAGCATTCTTGGATTACAATATATATATATATATATATATTCCAATACGGTTCCTTTTCGCCGATTTTGCAGCGCTCAATCTGGGTGCGATACCCTGCAGCAGAACCACACTGCTTAATACTTCAACACAATCCTTCTGACCAGAGGGACAAACGGGTCGCACTGCCGTAGTTTTTGAAATTTTTATTTTCTTTTCTTTACATCCTCATTTGCATGGCTGTAGGCGAGACGATCAATGCGTTTCGGTATCTACAAATACCTTGCTCGTGAGAGAAAGAAAAGAAAAGAAAAGAAAAATTGCAAAAACTACGGCAGTGCGACCCGTTTGTCCCTCTGGTCAGAAGGATTGTGTTGAAATATATTATATATATATATATATATATATATATATATATATATATATATATATATATATATATATATATATATATTCACTGAAAAAACCATAGGTTTTAGGGACAGTTATAGTTAGTTGGACATTTCACTCGTACAAAACCATAGAAATTCCCCGTTATAGTTAGTTCAGCTAACTATAACTCGCGCTCCCGCAATGCACTGCTGATGACGTCACATATTACATCACTCATGACATGGTCAGTGACATCACTGATGACATCACTGATGACATCTCAAATGACATCACTGATGACATCATCCAGTGACTGTGTGTTTCTGTAAAGTTTAAATATGTTTAATATATATAGGGAAAGGCATATTGAAGAATGAGTGGGTGTATAAGTGTCTGAATGGATGATTTAGTACGCGAGTGACTGACTCTACAAGTGAGTGATTAAATGTATCTTACTGAATGCATGGGTTAGTGACTAAACTGTGTGAATGTCTGTATCCGTCTGTCTGTTGGTTTGTAAGCGGCTGCATGGGCTTTCTGAATAGCTACATGAGTGTCTACATGGGTTATTGATTGATTGTCTGAGTATCTGTATGGGTGCCTGAGTGTTTGTGTGGGTGGGGTGTGTGTGACTCTGTGCATAGATGTGTGAGTTGGTGATTCACTGGGTGCATGGTTTCAAGAGTGCATCTGTGATGGACTGTATGGGTGGGTGAGTGTGTGTATGGGTGTGTTAGTGATTGAATGTATATCTCAGTGGTACATGTGTGAGTAAATACATATGTGAAAGGCAGTATATATGTGTGTTGGAGTATATAAATGGCTATAAGTGAGAGTGTGTGATTGTGAGAGTGGCTGTATGGATGAGTGTGTACTTGTATCAGTGATTGTATAAGAGTGTAAGAATGTGCTAGTATTTGTATGAGTAAGTGAGCTGGTGTGTGTATAACTGTATAGGTGAGTAAATGGGTGTGTGATTAAGTTTTTTGCATGACTGACTAGGTGTGTGAGTACCTCTATGGATGAGTGGCGGTGTGTGAGTGTTTATATAGGTGTATGAGTGCATATGATAGTCCTGTACTGAGTGACTAAGTATGAGTGACTGTACGGGTGAGTGAGTGGATGTGTGTGTAGACCTAAGAATCAGTGAGTGGGTATGTAGTTTTTGGTGTTGGAGTGTCTATGGTTTTGAGAATGGCAGTCTGTAATTTAGAGTGGGTGTATCAAAAGTTACATTAGGGTGTGAGAAGATGCATGAAATTATCACATGGATGATGTCATCAGTGATGTCATTTGAGATGTCATCAGTGATGTCATCAGTGATGTCACTGACCATGTCATGAGTGATGTAATATGTGACATCATCAACAGTGCATTGCGGGGGCGCGAGTTATAGTTAGCTGAACTAACTATAACGGGGAATTTCTATGGTTTTGTACGAGTGAAATGTCCAACTAACTATAACTGTCCCTAAAACCTATGGTTTTTCATTGAATTTCAAAGGTTTTTTAAATGCTAATTTCTAACTATAACGTGTCTGAAACCTATGGTTTTTTCAGTGAATTTCAAAGGTTTTTTAAATGCTAATTTCTAACTATAACGTGCCTGAAACCTATGATTTTTAAGTGAATTTCAAAGGTTTTTTAAATGCTAGTTTCTAACTATGCCTACAGAGGTAGGACATGTGAAGAAAGAAGAAAAACGCACAGAAAGAAGCAAAAGATGTGCAGAAAGAACCAACAGAGGAGCAGAAAGAGGCCTTGTTGCAAAATCATCCTGTGCCCACAACTTTTTCAGACGGGTACTGGTGGTAACTGAATCTGACTAACCAGAGCCAGTGCTATGCTAAAAGACACTTAGAATACAGTGAAAACACCTACATACACTAGGGAACACTATGCGTTGGGGTACCCCTGTGATTAGCATGACCTCCTCTGCAAGTCCCTAGTACATAATAGGGCAGGGGATTAAAACTACCTCTTAAAACGCGCTACAGGGCGCGTTTGCACAGTGGTGAAGGGAGGGGGGGGCCTGAGGTGACATGTGTGCAAACGCACCCCGTGGCACATTTTAAGTTGCGGGATTAAGTCCCCTTAAATTCTGAGGGTCCCTGGGGCCCAACTAGCCCCCCAGGTACCTACAGTTAGGACCACAGAGCTGAGTTGCAGAGAGGCGTTCCGAGGCCACGCACCTTTTTTCACCTCTCTGCAACGCAACTCTGTTGTGCTTACTGAAGGTACCTGAGTGGGCTAGTTGGCCCCAGGGTCCCTCAGGATTCAAAGGGAATTAATTCCCCAACTTTAAACGCACCACAGGGCGTGTTTGCGCACATGTCACCTGAGGCCCCGCCCCCTCCCTTCACCACTGTGCAAACGCGCCCTGTGGTGCGTTTTAAGTTGGGGGATTAGGTCACCTTGAATCCTGAAGGTCCCTGGGGCCCAACTAGCCCACTAGGTACTTCCAGTAAGCACCACAGGCCTGCGTTGCAACGCCTGTAACAAATTGTGCAGTTGTGTTTAGGTAGTGAAGAGGGTCGTGCTGGGGGTAGTGTTTTAGGGTTTAGGGTAGTGCACTGGTGTTTGTGTAGTGTAGGGGGTCATGCTGGGGGTAGATTTAGGGTTTAGGGTAGTGCAGTGGTGTTTGGGTAGTGTAGGGAGTCGTGCTGGCGGGAGTGTTTTAGGGTTTAGGGTAGTGCAGTGGTGTTTGGGTAGTGTAGGGGGTCGTGCTGGGGGTAGTGTTTTAGGGTTAGGCAGTGCAGTGGTGTTTGGGTAGTGTAGGGGGTCGTGCTGGGGGTAGTGTTTAGGGTTTAGGGTAGTGCAGTGGTGTTTGGGTAGTGTAGGGGGTACTGCTGGGGGTAGTGTTTTAGGGTTTAGGTTAGTGCAGTGGTGTTTGGGTAGTGTAGGGGTCACTGCTGGGGGTAGTGTTTTAGGGTTTAGGGCAGTACAGTGGTGTTTGGGTAGTGTGGGGGGTAGTGTTTTAGGGTTTAGGGTAGTGCAGTGGTGTTTGGGTAGTGTAGGAGGTCTGCTGGGGGTGTTTTAGGGTTTAGGGTAGTGCAGTGGTCTTTGGTTAGTGTAGGGAGTCATGCAGGGGTAGTGTTTTAGGGTTTAGGGCAGTGCAGTGGTCGGAGTGGGGTCATGCAGGGGGTAGTGTTTTAGGGTTTAGGGTAGTGCATTGGTGTTTGGGTAGTGTAGGGGGTCATGCTGGGGTAGTGTTTTAGGGTTTAGGGCAGTGCAGTGGTGTTTGGGCAGTGTAGGGGGTCGTGCTGGGGGTGGTGTTTCAGGGTTTAGGGCAGTGCAGTGGTGTTCGGGCAGTGTAGGGGGTCTTGCTGGGGGTGGTGTTTCAGGGTTTAGGGCAGTGCAGTGGTGTTTGGGCAGTGTAGGGGGTAATTCTGGGGGTGGTGTTTTAGGGTTTAGGGCAGTGCAGTGGTGTTCGGGCAGTGTAGGGGGTCGTGCTGGGGGTGGTGTTTCAGGGTTTAGGGCAGTGCAGTGGTGTTCGGGCAGTGTAGGGTATGCGGGGTGGTGTTTCAGGGTTTAGGGCAGTGCAGTGGTGTTCGGGCAGTGTAGGGGGTCGTGCAGGGGTGGTGTTTCAGGGTTTAGGCAGGCAGTGGTGTTCGGGCAGTGTAGGGGGTCGTGCTGGGGGTGGTGTTTCAGGGTTTAGGGCAGTGCAGTGGTGTTCGGGCAGTGTAGGGGGTCATGCTGGGGCTGGTGTTTCAGGGTTTAGGGCAGTGCAGTGGTGTTCGGGCAGTGTAGGGGGTCTTGCTGGGGCTGGTGTTTCAGGGTTTAGGGCAGTGCAGTGGTGTTTGGGCAGTGTAGGGGGTCGTGCTGGGGGTGGTGTTTCAGGGTTTAGGGCAGTGCAGTGGTGTTTGGGCAGTGTAGGGGGTCATGCTGGGGCTAGTGTTTCAGGATTTAGGGCAGAGCAATGGTGTTCAGGCAGTGTAGGGGTTTTGCTGGAGGTGGTGTTTCAGGGTTTAGGGCAGTGCAGTGGTGTTCGTGCAGTGTAGGGGTGGTGTTTCAGGGTTTAGGGCAGTGGTGTTCAGGCAGTGTAGGGGGTCTTGCTGGGGTTGATGTTTCAGGGTTTAGGGTAGTGCAGTGGTGTTCGGGCAGTGTAGGGGTCGTGCTGGGGGTGGTGTTTCAGGGTTTAGGGCAGTGCAGTGGTGTTCCGGCAGTGTAGGAGGTCGTGCAGGGGGTGGTGTTTCAGGGTTTAGGGCAGTGCAGTGGTGTTCGGGCAGTGTAGGGGGTCGTGCTGGGGGTGGTGTTTCAGGGTTTAGGGCAGTGCAGTGGTGTTCGGGCAGTGTAGGGTGTCGTGCTGAGGGGTGGTGTTTCAGGGTTTAGGGCAGTGCAGTGGTGTTCGGGCAGTGTAGGGGGTCGTGCAGGGGTGGTGTTTCAGGGTTTAGGGCAGTGCAGTGGTGTTTGGGCAGTGTAGGGGGTCGTGCAGGGGTGGTGTTTCAGGGTTTAGGGCAGTGCAGTGGTGTTCGGCCAGTGTAGGTGGTCTTGCTGGGGGTGGTGTTTCAGGCTTTAGTGCAGTGGTGTTCGGGCAGTGTAGGGGGTCTTGCTGGGGGTGGTGTTTCAGGGTTTAGGGCAGTGCAGTGGTGTTCGGGCAGTGTAGGGGGTCTTGCTGGGGCTGGTGTTTCAGGGTTTAGGGCAGTGCAGTGGTTTTCGGGCAGTGTAGGCGGTCGTGCTGAGGCTGGTGTTTCAGGGTTTAGGGCAGTGCAGTGGTGTTCGGGCAGTGTACGGGGTTGTGCTGGGGCTGGTGTTTCAGGGTTTAGGGCAGTGCAGTGGTGTTCGGGCAGTGTAGGGGGTCGTGCTGGGGGTGGTGTTTCAGGGTTTAGGGCAGTGCAGTGGTGTTCGGGCAGTGTAGGGGGTCGTGCTGGGGCTGGTGTTTCATGGTTTAGGGCAGTGCAGTGGTGTTCGGGCAGTGTAGGGGGTCGAGCTGGGGGTGGTGTTTCAGGGTTTAGGGCAGTGCAGTGGTGTTCGGGCAGTGTAGGGGGTCATGCTGGGGGTGGTGTTTCAGGGTTTAGGGCAGTGCAGTGGTGTACGGGCAGTGTAGGGGGTCTTGCTGGGGGTGGTGTTTCAGGGTTTAGGGCAGTGGTGTTCAGGCAGTGTAGGGGGTCTTGCTGGGGGTAGTGTTTCGGGGTTTAGGGCAGTGCAGTGGTGTTCGTGCAGTGTAGGGGGTCGTGCTGGGGGTGGTGTTTCAGGGTTTAGGGCAGTGCAGTAGTGTTCGGGCAGTGTAGGGGATCGTGCAGGGGGTGGTGTTTCAGGGTTTAGGGCAGTGCAGTGGTGTTCGGGCAGTGTAGGGGGTCGTGCTGGGGGTGGTGTTTCAGGGTTTAGGGCAGTGCAGTGGTGTTCGGGCAGTGTAGGGGGTCGTGCAGGGGGTGGTGTTTCAGGGTTTAGGGCAGTGCAGTGGTGTTCGGGCAGTGTAGGGGTCGTGCTGGGGCTGGTGTTTCAGGGTTTAGGGCAGTGCAGTGGTGTTCGGGCAGTGTAGGGGGTCTTGCTGGGGGTGGTGTTTCAGGGTTTAGGGCAGTGGTGTTCGGGCAGTGTAGGGGGTCTTGCTGGGGGTGGTGTTTCAGGGTTTAGGGCAGTGCAGTGGTGTTCGGGCAGTGTAGGGGGTCTTGCTGGGGGTAGTGTTTCAGGGTTTAGGGCAGTGCAGTGGTGTTCGTGCAGTGTAGGGGGTCGTGTAGGGGATGGTGTATCAGGGTTTAGGGCAGTGCAGTAGTGTTTGGGCAGTGTAGGGGGTCGTGCAGGGGGTGGTGTTTCAGGGTTTAGGGCAGTGCAGTGGTGTTCGGGCAGTGTAGGGGGTCGTGCTGGGGGTGGTGTTTCAGGGTTTAGGGCAGTGGTGTTCGGGCAGTGTAGGGGGTCTTGCTGGGGGTGATGTTTCAGGGTTTAGGGCAGTGCAGTGGTGTTCGGGCAGTGTAGGAGGTCTTGCTGGGGGTAGTGTTTCAGGGTTTAGGGCAGTGCAGTGGTGTTTGGGCAGTGTAGGGGTCATGCTGGGGATGGTGTTTCAGGGTTTAGGGCAGTGCAGTGGTGTTTGGGCAGTGTAGGGGGTCGTGAAGGGGTGGTGTTTCAGGGTTTAGGGCAGTGCAGTGGTGTTCGGGCAGTGTAGGGGGTCGTGCTAGGGTATGTGTTTCAGGGTTTAGGGCAGTGCAGTGGTGTTCGGGCAGTGTAGGGGGTCGTGCTGGGGGTAGTGTTTTAGGGGTTAAGGTAGTGCAGTGGTGTTTGTGTAGGGTAGGGGGTCGTGCTGGGGGCAGTGTTTTAGGGTTTAGGGTAGTGCAGTGGTGCTTGTGTAGTGTAGGGGGTCATGCTGGGGGTAGTGTTTTAGGGTTTAGGGTAGTGCAGTGGTGTTTGTGTAGTAGTAGGGGGTCATGTTTTAGGGTAGTGCAGTGGTGTTTGGGTAGTGTAGGGGGTCGTGCTGGGGGTAGTGTTTTAGGATTTAGGTTAGTGCAGTGGTGTTGGGGTAGTGTTTTATGGTTTAGGGTAGTGCAGTGGTGTTTGTGTAGTGTAGGGGGTCATGCTGGGGGTAGTGTTTTAGGGTTGAGGATAGTGCAGTGGTGCTTGTGTAGTGTAGGGGTCGTGCTGGGGTAGTGTTTTAGGGTTTAGGGTAGTGCAGTGGTGTTTTTGTAGTGTAGGGGGTCATGTTTTAAGATGCAACGCTCCAATACCTGACCAGTCTGCACTACATAAAACTGCAAAAAAACTAAAAATAAAAAGTGTTTTGCACACTTTTGTCATTGGGCTATATGTGGGCTACATCTGGGTAATATTTGTGCTACATTTGGGCTCTTTTTTCACTGGTGGCCATCTTGGAAGACTTCTTTGTTATGAAGTTTCCTAATTTCCTCATTTACTGCAGTCTCCTCAGTAGGAAATGCTTTCAGTTTTTTACTTTGATTCCATCAAGAAGGCATTCAGATGTGTCACACATTTGCCATAAATTCAGAATGTTATTACTCTAGTTGTTCATTAGATCACTGTAGTAAAGCTACTGCTCACCAAGGAGTTAACTGGAAGTCTACTGCTGGTATTGAAAGTGATTGTTTCAGTCTGCATGTCAGAATTTTCTAATGAAATAGAAGAGGATTTGAGATCTCACTTAAAACATGCACTAAATTTTCTTTTGCAGCACTAACCATAATTTCTATGGCAAAATGAACCCCCTCATTTTGTTCCTTTTTAAATTAAATGTTTTAAGTGTTACCAGTTTATTCCAATCAAGATGGCTTCAGGTGTGCCATCCTTTTGTCATAAGTAAGGCTGTTAGCACTCTAGTTGTTCTTTAGAACACTCTGGGAAGCTGCAGTAGAACACAAAGGCATCAACTGACAGGCTGCTCCTGTTGAAATATAACAGGAAGATATTTGAGATCTCACTTAAAACATGTCCTAATTTTTCTTTCTACAGCACTAACCATAATTTCTATGGCAAAATGAACCCCTCATTTTGTTCCTTTTTAAATTAAATGTTTTAAGTGTTACCAGTTTATTCCAATCAAGATGGCTTCAGGTGTGCCATACTTTTGTCATAAGTAAGACTGTTAGCGCTCTAGTTGTTCTTTAGAACACTCTGGGAAGCTGCAGTAGAACACAAAGGCATCAACTGACAGGCTGCTCCTGTTGAAATATAACAGGAAGATATTTGAGATCACACTTGAAACATGTCCTAATTTTTCTTTCTACAGCACTAACCATAATTTCTATGACAAAATGAACCCCATCATTTTGTTCCTTTTTAAATTAAATGTTTTAAGTGTTACCAGTTTATTCCAATCAAGATGGCTTCAGGTGTGCCATACTTTTGTCATAAGTAAGACTGTTAGCGCTCTAGTTGTTCTTTAGAACACTCTGGGAAGCTGCAGCAGAACACAAAGGCATCAACTGACAGGCTGCTCCTGTTGAAATATAACAGAAAGATATTTGAGATCACACTTGAAACATGTCCTAATTTTTCTTTCCAGAGCACTAACCATAATTTCTATGACAAGATGAACCCCATCATTTTGTTCCTTTTTAAATTAAATGTTTTAAGTGTTACCAGTTTATTCCAATCAAGATGGCTTCAGGTGTGCCATACTTTTGTCATAAGTAAGGCTGTTAGCACTCTAGTTGTTCTTTAGAACACTCTGGGAAGCTGCAGTAGAACACAAAGGAATCAACTGACAGTCTCTGCCCTTGTTGGATGTACATGTTTTACTGAGAATGTCAGACTTCATTCTCACATGACTGAGAAAGATAATGTGAATTTACAGAAAATATGCTCTCATTTTAGCTTCTGGGGCACCTTCCAAAACTGTATGGGACAAGCATGTGAAAATAGTTTTCTCTCAAACATGATTCATGATATCCCAGCAGAAGGTTTTTCACAGGGTAAAATCACCTTAGAACACACCACAATTCCTGAAATTAGTATGGTACCATCAACAAATGAATTCTAATGTAACTAAAGTCTGTTATCACCCTTTATAGTTCTCCTTTTGGTAACCCTCAAAATCTTCGATTCACTACAATGCATTTCAATGGGGTACTATCATTTATATTGGTCCCAAGATGGCTGCCAGCAATTACAGGATGAAGTGCTGACAGCCAATCAGATCTCACGATGACATGTGTGGTTAGGCTCCGCCCAGATATATATGTGTTTTTACTTTTGATTTTCTCAGCAACTACTGAACGGATTTACACCATTTAACAAAAGGGTTCTTTTCGAACCAAGAACTACCTCTTTGCCAAATTTGGTGTAATTCCGTTCAGCAGTTCGGGCTGTAGCCTTGCATAAAGTTTCCTATGGAAAATTGATTTTTTGACTCTTATTTTTTTAATTTCTCCGCAACTACTGAACGGATTTACACCATTTAACAAAAGGGTTCTTTCTGAACCAAGAACTACCTCTTTGCCAAATTTGGTATAATTTCGTTCAGCAGTTCGGGCTGTAGCCGTGTCTAAAGTTTCCTATGGGAAAATGAATGGGGAAAACACGTTTTGGGACCCCCCTTTTTCTCGGCCCCGCTTGACGAATCACCCTGAGACTTTCAGGGTAGGAGCGGACCGGAGCGGGCCATAAAGTTTGAAAATTTCGCGAAGATTCGTCAACCGACGCAAGAGTTATTTCAAATAGAATGTCGCGGATTTCCTATGGAAAATAGGTCCTAACTATAACTATCTACTGGCGACCGCCAGTAGATAATATATATATATATATATATATATATATATATATATATATGTATATATATATATATATATATATATATTCACTGAAAAAACCATATGTTTCAGGCACGTTATAGTTAGAAATTAGCATTTAAAAACCTTTGAAATTCACTGAAAAAACCATAGGTTTCAGACACGTTATAGTTAGAAATTTGCATTTAAAAAACCTTTGAAATTCACTGAAAAAACCATAGGTTTTAGGGACAGTTATAGTTAGTTGGACATTGCACTCGTACAAAACTCGTGAAATTCCCCCGTTATAGTTAGTTCAGCTAACTTAACTCGCGCCCCGCAATGCACTGCTGATGACGTCACATATTACATAACTCATGACATGGTCAGTGACATCACTGATGACATCACTGATGACATCTCAAATGACATCACTGATGACATCATGCAGTGACTGTGTGTTTCTATAAAGTTTAAATATGTTTAATATATATGCCAAGGTGTATTGAATAATGAGTGGGTGTATAAGTGTCTGGATGGATGATTTAGTAGGTGCGTGACTGACTCTATACGTGAGTGATTAAACGTATCTTACTAAATGCATGGGTTAGTGATTAAACTGTGTGAATGTCTTTATCCGTCTGTCTGTTGGTGTGTAAGTGGCTGCATGGGTTTGTAAATAGCTACATGAGTGTCTATGTGTTATTGATTGGTTGTCTGAGTATCTGTATGGGTGCCTGAGTGTTTGTGTGGATGGGGTGTGTGTGGCTGCACATAGATGTATCAGTGGGTGATTCACTGGGTGCATGGTTTCAAGAGTGCATCTGTGATGGACTGTATGGGTGGGTAAGTGTGTGTATGGGTGTGTTAGTGAGTGAATGTATATCTCAGTGGTACATGTGTGAGTAACTACATATGTGAAAGGCAGTATATATGTGTGTTGGAGTATATAAATAGCTATAAGCGAGAGTGATATGATTGTGATTGTGAGAGTGACTGCATGGATGAGTGTGTGCTTGTATCAGTGATTGTATAAGAGCGTAAGAATGTGCTAGTATTTGTATGAGTAAGTGAGCTGGTGTGTGTATAACTGTATAGGTGAGTAAATGGCAGTGTGATTAATTATTTGCATGACTGACTAGGTGTGTGAGTACCTCTATGGATGAGTGGCGGTGTGTGAGTGTCTATGTAGGTGTATGAGTGCATATGATAGTCCTGTACTGAGTGACCGTAAGTATGAGTGACTGTACGGGTGAGTGAGTGGATGTGTGAGTAGACTTAAGAATCAGTGAGTGGGTATGTAGTTATTGGTGTTGGAGTGTCTATGGTTTTGAGAATGGCAGTCTGTAATTTACAGTGGGTGTATCAAAAGTTATATTAGGGTGTGAGAAGATGAATGAAATTATCACATGGATGATGTCATCAGTGATGTCATTTGAGATGTCATCAGTGATGTCATCAGTGATGTCACTGACCATGTCATGAGTGCTGTAATATGTGACGTCATCAGCAGTGCATTGCGGGGGCGCGAGTTATAGTTAGCTGAACTAACTATAACAGGGGAATTTCATGGGTTTTGTACGAGTGCAACGTCCAACTAACTATAACTGTCCCTAAAACCTATGGTTTTTTCAGTGAATTTCAAAGGTTTTTTAAATGCAAATTTCTAACTATAACGTGTCTGAAACCTATGGTTTTTTCAGTGAATTTCAAAGGTTTTTTAAATGCTAATTTCTAACTATAACGTGCCTGAAACCTATGGTTTTTTTAGTGAATTTCAAAGGTTTTTTAAATGCTAATTTCTAACTATAACGTGTCTGAAACCTATGGTTTTTTCAGTGAATTTCAAAGGTTTTTTAAATGCTAATTTCTAACTATAACGTGCCTGAAACCTATGGTTTTTACAGTGCATAGAATCACCAATGTTATCCTATGGCAGGAAATTCACTTAGCAGGTAAGTAGTGTTATCGTTACTTTTTCTTACTCAGTGGTGGATCCTGGATCCAGCACTGGTGCATCTCCTGTAAACAGTTGAAAGAATGCGTTTACGTTATACAGGCGATTTTTAAGGAATATTTGTAGTTTGTGAAAATTGACACTTTGAAACTTTTCTGCTGAAAACCAGACAATGGATTCCTATGGAAGGAAATACAAGTTACTGGTAAGTACGGTTAGAATTACTTTTCAGGGTCAGTGCTGGGCTAAAAGATGCAGCACTGGGTTCTCTCCTGATAACAGGTGAGTAAATCGGAATTCGTAGTTCGGCTGATTTTAGAGGGATATTATAAAGTTCTAAAACTCCACACTTAGAAGAATTTCCAAGTGAAACCAGACAATGGATTCCTATGGAAGGAAATACAAGTTACTGGTAAGTACGGTTAGAATTACTTTTCAGGGTCAGTGCTGGGCTAAAAGATGCAGCACTGGGTTCTCTCCTGATAACAGGTGAGTAAATCGGAATTCGTAGTTCGGCTGATTTTAGAGGAATATTATAAAGTTCCAAAACTCCACACTTAGAAGAATTTCCAAGTGAAACCAGACAATGGATTCCTATGGAAGGAAATACAAGTTACTGGTAAGTACGGTTAGAATTACTTTTCAGGGTCAGTGCTGGGCTAAAAGATGCAGCACTGGGTTCTCTCCTGATAACAGGTGAGTAAATCGGAATTCGTAGTTCGGCTGATTTTAGAGGAATATTATAAAGTTCCAAAACTCCACACTTAGAAGAATTTCCAAGTGAAACCAGTCAATGTTAGCCTATGGAAGGAAATTCAAGTTCCTGGTAAGTACGGTTAAAATTACTTTTCAGGATCAGTACTGGGCTGAAAGATGCAGCACTGAGGTCTCTCCTGATAACAGGTGATTAAATCGGAATTCGTATTTTGGCTGATTTTAGAGGAATATTTGTATGTTTCAAAAATCGACACTTAGAAACTTTTTCAGCAAAAAGCAGGCAATGATATCCTATGGAGGGAAATTCAAGTTACTGGTAAGTACGGTTAAAATTACTTTTCAGGATCAGTACTGGGCTGAAAGATGCAGCACTGAGGTCTCTCCTGATAACAGGTGAGTAAATCGGAATTAGTATTTCGGCTGATTTTAGAGGAATATTATAAAGTTCCAAAACTCCACACTTAGAAGAATTTCCAAGTGAAACCAGTCAATGATATCCTATGGAAGGAAATTCAAGTTACTGGTAAGTACGGTTAAAATTACTTTTTAGGATCAGTACTGGGCTGAAAGATGCAGCACTGAGGTCTCTCCTGATAACAGGTGAGTAAATCGGAATTCGTAGTTCGGTTGATTTTAGAGGAATATTTGTATGTTTCAAAAATCGACACAGAAACTTTTCAGCAAAAAGCAGGCAATGATATCCTATGGAAGGAAATTCAAGTTACTGGTAAGTACGGTTAAAATTACTTTTCAGGATCAGTGCTGGGCTAAAAGATGCAGCACTGGGTTCTCTCCTGATAACAGGTGAGTAAATCGGAATTCGTAGTTTGGCTGATTTTAGAGGAATATTTGCACAATGGTGAAGGGAGGGGCGGGGCCTGAGGTGACATCTGTGCAAACGCGCCCGTGGCGCATTTTAAGTTGGGGATTAAGTCCCCTTGAATCATGAGGGTCCTGGGGCCAACTAGCCCACCAGGAACCTCCAGTATGCGCCAGGGGCTGCGTTGCAGAGACGTGTACAGAGGCCACACCCCTTTTACACCTCTCTGCAACGCAGCTCTGTGGCGCTTTCTGGATGTACCTGTTGGGCTAGTTGGCCCTCAGGGACCCTCAGGATTGAAGGGGATTTAATTCCCATCTTAAAACACGCCACGGGGCCTGTTTGCACACATGTCACCTGAAGCCCCGCCCTCCCTTCACCACTGTGCAAACGCGCCCCGTGGCGCATTTTAAGTTGGTGGATTAAGTCCCCTTGAATCCTGAGGGTCCCTGGAGTCCAACTAGCCCACCATGTACTTCTAAAAGCGCCACAGAGCTGCGTTGCAGAGAGGTGTAAAAAGGGGCGTGGCCTCTGTACACCTCTCTGCAACGCAGCCCCCTGGCGCATACTGGAGGTTCCTGGTGGGCTAGTTGGCCCCCAGGGACCCCCAGTATTCAAGGGGAATTACTTCCCCTTCTTAAAACGCGCCGGGGCCCAACTAGCCCACCAGGTACTTCCAGTAAGCGCCACAGGCCTCCATTGCAGAGAGGTGGTCCGAGGCCATGCCCCTTTTTACACCTCTCTGCAACGCAGCTCTGTGGCGCTTACTGGAGGTACCTGGTGGGCTAGTTGGACCCCAGGGACCCTTAGGATTCAAGGGGACTTAATCCCCCAACTTAAAACACGCCACAGGGCGTGTTTGCACACATGTCACCTCAGGCCCCGCCCCCTCCCTTCACCACTGTGCAAACGCGCCCCATGGTGAGTTTTAAGTTGGGGGATAAAGTCCCCTTAAATCCTGAGGGTCCCTGGGGTCCAACTAGCCCACCAGGTACCTCAAGTAAGCGCCACAGAGCTGCGTTGCAGAGAGGTGTAAAAAGGGGCGTGGCCTGGACCACCTCTCTGCAACGCAGCCCTGTGGTGCTTACTGGAGGTACCTGGTGGGCTAGTTGGCCCCCAGGGACCCCCAGTATTGAAGGGGAATTCATTTCCCAACTTAAAATGCGCCACAGGGCACGTTTGCAGAGTGTTGCTGGGAGGGGGCGGGGCCTCCGGCACGATCGCATGTTTTAAAAAAAAAAATTGGGGGAAGGGGGGCTGTGTGGCCCCCCTTCTTTTTACTTTTTTTGGGCCCTGGGGACCCCATCCCCCAGGGCCTGACCCCTTTTTAATTAATAAAAAAAAATGAACGGGAAGGGGCCGCGTGGGCCCCCTCCCGTGGCCAATCCCGGCCCCGGGACCCCATCCCCCGGGGCATGGGCAGATTTTTTTTTAATGGAGGGGGGCTGCGTGGCCCCCCTCCTGAGGCCTCTATTGGCCCCGGGGACCCCATCCCCCGGGGCCGGCCTTTATTTAATTATTATTTATTTTAATTTTTTTGGGGAGGGGGCTACGTGGCCCCGGGGACCCCATCCCCCGGGGCAGGCCCTATCCATTGGGGACCGTGGGGGTCCCCAATGCCCCCACGGTCCCGCCGGCTCCCCTTCCTGCGGGAGCCGGCATTGCTTTTCCACATGGGGAGCTGCTGACATGCAGCTCCCCATGTGGAAAAGCAATCTGCTTTGCTTCATTGAAGCGAGAGCAGGTTTCCTGCTCTCGCTTCAATGAGCTAAGCTAGTTTGCAATGACAGAGCGGGAGCCGCGAGGCTCCCGCCCTGTCATTGCAAACAGCAGTGTCCCGGGGGTGGGCACCCCGGGACACTGCAGGAGCCGGCCCTGGGGGGTGGCGGTCCCCAGGGCCATCACAGGCTCCAGGAGGGGGGCCGCGCGGCCCCCCTCCCATCCAATTGCAAATCCCCGGGGAGGTGGTGGTCCCCGAGGCTCGGGGGTCCGTAACGGACCCCCAAATTTACATTTTTAGTGCCCCGGCGAGGTGACGGTCCCCGGGGCGTGTGGGGGGGCTCGAGCCCCCCACACAGGTATTGTTTTTTTTTTTTTAAATGAAGCCCCTGGGGGTGGCGGTCCCCGGGGCTATGGAGGGCAGTGTGCCCCCCGCTATTATAATTAATGGAAGCCCCCGGGGGTGGCGGTCCCCGGGGCTGGGTGCCCCCCGCAACTCATTATGCAAGCGGGAGACCGCGCTTCGTTTTTTTGGGTTTTGCGGCCGGATCCGTGGATCCGGCTCGCATTTTGCCGATTTAAAAAAAATGCCTTGTGGGACCCCCTGAGCAGGCCTCGGGGGTCAGGGTGTTTCTACCCTGCCCCCTTTCCTTTTTTTTCGCAACTGTTTTTCTCTTTTCTTGTGCCTCGGTTCTACCGAGGCACAAGATGGCTGCCAACACTTCCTGGTTTGGAGTGTTAAGAGCCAATTAGCATGCAGCCCGTGGTCGGGGGGATGCGCGGATCCACCGCAGCCATAGATATCGAAACTTTTATTTTTTGATTTTCTCCGCAACTACTGAACGGATATACACCATTTAAAAAAAAGGGCGCTTTCTGAACCAAGCACTACCTTTTTCCCAAATTTGGTGTAATTCCGTTCAGCAGTTCGGGCTGTAGCCGTGGCTAAAATTTCCTATGGGAATTAACATGGAGAAAACACGTTTTGGGACCCCCCTTTTTTCTCGGCCCCCGCTTGCTGAATCACCCCAAAAGATAGGAGCGGACCGGAGCGCCCCACTAGTTTTGAAAATTTCGCGAAGATTCGTCATCCGGCGCCAAAGTTATTGGGAAAAGAATGTTACGAATTTCCTATGGATAATAGGTCCTAACTATAACTATCTACTGGCGACCGCCAGTAGATAATATATATACATATATATAATATGTGTATATATATATATATTCACTGAAAAAAACATAGGTTTTAGGGACAGTTATAGTTAGTTGGACATTTCACTCGTACAAAACCCGTGAAATTCCCCTGTTATAGTTAGTTCAGCTAACTATAACTCGCGCCCCCGCAATGCACTGCTGATGACGTCACATATTACATCACTCATGACATGGTCAGTGACATCACTGATGACATCACTGATGACATCATCCAGTGACTGTGTGTTTCTGTAAAGTTTAAATATTTTTAATATATATAGGAAAAGACGTATTGAAGAATGAGTGGGTGTGTAAGTGTCTGTATGGATGATTTAGTAGGTGCGTGACTGACTCTATAAGTGAGTGATTTAACGTATCTTACTGAATGCATGGGTTAGTGACTAAACTGGGTGAATGTCTGTATCCGTCTGTCTGTTGCTGTGTAAGTGGCTGCATGTGTTTGTGAATAGCTACATGAGTGTCTATATGAGTTATTGAATGGTTGTCTGAGTATCTGTATGGGTGCCTGAGTGTTTGTGTGGGAGGGGTGTGTGCGACTCTGTGCATAGATGTGTGAGTGGGTGATTCACTGGGTGGATGGTTTCAAGAGTGTATCTGTGATAGACTGTATGGGTGGGTAAGTGTGTGTAAGAGTGTGTTAGTGAGTGAATGTATGTCCCAGTGGTACATGTGTGAGTAACTACATATGTGAAAGGCAGTATATATGTGTGTTGGAGTATATAAATAGCTATAAGCGAGAGTGAGTGATTGTGATAGTGGCTGTATGGATGAGTGTGTGCTTGTATCAGTGATTGTATAAGAGCGTAACAATGTGGTAGTATTTGTATGATTAAGTGAGCTGGTGTGTGTATAACTGTATAGGTGAGTAAATGGCAGTGTGTTTAATTATTTGCATGACTGACTAGGTGTGTGAGTACCTCTATGGATGAGTGGCAGTGTTTGAGTGTCTATATAGGAGTAAGAGTGCATATGATAGTCCTGTACTGAGTGACCATAAGTATGAGTGACTGTACGGGTGAGTGAGTGGATGTGTGTGTGTAGACTTAAGAATCAGTGAGTGGGTATGTAGTTATTGGTGTTGGAGTGTCTATGGTTTTGCGAATGGCAGTCTGTAATTTAGATTGGGTGTATCAAAGGTTATATTAGGGTGTGAGGAGGTGCATCAGATTATCACGTGGATGATGTCATCAGTGATGTCATTTGAGATGTCATCAGTGATGTCATCAGTGATGTCACTGACCATGTCATGAGTGATGTAATATGTGACGTCATCAGCAGTGCATTGTGGGGCGCGAGTTATAGTTAGCTGAACTAACTATAACAGGGGAATTTCACGGGTTTTGTACGAGTGAAATGTCCAACTAACTATAACTGTCCCTAAAACCTATGGTTTTTTCAGTGAATTTCAAAGGTTTTTAAATGCTAATTTCTAACTATAACGTGTCTGAAACCTATGGTTTTTTCAGTGAATTTCAAAGGTTTTTTAAATGCTAATTTCTAACTATAAGGTACCTGAAACCTATGGTTTTTTCAGTGAATTTCAAAGGTTTTTTAAATGCTAATTTCTAACTATAACGCCCCTAAAACCTATGGTTTTTTCAGTGAATTTCAAAGGTTTTGTAAATGACAATTTTTAAATGTATTAATTGTTATATTTATTTATTTGATACTGATTTACTACATTTTTTTAAACTATTTATTTTTATATATTTTATTTATTAAATTACATTGTAATTACATTATACATTACATTACAAAATATACTTTCTCAGAATGAATTACTTTAGTTTAAATAGTTTGCAAATAGGCAATAGAGTTTTAAGTACTGTAGTTACAGTTGTTGCAATGGGCAACACAATTTCAAACACAATGCAACATTGAGCTCAATGTGAATTTCTAGTTAAATGCAATTAGTTACTTTATGGATTACTTTTCTAACCACAGGACTGGATCCTAGATTTAGTCCTGGGACATCTCCTGTAAACAGTTGAGTAAAAGCGTTTTGGTTACAGTAGTGAATTTTAAGGAATATTATTGTATTTTAAAAGTTGACACTTAGAAACTTTTTCACATAGAATCACCAATGTTATCCTATGGGAGGAAATTCACTTAGCAGGTAAGTAGTGTTATCGTTACTTTTTCTTACTCAGTGTTGGATCCTGGATCCAGCACTGGTGCATCTCCTGTAAACAGTTGAAAGAATGCGTTTAAGTCATACAGGCGATTTTTAAGGAATATTTGTAATTTGTGAAAATTGTCACTTTGAAACTTTTCTGCTAAAAACCAGACAATGGATTCCTATGGAAGGAAATATAAGTTACTGGTAAGTACTGTTAGAATTACTTTTCAGGGTCAGTGCTGGACTAAAAGATGCAGCACTGGGTTCTCTCCTGATAACAGATGAGTAAATCGGAATTCGTAGTTCGGTTGATTTTAGAGGAATATTATAAAGTTCCAAAACTCCACACTTAGAAGAATTTCCAAGTGAAACCAGTCAATGATATCCTATGGAAGGAAATTCAAGTTACTGGTAAGTACGGTTAAAATTACTTTTCAGGATCAGTACTGGGATGAAAGATGCAGCACTGGGTTCTCTCCTGATAACAGGTGAGTAAATCGGAATTCGTACTTTGGCCGATTTTAGAGGAATATTTCTATGTTTCAAAATCGACACTTAGAAACTTTTTCAGCAAAAAGCAGGCAATGATATCCTATGGAAGGAAATTCAAGTTACTGGTAAGTACGGTTAAAATTACTTTTCAGGATCAGTACTGGGCTGAAAGATGCAGCACTGAGGTCTCTCCTGATAACAGGTGAGTAAATTGGAATTCGTATTTCGGCTGATTTTAGATGAATATTTGTATGTTTCAAAAATCGACACTTAGAAACTTTTTCAGCAAAAAGCAGGCAATGATATCCTATGGAAGGAAATTCAAGTTACTGGTAAGTACGGTTAAAATTACTTTTCAGGATCAGTACTGGGCTGAAAGATGCAGCACTGAGGTCTCTCCTGATAACAGGTGAGTAAATCGGAATTCGTATTTCGGCTGATTTTAGAGGAATATTTGCACAATGGTGAAGGGAGGGGGCGGGGCCTGAGGTGACATCTGTGCAAACGCGCCCCGTGGCGCATTTTAAGTTGGGGGATTAAGTTCCCTTGAATCATGAGGGTCCGTGGGGGCCAACTAGCCCACCAGGAACCTCCAGTATGCGCCAGGGGGCTGCATTGCAGAGACGTGTACAGAGGCCACGCCCTTTTTACACCTCTCTGCAACGCAGCTCTGTGGCGCTTTAGAAGTACATGGTGGGCTAGTTGGCCCCCAGGGACCCTCAGGATTGAAGGGGATTTAATTCCCCATCTTAAAACGCGCCACGGGGCCTGTTTGCACACATGTCACCTGAAGCCCCGCCCCTCCCCTTCACCACTGTGCAAACGCGCCCCGTGGCGCGTTTTAAGTTGGGGGATTAAGTCCCCTTGAATCCTGAGGGTCCCTGGAGTCCAACTAGCCCACCATGTACTTCTAAAAAGCGCCACAGAGCTGCGTTGCAGAGAGGTGTAAAAGGGGCGTGGCCTCTGTACACCTCTCTGCAACGCAGCCCTGGAGCATACTGGAGGTTCCTGGTGGGCTAGTTGGCCCCCAGGGACCCCCAGTATTCAAGGGGAATTACTTCCTTCTTAAAACGCGCCAGGGGGCGCGTTTGCAGAGTACTGCAGGGAGGGGGCGGGCCTCCGGCACGATGCCGGTCGTTTTTTTTTTCTTGTTTTTTTAATGGGAGGGCGGCTGCGTGGCTCCCCTTCCCTTGGCCACTTTTGGCCCCGGGGACCCCATCCCCCGGGGCCTGAGCATTTTTTTTTTTTTTTTAAATAAAAAAAAAAAAACGGGAAGGGGGCCGCGTGGCCCCCCTTCCCTGGGCCTGTATTGGCCCTGGGGACCCCATCCCCCGGGGCATGCCCTCAATTTTTTTATTTTTTTATTTGGAGGGGGGCTGCGTGGCCCCCCTCCTCAGGCCTTGCCCTTTTTTTTTTTTTTTTTTTTATAATTTGGGGAGGGGGGCTGCGTGGCCCCCCTCCCTGGCTACTCTATGGCCCCGGGGACCCCATCCCCGGGGCTGGCCCTCTCCGTTGGGGACTGTGGGGGTCCCCAAACCCCCACAGTCCCGCCGGCTCCCCGTGTCCTACGGGAGCCGGCATTGCTTTCCACATGGGGAGCAGCTAACATGCTGCTCCCCATGTGGAAAGCAATTTGCTTTGGATATTGGAAGCGAGAGCAGGTTCTCGCTTCCAATATCCAAAGCAAGTTTGCAATGACAGGACGGGAGTCGCGAGGCTCCCGTCCTGTCATTGCAAACAGCAGTGTCCCGGGGTAGGCACCCCGGGACACTGCAGGAGCCGGCCCTCGGGGGTGGCGGTCCCCAGGGCCATCAAGGGCTCCAGGAGGGGGGCCGCGCGGCCCACCTCCCAACTATTTCACAGGAGGTGGTGGTCCCCGGGGCTTTGGGGGTCCGTAACGGACCCCCATATTCAAATGTTTAGTGCCCCGGGGAGGTGGCGGTCCCCGGGGCGTGTGGGGGGGGCTGGAGCCCCCCCCCACACAGGTTAACATTTTTTTTAAAAAAGAAGCCCCGGGGGGTGGCGGTCCCCGGGGCTGCGGGAGGGCAAAGAGCCCTCCCGCACCATTATTTTCTTAAGCCCCGGGGGGTGGCGGTCCCCGGGGCTTGGGGGGCCTTAGAGGCCCCACATTAAATGTAAACCCCCCCCCCACCATGCCCCCGGGACTTGGCCCACCCGGGGGCAAATTAACATCAAAGCGCGGGAGACCGCGCTTCGATTTTTTTTTTCTTTCGGCAGGATCCGCGCTCCCTGAGCGCATCCTGCCGATTTTTTTTTTTTTTTAATGCTTTTTTCTACCCAGGGGGTCCTTGTGGGACCCCCTGAGCAGACCTAGGGGGGCAGGGTGTTTCTACCCTGCCCCCTTTGTGCGTTTTGCGCACTTTTTTTACTGCTTTCTTGTTCCTCGGTTCTACCGAGGAACAAGATGGCTGCCAACACTTCCTGGTTTGGAGTGTTGACAGCCAATTAGCAGACAGCTCGTGATCGGGAGGGTGCGCGAATCCAACGCGGCCATAGATATATATGTGATTTTCCTTTTGATTTTCTCAGGAACTACTGAACGGATTTAGACCATTTAACAAAAGGGTTCTTTCTGAACCAAGAACTACCTCTTTGCCAAATTTGGTGTAATTCCGTTCAGCAGTTCGGGCTGTAGCCGTGTCTAAAGTTTCCTATGGGAAAATGAATGGGGAAAACACGTTTTGGGACCCCCCTTTTTTCTCGGCCCCCGCTTGACGAATCACCCCGAGCCTTTCAGGGTAGGAGCGGACCGGAGCGGGCCATAAAGTTTGAAAATTTCGCGAAGATTCGTCAACCGGCAAGAGAGTTATTTCAAATAGAATGTCGCGGATTTCCTATGGAAAATAGGTCCTAACTATAACTATCTACTGGCGACCGCCAGTAGATAATATATATATATATATATATACATATATATAATATGTGTATATGTATATATATATATATATATATATATATATATGACATAGATACATACACAAATACTTACCTTAAATCCTCTTGCCTTGCGTTGTAAAGGCATGTGTGGTAAGGTTACAAGCATGGTGAAGGCTTGCGTGGTAAAGGCATTGTATTATAAAGGCAATGCATGGTAAAGGATGTGTGGTAAAGGCATTGCGTGGTAATGCCTACATTGTAAAGGCTGTTTTCTGGTTTTTATCTATTTTGTAAGGCCTTCTGATCCCTGGCAAGAAGTTTATGGGCTTTATTCCCATGTATTAATGTGATGTACAAATAGGCTTCTCTCCGATCTTTGCACAAAAAAGGTGCTTAGTTGATCTCTTTTAGTAATTAATTTTCTAAAGTTTGTTGTAGTACTGGATTCTTTATGTTGAATTTCAGTATCTTGGAGTTCCTCACCTAACTTGTGCTGGGTTATTAGACTAGTGTGTTTTTTTGCTGCTGTGAGGGCAATCGCTTTGTCCCTCACTACTGCATTCATTACTTCCCAGAGCGTTTCTCTGGAGATGTCTGATTGACCATTAGAAGCTAAATATTCTTGCATGGTTTGTATTTATTCTTGCCTCAGTGCGGGATCCAGCAGTGGGTATCTGCCCAGTCTCCATTTTCTATTTCTTGCGGCCTTGTCTTTCTCTCTGAGCTGGATCTCTACTAGGGCATGATCTGCTATTGGGATGTTACAAATATCCACTGAATCAACTGGTCCTTTCCAATTGTGGGAAATATCATATAAATGATTGAGTATGTGCAAAGTATATGTGAATAAATTCAGGGAGAATTATTGAGCACATGGCTTCCTGATCGGTTTCCCAGCGCTGGGTAGGTTAGGCTTGGATGTGAAGCCCTTATCAAATAAGTAGGTTTTCAGTTGTCTTCTAAAACTGAGAAGGTTGTTATTTGATCTGAGAGTGAGAGGCAGAGCCTTCATGAGCAAACAGTCTCTCTTCCCTGAATGTGTCAGCTTCCAGATGTCAGTCAGACCAATGTCATAAAGAGCTTCTATAGTGTCTGCAGGTATTGCTTCTTGACATGCATTATCCTGATTGGATCTGTTTAGGAATTTATGTATTTCCAAATGATGGTCACCTGCCAGGATCATTTATCTCTTGTCAAAGTCCTGCACTTTGAGTTGTACAGTTTGGATAAAACTATTCTGACCCTGATTGGGGGCCTAACTTATTGCTGTAGTGTATATTTCTGGGCATAGCAGGCATTCTATAATATGCTCCTCTTACCCTGCAGTGTCTCCCTAATAACTTTGCCCAATATGTTTCAAGTGAGGATAATGAGGATTGTGACCCCACATACTTTTGTGTCTGCTGATGCATGCAATATCTCAAATAGCAAACAAATGTGTCTCCTGAAGGATTACTATTTACACCTGGAATTCTTCCATTTTAGTCTACACCCTTAAACCATTTTTCAGGAGACTTCAAGCCGATGACTTTAAAGATTACGAGCCTACAAAGAATGTTTAACTACATAATCTTGTGCTGACTTCTGTGAACAGTATGCATATCCCATATGCAGCCATTAGATAATATCTTTTGAACCCCTTCTTTAACAAAGAACATAGGGACAGATGTACAAAGCATTTTTGTGGTCGCAAACGGTCTTATTCGCAGAAAACAAAAACAATAACATTACATTATACATAACTTAGAAAGGCTCACACCACTACATGACTAAAACTCAAACTACAATAATTATATGTTAAAAATATAATGCTTGTGTTTACGAAAATGTTTGAAACATGTTTTTTTTTTAAATTGTTTAAAAATAAGAAAAAATATCACAATATAGTGAAATGTAAAATATATTTGTCAAATATGTTGTTTAAATGTAATGATGGTTATTTACTATGATGTATGATAAAAAATGTAAAGAAATGAACAAAATGTAAAATATGTCAAACGTATGTGAAATGTGAAAGTATGTGTGAAAAAGTTCTAATTATGTAAAAATATAACTGATCCAACAACACTGTTACTATAGCATACATGGGGAAACCTATATACTTTAAAAGGGATAATTTACAATTCCCACTTCAATCTTAGGTACATTGGGGAAAGTGTTCACATTTAAAGGGGTTAAATTTACTATGCCCATTGCAACGTAGGCAAGGACTGGACATTGGAGGGGTTAGATTTACTACTTCCACTCTAGTCTAAGCTACATTGGGGGAGATGTTGGACTTTAACAGGGACAGATTTACAATTCCCACTCCAGTCTAAGCTACTTTTGGGAAGGTGTTGGACTTTTACTGTTCCTGCTCCAATCTAAGCTGCATTGTAGAATATGCTGGACACTGAAAGAGCTAAATATTCATTAATTCCCACTTTAATTTAAGGTACATTGGGGATGGCGTTGAACTGTAAGAGAGATGCATTTACTATTCCCACTCCAATGTAACCTCCATTGGGAAAGGTGTTGGACTTTAAAGGGGTAGACTTACTATTTTGACTCCATTGTAAGTGTTAGGCATTGGAAGGGTAAATGTACTATTCCCACTCCAATCTAAGGTACATGAAGGAAGGTGTTGGACTGTGACAGGGGTATCCCTGCTCCTATCTTGCTATATTGTGGAAGCTGTTGGACATTAAAAGGGTTACATTTACTATTCCCTCTCAGTGTAAGCTAATAGGAAGTAGTGTTGCTCATTGAGAGGGTTAAACAAATTATTCCACTCAAATCTAATCTACATTAGAGAAGGTTTTTGACATTAAAGTGTGGGTAGATTCACTCTTTCCACTCCAAACAAAGCTACATTGGGGTGAAAGTGGAGGGGATTGAAGGGTTTAAATGTACTATTCCCACTCTATTCCAAGGTACATTGGGAAGGTGTTGGATTTTAACAGGTTTAGATTTACTCTTACCACTCATCTGTAACCTACATTGGAGAAGGTGTTGGATTTTAAAAGGTATAGATTTACAACACAACTCAAATCTAACCTACATTGGGAAAGGTATGGGGCATTAAAAGGGACATATTTACTATTCCAACTCCAATGTAAACTACATTGGGAAAAGCGTGGAACAATGAAGGGGTTAATTTCAGCATTTCCCCTTCTTTCTAAGCTAAAATGGGGAAAGCAATGGTCTTTAATGGGGGAAATTAACTACACCTATATTAAAGAAACCATGACATAAATAAATTGTTGTTTTGAAAAAGTAAAAACGTTTTTCAACAAATCTATTTATAATACATATAATACATGTGATTAAATCAAATATATATATATATATATAAATGTATAAATGATTCATAAATGAAATACGAAATAATTGAAAAATATTTTCACATATAAAAACATTTGTAAGTATTAAACATAATTGGAAAATACTATTGTTTAATATAAATTGCACATTTCTTTTTTAAAAACAACAATTAAATAAAAAACACTAATACAGACAATTTCTCAAAACATATATATATTGAATATTTAAGAAATTAAAAAAATGAAAACAATTGATAACATTTGGTAAATATGCAAATAATGTAAAAATTTAAAACATTTCATTTGAAAATATTTCTAATTTTTATAAATATTAAATTACTTTTAAAAAACCTATAATTTGTTATTAAATAAAAAAAATCAAATTACTCTAAAACTCTCCTGATCCTTTTCTGTTAAACCCTAAATATCACCCCTAAAAAGAATTCAAAACTTCAACACAATAACATAATACATGAAAAAAATCAATCAATGGAACTAAATACACTTTTTTAAAACCTACATATAAAATTCAATTAAAAAAAATCAAAACAATACCCACCCAATTTCCCAACAAATCCAACATTCCATCACTAAAATATTTAAACACTTTAAAAAAAACAATAAAAACCTACAACATTTATAGCACTACAATAATATAGAAACAAATATTATACACATATCTATTATATACAATGATATATATATATATATTTTATTTATTTTTTTCCTTTCAGAGGGTGGTCGTGCTCTCTTCTGATTACTTGAAACCGGCGACTGTTGCTGTGATCCGTTTCAAAATCGAACCTGGGGACCAAAAAGAAGCAGCACAGCCCAGCACAGTCTGAGAGCTTCCCATGAGGCTTAATCATAGGATCAAAGATTATGTGGATGATCTTATCAACACAAGACAAGTAGTTGCTGTTTAACCAGGAGACCAATTTATCAGGCAATCCCAAATGGCTTTCTTCCTACTATTTCCCAATCTGACCAAATCAGTTCTAGAGGTTTTATACAAGGAGGACAGCCAGTCTGAATGCGTGGGGGGGAAGGCCTCAGCCCATCTCTTGCATATTTCTCGTCTAGCCAGCAGAATGCCATAGAATAAAAAGCCTCTGCTCGAGCCTGTGGTTTCACTTAGTATGCCAAAGATGATGAGTCTGAGGGAAATGCGTACTGGGCACCCTAGAATGTCCGTAAGAGTGTTCCCTACTCTCTCCCAGAATTCAGCAATAGCTGGGCAGTCCCAAAACATATGTGTGTCTGGGGCATTTTCCATATGGCATTTTTTGCAGCTGACAGGGGGGCCCTTGGACATTTTGGAAAGTCTTGCCGGGGATAAGTAGGCCCTATGTGTGGTGAAATAATGGTTTCTTCTAAACCAGGCTGGTTTCACAACTGTAAACAAAGTGTTAAAGGAGGTTTGCCACAGGTCTACCCAGTCTATATCCGGAATAGAATCTCCCCATAATTCTTCGGCTAATCTGAAATCTCCATCTATGGTCTCTTCAATATACCAATAGAAGAACGATACTTCTTTCTTTCCTACTGGTTTCTGTAGCAAGTGTTCTTCCAAAATATTCCCCATACCTATAGGTTTTTTAAGGCTCTGGGACCAACTCTTTAGTTGTAGATATTTAAATCTAGACATGCCCCCCTCCAATTTATCGTCAAATGATGCCCAAGGCAAGAGTGATCCCTCAGTGACCAGATCTCCCCAAACCAGGAACCCAGCTGTTTTAAGAGGGGCTGCCAATTTATCCTTTAAACAACTTGATGCCCCCGGGCTGTCCCACAATGGAGCCAGACTTGAGTAATACTCTAAGCCCATTGATTTTTTAATTCTGGCCCATATTCGAGCAGCGCTCAATAATACCTTCAGCCTTACTTTCTTGAAGAACTTCTGGTCTCCATATTTAAAAAGAAAGCCCTCATGAGATAAACCTACTTGATCTAACATAGCTGAAAACATTTTTCCCCTTTCTGATGAATCCGGGGATTTTAGCAGCATTCTTGAATATGTTAACTGAAAGGCCCAAGCGTAATACTGTATATCTGGGAGTGCAAGACCACCTTTTTCTCTCCTGCGTCTCAGCTTTTTCCACGCTATCCTTGTCACTTTATAAGCCCACACAAATGAGTTAATAGATTGCTGAAATTTATCTATTACCTGCTTCTCAAAGTGTAAAGGGATGGTATTAAAAAGAAAGGTGGCTTTTGGTAAAATTACCATCTTAATCAGATTGATTCTAACTAGAATGGTCAAAGGAAGATGGGCCCAGGACTTCATGAGTTTTTGACACTCGCTTAAGATGTTCAAGAGATTAGTCTCCGCAATCTTATCTATATCCTGGACAATCTTCACTCCCAGATATCGCATCTCATTCTTAACTTGATGTCGACACCCCAGTAGATTCCATGTCATAATTTCGGTTTTGTCTGCATTGATTTCGTACCCCGAGACCCGACCAAAATCCTGCGCTAGACGGATGACATGAGGAAAAGATGACTCCAGATCCGATGATAGAATTAATATATCATCCCCATACAGGGCTACCTTCCTCTCCCATACTCCACTTTTAAATGGTGTAATATCTGTCTCCTCCCTGAGACGTTGAGCAAATGGTTCTCTATGTACATGTCGAATAGGAGGGGGAGAGGGGGCAGCCCTGTCTGGTTCCTCTTTTGATTTTAAAGGGTCTGGTTACTTTTCCATTAACCACGAGCCTTGCTGAGGGGTCACTGTATATAAGACTAATAATTCGGCAGAATTTTGGCCCAAAAATAAACTTCTCAAGCACGGCCGCTAGATAGTACCAATTGACCCTATCGAATGCCTTAGTGGCATCCAGTGTCATTGCTGCCAAAGGGTGTGAAAAAGTGGAGGCAAAGTCAATGGCACCTATAAAATCATGGGTAAGGTCATAGAGATTCCTGCCTCTCAAAAAACCCTTTTGGTCTGCATGTAACAGACCTCCCGCTACCGCACCCAACCTGTCTGTCAATATTCTGGAAAAAATCTTATAATCGTTGTTTAAAAGTGAAATAGGTCTGTATGACCCGCATTTAGTTGAAGATTTGCCTGGTTTTAAGATCAGTGTTATCTTGGCTTCACCGCATGAGGTGGGGGGTCTAACTCCTTCGACCAAAATTTTGTTGAAGAGAGTTGTCATGAATGGAATTATCGCCTCTCCTAGACTTCTATATAATTCCATAGGAAGGCCATCCGGCCCGGCAGCCTTACCTGTCTTACAGGCTGAAAAAGCCTTCCTGACCTCCTGTTGTGAAATCTCAAGCTCTAAGTTCTATCGCTGAGCGGAATCTAAGGGGATGAGATTGATCTGGTTTAGCCATTCACGTGCACATGTGCTGTCTACATCATTATCTTCATTATATAGATCTTTAAAAAAAGTGAAAAAGGCTTCTCCTATCTCTTCATCGTTAGTTATCGACGAGTTAGTATGCACGTCATCAATTTGTTTAATAAGGTTACAAACCCTATCGGTTTTAGCCTTCCATGCCAATAATTTGCCGGCCCCCTCACCATATTCAAAATGGGCAAGCTTACTAGCTTCCCATCGTTTAGAAATCCTGGCCTGAATAATATTCTCTAGCAGTTCTTTCAGAGTTTTCAATTTCTCCTCTAGTGCTTGGCGAGTAGCTTGGTCGACTTCGTTGTTAAACTTCCTTTCCACCTCCTTCATTTCCCACTCGATAGATGCCATTTCCTCCCTATACTGCCTGTTCTTATAGGAGGTCCTATTTGTTACTAAGCCTCTCAGGTATGACTTCAGGGCGTCCCATACCACTGAAGGCTCTGCCGAGCCTACATTTATGTTTAGGAAGAACTCTGTCTCCTGAGATAAGTACCCGGTCTCAGCCTCATCTAGGAGGAGTGTGAGGTCAAATGTCCACACCCTCCATTGTTCTTTATCTAATAAATTTAGATCCATCCATACAGCCGCGTGGTCCGAAAGGTGAGGGGTCAAATAGCCTATATCTTCAACTTTACCCCTTAGATCATTGCTGATCAAGATGTAGTCGATCCTTGATTTATGTCTGTATTTGTTTTGTTGTAGAAAGACATACCTAGTTGAGCACCTGATCTTTCTCTCCAGATGTCAGATAAGGCATTCTGCCTCATCATCATATTTAGGTATGTCCTGGATTTAGACAAGACATTTGCCCTACTACTAGGGCATTTATCCCTTTGAGGATCCAAAACTATATTGAAATCCCCGGCTAAAATAATCGAATCGGGAAACCCCAAAAAATTTGCAAGGATGGTTTTTAGTATGGAAGGGTCATCCTGATTAGGACCATAATAACCTACTACTGTTATGAGTGCGCCTTTAACGGACAGCTTGGCAATGACCCACCTGCCACTTGGGTCAGTCATAGCACCTAGAAGACAGGCATTAGCTTGTTTTTTGACTAAGATGGCTACACCCCTAATGTTGGCATTTTGACAGGAACTGACGCTGTGCTCCACCCACCTGAGCTTTCCACAGACACCGCTAATCTCTTCTCTCAAGAGGTGTGTTTCCTGCAGGATGATTATCTGTGCAGGTGAGTCTTTGAGATATTGAAGGATTTTTTCCCTCCTACTTTTGACCCGAAGACCATTTACATTCCAAGATAAACATTGTAACGTTCTCATGGGGGATTAAAAAACTGAACCCTAAATATACACCATCTCCCTCTCCCTGGGTGTCGACACCAAGCCAAAAATAATAACCAATAAATGACAACAGGGTCGGAAAGCGAATGAGAATTTTCCTTTTTTTCTTTTTTACCTACTATGCTCCCCCACCTGTGATTCCCCATACCCACCCCAGATCCCCTCCCTGGAGAATCCAACCCCCATTTACCTGGACTTGGTCCAGATTCTGCCTGCCGGTGTGCCAGACTCTACCCTATATTTAACTATTACCAATTGTTAGAGACCGCATGCAGCTAAGACTCCCACTAAAACTCCCGCTATTTCTAATGCTATTTCCAATGTCATGTTTTCATATTTCCTACTGTAACCTCCACGTGTTTTAAATAGGTTTAGATTATAACCTTAGTTATTTACAGATGTGTACGGGTGTATGTGGGTCTATAAATGCCTCCCATCATAATCAATTAACCACCTCTCAGACTCCCAGAGGTATATGGAGTAGTTTCCCAGCTAAGATATTCTTCCAGGAATTATTTTAAGTTTCTCAAGAGCTCTTCTGCCTCCTGCACTGTTTTCAGGTTGTACATTTTATTATTGTACATGATTTTTAATTGTGCCGGAAACTTTAATTGGGCAATGGCCCCCAGTTTCTTAAAATCATCCATTTTCCTGCCCAGCTCCCATTGTCGATCCAAAGTGACACGAGAGAGATCCGATCGGATCTCGAAATCAAAGTCTCTGGGTTTCAATGATTTCTGCTTAAGGTCCTCTCCCTCCTTACCCTCCGGTACATTCAAAAGGCGTAGATTGTTGAGCCGGGAGTTATTCTCCAGTGATTCTAACCTGTCTTGGAGCATGGCCTCTTCCTTCTTAAATGTTATAATATCGGCTTTAGCTGCTCCCAGGTCTTCTTTAAGCCCCTCCACTGAGTCTTCTAAAACCACCATCCTAGAGTCTAAGAGGTCGAATTTTTTCTCAAGAGATTCACAAAAAAGTCTGATCTCTCCTTGGTTAAACTCCGAGACAGCAAACCCTTTCCTAATATCTGAAGGCAGAGTGGAAAATAGAGCCTCCAGAGGAGCCACAGGAGGACCTTCCCTCCCTGGAGTCTTCTCCGTTTCTGTGCTACTCCTACTCAGCCCATTGCTGTTACCATTACCATTTTCACTGCCACTAGCCCCTGCACTTCCCACCGCTGAATTTCCTTCTCCAGCATGCTCGATAGTTAACACTGCGCTCATAACTGTACCTACTCCAGGGGTCTCAGGGCTACTTAGTGGCTCAGGTTGCTTGGCAGGTTGCTTGGCAGATTGCTTGGTGGAATTGGGGGAGGGAGCTGGTATAGATGTAAGTACCGGGGTGAGGGTGGGGGTAGAGGAGGAGATATTTCCTAACTCAATATCCTCCATAAGTCCCAAAGGAGGCTGTCTTGCTGTCTCTGTCGGCCCGGAATCTTTCCTAAGGGCTTTCCCCTGTTTAACCACGTCCAAAACCTGTGGGAGGACCTTAAAATAGGACCTTAACGATGGAGTAATTTTTATTTTAGCATCCGCCGGGTGGCCCTTCTTTCTGTTTGTTTTGGAACCCTTGCCTTTATTCTCCCAAAAGTGTGGGAAACTGTTTTCAGGGCTACCTTCAGGCCCTATTGCCAAAGTATTACCCCCCTTCTCATGTATGTCTGAGGCAGTTTTGCCTTCGAGGGGCGGCTTAGTGATGTATTCACAGGGTTTCTCTTTTCCAGACCCCTGCACTATGGGCCCCTGTGCTGCGCCTCGTTTCCTGCCTCTCCTTACAGTTTTCATTTTTGGGGTTTTGCCTACTTTTAATTTAATTACCTGCGTGGCTTTTTTAGGCTGTACTGGACTGGTTACCAGGGAACCCCCTTCCTGGCTCGTCGGTCTGGGGGAGCAAGGGGAGCAAGGGGAGGAAAGCTTACCGGCTTCCGATGCCTCACATATGCCCCGTCCTTCTGGCGCCCTGATACCTCACGCTCCTCTAACTCCTGCCTTGAGACCACAGAGGCCGATCTACACCTCACCGCAGTCGATGCCCAATCCGGCATCTCCTTCTCCGTCTCTCTCCCTGTCCCCTCTGTGATGGCGTTCTTCTCCAGCGTGGACGCAGCGGCAGCAGCCGCTCTCCCTGTGCTGCCTCTGCCCCTGGCTCCTCCGGAATCACCTCGGGAGAGGCCGCCTCGGAGGAGACCGCGCGCCGCTAACCTTCGGCTCCTCCTCAACTCCAGGGCCGCTAGGAACCAGCGCGGGAGGTCCACCGACGCTCCAACGCACATCCCCCAAGTGAGTCCCAAGGGGGTAAAGAGGGCAAAAACGCGGTTTATTGTTTGCTAATCCCCGCTACAGCATGCCTTCATTGAGCAGAGCAGGAGCAAATTGAGCAGAGCGGGAGCACAACCGGCGGCAAGCGACCGCTTAGCTCTCGGCCGCCATGTTCCCTAAATACACTTTTTTAAAACCTACATATAAAATTCAATTAAAAAAAATCAAAACAATACCCACCCAATTTCCCAACAAATCCAACATTCCATCACTAAAATATTTAAACACTTTAAAAAAAAAACAATAAAAACCTACAACATTTATAGCACTACAATAATATAGAAACAAATATTATACACATATCTATTATATACAATGATATTTTTGACAACAATATTGAAAAGAACAGAAAAAAACCCTATATTTTTACCTGCAATATTTCTGATGACGATATTTTGGTTGTCATGATATAAAGACAACAATGTTATTCTAAGTGAATATTTCCAACTCAATGTTATCGGTGAGCCAGCTATGTTCAATTGAAATTCTCTCCATGTTGTCTTCCAAATGTAATCCAATCTGCAAAAGAGCACATTTGGAAAATTCCCTTTGACAGCATGGTTAACTCTAAATTCAGAGATGAAAAAATAACAAATATTCTTAAACTCAGTATCCAGGGCATTCTGAAAAAATACCTAGGTTTACTTCATACCCATTTTCATTCTTTACAATTTACCTTATAAATTGATGCATGGTTTATACACAATGAAATAACATTATAAGAAGCAGCTCACTGTTGGTTCTAGGTTTTGCCTGTTTTTGTACATCACTGCAACCAGAAGAGTCTAATGGACACGATGCTTCTGTAATCGTTGATCGAGCAAACAATTATGGATGAAAACTTTGTAACCTACTGCTATTTTTCCTACTTATTTTCATTATATTTTATTTCAATTAATATTTATTTGGAAAAACCATGAGCGGTCTACATAAATGACCCCATGCTGAATGTGGAAGTTTGCCTGCTTTTCAAAAATGTATACCTTCCGGGGCCACCCGTGGATTTTACCTCTGTTTCCACAGCAAACTGCAAGTAGGTAGAAACCACAAAAAATAGGCAAATTGAATATTACCTTCAAAAATGGGAAAACTGTAGAAAAAAACTCCTTAAATCCTCTTGTTGTAATTTTAAGAAAAAAAATATTTTTTTTCTCATTTTACCAAAAACACAATATTTTGCAATATTCTGGCTAATTCTCAGTTCCCTCAAACCTGGGGTACCTTTAAAATCTCCAACATTTCTTAAAAAGGACACAAATATGTCCTAGATAACGTATCCAGAAAGAAAACGTTATGAAGGTTTAAACGCAAAGTGAAACAAACAATAAAAAGAGACTCAGCACAGGGTGAGAGTTGGAAGTGGCCCTTTTCGCAGGGTTATCCCCAAACATTTTGCTTCTTCCTCCTTCTTTTTTCCCCTGACCTGTGTTTGTTGGCTTTAGGACTATGGGCACTTTACCACTGCTGAGCAGTGGTAAAAGTGCATAGGCTCTCTGTGTAAATTGTTATTGTGATTGGTTATCCATAATTGGCATATTTTATTTACCAGTAGGTCCCTAGTAAAGTGCACTGAGTGTGCCAGGGCTGGTAAATCAAATGCTACTAGTGGCAGCACTGATTGTGCCACCCACATGAGTAGCCCTGAAAAGATGTCTCAGGCCTGCCACCCCGGTGCCTGAGCTCAGTTTAACTGCCATGTCAACTTGGCAAGTGCACCCACTTGTCAGTCCCTACCCTTCCCTTCTCTTACACATAGGGCACCCCTATGGTAGGCCCAAGGTACCCCCCTGGGCAGGGTGCAGGTATGTGAAAGGTAGGACATGTACTGGAGTGTGTAACATGTCCTGATAGTGAAATAATGCCTATTTTGTTTTTCACTATTGAAAGGCTACCTTGCCCCATAGGACAGAATGGGGAATGTTTTGTAACATTTTACAAGCATATCTTCTCATTGGGATAAGATGGAAAAATGGAGTTTGGTATCCCTGAACTTAGGATTTAATAACACATCTTTTAGTAAAGATAATTTTTAAATTGTGTGTTTGAAAATAGCACTTTTAGAAAGTGGCTATTTTCTTGTTCAACCATCCTGTGTGCCTCTGCCTGTTTGTGGATTGACTGTCTGGCTTTGGAGTGACAGGGGCTGGGGAGGTGCAGTGGCTCCAGGAGTCTGGATGAGTCAGCACTAGGCTGTTGTTGTGCACTTGCAGAGTGCCCCCCAGAACTGGTTTGAACTGGGCTCAGAGCCCCTTGCACAAAGAGAACAAAGACTGGGATATAAGTATCAGACCCAAAACCCCAGACTTTAGATCATTCCTGGAATTCAAGAGGAACCTTTGCCAAGGAGAAGAGCTGGAGACACTGAGGAGAAGTACTGCCCTTGCTGTGTGTCTGAGGTTGGCCTGCAGTTGCTGTTTCTGCCAAGGAAAGGAGAAGGACTTTGCTGTGTGCTGTGTCCCCTAATTGAAGGAGATCTCCAAGGGCCTGAAGTGTGCTGGCCTCCTGTTCTGAAGTCTCAGGCAGACAAAGACTTCACCCCCAGCTCCCCTGAACTCTGCTGCTGTGAGTTCTAGCCTGCCAGGAGGCGCCTGTGCAAGTTTTGGGCCTCTGGAGGTTGTGGCTGTTGTTTGGGAGCTGGAAGAAAGAAGAAACTCAAAGAACTACGGAAATCGACGCATCGAAGGGTTCGCAGCTGAAGAGGACCTACGCAGCGCCGCTCGACTCCGCCGCATTGATCGCCGATGCATTCCGTATTTCCATGCATCGTGCCTGTGCAGCAAGTTTGTCCGACGCATCACCTGCGGACCGGAACCGTCACGAAGAATCAACGCATCACTCCCCATACAGACCGGTTTCGACGCAACCCTTCCTCTGCATGCAGCGGGACTGTCGCATCGCCTCCCCAAGGTCTCAGGAGTGTCGCATCTCTTTGTTTTCTGACTCTGCGGCTGTTTAGCTTTTGTAACTTTCACGCATCTACAGGTACTTTGGTGAAAAGTCACGCATCCATTCTATGGTACAAGTTCTTGAAACCTTTTTAAAGTCATATCTTTAACTGTGTATGTTGGATTTTTGTCATTTTGGTCTTGTTTAGTTTAGATAAAGATATTTTATTTTTCTAAACTGGTGTGGTGTCCTTTTGTGGTGTTTTCACTGTGTCACTGTGAGTGTTGGTACAAATACTTTACACATTGCCTTTGGGATAAGCCTGTCTGCTCGTGCCAAGCTATCGAGGGGGTGAGCAGGGGTTATCTAAAGTGTGTATCCCCCTTACCCTGACTAGAAGCAAGGGTCCCTATTTGGACAAAGGCACCTACCTCTGCCAACTAGAGACCCCCATTTCTAACATTGGTGGTCAGCGGTGAGGATTTGAACCCGTATTTGTACTTGACCCACAGTGATTGGTGTACATCACTAGTTTAGTGCAGACCACTACGCAACCACATACTGTGTTTTGTTCTTGGTTCTATTTTTGAGTAACACTTAAAGTATTCACGCATCATGTCTCAGAGGGGTAAACCAGCAAGTGAGATGGCAGAATTTGAGTTTGATATTGAGATGTTGCATACCTACAGAGTAGATCAGCTCAAGCAATTTTGCAAAGATTTTGGATGTCCCATGAAGAACAGCTCCAGGAAGGAGGAGCTAGAGAAGGCCTTAAGGGCCTGGTGGGAGGCCAGAGAAGCTGGGGAGGCAGAGGATGCAGAGGTGGATGAGGATGCACAAGGGGATGGTTTCAGATCACAGGATCTGCCTGTGGGAAGAGCAGCCTCTAGGGCTGGCAGCAATCATTCCTCTAGCAGTTTTTCCCCAGAGGAACTGGAGGAGAAGCAAATAGTCAGGGAGCAGGAGCTAGAAGTCCTGAGGATCAAAACAAAGCAGATGGAAATAGAAATCCAGGCCAAGGCAGAGGAGAGCAGGAGAGCTTAAGACTTGGAAGAAAAGAAATTGATCTTGGCATATGAGCTGAGAATGAGAGAGCTCGATGAGGAGTTCGTGAGGCTTGAGACCCTGAGTGTCTCAACCAAGCAAAAAGAAATGTGTGCAGCTCAAGAAGTGAGCTTGGCTGGGTTGGAGTTGGAGTCCAGCTCAGATGGTGGCAGCAAAAATGTAGTATCTAGTGCTGAGGGAGAAGTACACATACCCAGAGATGTGGCGCCTGACTTGAAGGAGGGGTTAACATACACCAGGGGGTTCAGGTTTATGAGGTAGTTCCAGAGGTGTGCAGTGTCCCTGAAGAGGATTGTGGAACTGACACCGGGGATCATATTCCTAGTGGTGGGAGGGACACTCTACTGACTCTAGATGAGAGGTGCAGGGAGGGGGTTCCTCCATGGGAGAAGTCCTGGTATGTATGTGTGGAGACCGCCCATAAGAGTGTGGGTTGAGTGACAGAGACAGTCAGACACTGTCTTGCCAGTCTGAGGACAGTGATGTGGGGTACTTGTGTGAGGCACTGGATGGTGAGGCAAAGGGTAGCTTGGTTAACAACTGTGGGGGGCTGTGTGATGCAATTGTTGGAGAGCATATTTTAAGTCCCTGTTTTCCAGAGCTATGCCAACACCCGGTGGAGCGTGAGTTCTCTGATTCCAGGGAGCTTGCGCTGGAGGCAAACCTTTTGGTGGTGTCCAGAGGTTCTGATGAGGCTTTTGGGAGTGATCCTGAAGGAGGTGGCTCAGGTTTTCCCCAACCAGGTGAGGTAGGGGAGGTTTGGAGTAACCCAGATAGGTCTCAGTGTAGTGGAATGGGTGAGGAGCCCCTTGTCCTGTCTCTGAGTAGAGGGAGTAGGGGTGGGCTGAGTCCCAAGGTGTCCGAGGCCCAGTTCCAGGGCCTGGTTGGTTCCGTGAGTGAACACCAGGAGGGGAGCCTAGTCTGTACCGGGAGGCCATTTCCTGAGGGGGATCCCAAAGTATTAGGTGAACTGGGAGAGACTGCTGTAACTAGCGTTCCACCAGGTCTGGTGTCTGGCAGCAATGCTCCAGTTGGGAGGGTGCATGAGTACAGAGAAAGGGGTAAGAGGGGGAGACAGCCCCCAGTGGAAGGATCAGTGGGTCAGGGGTTACCCGCTCTGAGGTCATAGCACCACAGGACTGACCCTGGTGAGGCCACTTCGGGCCTGGGGGGTCTTCATGCTCTGTCAAGTGGACAGGAGACTGGAGACCTGCGCCAGGCAGACTCTCGTCCAACTTATGAGGAGTGTGTTTCCCTTGGGGGGGTTGGTGTACTCCCCCAGAAGTCCTGGGTTGCCAGGCACAGGTCCAGCCTAGGGGTAAAGATCCTAGGTTGGAGGGCCAGGGTCAGGGTGTCCCCCCTGACCTGAAGGAAGGGGTGACTGCCAGAAATGCCCCTACCAATTTGTTTTCTGGGGGTACCACTCCAGGCAGGAGGGTACAGAGCCCCAGGGAGGAGGACAGGGTGTGTGAGAGCCCACCCCAGTCTCCTGCTCAGCTGCAGGGTACAGACCCCGACACAAAAGGGGATGATGGACGGAACGCTTGAGCCAATCAAACACTCACTCCCAGTCAACTGATCTGGGTTTAATCCATCATCATTCTTTAGCTCACTCCACCACCCCAGTTCAGACATGGCCATATGCAAATCAGTCTGACCCTGTGCCTCATGGGAACAGTCCAGCCCGAACTGCCAAGCCATGTCTTCCCTGGACCGGAAACAAGCATCCTAGGACCGGTTTCTGGCATTCCAACCGTCATCAGCCAGGCTTGCTTGAATCCAGTGGCAAAATGAGCAAGGGACCCACGTCTGGGCATACCCCCGCCAACTTAGGGCGAACAAAGCGACACAAAAGGGGATGATGGACGGAACACTTGAGCCAATCAAACACTCACTCCCAGTCAACTGATCTGGGTTTAATCCATCATCCTTCTTTAGCTCACTCCACCACCCCAGTTCAGACATGGCCATATGCAAATCAGTCTGACCCTGTGCCTCATGGGAACAGTCCAGCCCGAACTGCCAAGCCATGTCTTCCCTGGACCGGAAACAAGCATCCTAGGACCGGTTTCTGGCATTCCAGCCGTCATCAGCCAGGCTTGCTTGAATCCAGTGGCAAAATGAGCAAGGGACCCACGTCTGGGCATACCCCCGCCAACTTAGGGCGAACAAAGCGACACAAAAGGGGATGATGGACGGAACGCTTGAGCCAATCAAACACTCACTCCCAGTCAACTGATCTGGGTTTAATCCATCATCATTCTTTAGCTCACTCCACCACCCCAGTTCAGACATGGCCATATGCAAATCAGTCTGACCCTGTGCCTCATGGGAACAGTCCAGCCCGAACTGCCAAGCCATGTCTTCCCTGGACCGGAAACAAGCATCCTAGGACCGGTTTCTGGCATTCCAGCCGTCATCAGCCAGGCTTGCTTGAATCCAGTGGCAAAGTGAGCAAGGGACCCACGTCTGGGCATACCCCCGCCAACTTAGGGCGAACAAAGCGACACAAAAGGGGATGATGGCGGTTCAGTATCAGGATGCCATCCCTGACCTGGGAGGCGGGAGATTGGACAAAGGGTGCCAGTCACCTGGGGCTACCACCCCCCACTCTCTAATGACACAGAGGTTCGAGAGCGTTGAGAGTCATGAGGCCTGGCTCTCATCACTGACAGGCATCAGTGGCCACTATGGTTTGCTGTTCTGTTGGACAAAGTTGTCCCTGGGAGTGGGACAGGAGTCGCACCCTGTGGGTGGACTGGGCCACACTACTGTGTTGGCCTTGTGTGTGCTATCTGGTAGCTGGGACACATCTGTGAGCAAGGTAAGCTTAGGCGCTGCACTGATGGTGTCCCCAGGTGAGGAGAAGTGTCCTCCATGGTTTAGCTTAGTGGGCCCTGAGAGTATGGATAGAGGGATCCAACTGGGTTCAGGAAGGCGTAGAACGGGAATAGATCCCTGCTGTTCAGGCCAGTTTCCAGGTTCTATCGCCCCAAGCAGGGAAGCCCATCGAGGTATTGGTTGGTCTACCCTGGATTTAGGCTGGAAGGATGTTGTGTTGGAAGTGGCCCTTTTCGCTGGGTTATCCCCAAACATTTTGCTTCTTCCTCCTTTTTTTTCCTGACCTGTGTTTGTTGGCTTTAGGACTCTGGGCACTTTACCACTACTGAGCAGTGCTAAAAGTGCAGAGGCTCTCTGTGTAAATTGTTATTGTGATTGGTTATCCATGATTGGCATATTTTATTTACCAGTAGGTCCCTAGTAAAGTGCACTGAGTGTGCCAGGGCTGGTAAATCACATGCTACTAGTGGGCCTGCAGCACTGATTGTGCCACCCACATGAGTAGCCCTGAAAGATGTCTCAGGCCTGCCACTGTGGTGCTTGTGTGCAGTTTAACTGCCATGTCTACTTGGCAAGTGCACCGACTAGCCAGGCCCTACCCTTCACTTCTCCTACACATAGGGCACCCCTATGGTAGGCCCAAGGTACCCCCCTGGGCTGGGTGCAGTATATGTGAAAGGTAGGACATGTACTGGGGTGTGTAACATGTCCTGATAGTGAAATACTGCCACTTTCGCTTTTCACTATTGAAAGGCTACCTTGCCCCATAGGACAGAATGGGGAATGTTTTACAACATTTTACACGCATATCTTCCCATTGGGATAAGATGGAAAAATGGAGTTTGGTATCCCTGAACTTAGGATTTAATAACACATATTTTAGTAAAGATAGTTTTTAAATTGTGTGTTTGGAAATAGCACTTTTAGAAAGTGGCTATTTTCTTGTTCAGCCATCCTGTGTGCCTCTGCCTGTTTGTGGATTGACTGTCTGGCTTTGGAGTGACAGGGGCTGGGGAGGTGCAGTGGCTCCAGTAGTCTGGATGAGTCAGCACTAGGCTGAATAGGCCTGATCTGCATTTGGAGTGGTGGGAGGAGTATCACCTGTACCTGAATAGGGCTATGCCTGCCTTCCACGATGCTGGCTCCACCCCCCTGTGGTGTGTCTGGAGCCAAGGCTCACACTGACAATGGATGTTGTTGTGCACGTGCAGAGTGCCCCCCCAGAACTGGTGTGAACTGGCCTCAGAGCCCCTTGCACAAAGAGAACAAAGACTGGGGTACAAATTTCAGACCCAAAACACCAGACTTTAGATCATTCCTGGAATTCAAGAGGAACCTTTGCCAAGGAGAAGAGCTGGAGAGACTGAGGAGAAGTACTGCCCTTGCTGTGTGTCTGGGGTTGGCCGGCAGTTGCTGTTTCTGCCAAGGAAAGGAGAAGGACTTTGCTGTGTGCTGTGTCCCCTACTTTAAGGAGATCTCCAAGGGCCTGAAGTGTGCTGGCCTCCTGTTCTGAAGTCTCAGGGACACAAAGACTTCACCCCCAGCTCCCCTGAACTCTGCTGCTGTGAGTTCTAGCCTGCCAGGAGGCGCCTGTGCAAGTTTTGGGCCTCTGGAGGTTGTGGCTGTTGTTTGGTAGCTGGAAGAAAGAAGAAACTCAAAGAACTATGGAAATCGACGCATCAAGGGATCGCGGCTGAAGAGGACTGACGCAGCGCCGCTCGACGCCGCCACATTGATCGCCGATGCATTCCGGATTTCCATGCATCGTGCCTGTGCGGCAAGTTCATCCGACGCATCACCTGCGGACCGGAACCGTCACGAAGAATCAACGCATCACTCCCCATACAGACCGGATTCTACGCAACCCTTCCTCTGCATGCCGCGGGACTGTCGCATCACCTCCCCAAGGTCTCAGGAGTGTCGCATCTCTTTGTTTTCCAACTCTGCGGCTGTTTGGCTTTTGGAACTTTCACGCATCTGCAGGTACTTTGGTGAAAAATCACGCATCCATAGTTTTCTATGGTACAAGTTCTTGAAACCTTTTTAAAGTCATATCTTTAACTGTGTATGTTGGATTTTTGTCATTTTGGTCTTGTTTAGTTTAGATAAAGATATTTTATTTTTCTAAACTGGTGTGGTGTCCTTTTGTGGTGTTTTCACTGTGTTACTGTTGTGAGTGTTGGTACAAATACTTTACACATTGCCTTTGGGATAAGCCTGTCTGCTCATGCCAAACTACTGAGGGGGTGAGCAGGGGTTATCTAAAGCGTGTATCCCCCTTACCCTGACTAGAAGCAAGGGTCCCTATTTGGACAAAGGCACCTACCTCTGCCAACTAGAGACCCCCATTTCTAACAGTGAGGAACCCCAGAAGCTAAGGGGTTAAAAGATGGGATTTTGGAACCAGTAACGTGCTCTTTTAACCCAGTTGTTCAGCAGCTCTCAACCTGTATACGCCTCTCCAGTCACTGACAAGAATCTCTCTTCCCGCTGTAACTGCACTATTGCAGGCTATGCACTGGTACTTCCTGCTGAGGTCTCCACCTAGAGGAACGATATGACAGCATTCACCACAATTTGCAGCCTAGTACTTAGTATGTTAAAATTAAAGATGAATGAAAAGCCCTCTTTCTTCCACCACCATACAATATCTGTCTCTTTTTTTTACCTCCCTCTTGAAAGTTATTTTTTATCCCTGCTTTCTCCCTTTGCCACGCTTTTTTCTATCCTTTTGTATGTCTCATTCTTTCTCCCTTTTCTGCTGTTTCCTTGCTCTGGGTCAATGTCTAATGAAGAAAAATCTGACTCTAGTCCCAAAAACAAGTGCCAGCGTCCGCACCAACACAAACCTCCAGCACAAATTAAGCACTGATTTAGCCTCACCACAGCCGGTGGTGATGAGATCACCTCTGCATAATACACAGGTGGGCATCAAGAGTCTATCAGAGAAGAGTTTATAATAATTATACAAAATATAAAGGTGGCTTTGCCTCATTGTTGCTAACTAGCAAGGTATGTTGAGGACCAGCACACTCTAGATATTGATCTTTAAATCTCAGCAACACAGACCCAAAATGAAATACCACATCTATACTTTGAAACAGTGCATGCATCTCTTCTACTGAAAGAATTATTTGCGGTGGTAGCAAATCTATACATGCATAGTTTCTGCTGACAGGAACCTAAACACCTATCCACACACACCTATACATAATCATTTTTCAGAGCTTATTTCAGCTATTCGGGACACAATATCCCAGAGTGGGCCCTTCAATACAAGACATAAAAAATCAACAGAGACCAACTAGACTAAGGCCACAAGTCATGCCACTGATCATTAAACCCCTGTTGGTTTTTAGGTGAAAATCTAAACTTTTTGAACACTTGAAAGAAATTGCGTTGTTGGTTGACTGGGTGTGAGCCCTGGTGAAGCAGCAACCACAATCTTTGCCAGGGTGAGGCACAAGCCAACCCTACGTTGGGTGAAAGCCTTGGTGAAGCAGCAGCCACAATCCTTCCCAGGGTGAGGCACAAGCCACCCCTAAATTAACTTGTGATCAACCATCTGGTACCTTGGCACAGAGCAGTCAGACTTATCTTAGAGGCAATGTGTAAAGTATTTGTGCAACACTTCAAAGAGTAATAAATCAAAAAATACCATAAAGAATCCAATCAGTAAAACCAGAGATCTGCAATTTTGAGCCAGAACAGAACAAAGTCACAATTTCAGTCCGACCATGATGGAGCTTGGGCCGGCTGCAGAAACCCAGTTAGGACCCCTCAACAGAGTACCCTAAATCGTGGTTTGTGGTGCATTGCGAGGATCGGCGTTGAAGATGGGTCGCACAGCTGAAGCGATGCATTGATTCTGAGATGAGGCGAGGCTGCGATGTGAGGTCCCGCATCATTGTTGAGGATCCTGTTGACAAGAGCTTGCAAGGTTTAGTCCGGAGTCGAGGATGCGTCGTGCAGGTGGGGCAATGTGTCAGTTCCGAGGAGCTGCGAGGCTGCGATATGGCGTCCGGGGGTGTCATAGAGGCTTCTGTTGACGAGGAATGTGAGGGCACGCACAGAGGATGCAGTTCTGAAGAGTCTACGGGCTGCGAGGGCGATGCTGGTCTTTGTGACGAATCCAATCCAAGCAGAAGCGGTGATGCATGTGTTCTGCTTGGGGATGCGCCAAGCAGCAAAGGAGATGCGTCAGAACCTCTGGTTCAACAGAGGCTGGCAGAGCCCTTTAGGCCCACTTCCAAGAGTCTAGGACTGGGGTGGCACCCCTTGGCAGGGTAGACTCACAGATGGCAGATACCAGGTGCTGTAGTCAAGGTTGTTGGAGCCTTCCATCCCTGAGGGTCAAGTCAGGAGGCTAGCCAACTAGCCCTTGAAGTCACGTTGGGGTCCTGGGTTCAACAGATGCAGGTCCAGTCCTTCTCCCCCAGACAAAAGGGCAGCAGGGAAGCACAGCAGGCCTTCAGAGCAGCAGTCCGGCAGAGTGACAGTCCTTTCAGCAGCACAGCAGCCCTTCTTCATGGCAAAGTATCCACAGGTCTAAAAGTGTACTGAAGAGTTGGTGTTTGAGGTCCAATGTTTATACCTGGTGCCCTACTCTGAAGTGGTAGAAGCTTCTAGAGGTTTCCACCTCCCTGAGGTGTCAGGAATCCCCTTCCTCCCTGTCCTGGCCTTGGCTTGTCTGGGGTCACAATAGCCTAGTGACAATCCCTTTGTGCAAGTGCTGAAGCAGAGCGTTTGTGATGTGCAATTATGGTACGTGACAGCTCCTCTCCCTTGTTAACTCAAGTAGTCCAGCCTTCCAGAACTTATCTTCCTTTTTTCTCACTGTCTGGGAGCAATACACAAAGACCAACTGCCAGCTACACCTAGACATGTGACCCAGGAACAGGCTGCAGGCACCAAATGGTTAGGTCAAGACAATGCTAGCTTTCTAAAGTGACAGTATCAGACTTTACCATTATAGGGGGCTTTTAATTACAAATCTTTAGACACCAAACTCGACCTGTCTAACTGGTCCCAATTAGAAGTTACAGCTTATTAAATGTAATAAGGTAACTCCAATTTTATCTTATGGGAGAGGTAAGCTTGCTGTAAGGAAAAATTAATTAAAGAGTTTTTCACTTCTAGGACATGTAAAACTTAAAAGTACATGTTCAACTTTTTAAATACACTGCACCCTGCCCTCCGGGCTCTCCAGGGCCTAATCGAGGGGTGATGCATACATATTAAATAGGAAGGTTTGGGCCTGGAAAAAGGTTTCTTTTGCCAAATCGAAATGGCAGTTTAAACTGCACACACAGGCTGCAGTAGCAGGCCTGAGACTTGTTTAAAGTACTACTCAGATGGGTGACACAAACAGTGCTGTAGGCCCACTAGTGGCATTTAATTTAGAGGCCCTGAGCACAGGGAGTACTACTTTAATAGGGACTTACAAGCAAATTAAATATGCCAATTGGGTGTAAACCAATTCTCCCATGTTTTAAGGGAAAGAGAACAAGCACTTTCGCACTAGTTAGCAGTGGTAAAGTGCACAGAGTCCTAAGGCAAACAAAAAAGGACTCATGAAAAATTTAGGAGTGAAGGCAAAAAGTTTGGGGATGACCCTGAGGGCCAACCAAGTCCAACACCACTTTTAATGAGTTGCAAGGAAATGATGATGCTTAGTGGCTGTATTTAATTCAAGCATCTCATCCATCACTTTTTATATACTTTAGAGGAAAGGAAGATCACCATCATCCATGGTTAGGCCAAGAATCAATAACAATGCAAGTCTTAACTCACAAAATACACAGAAAAGAACTGTATTGAAGATTTCCCATATTATCCAATAGTAAATAATGTTATCACTACCATTGTGGGGTGAACTTGAATGAATACAATGTGAAAACAATTGTACACAACTTCAAAATGCAAAATGATGAGTTACTCACTGTCCTATAAAATGATAATATGTTTTTATGTTGTACAGAAAGCATTATAAAGCTTCCATAAGCCAGTCCGGATTTTTAGGGGGCACGTTTGCTAAGCTTTCATGCAATGCAGAGCAGCAAAGTTGCTGCGCTGTGTTGTGTGAAAGGGAGAGGGCAGAAATGCTCCATATTTACAAAGATATGGAACATTTCTGCTCTCTCCTTGCGCCAGCACACTGTGTGCATACAACAAAACAATGGTTCCCTTCAGGGTCATCTAAAGCCTAGAGTCCCTCGGCTGCAAGATTAAAAGTCAAAATATATGAATGTATGCAGTTCATGTAACTTTTTGTTTAGCAAGAAAATAATGCAGGTGCTCCAGAACTGATGCAGTGCAAGTGTGAAGTGATATCAGTGAAATAAGGAGATAGGGACTACAACATCAAGGGGCTCATTACGATGATGGACGGAAAAGCCCTCCGACCGCCATGGCATCGGGAAGAATCCCCCGCATGACCCGCGGCATTTCCGTCGGACAAATTACGATGCAATGTACGCAGAATCAGACCGCGGCGGAAGGATGCCACAAAAGACCGTCCACCACGTTTGTAAAAGCTGCAAATCTGACCGTGTCGGACGGGGAAAGCTGTACAAAGGCTCTAAAAGGCCGCTCCTGCCGCGGCATGACCGCACGGCCAATTATGATGAGAATGCGGAGCTGGCGGACCGAGCACTGCGTCCGACCGCCGCGCACGCACATAAGCCAAATGAATGGCGGACAGAACCAACTTCACAGCAACGCCCAAAGTGTGCCTGTACCCCCTGCCGCCCACAACGACAACACACACGCCACAATGATACACCCCAACTTGCTCCTTGTAGGGAAAGCCATGTGCAGCATGGGAGAGACATCTGGAGGTCATCACTCATGTGGACACACCCACATACCACAGTAGAAAACCAACCCCTACCTGGACCAGCAGCCTTTGCACACCACAAGCAGAGACAGAAAGACAGGACACCATTGACCCACACTGCACAACATCACACCCCCATATCTCCACACAACACCACTTCCACCCACACACCTCACACACCACACATATCTCCAACATCACCTTGCACCCTGCACCCCTCATCCATTTGCACCATGCCCCCCAAGAAAATGCCCAACTTCACCGACTCAGAGTTGAAAGTGATGGTGGATGAGACAATCAGGGCAGAACCACATTTGTACGGGCATCTGGTCCAACACACCCCACCTGCGTGCAAGAATCAGATGCGGGCAAGGATCCACAGCAAAGTCAATGCCGCAGGGACCACCCTACGCACTGTGCGTGACATCAGGAAGCAGTGGTGCGACCCCAAGGGCCGGCTCAAGCTACGGGCCCAGAGGAACCACGCGGCGGCACAGAAAACTGGTGGCGGCCCTCCCATCCCACCACCAACTTTCACTGAATGGGAGGAAAAGGTGCCTGCCATAATGCATCCAGAGAGTCTCACATGAATCGAGGGGGGACTGGAGGCTGGTAAGTACCAACAAACATGGACATGACGGAAGTTGTCACAGATCACATAGCGCAGACCAATGAAATCCTTAGCAGTGTGCCCACAGGAGCCAGCATCACACCACATTCTGTCATGTGGACGATGTGGACATTGTCGCATTAACACACTCAAGTACTGTTGCACAGGGATTTTCTGAATACACGTGCGATTAATGCTTGTTCAACCACATGAATACCAGTCCCTGACAACATGCGCATGCCAAATATGGTTTCAAAAAGCACTTTGCTCTTCCTGCATGAGTACAACAGCTGCGTGCACAGGCCAGGCATCACGTATATAGGATCTGTTGTATGACGCGTCCTTTTTGTGGCAACGTTCAGCTAACTACCCCATGAGTGATTGTGGATAGTCATTTGTGGCCTCACATTCACACAGCGAAAGCATGCTTCAATAAGTGTGCATGCACAATGGGCCTCTGTTCAGACAAGTAGTCGCTCCCACACCAGACTGGAGACCTTCGAATTGCAGGTGTCTTGACCGTCCCGCGCTATTCAGTCACTGCTGAACACGCCTCTCCCACTATTTTCGCGGTGAACTGACACAAATTATTGATAGCGTCTGATGCTGAAGGCCGTTGCACACTTTTTTTCAGACTTGTGGGCTTCCTTCCATGCTTTTCCGGGAGTACCATGAGCGCTGGTTCTGAGATTGTTCTCACGCCCTGTCTGACCATCCTGTGGTCCACGCCAAGCCCGGGCAGTTGCAACTGTACCGTGCCCGCATGCAGCTTCTCTTCGGATGTGTCCCATTGGCTGTGCTGGGCATCAGTTATGGGCTAACGTTCCGCAATGCCTATTTCACCTGCGTGCAACCTGTCTTTTCCTGCAGGAGATGTCTGTTTGAGTGGGTCATGGATGTCTGCCTTTCAAACACATGCCTTGCCGACCTGGATCATGAGCTGTGGGTGACTCCTTTGTTGGTCCACATGCAAGACTGCTTCGGTGAGACACGTTTATGGGATGCCTTACAATGTGTCAGGCAGGCGGACAGCTGCGCTTGTGCGTTAGCGCAATGGCTCCTGTGCAATGCATACATCGAACCTCTCCCAGGTTGCGATGGGATGCTCCTTTCAACCTTGTGGTGCGAGGAGCACATCTGTTCCTTCATACTGCTGGATTGGATGGCGGTCCTCTTCGATGAAGATGATTTGGATCGTCTTTTGGAACTGATTGCCTTCGAAGCTGCCTGTGCCTTCTTGGATTCATAACTACTTAACAGCAACAGGGACTGTTGGTGACTAATTCAATTTTCGTTTCCCTTTCTTCACGCCTCCTGACGGGAATTGTCATCCAGCTCTCTGACTTTAGCCCTGTCGACATTGGCTTGGACTATGCTGAGCTCTGCGGGCTGTCTCGCTTGGTACCACAGACCGGAGCAGGTGGAGTCTGTCATCTGACCGTCATGGACATTGTCATCTGGCATGGGCCCGGCTTCCATTATTCAGATGTGGCGCACGAAGATTACATGGCGTTGTTGTATTGCAAGTACCCAGGGCTCGAGTCGGATGTACACGCAGGTACACGGTGTCCCCCCCTCTTTACACGGGGTGGATGCCGTCCCCCCTGCCAGGACGCTGGTCCCCACAGGAATATGCATAACTTGTCCCGGTGTACTCTCCAGTTACCAGGACACGTTCAGCAGCACCTGCACGTTGACTGCTCTCCATTCCCTGCAGCAACGTGCAGGCAGCGAGTGAGCCTTCCTTCACCTCCAGCCGTGCCAAAGTAAAGGGGTCATCCGGCCTCCTTTTGTTTGTACATGCTGACTGGGGGCCGCCTTGAACCTTACATTTGAATGTGGATGCCACAGAGGGAAACATAGGCACACAGCTTGCCTTCTGTTCACAGGGACTTAAGGGAGGCATGCTTTTGCCTGTGTTCTGTCCATGTGTATCAATGCAGACACTGTGAGACTGTCAGATGGGTTAGTCTGTCCCAGTATTTGCACAAATCATTTCTGTCGCACTATTTTACTTTTTTCTTAGCGCTACGTCGTAACGTTGTGAGGTCATCTGCATTTTGTCTTACTTGGTCAGTCCCCCCACTTATTTTTTTGGGACCTGTGCCCTGCAAGTACCTTGGTATATGTCTGTCACATGGGAGGTGTTCGCAGAGCTTGTCTTCTGCACGGTCCTAGAGTCCTGTCTGTGCATTCTGTCCGTGGTCGGAGGACATTGTCCCTTGTCATTCTGTTCTGGTGTGGCCCTGGCACCCCGACCCAACCAAGTCTCACAGCTGCAAGAGGACACGGATCCCCTTTGGATGACATGGGAATGTGGGCTAGATGCCCCACATCTGGAGAGTGAGCCATCCAGTGATGAGAGTGACACAGCAAATGTGTTGCAAATGTCACAATACATAGGCAGAGGGATGGGTTCTCCTGACAAAGCCCATAGACCAGGGACATCCCTTACAACTCCTACCTGCAAGGGGTGGGGGGATATGCTTGTGGTTCTACGTCCAGAGTGATTATTGATGCGACATCTTGCTTCATGTTAAATGGACATGTCACTGTGGTTATTGGTTGGGTAATCATGCATTTTCTGCCTGTTGTGGCACGTATGTTGCATGCTTTGACACTGTAGTAAGAACTTCACATTTGGAAACGTTTCTTGTGTTCGACTTGTTTGCTTGTGTACAGGAGCTTGTATGCCTCAGAGTGAGTAGGAGAGCAAGTAAGGCAGTATGGCAATGGTGTCCTGTGCGTAGGGGTGCTTTGTTGTGCTCAGTCCCTGCATGCACAGGTTCTCAAATCCTGTGCATAGTCCAGTATGTGTACGAACTCACATGAACATTTGTCAAAGTCTGTGAGACAACAGCAAGGCACACAGACACAGTCATAGTCGATCATTGTTGAATCACACTCAACGGAAGTAGTTGATGATGAGCTGTTGTCGTTGGTCAAGGCCTTCTTCCTCACCACTGTCATCGTCACTGGGCATGTGTGGGTTGGGAGCGGGGGTGATGTTGCTGGTCCGCCAGATGTAGCAGTCATGTGCCGACCCCGGATACTCTGCACACACGTGTGAGATGATCTGCTCAGCCTGCCATACCACCTGCACATTGATGGAGTGGTAGTGTTTGAGGATCCTATAGATGGGTTCACTTGCCTGTGGTGGTACGTGGCCAATGTGTGTTCCATCAATGGCTCCCATCAACATTTGGTATGCCTCCCAGGCAGGGCCGGCTCCAGGACTCTTTATTTGTGTGGTCCAACGAGGCATTCGGGTGGGCCACTGTGTGCCCGATTTGTCACTTGTGTCTCTTGCCAGGCCTGCTTCAGGGCTCTCCTTTGTCTCTCCTCAGTTTTACAGGGGCCAGGGAGACGCATTCTTTCCTTCCAAATTCTCTTTCTAGATGTTGTCACTCTCATGTAGTGTGTTTATCCATGAAGGGTCCTCATGATGGGAGGAGGGGGTTGCCTGAGGTGGGAGTATCAGGCAAGTGACACTTCTCATGCTCCCACTCATGCCCTCCTCCTCAGCTCCCCTCTCTGCCACCCTCGTCCAGCGCCCCTCATCTCTCCATGGCCACTCACTCATGTGCATTTCATTTGAGGTATGGCGCTACTGATATTAGGGTAGGGTGTGACAGTACTTTACGTCACGCACACATTGTACAGAGACAATCAGTCATGCAAGGAATGTCACAGGGAATGTCACAGAAGCCAATGAGGTTCACAAGGTGTGGTAATCACATGTCATCCATACTGGTGGGCAGGATTCTTGAGGGCGTTTGGTCTGGAGAAGCACTGACTCGGGACGTGTGTGGGAACATTTACAGACAATGGCAGCTATGCACACTGCACGCCACACCAGTACATGTGTTGGGAGTGCTAGGGATTACAAGTATGTCTGATTTGCAGACAATGGACACGTCAGATTGTCTGCCTACATCACTGGCCATTCTCAGGATGACCCCTGGCGAAGAGGCACCAGTCAGATGTCAAGGGATATTCAAGCGATGTTCACAGGTTGGATGTTTCTTTACACAACACTGGTACAGTGCGAGAGACCTTTGTCCTTTTTGACTCCTTCCCTCATTTTAGTCCATGCTGGCCAGGAGGCATGGCGATGTATGTAATTTCACTCTTCTTTCCTGTACGTGCCATGTGTGTGAAGACTTGATCCAAAGGTCACACTCTCTCATCCCTTCACAGTGTAGTGAGCAGCTGGTCACTATTCTAGTTGTTCTGATGTACCAGCCACTCCCAGAGGGCTGGCTTACCCCCCACCCCACAGCCACCCAGCACAGGCGTCACTGGACCTGTGACCCTGCCAACAAATGGGGCCGGACGCACGTGCCCTGGTCCAGTTCTCCCATACAAGTACAGTGTCTGTGTGGTTACCTTATATGCATGGGGGCCTCGTGCCCCACGACATTACACATAGGGTGCACCAATCACTTTGGGCGAATGGGCTGTGATGTGCGATGTAATTCGCAGGTCACCAATGCAAATGCAGTATGTGTTCGCATGCGCAGGAGCTGGCATCCACAGCGATGACATGCATTGGCTCCAATTGAATGATGCAGGGTTGCGGTCACAGCTTCCGGGCCGCCGCGGTGTGGCACACACTATGCGAATGAGCCATCAGCCAATGGGGGCCTTAGGCGGCGTACATATTTTGATATTGCGGTGTGCGCGCTCTGCATCTGCGGGGCTCGTCATTGGCCCCAATTACCTTCAGGGGCACCGAGGGTTACTCATGGGGATTGGGTGGGCCTCGCACTTTGCATTTGGCAGGTTGCCACGTTCATCGTGGTGCCGGCACGCTTGCTGGGAGTTGTAGTTGTTCAGGGGTTGCATGCGTGGAGATGTTTGGTACGTACCTCCGCTGTTGGGCACGGCGGCGTCTTGTCTTCCGGAGGTGCAGCAGGTAGTGCAGCGGGAAGGCCTGTGGCGCTGGATCCATGCCGGCTCCGGTGGTTTAGATGGCTTCTGTGTCGGCTCTTCTTCTCCGTTGTTGTATTTCCGCCGTCCGCAACGTGGTGGTTTTTACTCTGCGGTAGCAAGGGCTGTTTGCAACATCGTGATCTGGTTGGCGGACGGAACGTGTTTCTGCACGCCGGTCCTGCTCAGTTTGCTCCGTCCGCCACCCTTGCTTACGCAGAAAACGTGCGGAGCCTGACAGACCACGGCGGATGGTACAAGGCCTCTGTTGGACCATTGTGATTTGGTGGTCGCAATGACCGCACCTGGGGCGGACGACATGATGGTTTTCCGCCACCAGCAATGATGGGCTTCCGTCCATCATCGTAATGAGCCCCTAAATCCAGGTAAGCCTCCACCTGAGAGTACAAAGTGATAAATTCAATCAATGAATGCAGTCCGCTTTTATCAGGGTCATTATCAGGACAGACAAAATAATGGTAACAACCATGGGGGTAAAAGAACCTGCAGCGTGGTGTATCAATCAAGAAATAAAAGAACATCACCCTTCCAAGGATATGAATCAAACGTAAAGGGAGTCCAAGTCACCGGGGAGTTCTTGGGAGAGAAAACATATCCAGCCTTCAAGAGGCTGTGAGTGAATGGAGAAATCACCAAGAGAGAAAGATGCTGTCAAAGGATCAGCGCAACCAGCCAGGTAAATTATAGTTCACCACCACGAATTGCCATTGTGTGAAATCCCCGTAATTAAACCAGTGAATGCGTCTGGAAAGTGCCTTCCACCAGCTGTGCTCGTGGGCTACTGACTGGAAGTATTGTGTCAATGCAGGCACCCTTGCGCTGTAGTGCAAGGGGGCCTACATTAGAAGCAGGATTTCTCTTTGTTATGCCTCACTTAGGAAGACATAACATTTTGAAGTATTTCCAGTTTTACAAGTGTTAATATTGATGTTGATGTACACAATGATACGTGTATGTACAAAAACAAAATCAAATCCCCCGATATTACCTCTTCTCCATCAACCCCGAGTCAAAAATATGTGGCCAGGCGGGCCCTGCGACCTAGGCTTGAGACTACTGATTGACGGATTACAGGTGAAGTGGCATGTAACCAACAGGACAAAGGCGCGAACAGGAAAAACCCAGATTAGTTCCACAGATAGGCAGCAACACCACAATGGTCAGAGATTGACACCAATAACACCATAAAGTTAGATGCCACATGAAGTTAGGAACACTCAGCCAATCAGGACACAGCACACACTACATGAGCAGTGATCACGCGCTCCCCATGCCGGACATCTGAACACGTTACCCACTGGCCCACATTGTGTCTACGCAAGGTCATCACCCACCTGCATTTGTCATCAAGTGGGAGTAATGTATGGCTTCATGACAAAACCCACATTCCACTCCCAAATCAGGATATGTGAATAGTTTTATGATGCTTCAAGAAATGTATAAAAAGACATTCAGAACAATTGTACTTTGAGCCAATCCTCAGATCCGCTTATATATGCTGCACTCCCGACCGTAGTGTTTGATTAAACCTACTATTCCTGTGTTGCCAAACACCTCTTGTCTTTGTTTTTTCAAGGTAAATTCATATTTGAGCAACATTTTGGTGAGCCAGCGAGAAGAGATTGGTGCTTCCAACCTGCCTACAGGAAAGGACCCCGCTCTGACGGATTCACATCAGTGCAGCAAGGAGTGAGAGCAGAAGCCTCAATTGATTAAAAGCTCTGCTGAAACCGCGAGGTGGAGGTCCGTCCAGAAGCTGCCGTCAAGTGGGTAAGAGACTACATGTGATCCTTAGTCCCCAGCAATTGGTGTATGGCAAACTAGGAAGAAGCACAAAAATGTGACCTGAGCGCCCTGCCATTGACAGAAATCTGACATATTGCCCACTTCATGTGTCCAAACTGAGCAGTCGCAGGGAGGCCTTGGAGGCGATCTCGCGCAGGTTATCTGTCTTCGATAGTCAGCAGGCTAGGAATGGTGAATATTGGTTGTTGCTCGGACTGCTGAGCGTAATTCTAGATGGCACACTTGGTTCTGGGTGTGATACAGGGTCACTGCTTGGACCGCTGGGCGTGATACAGATGGTACACTTGTCCCCTGGGTGTGATACAGGGGTGAGGTCTCTTTGCTTGGGCTGCTGGTCATGATACAAAAGGTACGCATAACCCCTGGGTGTGAGATAGGGTGTAAATCAGACATTAGGGAAAATTTGGACCTTGGAGATTAGGTGTAGCTTGTGCTTGGCGAAGGAAGGTCAATGGTTGTCAAGTTGTTCCTTGTTTCCGTGAAAATTGTTGATATCTTTGTCTTGGAGCTGATATTGACAAACTATCGGGCTCACTTGGTCCTGTGTAGCGTGTGAGGCCTCCCCTCGTCATAGGATGGCATACGCTAAGTAGTGGGCTAAGGTATTTTTTAACAAAGACATCATTTTTACTCCATCTGTTTTTTATTTTTTCTCTCTCTTTCTTCATTTTGGTTATCAATTGATGCATTCTTGATGTTGGGCGCTGGTAAACTGTTGCAATTCCACGTCTTGTCTTAAGTGTTGAGTTTTGTTCATGACTTAATGTGCTTATGAAAGGGGCGCAAGGTCGTACAGTAGTTTTTCCATATCTGCTGTTTTTCTGCTGAATTCACACATTTTGAACTAACCATTGCACTTTCTTTCGGGTTGTGATCCTTCATATGCATTTTTGTTGTGTTTAATGTCTATCCTAATGCAGCTGTGTAAATAGTAGTGAGCTCCTAGAGGTAGTTGAAACCATAAATCCCTGTGTATTTATTTCCCCAATGGTCAGAGTAGAATAAAATATTAACTGATCTCGAGAAGCTAGAACATATCAGTCCCTTAAAAAATTCCCAGCTATCATGGAGTCTCCACTAAAACAGATTCCCCACATATATCAAAAAACTTAGCAAGTATTGCCACGAATGCCATGCACACACTAAAGCATACATGTTACCTTGGCCAGAGGTGGGAACCTTCGACACGAGAACACACATTTGGACCAAATATGTAGGACAAAAAAAGACCAGGAGAGAGACACTTCTAGAACTATGGGCAGTCTTTGAGGAGGCCCAGACCGACAATCCTATCCTGGAACCCGCATGTAAGGCTTTCGAGCCTCCCCACCATATGTAGGAATGGAGGTGCTCTCTGCCATGCCTGCCATCCCCGCATTAGGCCATACCAATCCACCAGTCAAGGGAGCCAGGGGGACCCCCCACTGAACAACAAACTACCAGATCTAGATGAGGGAGGCCAACAGGCCCCCAGGCCCAGGCAATCCCAGCATCACCCCAACCCAGTTCTAGAGCTCCTCAAAGCTCTACCCCCGTCCATCGCGCTTGACCCTTCGAACCCCAATGACACAGAGAACATGCACTCCCACTCGCCCGGTAGACGCACTCGGGTGACAAAGAGATTTATAGCAGTACTAGACAGGGATACAACCAGTGGGGGTGAAGAGAGGGGCCCCAGTCCTCCGGGATCAAACAATGAAGGGGGAGCCACAGGATATGCTCGGGCAGCCGAGGGGACAACAGAAAGTGAGTTTGAGGACAATGTCCTACCCAGAAAAACAGCATCTAGCTCAGAACAAACCCCAGGTAGGAGTTAGTGGAGAGGCATGAATTAAGAATGGAGAGAGAGTGCTCATCCTGGGAACTCAATGAGAGAACACCCTCCACCTGAGGAGGGGGATGGGGTAGATAAAATGCATCTCTATCTACCCCATCCAGAAGGAAGGCTTCCGCCTGGGGCCCAAGCTTCACCAGATCGTCGGCGCAGGAGAGGGGCCGACTAGGTGATAAGGGATCAAGGTAGCATGGCACAGACTCAATTAAGACATAGGAGAAGCAACATGGCACCTTTACGTGCACACGAGGAGAGTAGTGATGAAGACTCCCGCTGTTCCCCCAAACACGCGTTCTAGACATACTGACCCCAAGGGAGATAGTGAACAATGACCAGAGAGGAAGGCGAGATCTTTGTGCAACCGTTTTGCCTCCTGCTGGCCCCCTGGACTGAAAGGGAGAGCCAATATCATAGGCCCTGGCCGAAAGGATGGCTCTTTCTAACCAGAGGACATGGCTATTGTGGAAAACTGTGTCCAACCCAGAGGGGGAGATCCCAAGTGGACCTTCCCCTACATGCAGGATTGCCAAAGGAAATTGGAGATCTATGTTAGTGAGAAACCAGCAGCGCTACCCAAAGCCAAAATGTGCCTGGTATTGCAGTAGGGCAAGTCAAGGACAATCTATGTGACTTAAGCTCAGATGGATAAGGAAGGGCTCCGAACCAAACTACCGCCATTAATAGATGGGTCGGGGAAGTGGATCTCATGTTTTGAGAAGAACACTGCAGGGATAAACCTAGCAATAGGCAATGTCAAAAGTCGGCTAAGCAGTCTCATCAGAGAGCAGACTAACACGGTGTTCACCCGAGCCCGCATCCCAGCAGTGATGCTGACAAACGCCGAGCATGACACGGCTGCATTTCATTCATACACACACCCAATATAGATGGCCCTGAGGGAAATATTCCCTGATCACCCAGATGTAGGAGGATTGATGGCACAGAGTATGAAGCCTGGGTAGACCATAACAGACTTTTTAGACAGAATGGGGGACAAGAGACAGGCCAGCCTTGGACCTACACGGGCCCCCAGGTTGCATTTTTCTACAACATCCTCAAAAAGGGGCTGCTCACTGAAATACAACAGGGTAGTAGTGTTAGACACCACACCCTGATGGGAAATACAGGCTCACATATTACAATATTATTAAAAGAGACTGGAATAGGACCGGGAAAAGCAGGAGCAAGCACAGAGAGAAACCCCCAAATTGGTCCAACACAGATTGAAAAAGAATGCCCTTGAGGGGGTCGTGTTGGCAGCTACCGTACAAATGGTACCAGTCTTGAAGAGGGTTGCACAGCAAAACTCCAGAGGGTTTCAACCCGGTTTTAACGGCAGAGGTCAGGGAGATTGGCAGCAGCCGGACCTCAGAGAATGTTATTATTGCCACCGAATGGCCACATGACTGACCGATGACACATAAAAGCTTATCACGAGCAGAGATCGATAAATCTGGGTCAGTCTCTGCAGAATCCCTATCCTCAATACCAAGGCCTAGGTAACCCAAATGCACCGTACGTTCACCCAGACGTTCACGGTCAGACAGCCACCGCACCACCACAGCAGGGAACAGGTGGTTGGTCAAACATGTGACAACAGCAGCAACAGAGAGGGACCCCAGCCCAAAAAGTACTGCAGCAAGGAGGGGTAACTGTCTGGGAAGGCAATGCTTTTGCACAATCACAAAACCCACCTGCGCAGTAGATTCAAACCCCCAAAGCAGAACATACACTCCACGCACACCTCAAAACATATTTAAAAAATAAAGACAACATTAGGAATTCCAAACCTTAACTTGCGTTCGGGAAACTCAGGGCTGCTTACGTTGTGTCAATTGGCAATCTGCACTAGAGTTTTCCATTTGGGTGCCCTCCGGAGCCTAGGCCCCACTCTGCTGCTGATCCCCCAGTGGGGGGTTTGCTGGCCATGCCCTGGGGGAGGACAGTCTGATGAGGGGACAGGGCCGCTCCTCATAGAGTATACAAAATGCAGGCCCCATAACCCACATCCAATTGGGCGGGTCCCAATTACTCGATCAAACGGACCCCATTCTCGGTTGTCTGGCCCGGGACCCAAATTCCATTGCGGCGTCTGGCCTCTACCGCAGCCAACAGCCTACGGCCCAATGAAGGACCCTTTTCAGTTCCAAAACGAGGCAATGTTCCAGTGTTGGGAGCCAGTCTCCCACACACTTGGGATGATGAAGACCCTATACGTTCCATAGCACGCACAAAACTGCGACCATTCTCAAACCACCGCATCATGCCGAGTCAGTAGGAAGTCTACCAGAACAAGCAATCAATCCTGCCCATTACCCTCATCGGGCAAGATCCGACGAGTTTTGGCCTCACACCAGACTCTCCATTGAACAATATTCTGCCTCCCATTTTCCCTCAAGGTTCTCCAATCATCCAAAGCCTGCTCGTCGGGTCATGTCCCTCCAAAACACTGGAGACAGCAGGCTCAAAAACTCTTGGGTAGAATGTAGTCGAAGGGAAAGGGGGTACCGTACCGGGAAGAGGAGAGTCTGCAACAATCCATCACAGCTCTGCACAAAGTACCTTAAACACGCCATTTAGGGGAGCAAATAAGCCCAGTCTTGGACACCACAAAATCAGAAACACATGGAGGATGCAGCACAGCTCTCCAACCCCCTCAGGTAAACGACAATGGAAATAACCAAATCACATGAGGACCTAGGGAAACACCCAAGAAGCCCAAAGAGAACCCTATAGAAAAAGGATGTAGTCAAGACACCTGGTGCTGTTAGGGAGTGTGGAGGGTTCTACTGCATGCCACGTGCTGGGACTAGAGGGGTATACACTTCACCCCAGAGCACACAGCGATGGCCCGCATCACCTAATTGCCGCACGCCCACTTTTCATACATCACTCTGCACTCCCTCACTAGGGAAGGCAGGATATTAGACATCCAGCGACACTCATAAAAGTTAGTTAAAGAAGCCAGACCATTTATAGGCTCATGACAAACCCCCTGTGGCAAAATACATCCTTTCTTATCATAGTGAGGGGGGCGAACTAACAACCCATAAGAAAGAATTAAGGTGACCCATGAATAAACACTCTTTATGTCCAAGAAGAAGACACCCTGATCAGGGCCCCCTTCTGGTGCCCACCAAAAATAAGATGTATGAATGTAAAAGCGCACCCCTAAAAAGGAAAGCCACAGGAACCCCCAAGAAAAACTGATGATGGTACATAAGGATGCACATGGTTTCTAAAACCTAACCAATGCAAGCGCGGAAATCTTATAAAAAGTTCCGTAAATAACGCCACTTCAAACTAAACCTGAAGTTCTGCGCCTTCCTAAGTCGATGAAACTTTGCCACCGTATTAGATTGGAGCTTTTTCACAACAGCAACATCATCTTTTGCATTTGATGTTCAGCCAACAAAAAAGGTTTGGTGAAGTTTTAAAAGTTTATTCTCTCAATAAGAGATTAGTCAACATTTTTGTTTCTTTTATTCAGGTTAGTCAGATCAGATCAATTACAGAAATAATCGAAAAGATTGGTTAGAACAGGCATAGAAAACAGTGGCGGCTCGCATAGGGTGTGCTGCGGGGCGGCGAGGCGGGGGAGGGGTAGGGCGGGGGGTAGTAAACTCGGACATGCGACGGAGTGGAGGAAAGTAATTATTACGTTCCTCCGTTCCGTCGTATGTCCGAGTTTACTACCCCCCACCCTGCCCCTCCCCCGCCCCACCTCCCCGCAGCACACCCTATGTGAGCCGCCACTGATAGAAAATAACAGTGTGTTCCATTCAGAATATAGTCCCTATTCTAATCTAAAGGACCTATCCTATCCTATCAAGAACCCATAAAGAGTTCTTTCTGGAAAAGAGCAAGTAGAATTTTGAAGCAAAAGGTCATATAACTAAGAAAAGGATCAAACTTCCCATTAAGGGTACTTCTGGGGACTCAGCTGAGTACTCCAGACAGTTGCAGTAGCAAATGTCTGAATGATCGGGAGGGTGAGCGAAATCACAGCAGTAGCTATGATCAGCTTAAAGACAGAAAGTCTCCTCAATCTGCGTAAGGAGAAGTCAAAGAAAATCACAGTCAACAATAGCTTATAGTATTTTGAGCTAGCACATTGAAGTGCTAAAGGGCATGTCAGGGTAGAAGTGCATAGAATGCCTTGACTCTCTAGCTAGGAACACATACTATATAGAAAAGCCACTAAACATGTTGCAAAAACAAGTGATTATGTCAACAGCATCCAATGAAGGAAGATCTTCCGATGGTCTGTCATCTTCGCCCTTGATTCCCACGGTAAATGTCCATGTCGACATGAAGTTATTCAGAGGTGGCTACAATGTATTACAAAAAGTTACATCTACAAAGGTTCTCATGGGAACCTTTTGCAATCCTATTCTAGTAGCTGTATGGTGTCCCATTGTGTAGCAGTGAGCTGCATTTTTGCAAGTTTAATGAAAGCACATTTTCTAACGTCTACTTTAATATGCATTTCTATGTTAATATTTTTAACACGTTCTATATTATTATGTGGTAAATTTTTCATAAAAATGTTGAGCTTCCTCAACAACAAACAGCAGCTCTTATCCAACAGGTCTGCAATTGAGCCACGAAAGTGCACCACCCTTGCAGCGGGTCGCCATCTCTCCGGCAACCACTGACATAATCCTAACATGCAAGTCCAAGACTTCAAATTTGTATCAAACGTTTGTACACTGAACTCTTTCAAACTTTTCCAAAGAAGAGAAATCTCCCAAATCACTGGAGTACCACAGACATCTTTCCTGGATCCATCCCCATTACCTGCAACGTTCCACAAGATATGTATTGTTGTACAATTGTATACCCTCTGTTTACTGTGGGTGTGGCCAAATCCACATATTTCCAAAGTTCTGTCTAGTCCAATGAAGGTCACCCCGACCTTTGTCACCTATAATTGCACTGAGCACAACACTTTTATTCCACACGCACGACACAGCACACTCTTATACAACACATGGTATCAGCACATCACTGCCGCGGGTGCCCAGACAACAGCTGGGACATGCTTCGTCTGTTCGCTGATACCACATGCAGTAGGCGCAGACAGGCTTCACTTGTCCCAAGAGATAGCCACCGAAAAACTGAAATGCCTTCTCCACCTGTACCTATGTGGGGGGGTCAAGATACAACAGAGTAGAACCCCATAGAATAGTAGTGAACGTGACCCAATACAATACCAAAGCCACAGCACTATACCTCTTCACTGATCCTGGCGAGATTCAAACAGAGCTAAATAGAATGTGCAGGTGGAGCACCGTAGGGGAGGATACTCTTTGGCCTCGAGACTTTCCAGAAAAAAGAATTTTGGAGGTAGCAAAGTCACAGCACCAGTGTACAAACACGTCCGCCCCCACTTCTGTCTGTGGTCTCAGGGTGGCTTTTAGCATGTCTGGTGCAGTCTTCTTTAATAACAAGTGGATGCCACGCCAGACATGGAGTTCCAGTGTAAGGACCGTTCACCTCAATGATGTGAAGGGAAATGTCTCATAGTGGAGGGTTAAATGCCAGCATAGATAACCCCTGTCAGGAAATATGGGACACTGAAATACATAGGTACATGTGGTTGGAAAGGAAGGGACAACCCCTAATTGTACGGAAATGTACATTGTATTCCTTGTGTTTCAGAGGAAAATGAACGATTCCACTCAGCACTAATGATAACGGTGGTGCAATACTGCACATACCGGACATGCAATGGAGCACCTCCACGCTGATGGGTACCTACTGGCAGTGAGATGAATTTGCCTACACCCAGCTTGTCTCCAAATGGCCAGGCCTGTGCTCCCTGGTCACCATACACACCTCTACCCTGGTCATTCATGGAGAAGATCTGTCAGAGTTGTACCAACATCCGCTACAGAAGAAAACAACTCTATTGCATCTGGCTCGAGAAAAAAGAACTGCAGATTATTTTGGCTGGGCTCAGCTCAAGGACATTCCGAAAGAATTCAGACACACAAAGTCAATACCGGGTTGGTCCATACCCTTCTTCACAGTGCAGACGAAAGCAAACGTCCCTGGTTGCAAAAAAACCAGATGGGAGTTGATGAAGATGATGAACAGCACAGAGCTCAGCCTTAATGCAATTAGGTAAGAACTAAGAGCCATCCATCTCATGGTGATACAACATCAGAATGTGTTGAAGTTGATGACTGCAATGGAGGGAGGGTTTGTGTACCAAGATCAGTGCGTCGGGTTGCACGTCAATCCCAGGCAACAACATGAACAATGGGACTCTGACTCTTGCCATCCAAGCACTGCATCACTTACAAATTAACATGCATAAGGAGGGAGGAGGCCCTAAGCAGGACTGATATTCCAGCTGGTTTTCTTGGTTCCCCCAGTGGGTGACAGGACTGTGCACGTCATTGCTGTCTATTTTCATTTTTGCACTGTTTTTGTGTGGCTTCCTACAAGTAGGGTTTTCCTGCTGTAAAAATGCATTCCTCAAATTGGGTAGAATGCAAGTAGCTGGAAAGTAGTAATAGTTAAGACTGAGACACGCCAAGCCCCCCAACAATGTGAATGTCATGAAGTATGGGGTAAATGATGTAGTTGAAAATTAAATTAGAGCAGGGAATGTTAATATTTATGTTGATGTACGCAATGATACATGTATGTACAAAAATGAAATGGAATCACTGCTGCAACCATGGTGGGAAAAGAACCCAGTGTGGTGTATCAATCAAGAAATAAAAGAGCATCACCCTTTCAAGGATATGAATCAAATGTACAAGGAGTCAAAGTCACCGGGGAGTCCTTGGGAGAGAAAACACATCCTACTATTAATTCAACGTTTTCACAATTAGTCCCAATTTAATCCACGATTTTTGCCAAAAGGTTTCTTTATTATCCTTTTTCTTTTCCGCATGTGTGGCGTCATGCATTTTGTATGCTTCTCATATTTAAGCGTGCCCATCCGGACCTCTTCAAAAATACGATCAAAATGCAGAGAATCGTTCAAAGCAGCAAATCTTTATTAAGAACCCAATGCATTTCGGGCTTATTTCCAGCCCTTCGTCAGGGGTAGCTGTAAGTTAACAATTCAAGAAAGTGCACAATTACTCAATTGTCCTCTGTGTAACATTAACAATAATCATCACATGAATCCATAGTTCATTTTGCGAATGTATATCCCCCTTATACTACTTTACACAAAAACAATTTTTTTTAAATCAGTTACATTTATAAATTCAAACTAATTCCCTCCCTTTACCTTCAATCCATTATCCTTCACTCCCGAACCATACTGTGAAAAACAACCAAAATGTAATCCCACATTCCCTCTAGTGTCGTGCCGCTCACGTTATACACTTCCTGTGGCCACCTCTTCCCTCATCTACCAGGTCGCATTCTCCCCATTCTACCCATTCTGACTAACATACATTCTACTAAGCCACTCATGCTCGCCGTATTTAAAAAAACAACAACCGTCCTCAACCCTGATCACACACTGATTCTGACTCTCTCACATCTCCCTACATTCATGTACTCACCGCGGATTGGTTTTGTCCATGTAACAGTTAGAATACGTGACATTTTGCGAAAATGCAATAAGTTTGCTTTATTGTTTAGTATTGCACTGGCGCTGATAATTTTGTGTTGGGTAAAGTGCATTATGGGTGTTGTAGTATGGAGGAAGGTTTGGGGAGTTTGGTGATTATTATTTGACACGTGGGTGGGCGGAGTTTATATGGTTTAAAAGCGGGTTTTAATGGTGGGTTGGTACCACGGGAGATAACGATAGTATGAGGAGCATGTGAGCGGTAAGAGAGATCATGGAGTGAGCAGGTACGTTGGTAGTTGGTCGCTGTGGTATAAGGGTATATCCAAGTGAATAGGTTGGGAAGAGTTAGTTAGTTAGTGTTTGTAAAGTGAGCGCGACGATGTACGAATGTAGGGAGATGTGAGAGAGTTAGAATCTGTGTGTGACCGGAGTTGAGGAATGGTTAGTTGGTTAGTGTTGTTAGCAGATGAGCGAGTGAAGTGGGCACGGTGACTACATGAATGTAGGGAGATGTGAGAGAGTCAGAATCAGTGTGTGATCAGGGTTGAGGTCGGTTGTTGTTTTTTGAAATACGGCGAGCATGAGTGGCTTAGTAGAATGTATGTTAGTCAGAATGGGTAGAATGGGGAGAATGCTACCTGGTAGATGAGGGAAGAGGTGGCCACAGGAAGTGTATAACGTGAGTGGCACGACACTAGAGGGGAATGTGGGATTACATTTTGGTTGTTTTTCACAGTATGGTTCGGGGAGTGAAGGATAATGGATTGAAGATAAAGGGAGGGAATTAGTTTGAATTTATAAATGTAACTGATTTTTAAAAAATTGTTTTTGTGTAAACTAGTATAAGGGGGATATACATTCGCAAAATGAACTATGGATTCATGTGATGATTATTATTCACGTTACACAGAGGACAATTGAGTAATTGTGCACTTTCTTGAATTGTTAATTTACAGCTATCCCTGACGAAGGGCTGGAAATAAGCCCGAAATGCATTGGGTTCTTAATAAAGATTTGCTGCTTTGAACGATTCTCTGCATTTTGATCGTATTTTTGAAGAGGTCCGGATGGGCACGCTTAAATATGAGAGGCATACAAAATGCATGACGCCACACATGCGGAAAAGAAAAAGGATAATAAAGAAACCTTTTGGCAAAAATCGTGGATTAAATTGGGACTAATTGTGAAAACGTTGAATTAATAGTAGGATCTAGTATCCATTAGCGCTGTGCGTCTGGGAGTGGAGCGTTTAAACGCGCTCCCCACAGTATCGTAGTGTTTCATTAGACCAACTGTTCCTGTTTTGCCAAATGCCTCTTCTTTTTGTATTTCAAGGTAAATTCATATTTGAGCTACACAAGTCTTTGTAAATATGGGAATACACCAAAATACATGGCGTGAATGCATGGAAATGCCCATGCTCCACCCATGGAACACCTGGCAAGTTGAAAGGTAACATAAGGAAGTACAAGCAGCTGCTTTGAGTTACAGTTCTTTACAAAGTCACACAAGGCCACGCAAATCAGTCCTTGTGTGGCTTTGTAAATATTACAGAAGTCTTTTAGTTGTCTTTGCGTCCCCTTGCATGATGCAAGGACAACGCAAATGCTTCATAAATATGGGCCTAGGTGTCTGGCTTAAGAGGCTTAGCTCACTGTAAATAATACATAGAAACTGAGATTTAGATTAGCCCCCTTCTGCCATTGACTTTGGGTCAGGCCCCATCAGCCATTGCTGTGAGACTGTCAAGCACATGCTGGATCACCCCAGAGGCGTATTTCTGACACAGATACACTCCATAGTGAAGTCTTGCATTAAGAAATTGAGTGACAAGCGTGACACCCATATAACAACTGATCCTATTTATTTTAACATGGGCATTAATTGAATGTCAAGTCTTGCTTTAAAAAATCAAGCAAAGAGCATAGCACTCACACAAAGCGTGAATGTATATATTTTAACTTTTGCCGTATTTGAATGTCTAAAAAATTAAAATAGAAATTACAATAGGGCTACCCAATAATCTCCAGGCTACTGTGTAAATACTAATATTGAGTGTTGATTCACTCTTGCTCCATGTTAGATTTGGGGGTCTCTAGTTGGCAATGGTTTGCACCTTTGTCCAAATAGGGACCCTTGCGTTTAGTCAGGGTAAGGGGCTACACTCCTAAAATAACCCCTGCTCACCCCCTTGGTAGCTTGGCATGAGCAGGCAGGCTTGTCTCAGAGGCAGTGTGTAAAGCATTTGTGAACACATACAGTAATACAGTGAAAACACTACAATGGACACTACACCAGTGTAGAAAAAGAAGTAATCTTTACTAGACTTAACACAAGGTTAAACAACAAAAATCCACAATACTGTAATCAAAAATGGGTCTTTAAAATGGTAGAAATAGCTTAGTTCAATGTAGAAGATAAATGCGACACTTTACTCTCAAAGTACCTTGGATGTGTAACGCAAAACAAACAAAAGGGTCGCAGGGAAGGTGATGTGCCGTTCCTTACACTCAGGGGAGTGGATGTGTCGGTTCCTTAATGCTGCGCAGGGGAGTTGAGGCTCGCTTCCTTACAGTGTGGGGAGTTGATGCGTTGGTTTCTTACTGTGATCCGGTGCAATGCGACAAGATGGCGCCTCAATGCGATGACGATCCGGTGCGATGCGACAAAATGGCATCTTGGTTACGGTGCGACAACGTAGATGTGATGCGTGCACGCCCGACGGCCGTGCGGCGACTCGGTAAACTTCTGAGCCGCGACAGGCCCTGCGACATGCTTCTCCGGTGATGCGACGGCGACCTCTGCGGCGGCGGCACGCTTCTCCGGTGATGCGACGCGCCTCAGTGAAGCGATGCGAGCAGCTGCGGTAGCGGCACGCTTCCTCGGCGATGCAACGGCAACTGCTGCGGCGGCGACACGCTTCTCCTTCGTTGATTCGCGCTTCCAGCTCCCAGCGACAAGCAGTCTTCAAAAGGGCACAACACAACAGCAGGCACCTCTTTGCAGGTAGAATCCCCAGCAAGGGAATTCAGGGGAGCTGGTTGGTGAAGTCCCTGAGACTTCAGGCAGGAGGCAAGCTCAATCTTCAAGCCCTTGGAGATCTTCTTCAAGATGATGAAAGTACACACAAAGTTCCTTTCTCCTATCTTTGGCAATAAAGTAACCACTGCAGGCCAACCCCAACAGCACACAGCACAGGGGCAGTCTCCTCCTTCAGTTTCCTGGTTCTTCTCCTCAGCAAAGGTTCGTCTTGATTCCCAGAAGTGATATAAAGTCTTGGGGTCTGGGCCCCAATATTTATACTCAAAAAGTATTTGTTCTCTGAAGGCAGAGAGTGTATGTGCCTGACCAAAACCAGTTCTGTGCAGCTTCCTGGCAGGAGGTGGAGACAGCATTGTTTGAGAGCAGACCTGGCCCAGGTAGCTGAAAGGAAATCTCCTCCTCCTACTCTCTATTCTATGAGGTCTCAGGGGAGTGAAAGGAAATCCCCGCCCCCCTACTCTCTATTCTATGAGGGCTCAGGTCATTGAAAGGAAGTCTCCTCCCCCCTACTCTCTATTCTATGTTGGTCCTATTCAGCCCAGCCCTGACCCATCAGACTGCTGGAGCCAAGACCCTCTCCAGTCCCCTGTCACTCACAAACCAGACAGTGAATACACAACCTTAGCAGAGGCACACTGGAAGGTTAGGCAAGAAAATACCTACTTTCTAAAAGTAGTATTTTCAAACACAGAATGTAAAAATCACCCACACTAAAAGATGTATTTTAACATTCTGAGTTCAGGCATACCAAACTCGAATTTCTACCTTGTTCCCTGGGTCAGTTAGGAATATAATGTGTTATAATCAAACTGCCCATACTGGCCTATGGGAGCAGGTAGCCTTGCAATAGTGAAAAACTAAATTGGCTGTAATTCACTATCAGGACATGCCACACACATCAGGGCATGTCCTACCTTTCACATACAATGCACCCTGCCCTAGGGCCTACCTTAGGGGTGACTAACATGTAGAAAAGGGAAGTTTTGGGGACTGGCAAGTGGGTGCACTGGCCAAGTCGACATGGCGGTCCCAGACTGCACACAGGCGCTGCAATGGCAGGCCTGAGCCATAGTTTACAAGCTGCTTCTGTGGGTGGCGCAACCTGTGCTGCAAGTCCACCAGCAGCATTTGATTTACAGGCCCTGGGCACACCCGGTGCACTGTACTAGGGTCTGACAAGTAAATCAAATAATCCAATCATGGAATCACTAATCCATAACAACAATTTACAATAGGGAGCACTTGGACTTTGGCACTGAATAGCAGTGGCAAAGTGCCCAAAGCATCTAGACCAGCAAAAACATAGTAAAACACAGGAGGCAACAGCAAGAAATGGAAGGGAGACCCACGCCAATGGTGCCAGGTCTAACACGTGTCCCCTCCAGCTGAAATGTGGGGAGAACTACCCTACCTCTTGGGAGTTCTCTTCACTAAGGCGGAAAAATCTGGACAGACCATCAACATTGGAGTGTTCTGTACCAGGGCGGTGTTCCACCGTGAAGTCCATCCCCTCTAGGGAAATGGACCACCTCAACAGCTTTGGATTCTCACCCCTCATCTGCATCAACCATCTGAGGGGCCTGTGGTCTGTCTGAACCCGGAAGTGAGTCCCAAACAAGTATGGTCTCAACTTCTTCAGTGCCCAGACCACAGCAAATGCCTCATGCTCAATCGCACTCCACCTCAGTTCCCGTGGAAGTAACCTCCTACTGATGAAGGCTACAGGTTGGTCTAGGCCCTCCTCATTCATCTGTGCAAGAACAGCCCCTACACCATGCTCTGAAGCGTCTGTTTGAACAATTAACTCTTTTGAGAAGTTGGGTGCCAGGAGCACGGGCGCCGTGCACATGGCAGTCTTCAGGGCATCAAAAGCTTTCTGACAGGTGTCAGTCCAGTTCACTTTCTAGGCCTGCTTCCTGGAAGTCAGCTCTGTCAAGGGTGCAACCATGCTGCCATAACCCTTGACAAACCTCCTGTAGTACCCTGTGCGCCCTAAAAAGGCTCTCACCTCTGTCTGGGTCTTGGGGGGTTCCCAAGCCAGGATGGTATCAATCTTGAGCTGTAGGGGCGCCACCTGGCCGCTCCCAACCTGGTGTCCCAAGTACACCACGGAACCCTGCCCGATCTGGCACTTACTCGCCTTTATCGTGAGGCCTGCCTTCCGCAGCGCCATCAACACTTCCCAGAGGTGGCGCAGATGTTCTTCCCAACTGGCGCTGAACACTGCTATGTCATCCAGGTAGGCGGCACTGAAATCCTCCAGTCCAACCAACACCTGGTGGACCAACCTCTGAAAGGTGGCAGGGGCATTCTTCATCCCAAAGGGCATAACCCGGAATTGGTAGTGCCCATCTGGTGTGGAGAATGCTGACCTCTCCTTTGCCGCATCAGTTAAGGCGATCTGCCAGTACCCAGACGTTAAGTCAAATGTGCTGAGGTACCGGGCAGCCCCTAACCGATCAATGAGCTCATCAGCTCTGGGGATGGGGTGCGCGTCAGTCCTGGTGACTGAATTGAGTCCTCGGTAGTCCACACAGAACTGGAGTTCGGGTGTGGCACCAGGCGCGGCAGCCTTTGGGACCAAGACCACTGGGCTGGCCCAAGGGCTGTTAGTAGACTCAATCACCCACAATGCCAACATCTTGGAGACTTCCTCCTTGATGCAAGCTCTCACCCTGTCAGTCACTCTGTAAGTCGTGTTCTTCACAGGAGGACTGTCCCCAGTATCCACATCATGGACGCACCACTCAGTGACACTAGGGGTCAGGGAGAACAGTTCAGGAAACTGTCCCAACCGTTGGCGACAGTCATCCTGCTGCTCAGGGGTCAGGGTGGAAGAGAGGTTTACACCATCCACTGACCCATCTTGCTCTGTCGCAGACAGGAGGTCAGGAAGAGGCTCAGTCTCCTCCTCCATTCCATCATCTGTCGCTAGGAGCATGCCCACTTCGGACCTCTCTAAGTGGGGCTTCAGGCGGTTGACATGCAGGACCTGCAAGGGGTTCCTAGGAGACCGCAAGTCCACCAAGTAGGTGACATCACTCTTGCGCTCCACCACCTCAAATGGTCCGGTCCACTTATCCTGGAGCACACAGGGCTCCACTGGGGCCATGATCCACACTTTCTGACCAGGCTGAAGCTCAATCTGAGTGGCATTCTGATCGTACCACCGCTTCATCTCCTCCTGGCTGGCTTCCAGATTCGCCTGAGCGAGTTGCCTGAAACGCCGGGTTTGGTTTCTGAAGGCCAGCATGTAGCTTTATACATCCTGGGGAGGTTTCCTGGGAGCTTTCTCTCAGCCTTCTTTTACCAAACTCAGAGGTCCTCTTACCGGGTGACCATACAGCAGTTCAAAGGGGCTGAACCCTAGGGACTTCTGTGGCACCTCTCCGTAAGCAAAGAGAAGGCATGGCAAGAGGACGTCCCACTTACGCCTCATGGGTTCTTCCAGATTCATAATCATGCCTTTCAGGGTCCGGTTGAATCTCTCAACCAGCCCATTACCTTGGGGGTGGTAAGGAGTGGTGAACTTGTATGTCACACTGCACTCCTGCCACAGGGACTTTATATACTTGGAAATGAAGTTTGTACCACGGTCTGACACCACCTCTCTGGGGAACCCCACATGGGAGAAAATCCCCATCAACGCACGTCCCACCACGGGGGCCGTCACAGTCCGGAGAGGGATGGCTTCCGGGTCCTGGATGGCATGGTCCACCAAGACCAGGATAAACCTGTTGCCCATGGCTGTCTTGGGATCCAGAGGCCCCACAATGTCAATGCCCACCCATTCAAAGGGGGTACTGACCACAGGGAAAGGCTGGAGAGGAGCCTTGTGCTTCCTCCCACTCTTACCACTTGCCTGGCAAGTCTGACAAGTCCTGCAATGAGTATCTGAACTCTTGCGCATCTGGGGCCAATAAAAGTGGGTGACAAGCCTCTCAAAGGTCTTGTCCTGTCCCAGATGTCCTTCTGAAGGTAAATCATGAGCCAAACCCAGTAGGAATGCTCTGAAGCGCTGGGGCACCACCAGCACACGGGCTGACCCAGGCTCAGCAACCTTAGGCTCGCTATACAGGAGACCATTCTCGCAGTAGATCCAATGTGATCCAGACTGATCACCTGCTGCCTGGTTTGTGGCCTGTTGCCGCAAACCCACAAGAGAAGGGCACTTGTTCTGCTCCTCACAGAACTCTTCCCTGGAGGGGCCTCCTTCCTGCTGCCAATGGGTCAGCTCAGGCAGGTCCCCCAGTTCAGCTACCTGTTCCCCTGTAGGTTCCAGGGCATCCCCCTGAAGGTCTGCCTCCTCCTGGACCGTGGGAACTATGGGGGCCGGTTTCCCGCGCCTCCTGCCTCTTCTCTTTAAGGCAGGCACCTGGGCCACTCTTTCAGGCTCCAGGTCCTCTTGAACACCCTTACTGGCTGCCATAGACCGGGTGGTCACACACGCCCAATCTGGCAAGCCCAACATCTCCAAATGTGCATTAAGCTCCACCTTAGCCCAAGGGGAGCTCTCCAAATCATTGCCCAACAGACAGTCAACAGGCATGGCTGGCCTCACAGCTACTTGAAGAGTACCTGAGACCCCCCCCAACTCAAAGGGAACCTGAGCCACCTTGCAGTGGCTCTTTGTGTTGTCAGCGGCAACAACTGTGTAAAATGCATTGGGGATTACCTGCTCTTCAGACACCAGCTGACAACTGACAGCTGTCACACTGGCTCCGGTGTCTCTCAGAGCCTCCACCCTTTGGCCATTGATGGTCACCCACTGCCTGTACTTCTTAGTGTTATCAGACAGCTGGGTCCTGGGGACCACCTCACAGTCTCCTAAAGAGACTAGGGACATCTCTGCGGGACCCTACCCACCTTGGTCACCCAACTCCTCCCCCAGGGCTACACTAGCGATCTGCCAGGGTGGTGCACCAGTGGGTGCTGTTTTCCCATACATGGGACATCTTGAATCATAGGAGTAGTGGCCCACTTGACCACACTTGAAACAGGTCTTGGGCCCCCTGTGAACAGGCCCTGTTTGCCCTTGTCCCCCCCACTCCTCTGCTGGGGACCCTGCCCACCTTTGGCGGAGTCTCCCACATGACCCTTGTGGACCCCGGTGCTCACCCAGCGGTCCGCCTCCTCAGCAAGCTTCCTAGGGATAGTCAGCTTACTATCAATCAGGTGCTGGCGCAGCTCTGGACAACAATTACTGGACAAGTGCTCCCACGCAATCAAATCATGGAGCGCCTGAAAATCATTATTCACTTTGCTACCCTTCACCCAACCATCCAATGCTCTGACAAAAAAGGACACATATTCTACCCAAGTGCTTGACTCCAGTTTCTTGCAGTTTCTAAACCTTCTAAACATTTCAGGAGTCAACCCATACCTACTCATCAAGGCTTCTTTCATGTGCTCATAGAATAGAATAGAAGGATTTTTTATATAGCGCATGGCTACCCGGGAGCATCCCAGCGCTGTATTGGACACTAGAGTAGGGTCTGCCTTCTACGGAAAGAGCCAGGTTTTAAGTTGTTTCCGGAATGCTAGATGGTTGGGTTGTCTACGCAGCTGCAACGGCAGGCTGTTCCACAGTTTGGAGGCATTGTATGAAAAACGCCGGCCTCCACTTCTGGCCTTCCTGATCCTTGGTACCACTGCAAGGTACATCTCATCCGAGCGAAGGCTTCTGTTGGCCTTGTAAGGGCAAATCATAGATTTGATAATAGGAGGCCAATTTCCACCTAGGGACTTATGGGCAACACACAGGGCCTTAAAATTAATTCTTTCCTGCACCGGTAAACAATGGAGCATGCGTAATGCCGGCTTTGCTGAACATCGGTTCTGGGTTCCCGTGAGCAGTCTTGCAGCTGAATTTTGTATAATCTGCAGTTTTGTGATGACAGAGTTAGGGGCGCCCAAATAAAGGGTGTTACCATGATCTACCCTGGAAAGGATGAGCGCCTGGACCAGCGTTTTTTGGCTTGGTCCGGTAGTAGTGGCAGCACTTTGCGGATCATTCTTATCATGCCATAACATTGAGCAGCAGTCTTTCTGGCTTGGACTTTAAATGAGAGGTCTTGGTCCAACCAGACACCCAGACTTTTTATCTCAGTTTTTGGGATGGGTACCGGTCCCATACAAGCTGGCCACATAATATTAGATTTGAGATTTAACTGGTTCCAAGTAGCATAAGCTCTGTTTTGTCACCGTTAAGTTTTAAGTGGGACAGGCTCATCCATTTAGTGACTTCCTCAAGACAGTCGTGGAGATCAGAGGGCGTATGGTCGGCCTGGGTCAATGCCGCCACCAACTGAGTGTCATCAGCATATGTGACTATATGAATCCCAAAGGGGGCAACAATCTCCGCCAATGGATGCATATAGACATTAAAAAGGGTTGGGCTCAAAGATGAGCCCTGTGGGACTCCACACCTAAGGGGGACCGGTTTAGACAGGATGTCACCTGCAAACACCTGGAAACACCTGTCCTCCAAAAAGGATTAGAGCCATGATAACACCTTGCCGGACACTGCTATATTCCTGAGTAACCCTGGGCGAAGTACTACGCTACGCTCGCGTAGTTTGCGAAGTTTGCGCTACTTTGCACTACGCGAATTGCACGTAGCACAGTGCAAACACGCGTAGCGTAGCGGTCATTTTTTGCTTGCTCGCGGTCCTCAACGTCAAGTTGGCGACCGCGAGCGAGCAAAATGACATCCCGGCGAGACTTTTTCCTCGTTTGCGATCAGCAACATCAAGTTGCCGATCGCGAGCGTGGAAAATAAACCTCCCAGTGAGATTCTCAACGCGGTGAGGGCAGGTTTCTCATTGCGAGTGGTCGCGTATGCTCGCGACCGCTCGCGATGAGAAACTACCAGTCCGCGTTGAGAAAGCTGCCGCTCGAGTACAAATCTACTCGAGTGGCAGAAAACGACCGCTTGCACTGTGCAAGATGCCGTTTGCAATGATTGCACAGTGCGGACAAGCATCCGGCACTGTGCAATCATCGCAAACAGCATTTCCTACTGCACTACGCAGTTCGCGTAGTGCTACGCGTAGCTCGCGTAGTGCGAAGTGCACTTCGCGTAGCTAGGCGTAGCGCTACTACGCGAACTACGCCCAGGGTTATTCCTGAGACGGTGAACCAGGGTATGGTGATTCACCGTATCGAAGGCCGCACTTAGGTCGAGGAGTATTATGGCCGCTGTACCTCCCGAGTCAAGAATTTTCCTTGCTTCCTCCACAACCGCCAATAAGGCAGTCTCAGTGCCTTGGCGAGGGCGGAAGCCCGTTTGTGAGGGGTGGAGTAGGTTATTGGATTCCAGAAATGTGGAAAGTGTATGGTTGACATATTTCTCTGCAATTTTGCCCATTACCGGGAGGAGCGAGATAGGACGATAATTGCCCAGATCTGCAGGGTCCAGGTTAGGCTTTTTTAGCAGAGCTTTTACCATTGCCCTCTTCCATTCAGGGGCAACAATCCCCGATGAGAGGGAAGAATTGATCAAGCTGGTCATAATGGGGGCCACTGTAGATGCTGCCAACTTTAAGATGTTAGGTGGTGCAGGGTCCATTGGTGACCCCGATTTGACCGTGGTTAAGGTAGCTAAGAATGACTCCTGAGTCAGCGGAATAAAGGTTTCCAGATGGTATTTATTTCCATACTGGCCCGCGGCGGTCGGCTCAAGTGTATCATTGTCTCTTTGTGGGAGGTGCTTAATAATATTATGAACTTTGGTGGCAAAGAATTCCGCAAGTTCGTTACAGCAGTCTCCCGAAGGGTCGGGTGCCGCTGGGGGATCAGGGACTTTGAGAAGTTTTTTTGCAATCAAAAAGGTCTCTCTAGAGGAATTGGCTGCTCTTGAAATTTTTTCCTCATAATAAGTGGCTTGGGCTCGTTTTATTTCAGCCTTATATTTTCCAATAGCTAGCCTATATTCCTGTTTCTTAATGACTGAGAAGTCTTTCCTCCAAATCCTCTCTAGACGTTTGCATTGTTGTTTTAGCGTCCGCAGCTCTGGAGAGAACCATGCAGACTTGTTGTAGCCCCCTTTCTTCTGAATTGATTTCTTCAGGAGCACTGTGTTCAGTGACTCCTCGATCCAGTGTGTGAACTTCTGATAGTCAGTAATAGGGTTAAGTTCCAGATTCGGTTTGGAATTTTCCATTTCCTGGATCCACTCTTCCAGCGGGAGTTTGGGCCAGGGTCGGATCAGCGTTCGAATCGACTGTGTGTGCAAAGCGGGGGTCGGTGGGGCCCATATTGTGGGAATTAAGAAATGGTCTGACCATGGTATGGGGATGGGGGCTTCTCCTTTTAGTTCCATCAGGTTAGAAAAAATTGGATCAAGAAGATGACCTTTGATATGAGTTGCTTGGAAGACCTTCTGGTGAAGTTGACATGCCATCAGGTCTTGTGTTAATTCAGTCACTGATGATGCCAAGGGATCATCAAAACGAAAATTAAAATCTCCAAGGAGAGTGAAATTAGCCGAGGAGCTAGCCAGGGTCATAACTGTCTCCAACAGAGTTTTGCCAAATTGGCCCATTGACCCAGGTGGGCGGTAGATTAATATACCTGAGAATGACAGTGAGGGAGTAAATTCAATTGAAAAATGAACATTCTCACAGTCTGATAGTGGACTCTTTAGTAGTCTACAGGTCAAGTGATCTTTATAAATAATGGCAATCCCACCGCCCACTCCTGACATTCTGTCTTTCCTCTGGATTAAGTATCCAGGGGGAAGTGATTGGACGATGTCTGGCTCTGAGCTCACGTTGAGCCAGGTCTCCGTGAGAAACAGAACCTCCGGCTCAAAGTCCTTTAGCAACATGAAAATCTCAGTCGTATGCTTGGGCAGGGATCTGCAATTAAGTAAGAGAAGTTGATAGGTGGACCCCGTTGGAAGTGCGGGGAGATCTCGTGCTCATAAGAATTGTGGACTTCAGAGGGCAAGTCTAACAAGGTATCCCGCCCCTCACTGAGGAACCGCCCCCACAACCCCGCTCCCCAATCTTTCTCAGGGACCCGGGGGGAGGTCATAGCTACCTCATAGGCCTTGAACCACTGACCAATATCATCATTTCTGTAAAATTCTTTGACCACCTCCTTGGGTATATACACTCGTGCCTCACTAGGCATGGACGGTGTGCTGCCACCAGAGGGAGTAATCTCTAAGCTTCTTGCCTTCAATTCCAACTCTCTCAAACTTCTCTCATGCTCCAATTGCATCCTCTTTTCCTCTAGGGCCAATTTCTTATTCTCTAATTCTAACTGCCCACCCATTTTGAGCTTGGCTTGCTCCATCTCATGCACTCTACTTCTCTCCCTGTCCTCCAGCTCTCCTGGGGACAGGCCTTTGGAAGAAACACTGCTGCCTGCCCTGGAAGGTACTTTCCTTCCCACTGGACCCAAGGGCCCCCTTGCTGCTCCTCTAAATCCTCGACCTGATCCTCAGGGTGCTCACTGGCAGTCCTTGCTTCCAACCAGGCCCTGAGCGCCTTTTGGTATTCCTCTTTTCTCGTGAGGCCTTTCAGGGAGACTTTAAATTTCTTGCAAGCGGATTTGAGCTGGGGCACAGTGTATGCATCCGACATTTCTTCTTCAAATTCAAACTCTTCAGGTGCAATGGATGCTGGTCTACTCATGGTAACAACAACTGGCAGTTCTTAGCAAAAATAGAAATCCCAAGGAAAATAATTCTACCAAAATGTATGTGGTTGGGTTTGGTCTGCACTCACTAGTAGTGTACACCAATCACTGTATATGAATCACAAATGCAAGTCCAAATCCTCACCGCTGACCACCAATGTTAGATTTGGGGGTCTCTAGTTGGCAATGGTTTGCACCTTTGTCCAAATAGGGACCCTTGCGTCTAGTCAGGGTAAGAGGCTACACTCCTAAAATAACCCCTGCTCACCCCCTTGGTAGCTTGGCACGAGCAGGCAGGCTTATCTCAGAGGCAGTGTGTAAAGCATTTGTGAACACATACAGTAATACAGTGAAAACACTACAAATGGACACTACACAAGTTTGAAAAATAAGTAATCTTTACTAGACTTAACACAAGGTCAAACGACAAAAATCCACAATACTGTAATCAAAAATGAGTCTTTAAAATGGTAGAAATAGCTTAGTTAATGTAGAAGATAAATGCAACACTTTACTCTCAAAGTACCTTGGATGCGTAACGCAAAACAAACAAAAGGGTCGCAGGGAAGGTGATGCGCCGTTCCTTACACTCAGGGGAGTGGATGCGTCGGTTCCTTATTGCTGTGCAGGGGAGTTGAGGCTCGCTTCCTTACTGTGTAGGGAGTTGATGCGTCGGTTTCTTACTGTGATCCGGTGCGATGCGACAAGATGGCGCCTCGATGCGATGACGATCCGGTGCGATGCGACAAAATGGCGTCTTGGTTACGGTGCAACAACATAGATGTGATGCGTGCACACCCGACGGCCGTGCGGAAACTCAGTGAACTTCTGAGCCGCGACAGGCCCTGCGACACGCTTCTCCGGTGATGCGACGGCGACCTCTGCGGCGGCGGCACGCTTCTCCGGTGGTGCGACGCGCCTCGGTGATGCGATGCGAGCAGCTGCGGCGGCGGCACGCTTCATCGGCGATGCGACGGCAACTGCTGCGGCGACACGCTTCTCCTTCGTTGAGTCGCGCTCCCAGCGACACGTAGTCTTCAAAAGGGCCCAACACAACAGCAGGCACCTCTTTGCAGGTAGAATCCCCAGCAAGGGAATTCAGGGGAGCTGGTTGGTGAAGTCTTGTATCCCTGAGACTTCAGGCAGGAGGCAAGCTCAATCTTCAAGCCCTTGGAGATCTTCTTCAAGATGATGAAAGTACACACAAAGTTCCTTTCTCCTTTCTTTGGCAATAAAGTAACCACTGCAGGCCAACCCCAACAGCACAGGGGCAGTCTCCTCCTTCAGTTTCCTGGTTCTTCTCCTCAGCAAAGGTTCGTCTTGATTCCCAGAAGTGATATAAAGTCTTGGGGTCTGGGCCCCAATATTTATACTCAAAAAGTCTTTGTTCTCTGAAGGCAGAGAGTGTATGTGCCTGACCAAAACCAGTTCTGTGCAGCTTCCTGGCAGGAGGTGGAGACAGCATTGTTTGAGAGCAGACCTGGCCCAGGTAGCTGAAAGGAAATCTCCTCCTCCTACTCTCTATTCTATGAGGTCTCAGGGGAGTGAAAGGAAATCCCCGCCCCCTACTCTCTATTCTATGAGGGCTCAGGTCAGTGAAAGGAAGTCTCCTCCCCCCCTACTCTCTATTCTATGTGGGTCCTATTCAGCCCAGCCCTGATCCATCAGACTGCTGGAGCCAAGACCCTCTCCAGTCCCCTGTCACTCACAAACCAGACAGTGAATACACAACCTTAGCAGAGGCACACTGGAAGGTTAGGCAAGAAAATACCTACTTTCTAAAAGTAGTATTTTCAAACACAGAATGTAAAAATAACCCACACTAAAAGATGTATTTTAACATTCTGAGTTCAGGCATACCAAACTTTCTACCTTGTTCCCTGGGTCAGTTAGGATTATAAGGTGTTATAATCAAACTGCCCATACTGGCCTATGGGAGCAGGTAGCCTTGCAATAGTAAAAAACGAAATTGGCTGTAATTCACTATCAGGACATGCCACACACATCAGGGCATGTCCTACCTTTCACATACAATGCACCCTGCCCTAGGGCCTACCTTAGGGGTGACTAACATGTAGAAAAGGGAAGGTTTGGGGACTGGCAAGTTGGTGCACTGGCCAAGTCGACATGGCAGTCCCAGACTGCACACAGGCTCTGCAATGGCAGGCCTGAGCCATAGTTTACAAGCTGCTTCTGTGGGTGGCACAACCAGTGCTGCAAGCCCACCAACAGCATTTGATTTACAGGCCCTGGGCACACCCGGTGCACTGTACTAGCGTCTGACAAGTAAATCAAATAATTCAATCATGGAATCACTAATCCATAACAACAATTTACAATAGGGAGCACTTGCACTTTGGCACTGAATAGAAGTGGCAAAGTGCCCAAAGCATCTAGACCAGCAAAAACATAGCAAAACACAGGAGGCAACAGCAAAAAATGGAAGGGAGACCCACGCCAATGGTGCCAGGTCTAACACTCCACATGAGTGCTTGGATTAATTTCTGGACAATACATTTGTTGATAGACCATACAGATTGGCTCATTATGAATGTTTGATATTATTTGGATTTTGATTTATCTCCTCATCAATATTTGTTCTTTTAAGGGTCAGTCATTGTTTGAATTATCAACACCTAGACCTGGTGGAGGGTGGTCGTGTGTACTTTTTGGCCTTAAGACTCTGAAACATTGACGAAATATCCACTCTTGCCATCATTTAACCACATATCTCAACTAATGGACTATTGCGATTGGAAGGATTTTAGGATGGATTTTTATTGGTTTGGTGGATTTCCCTGTTACCATTAGTTACCACTCATTGAACTGTATCTGTAATTCTATGACTATTGGCTGACTGGTGAGGTCTGATATTTGATGCTCCATTTAATTCTTGGAATGAAGTATCTTTGTTTGTATATATCTTATGTGTTATATTGATTTGAGTTTCGTGTGATACATATACATTTCACATCACCTGTCTAGAGTACACCTTACTTCATATATATATGTATATATATATTTTCTGTGTGTCTTTCATTGCTGCTAGTGGCTGGATTCTTTTTATATCAAACACACAAAAGGTGATGGGAGGAATACTTGAAATTTGTCTAACCACTGCCAATTGCTCGGGTGTAGCATCCCAACTCATTGTTCTTTTGCTCATAGAACTACCTCAGTTTGGACCCAACCATATGCAAATCAGCCTTTGTCCTGCTCCTCATGGGAACAGTCCAGCCTGAACTGCCAGGCAAGGTCTGTCCTCACCAAACCGAAACACAAGCAACCTAGGACCGGTTTCGCCCTCATAAAGTCTCATCAGCAGGTATAGCTTGGTTCCAGTGGTACAGTGATCACGGGCGCCATGTCTGAGCATACCCTTGCCACTTAGGGTGGTACATCAAACACATAAAAGGTGATGGGAGGAATGCTTGCACTTTGTTTAACCGCTGGCAACTACTCAGGTAGCATCCCAACCCATTGTTCTTTTGCTCACCATGACACCTCAGTTTGGACCCAGCCATATGCAAATTAGCCGTGACCCTGCTCCTGGTGGGAAAAGTCCCACCTGAACTTCCAGGCCAGGTCCTCACTGAACAGGAACACAAGCAACATAGGCCCAATATCGCCTTGGTATGGGCTTATTAGCCAGATATAGCTTGGTTTAAGTGGCACATTGAGCATGGAAAGCAACCGCCATCTCGGTATATCATTGCCATTTAGGGCGGTACATCAAACACACAAAAAGTGATGGGGGAATGCCTGCAGTTTTTGTAACCACTGGCAATTGCTCAATAGAGAACGGTAGCAAAAAATAAACCATTTCAGCATGCATCAGTCAAAAACCCACAATCTTTACAATTGCAATAGGATAGTGAAAGAATTGTAGGTATGCAAATGTCCTGCACTTGCCCCAGTTTACGCCGCACTCTCGCTCTTCCTCATCGTCTCTTCCCTCCTTCTAAATCCTTACAATTTGAGGAAGTCATGCCTCACCAGACACCAAGTCTTTCTCAACAGAAAAACCCACTTCTACCTCCACTCCTGCACTCCTGTTTGTTTTTGTTTTACCAATTGTTCGCCAAGTGCTGACCATCTGCAGAGCAGTGGTTGCACCAATAGATGGGGGCTTTCCTTATTTACCTTGAGAGGGTGGCTCCCTTTAGAGTTTCTGAATAGTCTTTATTAATTTTGGCTACAAGCCTTTGGCAGCTTCCTTAAACCGTTGGATTAGAGCCCTCATTGCCTTGGTCTATAGGGCAGCTGGTCAGTCTTTTTGGGTAGGAGTCCAAGTTAGATCCACCAGGGATATGTCAACCTTAATGACAGCGATGCAGGGTGCTTCACTTTCTGAGATTTGTATGGCAGCCACTTGGGCTTCCCCTTCCATACTTGTCAACTACTACAGAATTGTTCAGGAGAGTGGATGAAGGATATTTTTGGTTCAAGAGTTTTGACTTCTATGAAGCAACAGAGACTGTCCCTCTATAGATTTGTATGTCTCATTAATACATTTGTTTTCATGAGCATGCAATCATAGTTGTCCTTATCTTGATTTGTACATCTTGAGTGGGAGCGTAGGGATGAGAAGGTCATGTCTCGATTACTTCCCCGTAATGGCATTACTCTGAATCCTAATCCCATGCCTTAATTCCTTACTGCCCTCCCTCTAGGTTGATCCAGGCCAACTAAGCATAGTGAATTCTGTGCTTCTTAACAACAGGAGGAGTGGAGGGAGGAGGGGCTTTTTATGTTGATAAAGATTTGGGGGGATATTCACAAGGACTTATCACCGAGTTATCGCCACCTTAACGCATCAAAAGTGGAGATAGATTTAACGCCCCATTCACAAGCGGGTGCAAACTGCAGACAACGCAAGTATTCCCGCGATAACTGCCGCAAAATTTACCTCCACGGGTGACACCACCAACTAACCCTAATTTCTACCTTGTTCCCTGGGTCAGTTAGGATTATAAGGTGTTATAATCAAAATGCCCATTCTGGCCTATGGGAGCAGGTAGCCTTGCAATAGTGAAAAACGAAATTGGCTGTAATTCACTATCAGGACATGCCACACACATCAGGGCATGTCCTACCTTTCACATACAATGCACCCTGCCCTAGGGCCTACCTTAGGGGTGACTAACATGTAGAAAAGGGAAGGTGTGGGGAATGGCAAGTGGGTGCACTGGCCAAGTCGACATGGCAGTCCCAGACTGCACACAGGCTCTGCAATGGCAGGCCTGAGCCATAGTTTACAAGCTGCTTCTGTGGGTGGCACAACCAGTGCTGCAAGCCCACCAGCAGCATTTGATTTACAGGCCCTGGGCACACCCGGTGCACTGTACTAGGGTCTGACAAGTAAATCAAATAATCCTATCATGGAATCACTAATCCATAACAACAATTTACAATATGGAGCACTTGCACTTTGGCACTGAATAGCAGTGGCAAAGTGCTCAAAGCATCTGGACCAGCAAAAACATAGCAAAACACAGGAGGCAACAGCAAAAAATGGAAGGGAGACCCACGCCAATGGTGCCAGGTCTAACACTCCTCATGAGTGCTTGGATTAATTTCTGGACAATACATTTGTTGATAGGCCATACAGATTGGCTCATTATGAATGTTTGATATTATTTGGATTTTGATTTATATCCTCATCAATATTTGTTCTTTTAAGGGTCAGTCATTGTTTGAATTATCAACACCTAGACCTGGTGGAGGGTGGTCGTGTGTACTTTTTGGCCTTAAGACTCTGAAACATTGACGAAATATCCACTCTTGCCATCATTTAACCACATATCTCAACTAATGGACTATTGCGATTGGAAGGATTTTAGGATGGATTTTTATTGGTTTGGTGGATTTCCCTGTTACCATTAGTTACCACTCAATGAACTGTATCTGTAATTCTATGACTATTGGCTGACTGGTGTGGTCTGATATTTGATGCTCCATGTAATTCTTGGAATGAAGTATCTTTGTTAGTATATATCTTATGTGTTGTATTGATTTGAGTTTCGTGTGATACATATACATTTCACATCACCTGTCTAGAGTACTCCTTACTTCATATATATATGTATATATATATTTTCTGTGTGTCTTTCATTGCTGCTGGTGGCTGGATTCTTTTTATATCAAACACACAAAAGGCGATGGGAGGAATACTTGAAATTTGTCTAACCACTGCCAATTGCTCGGGTGTAGCATCCCAACTCATTGTTCTTTTGCTCATTGAACTACCTCAGTTTGGACCCAACCATATGCAAATCAGCCTTTGTCCTGCTCCTCATGGGAACAGTCCACCCTGAACTGCCAGGCAAGGTCTGTCCTCACCAAACCGAAACACAAGCAACCTAGGACCGGTTTCGCCCTCATAAAGCCTCATCAGCAGGTATAGCTTGGTTCCAGCGGAACAGCGAGCACGGGCGCCATGTCTGAGCATACCTTTGCCACTTAGGGTGGTACATCAAACACATAAAAGGTGATGGGAGGAATGCTTGCACTTTGTTTAACCACTGGCAACTACTCAGGTAGCATCCCAACCCATTGTTCTTTTGCTCACCATGACACCTCAGTTTGGACTCAGCCATATGCAAATTAGCCGTGACCCTGCTCCTGGTGCGAAAAGTCCCGCCTGAACTTCCAGGCCAGGTCCTCACTGAACAGGAACAAAAGCAACATAGGCCCAATATCGCCTTGATATGGGCTTATTAGCCAGATATAGCTTGGTTTAAGTGGCACATTGAGCATGGAATGCAACCGCCATCTCGGTTTACCATTGCCATTTAGGGCGGTACATCAAACACACAAAAAGTGATGGGAGGAATGCCTGCAGTTTTTGTAACCACTGCAATCGCTCAATAGAGAACGGTAGCAAAAAATAAACCATTTCAGTATGCATCAGTCAAAACCCACAATCTTTACAATTGCAATAGGATAGTGAAAGAATTGTAGGTATGCAAATGTCCTGCACTTGCCCCAGTTTACGCTGCACTCTCGCTCTTCCTCATCGTCTCTTCCCTCGTTCTAAATCCTTACAATTTGAGGAAGTCATGCCTGACCAGACACCAAGTCTTTCTCAACAGAAAAACCCACTTCTACCTCCACTCCTGTATGTTTTTGTTTTACCAATTGTTCGCCAAGTGCTGACCATCTGCAGAGCAGTGGTTGCACCAATAGATGGGGGCTGTCCTTATTTACCTTGAGAGGGTGGCTCCCTTTAGAGTTTCTGAATAGTCTTTATTAATTTTGGCTACAAGCCTTTGGCAGATTCCTTAAACCGTTGGATTAGAGCCCTCATTGCCTTGGTCTATAGGGCAGCTGGTCAGCCTTTGTGGGTAGGAGTCCAAGTTAGATCCACCAGGGATATGTCAACCTTAATGACAGCGATGCAGGGTGCTTCACTTTCTGAGGTTTGTATGGCAGCCACTTGGGCTTCCCCTTACATACTTGTCAACTACTACAGAATTGTGCAGGAGAGTGGATGAAGGATATTTTTGGTTCAAGAGTTTTGTCTTCTATGAAGCAACAGAGACTGTCCCTCTATAGATTTGTATGTCTCATTAATACATTTGTTTTCATGAGCATGCAATCATAGTTGTCCTTATCTTGATTTGTACATCTTGAGTGGGAGCGTAGGGATGAGAAGGTCATGTCTCGATTACTTACCCGTAATGGCATTACTCTGAATCCTAATCCCATGCCTTAATTCCTTACTGCCCTCCCTCTAGGTTGATCCAGGCCAACTAAGCATAGTGAATTATGTGCTTCTTAACAACAGAAGGAGTGGAGGGAGGAGGGGCTTTTTATGTTGATAAAGATTTGGTGTGATATTCACAAGGACTTATCGCCGAGTTATCGCCACCTTAACGCATCAAAAGTGGAGATAGATTTAACGCCCCATTCACAAGCGGGTGCAAACTGCAGACAACGCAAGTATTCCCGCGATAACTGCCGCAAAATTTACCTCCACGGGTGACACCACCAACTAACCCTAATTTCTACCTTGTTCCCTGGGTCAGTTAGGATTATAAGGTGTTATAATCAAACTGCCCATTCTGGCCTATGGGAGCAGGTAGCCTTGCAATAGTGAAAAACGAAATTGGCTGTAATTCACTATCAGGACATGCCACACACATCAGGGCATGTCCTACCTTTCACATACAATGCACCCTGCCCTAGGGCCTACCTTAGGGGTGACTAACATGTAGAAAAGGGAAGGTGTGGGGAATGGCAAGTGGGTGCACTGGCCAAGTCGACATGGCAGTCCCAGACTGCACACAGGCTCTGCAATGGCAGGCCTGAGCCATAGTTTACAAGCTGCTTCTGTGGGTGGCACAACCAGTGCTGCAAGCCCACCAGCAGCATTTGATTTACAGGCCCTGGGCACACCCGGTGCACTGTACTAGGGTCTGACAAGTAAATCAAATAATCCTATCATGGAATCACTAATCCATAACAACAATTTACAATAGGGAGCACTTGCACTTTGGCACTGAATAGCAGTGGCAAAGTGCTCAAAGCACCTGGACCAGCAAAAACATAGCAAAACACAGGAGGCAACAGCAAAAAATGGAAGGGAGACCCACGCCAATGGTGCCAGGTCTAACACTCCACATGAGTGCTTGGATTAATTTCTGGACAATACATTTGTTGATAGGCCATACAGATTGGCTCATTATGAATGTTTGATATTATTTGGATTTTGATTTATATCCTCATCAATATTTGTTCTTTTAAGGGTCAGTCATTGTTTGAATTATCAACACCTAGACCTGGTGGAGGGTGGTCGTGTGTACTTTTTGGCCTTAAGACTCTGAAACATTGACGAAATATCCACTCTTGCCATCATTTAACCACATATCTCAACTAATGGACTATTGCGATTGGAAGGATTTTAGGATGGATTTTTATTGGTTTGGTGGATTTCCCTGTTACCATTAGTTACCACTCAATGAACTGTATCTGTAATTCTATGACTATTGGCTGACTGGTGTGGTCTGATATTTGATGCTCCATGTAATTCTTGGAATGAAGTATCTTTGTTAGTATATATCTTATGTGTTGTATTGATTTGAGTTTCGTGTGATACATATACATTTAACATCACCTGTCTAGAGTACACCTTACTTCATATATATATGTATATATATATTTTCTGTGTGTCTTTCATTGCTGCTAGTGGCTGGATTCTTTTTATATCAAACACACAAAAGGCGATGGGAGGAATACTTGAAATTTGTCTAACCACTGCCAATTGCTCGGGTGTAGCATCCCAACTCATTGTTCTTTTGCTCATTGAACTACCTCAGTTTGGACCCAACCATATGCAAATCAGCCTTTGTCCTGCTCCTCATGGGAACAGTCCACCCTGAACTGCCAGGCAAGGTCTGTCCTCACCAAACCGAAACACAAGCAACCTAGGACCGGTTTCGCCCTCATAAAGCCTCATCAGCAGGTATAGCTTGGTTCCAGCGGTACAGCGAGCACGGGCGCCATGTCTGAGCATACCTTTGCCACTTAGGGTGGTACATCAAACACATAAAAGGTGATGGGAGGAATGCTTGCACTTTGTTTAACCACTGGCAACTACTCAGGTAGCATCCCAACCCATTGTTCTTTTGCTCACCATGACACCTCAGTTTGGACTCAGCCATATGCAAATTAGCCGTGACCCTGCTCCTGGTGCGAAAAGTCCCGCCTGAACTTCCAGGCCAGGTCCTCACTGAACAGGAACAAAAGCAACATAGGCCCAATATCGCCTTGATATGGGCTTATTAGCCAGATATAGCTTGGTTTAAGTGGCACATTGAGCATGGAATGCAACCGCCATCTCGGTTTACCATTGCCATTTAGGGCGGTACATCAAACACACAAAAAGTGATGGGAGGAATGCCTGCAGTTTTTGTAACCACTGGCAATCGCTCAATAGAGAACGGTAGCAAAAAATAAACCATTTCAGTATGCATCAGTCAAAAACCCACAATCTTTACAATTGCAATAGGATAGTGAAAGAATTGTAGGTATGCAAATGTCCTGCACTTGCCCCAGTTTACGCTGCACTCTCGCTCTTCCTCATCGTCTCTTCCCTCGTTCTAAATCCTTACAATTTGAGGAAGTCATGCCTCACCAGACACCAAGTCTTTCTCAACAGAAAAACCCACTTCTACCTCCACTCCTGTATGTTTTTGTTTTACCAATTGTTCGCCAAGTGCTGACCATCTGCAGAGCAGTGGTTGCACCAATAGATGGGGGCCGTCCTTATTTACCTTGAGAGGGTGGCTCCCTTTAGAGTTTCTGAATAGTGTTTATTAATTTTGGCTACAAGCCTTTGGCAGATTCCTTAAACCGTTGGATTAGAGCCCTCATTGCCTTGGTCTATAGGGCAGCTGGTCAGCCTTTGTGGGTAGGAGTCCAAGTTAGATCCACCAGGGATATGTCAACCTTAATGACAGCGATGCAGGGTGCTTCACTTTCTGAGGTTTGTATGGCAGCCACTTGGGCTTCCCCTTCCATACTTGTCAACTACTACAGAATTGTGCAGGAGAGTGGATGAAGGATATTTTTGGTTCAAGAGTTTTGTCTTCTATGAAGCAACAGAGACTGTCCCTCTATAGATTTGTATGTCTCATTAATAAATTTGTTTTTATGAGCATGCAATCATAGTTGTCCTTATCTTGATTTGTACATCTTGAGTGGGAGCGTAGGGATGAGAAGGTCATGTCTCGATTACTTACCCGTAATGGCATTACTCTGAATCCTAATCCCATGCCTTAATTCCTTACTGCCCTCCCTCTAGGTTGATCCAGGCCAACTAAGCATAGTGAATTATGTGCTTCTTAACAACAGGAGGAGTGGAGGGAGGAGGGGCTTTTTATGTTGATAAAGATTTGGGGTGATATTCACAAGGACTTATCGCCGAGTTATCGCCACCTTAACGCATCAAAAGTGGAGATAGATTTAACGCCCCATTCACAAGCGGTTGCAAACTGCAGACAACGCAAGTATTCCCGCGATAACTGCCGCAAAATTTACCTCCACGGGTGACACCACCAACTAACCCTAATGAGATGCAAAGTAGGCGTTCCCGTGCAAAAACACACGAAAACACCACTACACCACTTTCACAATGAACTGCCAGATCTGCGATGCGAACCAAAATCAGGCGATAAGCAGCGGTAGCAGCAGGGAATTAACACCTGCCTTTTGCTGGTGTAAAGCAGGACGACTACCTGCTGCATGAAAGGGAGCCCAGCCAAGAGCCACATCTGAAGACCTACAGATGCCATGGAGACAATGATCATGCAGCTCGGAGACCCATGAGGGCCACAACACCCACCGCCACCACCCCCAGGCCCACCACCACCCACAGGACCCGTCCCGCCCTCCCCCCGGACCACCACAGAGGCAGCGTACACAAAGACAGCGGACCCACCGTAAACACACCAGCCGCACAGACCGAACGCCAGAGGAGGACATTGCCTACTACAGGCCCAAAAGGACAACCATCTCCCGCATCCTGACCCACATCGCCCACCTGCTGACGGTACCAACACAGCGCACAACGAACATCCCTCCGCAGACAAAGCTGCCGGCTGTGCTGCACATGTTGGCCTCTGGTACCTTCCAACCCACAACTGCCAGAGTCGGAGGAGTCTCACAGCCAGCCCCATCCAAGTTCATCACACCTGTCCTGGATGCCTTCATCAGCCTGGTACCCCAGCACCTCCACTCCACCCACACTGTGCAGGAGCAGCTGGAGACCAAGCAAGGCTCCCATGCCATAGCTGGATTCCCTCACGTGTCGGGGGCAATCAACAGCACACATGTACCCCTCGTGCCCCCTGCCAACACTGCACACAACTACCTCAACAGAAAGCACACGCATCCCATGAATGTGCAGGCAATAGTGGACCGCCCGGGACTCCTCAACAATGTTGTGGCAAGTCCCCAGGCAGAGTGCATGATTCCTACATCTCCCGACAGTCCATCATCAACCAGCGCTCCCAGGATGGCACCTATGGAAATGCAGTGCTCGTTGGTAAGTCCAAAATGAACACACCACACACCTCCACCCCACAGTCATGCAACTCACGACACTGGCAATGGGCACGCAGCACAACTACATTCAACATGCCACACACCATGCCAACCGACCAGACATGACAACACGACTCCATTGGGAACCTGGGCTTGCCATGCCCACAACCCCGCCACGGCATGGCACCACAGCCACACAATAGCAGGATGTGAGGAGAGGGTTGGTGCAGGCATGTGCGAGAGCGGCAAGTGACTAATGAATGAGAACCTACCCAATGCCAGGTGTGGCGTGGAGGTGGCGGACAGACTTCAGTGTGCAAACCACGGAAATGGCCATGTGGACATTAATTGCTGGTGCATGGAGCGTAGTGGCCAGTGGGGCAGAACGCAGAAATGTCGCACGTTACGTCCCCCCCTGTATGCACGGGCGGAGTGGGTTGGCCCTGCGTACGCCAGGCCTGCGTAGGGGTGTGAATAAAAAGCCCTTCGCACTGGGCGTGGTTCTCTTTCGGAATGGCCAATGCGTCTGCCAGGGCGGCGCCTCCCAGCCCGCCACGAGGCCAGCGCCGGGCGCGGCGGGGCCTGTGTCCCTGTGCGCCTGCTGCACCCCAGGCCGCTGGTCCCCAGACCCGTCATGCCTGGCCCAGTGCACCAAGGAGGCTCTGCTCACCTGCCGACACCAGCGTGTGTCAAAGAGGGCCCACCACGTGCCGTGCAAGCTCCAGGCCCCAGTCCCACGACCTCTGCAGCCTCCGCAGACCATCTCTGGCCTCCACGGCGCTGGCCCACAGTACTCCTTTTTCATTGACATACTCCACCGGCGTACTCTTCGGCCCAGTTGTTGGCACATGTTGAACTGAGTCGTGAGTTCTGAATGGCAGTGACCAAAGGTCCGTGGCAGCGTCCACATCACTATACTCCCTCCGATCAGTGAAGCCAAAGTCTGCATCGCAGGCCTGCGACACGTGGTGCCACTAACCCTGTTCAACGCAAGCCGGCGACACCTGGTGCCACTAACCCTGTTCAACACAAGCTGGCGACACGTGGTGCCACTAACCCTGTTCAACGAAAGCCGGCGACACGTGGTGCCACTAACCCTGTTCAACACAAGCCGGCGACACTTGGATGAGGGCTCAGGCCTACACTGCGCTCCAGTAGGTCCCACATATTGAACTGTGTCCTGAGTCTTGAATGGCAGTGACCTCAAGTCCATGGCAGCGTCCACATCACTAAACTCCCTCCGATCAGTGAAGCCAAAGTCTGCATCGCAAGCCTGCGACATGTGGTGCCACCAACCCTGTTCACCGCAAGTCCGCGTCCCGTGGTGCCACTGAACCTGAACTACGCAGGCCGGTGGGACCATCCAATGTAAGCCGGTGACACTCGGTGAATGGCCCCTGCTGACTGCTGCCTCAGGCCTACACTGCGGTCCAGTAGGTCACACATGTGGAACTGTGTCTTGGGTAAGATATGGAGGAGTCCACACTATTGGACACGCCTCATTGCAGGGGGCATCCCCTATCAGCACTGGTGCCACTAACTCTGTGCGCAATGAGTCATGGGCACTTTCTGGTTGGACTTTGGTGGCGTCTGAGTCCATGGCCTGGGGGTTGTCTGCATCATCATCTGGCTGGGCCAGACTTGGTGTCCGACATGTGTCTGTTCCATTCATCTCCACCAGAGTGACTGTTTCTGCATGGTTCTGCCCTCTGCATCATGCCCTGGGGGTACACCTTCCACTGTCCACCGAGACACTCCGCGACAACCCCCTTTGTGATCTACGAAAACCTGCTCTGCTCTCGTGACCCTGCCCCAGTGCACCGCAAGTCAGCAACCCGTGGCGGTAGGCCCATGCAGTATGCTGTGCATCCGGGGCCGCTAACTCTGTGCAGCTCAAGTCATGGGGCCTTTATGGTTGAATGGGTGTGTCCTTAACGATGTACACTGTTGTCGTTTTTTGACTGCACCAGGCACTCCATGACGGCTGGTGTGCACACACCCCACACACATCCAACACAGGTGTCACTTGACATGTGAGCCAGCTAATAAAAGTGGCCGGGCGCACGTGCCCGTAGCCATTCCCACCATCTAAGCAAATGTGTCCGTGTGGTCATTATGTCAGCATGATGGGCCCGAGCCCTGCAACATCACAGTGTGCTGTCTTCAGCGGACGATACCATGTCACCTCAGCAGTGGCTGAGACCTTGGACATGTAGCTTCGCCCACCCCCCCTGCATGCACAAGCAGCGTGTGCTGGTCCGGCGTACGTCAGGTCAGCGCAGGGGTGTGCTGATTCGGCAGGGGGATCAGGGCATGGCTCTGGTCTGGCCTTGAGCAGGAAGTGCGGTAAGTGTATCTCTGTGTTGGGGTGTTGTCGCCACCAGGGCCACAGTAGTCGATGTTGCAATGTAGCATGCACCCGGAGGGCGGGCCCGCACGTATGGGGAAATTAAGGAGCGCAAGACCGCAAGGGCTCTTGGCACATGCATGCCAAGTGTTATGTGTATCAGTCCTGCGGCTGCATAAGTCAGATGCCTAGCCTCAATCGCAGCGTGATCACAGCCAGCCATGGACTGTACACCTGTGTCCGCCCTGTCCGGACCATTGGCCTACACTCACGTGGCGCACACCCTCAACGGCCAGCTTCACGGTGTTGTTGGCATGCCGCTGGACATGCGTGGACAGGCATGACAATGGTGTGCCGTAGGAGTGCACGTGATACGCACACAAGTGTGGGTGCTTGTGGGAGGGAGGAGCAACTGTGAGGCAACGTAACACACAGTGAGGCCGCTCATGTGCCACGTGCTCGGCATATCATCCATGATTCCCTGGGTCGCAGACATCCCACCCCACCCACGACAGGCCTCTGTACATCTCCTGTATGCATGCAGATGGTGAAGTTACTGTAGGGATGAAAGGTCCTTTGTCAGGCGGTAGCATATCTGCAGCTCCGAGCTGGGACTTGCATGTGCCCAGCACCCCCTGACAGATACAATAGCATTTGCTGGCGACTCCCACACTACGCACTGCCTGACGTGAGACCAACGTGTACAAATCCCACATGCAGAAGTCCTTGGTCGTAGTTAGCGTGCGTGAAATGGCCTTCACACGTACTCCCACCCCACCCCAGGCCTGCACCCGTTGCACACAGACACTACTCATTGCTCCGAGCTGTGCCATTTCATCCACAGGACTGGCGCGGGGCAAGACAGTGCCGCTTCAAGCAGAGCCACTGACGCAATGGCAGACCATCCCAGACACATGCTCAACTCCAGTCACGTGGACCTGTACCGTGCACGTCTGCTGCATGTACTGGGGGCACTGCCATTGGCAGTGCTGTGGATCAGTTACCGGCTGAGCTTCCGCCTTGCCAACGTCACCTGCGTTCAGCCTGTGTTGCGTTGTCGCTCGTGCATATTCGAATGGACCATGGATGACTGCCTCTCCAACGTAACGGTAGCTGACCTGGATTTCGACGTGTGTGTGCGCCCCCTGTTGGCCCACGACCAGGAATGTCACTGTGATGCCCGTTTATGGCATGCCTGGATGTTTGGCATGCATGCTGGGAACTGGACCTGGGAGATTGCATGAGTCATCGTGTGCAGTGACCACATTGAGCCGCTCCCCGATTGGTCTTTAGTGCAAATTGGGGCCAGGGGTTGGAGTCAGCACATCTGTCCGGGACAGCTGATGGGTTACGTCGCCGACATGTTAGATGTGGTGGACAACGATCTCTCATTGGAAATGTTGGCCTACGCTACTGCACTCACGTTCATGGACGAGTGACAAGGTACCTGCAGCCACAACTGAATGTGACCCATTGCACGTGTCCCGATGCCTGGTTGTATGTTGGGGATCTGGTCACATGTCCCAAGACGACAGTGGACATGGCTGCATTGGCCTGGACTCCTGATCCATGTGCGGACAACCAACGCGGGTTGGCACTGACTTGTGTTGGTGATGGACTCCCCCGGGGTGGACATGGGCACTTTTCAACGTTCCTCATTCAGACATGCTGCTGCATTGGTCTGCATGTCGTGGCACTTCTCTTGGCCGTACTGACACGCAATTGTTGATAAAGTTTCCGCACCTTCACTTGTCTCCAACTGTGTTGCGTGTTGATTTGTATGCCAATGTGTGTGTCACGGCCTATCTGGGTCCCTGCCATACATGCATTGCTACCCCATCAGGGCTGTGGGTTGGTACTTGTGCATTATCATGTCCCTGTTTCGTGCTTTGCCAGATGCGTATGGCCATTTACCGGCCACAAGCGGGTGCACTTGTGTCCTGTGTTCGGTTGTGCAAATGTTGCTGTTTGTACCACATTGTGTTCGATGTTGGGGTGCTCTGCTTCCTATGTGTGTGTGCTGCATTGTGTGTGAGATGTCCCTTCAGCTCTGATTTGGCTCACCCTTCTCCCTTTCAGGCAGTGTGGTTTTCACTTCTGTGCTTGTTCAGTGGTGTGATATTGCCGACTTGTGTGACTTGTGCTCTTGGTTGGTGTTCTTACTCTTGGGCATGGTTTGTCTGCAGTTGTGCTGTGCTTAATTGTGCATGTGTGCCATTGTGCCCATCTCCCCCCGTCCCCCAGTCCCTGGTCGTTCCTCTCCCTGTTGCTGTTGTGTCTGTTGATTTTGAGCAGTTTCCGGTCCCCGACTCCTGCCACCATCTCCAGACTGATGTGGTGGACACCATTTCCTCCATGTCATCCAGCTCCTGGTGTGGCGCTGGACTTCCACCTCCGGTGTGCATTGCTGCCTTCTGGTTGTTGGCGTGTTTCTGCTGGTTTGTGCGTTTCGCATCATTCTAGCTGTTCTGGTTTTCTTCCACTGTCCTCCTCCGCTCTCCGACTGCATTCACCTTGTCCACGATGGCCTGCCATGTACAATGTTTTGTTGCCAATGGGGATTGTGGGGTTGTGTACTGGCTCCGGTTGCCTCCATTGTGCTTCGCTGTTGTTTTGTGTTTGGTTTGTCTTTCTTTTTCCTGCTTTTGTTGTGCTTATTCCCGCCTGCCGTGTGGGTGTCGCTGGCCTGGCGCTGCTTATCGCTGCTTTCCTCATCGCGAATGGGCTCATCGCACATTTTTTGTTGTTGGGGTTTGTGTTTTTATCTCTGTCGCGGTGGTTGTATCGCGGACATTGGACGCGTTTTTGGGAGACTATCGCATGGTACCGCCGTGTTGTGAATTCCACGTTAACACGGGGTTATTTTACCGCGATGTGTAAAGTTGCGTTAACATTTTTTGGAGATGTTTAGCGCACGTTCTTGTGAATATCCCCCTTGGTGTTTGGGTGTTCGAAGAGGCAGGACTATCTGGAATCATATGGAATAAAAGTGAGGGAGTAGGGTTCAGAGTAATGCGATTACTGGTAAGTAATCAGGGCATCACTTTAAGCTAGCATTCACAAAGCAACTCGGTCTGGCCCTAATGTTCCAGGGCATGCAAACTGTTGGTTACTTCAACTGAACTAATTCGACTAACACACCTGTTAATGTTTTACAAAGGAAAATCCGTGGGAAGCCGCATGGGGTTGGGGGCACCCGTTCTTTTATGTTTACTTTCTTGCAGAGTGCTCTTACAGTGCAGGCAACATGCGGTCGATATGATTTAAAAATGCCACGTGTTTTCACTTTAAATTGCATTGTTCTTTTTAATTTGGCTCCGAAGGCATTGATTCTGCTTAGGTTGCTGCTAGCTTCAGTAATTGCTAAACTGTGAGGGAATGTGGGTCGTGAACAAACATCTAATTTTAGGAGAACTGTGTTAACCAGAGAACTAATTAAACTCATTATCTAGTATTTCCGTGCGACAGCAAACTCCCCCCTCTGTTAGCGTAGGTAGCTCATTAAAACGATCCACGCAGGCTGCATTAAATAACATACACACGCCTGTGTTTGGTCAAGTGTTTTCTTGCACGTCAGGTGCAAAAAAGACATTTCAAATCTTCTTAAAATGGAACTCGATGAGGTTAGTTAGAATTTGTACAATAAGTCTCCGCATGTTTCTGTGCGTCATTTTAAATTGTATTTCATTCCAAATCTATATTTGGCTTACGGCTGGTACCCATAAGGGAGGGAGGCTTACAACACAAAAACGATCCGATACCAAAGACGATTCTCTAAGTGATAAAATGCCAACGAACAGACCCCAGGACAAACTCCAGTAAAGTTACAAAGACAGAGCAATCAATAAGAACAGCAGGAAGGCATTCGTACGATTTTAAATGAGAAAACACACACAAGTTACATTAAATCAAATGAATGTAGTTTTCAGCCTTATACCAAAATAATTTTACAATACCTAAACTTTAAATCGTTATTAAAGAAATCGTATACATTTTCAATAGATTCCTTTTTTTATGTTCCTTTGATACCATTGAGGAAGCAGGATAGTGACACATTTATCTATGCAAGCTTCTACAAACACAGTGATGTTAAGAGCTCTCAAGCTTTAAAGCTTGAATTTAATTAACATTATCATCGAAGGCGCAATTCTTTTTAATATATTGTTTATTATTCACTTTCAATGCCACTGTTTTGTTCATTGTCATCATTACATATATGCATATAATCTGTGCTAGATTAGGGCAATGATTTATAGGAAAATCTTTTTAAATATGTAGTGTGGATTTCTTGTGGTTGCCTATTCATGAAACGAGCCAAAGGCCATATGTACAAACATTAGGAATACCGATTTCCTAATTGCAATTCTGTCCAAATCTGGAAATCGGTATTTTCAATGTAAGAAACTCATTGAGTTTCATTTAGGGACGCCTTGTGGGTGGCAAATCGACCTACCCTATGAATATTAATGAAGTAGGTCGCAGTTTGCAACCCATAGGGAGTCACAGCCATCACAGGGATGGTGGCCTGATGAGGTCAGCAGACCACCATGTCTGTGATTGCTTTTGAATAAAGTAATTATATATATTTTTTTAAATGCAGCCTGTTTTCCTTAAAGGTGGATTGGGTAAATCTCAAAAATGGATTCAGAGAGTTAATCCATGGGCAGAATTCCTGGCAGTTGGTGGTGTTGCCCTTCCAGAAGATGATAATATCATCAATGTAGTGTCACCATGGCAGGATGTTCGTCCTATAGGAATTCCTGTCTGTGAAGATATGTTCTCTTTTAAAACTGGCCATATACAAACAGGCTATGCTCGGATCAAAGGTGCTCCCATGGAGGTCCCTTGTATCTGATGATAAAGTTGATCTTTACACTTGAATAAATTGCTTTTCAGTGCGATGGTCACGCACTCGCTAATGAAGTCAATAGGAGTGGCTGAAGTCCAGACTTCTACTCAAAGACTTGGCCCGATGACCTCATTGTTAGCATCCTGAGGGATATTTGTATACAGGGCCTCCACATCAAGGGTGACCAATAAGTCAATACCCTGTTGTAGGTTGGTACCTGCAATCAGGTTAAAAAAATCCCTGATATCCTTTAAGAAGGATGGAGTCTTCTCAACTAGTGGATGTAGGAAGTGGTAACAAAACTTGCTTAGGGGCTCAAGCAAAGATCCTATCCATGGCACAATTGGTCTTCTGGGAGGGGGAAGGGCCCCCTTGTGTATTTTTGGTAGAACATAAAAGTAGGAGGTTCGTGAAGACAAGTTGACCAGGAAATCTGCTTCATGTTTGGCGATCCAGCCATGGGCCTCCGCAGCTGTCACCATTGATTGGATCCTGAATGTGGGTCTTTCAGTGGGATTGGAATCAATTGGAAGGTAATATCTGCCAGTTGTCATAGGCACTCCTGGCCGTAGTCTGTTGTGTTCATAATTACCATTGCTCTGCCCTTGTCAGCTGGTTTGATGGTTATTGTGGGGTCTTCCGTAAGGGTCCTCAGAGCATGGAATTGTCTGGATGAAATGTTGTTATATGGTTGAAGAGGTTGCATTTGTGTCACATACTTAAGCACAGTTTCTCAAAGGTTAGTACCTCACTCAGGATCATCACCATGGTCGGGGTGAAGGGTAGTCTTGTCCTGGAAAACCCCCCAAGGTAAATTTTATGAAAGAAGTGATGGAGTTCACTCATCAATTGGAAGGGGTCCTCACGCGGAGTGGGTACAACCCCCAGGCCCTTTTGTAGGACCTCATCTTCATCATTAGTCAGAATTCTGGTGGAGAGGTTCACAACTGTTTTTTTTGGCTGTTTGGATCCTAGTCTGTATTTGGGATCCTGGTTGCTGCCAATGAACTTGTTTGTTCCCCCCTCTTCTTCTTCCTCTGCCCCAACCTCTGCCTAAAAAAGGTGGGGCAAAGGGTTGTTGGAAAAACCAAGATGCCACATCTGTGGATGTCCCGAGTATGGGGTCGTCTGATACCCATACATCAATGGTAGTGGTGCCCCCCATTGGCTGTCATTACTACCCCAACTGTCAGTGCTGGAGGAGCTACTGAAAGAGTTATGTGTCATGCGTGATGTAGTGAAACGCTCATCTGAGGAAATTTCCCCAAAGGGAGAGTGGTTATCCTCCACTGTATATGAAAATACTTTTCCTTATCAAATTTCTTTATATCTTCTTGTGGTTTAGATATCCTCTGTTGCATGAGGTTGTCATTGTGTTCATTCATTTGTGAGTTGATCTCTGCCAAGTGTGACTTAAAGGCTGTAATGCTAATTCCTGTCTTGAGAGTGTTTTCTGATATAGTGATCTTGATAATGAGTGCTTTAAACAATCGTTTGGTAGTATTATTGATCAGGATAAGCCAATCACATGTGCACTTCCACGCAATTTGGGACCATTCTCATCTGAATACAATATCTTCTAGGAAGAGGCGGGGTGCAGTGGTTACCAGAAGTCTGTTGGGTGCAATGTTGGCTCTCAAATATTCTGTCATGATCGCCCCGTGCAAGACTATCTTCACCTGTTGATTTTTCACGGCTGCAATAGAATTCCAGCTATCCCGGTTACTACTAGTGGGGATGCTCCCATCTCACCCTAACAGAAAAGGTGTTTTGAGGATCTCTGTGACAATGTCTTCACCCTAACTGAGACCTTGGTTGTCGTTCATATTCCTCCTTTTTCCTCTATAGGAACAGTACATTTTCTTTAAAGGCACATGCTGGAGCAACAGTTATTCCTTTCTACAAGCTGCATGAATATATTATTATAATGCCTTAAGCGAGAGCACAATTGTGTATGAGACCTCGTTTTTCTTGCGCTTTTACCCTCTGCAATGCCTACAGTTTAACAAGGGAAAATATCAACATTTTAAAAAAGAGAGAGTCATAGAATTAGGTATTCCATCTTTGCTGGCTTCCTAGGATTCCTTTTTATTTCATGTTCATGACAATGTACATTTCTACGGAGGGAAACTAACCTACACTCTCTTGGCATAAATAGCGTTTCTCATTGCTATTGTGCTTGACTTCTCTGTGGGAAGACTGAAAAAAATCAAGTTACAGCTGATGTGCTCCTCACACAAATTTGTTAAATACTCCTCAATTTTTTCCCAGTTTTCCAAAATGGAGGACTCTATGGATCCTATGCATAGAGAAAATGCTTCTGTCTCAAACTCCGCTGTGGCTTCCCTAGCACTGATGGCTGGAAAAGCACCCACCAAACATCTTAAAAAGGATTCACCTTCTCCCACCACATCTCTTACTGCTGTATTCATAGATCTTTTACTGGAGGAGATTTGCGCTCTACACCCATACATGGAAGAACCCAACATCAAATTACAGCACCTCAGTGACAGATGGTCTCAAATGGAAGAACGTCTTCCCATAGCTGAACAGCATATCACGTCTTTTGCTACCACCAAACTTCAAGTGAATACACTTCAGAAACAAGTTTCCTCTCTTCAGAAACAAGTTGAAGACCTTGACAAACAGAAGCAGAAGAAACTACATATTTGTGGTTTGCCTGAAGGCACTGGAGGTACTGAACCTATCACACACATCCTTTAAATACTTTCTTCCTAAGTTACTGAACATGCCAGAAGCAACTTCACTCAATATCTAACATGCTCATAGATTAGGTCATCAACCTGCTGTAGCTTCCACTCCTAGGCTGCCAAGAGGAGTTATTCTTTATTTCCAGAAATATACTGACTTACTTAACGTTCTTTCAGTGGTTAAATTGATGAAACACACTTCATGGTTAGGCAATGCTCTGTATTTTTCTGAAGAAAAAGCCAAGAGTACTGCAGACAGACGCAGAGATGTTCTCAGTATGAGGCCAGCACTTTGCCCTCTTTGTGCTTGATTTGGCTTGTTTCAACCATGCTCATTTAAGGTAACCTATAAAAATAAGACAACTACTTATTAGGATCCCACCAGATTCAAAACATTTAACTAGACCTGCAGGATAGAAACTATGGATACATCTGGATCATCTAACTCCTAATTTTTTCAACTTCATGTTCTCTCATTGATGGTCTTAGACACTCAACTACAATGTCTTTCTTGTTAACTATATTGATACTCAGTTATAATATTTCTGTGCTTTAGAATTATTAGCATAGGTACTGCTCTACTATTTTTTCTCTCCCACAGTTATTGTCCTCTTATTTGTGCCTGTCCTCGTTCCCTGTCTCATGTGCTGCAATCCTCCTTGCGCACACCCTCCCCTGCTATTTGGACGTGCCATCTCTTCTATGTGGTCTCACCCTCATCATTTTGGGGATTTTAGGTATGTTTTACTTTTCCGTTTATTCTCTTATTTGTGTTCTTTTTTCTCTCCGCTACACAATTTCACTACTTTCCTTTTCACCTTTTACTTCCCTTTTTTTCCTGTCCCTTTTTAATTCATTACCTTTTTTACTCCCTACATTAACTTTTCGCTGTTTACTCTAGTTTCCTTGAATACACTCGTTGTTACGTGGTTTGTGTTGAGTTTTGTACATGACTGGTTTGACCTTTTTCTTTGTATTGCTCTTATGTCTCTGAAAATTGTCTCTTGGAATGTCAGGGGTTTAAATTCTCCAATTAAACGTCAACGGGGTTTGACCCATTTATCAAAACTCGGGCCCAATGTAGCACTCATTCAGAAATTCCATCTAACAGAAAGTAAGTCTTTGAAATGGAAAAGGGGAAGGGTGGGTGAAGATTTCTTTTCTCCAGGAAATGGCAAGAGAAATGGAGTTATACGTTTGTATCATAAATCGCTTCATATTCAGTAGCTATCCCGAGTCTGATGATGATGGCCGATGGTTATTTACCTAGTTATTAATTGATAAAATTCAAGTTTCTCGCTTCAATTTTTATGGTCCCACTACTACTGATTGTCAATTTTGGTCTCACTTTGCCCAACAGCTCATACAATAGCCTGATGACAATTTTATTTTTGCTAGTGATTGTAACAAAATTGTTGACCCATTTGTTGATCGAAACTCTACTGCTACATACACACCAAATAAATCGTAAAAGCTATTTGGCCAGGCCCTCAAACTGAGAAATCTAATAGATGCCAGGAGCCTCTGCAACCCCACTTTGAGAGAATACACATATTTCTCCCCTGTTCATCACACCCAATCATGGTTAGACTACATCTTTATCTTGCATAATATATCCCAAATCCTAAATTCTGCAGACATAGGCTCCATCTTAATATCTGATCATGCCCCTGTTTGCATATATTTAGATAGTCTTCCTAAATGCAATTTACCAAAACTTTGGCGTTTCAACAACTGCCTTCTTTTAAATACTGGCTTCACTTCATCTTTTATTTCCTTTCTACATGAATACTTTCCTTTTCATCAAATGGACTGTGAGAAAGTGCCCTCTTTCTGCATGGTAGCCCCCACTTTTTGCTGAACTGCTAATGTGATTTGACTGAGTGTGCCCTGGGCTCCTGCTAATCAGGTACCCAGGGCCTATGTTCTTTCCCTAAAATCTGCATTGAAACCAAAACCCAATTGGCATCTCTGGCCACAGGTCAGCCCCTGGTAAATGGTACCACAGGTACTCAGGGCACTGTGACCAGGGAAGACCTCTAAGGGCTGCAGAACTTATTGTGCCACCCTTAGAGGCCCTGTACCATTACACTCACACACTGCCTTTGCAGGCTGCGTGTCTTGGTGCAGAACAAAGTGAAGAGTCGACATGGCACACATCCCTGTGTGCAATGCATACAACCCACTGCCCTGGCATAGATCAGTCACCCCTCTAGCTGGGTGCACTATACCAGTGGTGAGGGTACAGGTGCATGAGCACTGTACCCCTACAGAGCCCATTCTTAGACATTATAAGTGCAGTGCTGCCATTAAGAGTATATGGTGCTGGGAGTTTGTCATTACCATAATGGCTACACTGAAAACTGAGAAGTTTGGTATCAAACTTCTCAGCACATTAAACCCACACTGATGCCAGTGTGGGATTTGATGAAAAATGCACACAGAGGGCATCTCAGAGATGCCCCCTGAAAAACGACCCACCACTAGTGTCTAGGCTGAGTGGCTGTTTTCATCTGCCACAACCAGACATGTTTCTGGACCCCTGGTTCGAGAGCCTGCTGCTCTCAGGGGGCCTGAAACAATGCACACCCTGGGACGAGGTGCCAAGCCTCCTCCCCCAGGATGGGCCGGGTTCACGAAGGAAAAACCTCAAAGGCTTGCCGCCTTTGTGAGCTTCCCTAGGCCACTTGCTGCTTTCAACAACTGGTCCCCACTGGTTCTGACCCCACTTTGGGCGGGAGAACTGGCAGGAAAAACAAGTGAGGAAGAGAGGTGTGGCCACCTCTGCCAACTCCACCCCTCAAGTGGGGGAGGCGAGGTGAAGCACAACTCTCAGTCCCCACCATCTTGCAGATGGGGGGACTCAGCCAACCAGGGAAAGGCTTATGCTCCCCTCCCACTGGAGGGTGGCATAATAGGGGGTGTACCTACCCCAGGGAAGGGACCTATTGGTCCCAACCTTTTTACCTACCTGTAGCGCCCCTAAATCTAGTATTTAGGGGCACCCCTGAACCTTGCTTTCTCAGACAAGAACCTGCAAGAAGAAAAGAAGAAGAAGGACCGAACAGCCATGCCAAAGCTAACAAGAGGAGGACGCCCACTGTCTTGGCCCCAGCCCTACCGGCCTGTCCCCACCTCGAACCTGCTCCAGCGAAATCCTGGTGTGTCCTGCAGCCAGAAACCTCGACAAACCCAGAGGACCTGCCTGCCTTCAATCCTAAAGACTCTGTCTCCTGTGAACACCAGATGTGTTCAAACAACAGACTCCAGTTCCGCAAAGATCCGCGGGTCTGCACCACTCTGCACCCGACACCCACGGCCTGAGTTTGAGTGGCCCAACACCAAGAGGAGGTCCCCCCAGCAATCCTGACCCGAGATCCAGTGACCCTTGACCTGCCTCAAGCCTCCAGCCGACGCCTGCAGCCTCAAACCGGAAGGTCCCCCCAACCGCGACCCAGAGCTGGTAAGAAGATCCGACCCTAAAAGGCACCCCTGCACCCAACGCCCCACTGCCTTGGGTGGCCCAATGGACGGTGCCTAACCAACCCCCAAGAATCCAACTTACCTCTCCAAGTGGTGGTCACAGCCAGAAGACCTTCGTCCCCGAGCCTGCAGTGTTTTTGCAAACCGGAGACTCCCCTTTGAAAGCTACAGGGCTTCCGACCCCTAAACAGCACTCTGCACCCGGCCGCCTCAGTGCCGCTGAGGGTGCATCTTTTGTGCTGGCCTAAACCCCCATTTGCCCTGAGCTTAAGTCCAGGAGCTTTGCTCTCACACCCCAGTGGACTGCTTGTCAGCGGCCACCAACCGGAGGCCCCCTATCCCCCATTGGATAACATTGGGCCTCAGCACTCTGCACCCAGCCGCCCTAGTGCCGCTGAGGGTGTAACAAGAGTGCATCCTTGACCCTGGGGGATCCCTGAGTCTAATCCCAGGACCCAAACTCCCACAACAAAGTACTTACCGTTAAACCTATAACACTTTTTTCCTCCATAGGATAACATTGACTGTTTTTCTGTAAAAAGTTTTTGTGTGGAGTTGGAAAACCTAAAGAAATTCTTTAAAATTGTACAGACTAACAAAAACGATTTTACTTACCTGTTTACAGGAAATGTCCCAGTGTAGTATCCAGGTATACTACACTGTGTAAGAAGAGTAATCTAAAAAGTAACTTACATGGTATTTTACTAAAAAGCCCATTCAAAATATATGTACTGTATTTACAAAGCATTGCATTTCTCAGAAACAATACTGTAAGTCAAAACAAAGTGCATATACAATTGCAATCCAAACTGTATTACAACTGTATATTTACTGCAAAGTATTTATCACTTACCTGTGCCAAGCTTGCTTGGTTCTAGGAAATAAAATAACTAAAAGAAAATTTTTATACAAAAACAATTGGTCTGAAGTTCAGTCTTTGAGTGTGTGAATTCATTTGCTGACTGAGTGTGTACAACAAATGCTAAACACTGTCCTCTGATAAAGCCTTACTGCTCGACCACACTACCACAAATAGAGAGTGAGGTGCTATCTTCTTTACCTCTGTCTACCTTTTGGGTTCCACTGGACTCAGTGCACACTATACCTCACTTTGGTATACTATATACAGAGCCAGCTTCCTACATGGACAATTTGCATTTTCACACCATCTGGGATGCCTTCAAGGCCTCGGCTTGTGATTTCATCATTACTTATGTCTGTAAGAAAAGAAAGCAATCTTGTATTTTTACTACAGAAATCTTACCAAAATAAAAAAAAAAGAGCACTCCTACTACAAATCCAAATCAAAAGAGTGTTTATCTTGACTTATTAACACTAAACTTCAATTTAATAAATTGTCTACGGACCATTCCTCCACTTATTTGTTAAATCTAGTGCAAAATTTGATGGGGGCCAAAACAAATCTAGCAAATTATCTTAAAATCAAAAACAACAAACTCAAAATTGAATCTATCATAGATGCACAACAAATACCAAAGAGAAAGACTGTGAAATTTTAAATGAATTTGTTCATTTTTATAAGACACTGCATATGCCAATAGATTCTCCCTCTGACTCTGATAGCATTCAATACCTTTCCACTATTCAAAAAACTTCTGAGGCCCAACTTGCCCTTACGATATTAGAATCTGATATGACACAAACATACGTTTTCAGCGCCGGGAAACCCTGCTGGGTAGCTGTGCGCTTTATAAATACTTTAAATAAATAAATAAACTCCACACTGCACTTGATGTACTCAAAATAGATAGAGCCCCATGTCCGAATGGGTTTACTTTTGAATTTTTTACACTCTTCTCCAACTTACTTCTTCCTAAATTGCAAACTCTAATAACTTCTTTCTCACATTCGCATAAGTCTGCTGGCTCCTTTCTCGATCCTAATATATGACTCATTCCAAAAGAGGGGAAAGATCCTCATTACTGCAAAAATTATAGGCCTATTTCACTTTTTAACATTGATTATAAAATGTTCTCAAAAGATTTAGCCTTACGATTTGAATCCTTTATCCATGAACTCCTTGGTAAAGAACAATCGGGCTTTGTTAAGGGAAGATATAGCTCTGATAATACTCGTCTATTTTTGATATTCTGTCAAAGTCCTCCCACCTTTTTGAACCTTTAGCAGCAATCGCCTTAGACACTGAGAAAGCATTTCATCAACTCTATTGGCCTTTTGTCTTTCATACCCTCAAATGGTTTGGATTTGGGCCAAAAATGACCTTTTTGATTTCCCTTCTTTACACGTCCCCGTGAGCAGCCATTTTTGCAAATGCCTCACCTCTTCATACTTTACTTTGGGTGGCGGTGTTCGACAGGGATGTCCTCTTTCTCCCTTTCTTTTTAATTTGGTGTTAGAGCCTTTTTTATCTAAGATAAGGGAGAACCAAGACATCCATGGATATACGTGCAAAAGTAAACTGATTAAATTAGCAGCCTATGCTTATGATGTCTTGTTGTTCATCTCACAACCTCAGTTCTCAATCCTGACTCTTTTACACAAAGTTTCTTTATACTCTTCGGTATCCGGTAAGAAAGTGAACAATGATATATGCAAAATATTACCCTTGACTAAATTTACTTTTAAGGAAGAATTTTTTGCATCCAATTTTCTGTGAAGTCCTCAACATATTAAATATCTTGGCTTGTGGTTCACGCAATCTATTAAAACTTCCATATCATTGAACATAGAAAAATGTATCCATAAGTTAACTGCATTAACTAGTAGATGGCACCATTTATATCTCTCCTGGTGGGGCTGCCGTTACACTATTAAGATGATGATGGTACCCGTTATTCTATATACTATTTCTAATATACCACTACTTATACCGCTTAAATCTTTAAAAAAAAAAAATCCATACTTTCTTCTTGTCTTTGGAGCAATAAAAAGTCTTGCATGTCAGTGCTAAAGTTAACATGCCCTAAATCGGAGGGTGGTTTAAACTTCCCTGATTTTCTCAAATACCATATAAGGCCTTTTTACGACGGCAATCTGCTTATTGTGTTACAGACTCTTCAACTTATCATCCACTATGGGTGGACATTGAAAGAGATTTTATTTCACCCTTTTCTTTTCAAGAATATTTGTCATTCACTTGCAAACAACAAACCCTTTCCACTCCTATTCTTAATTATTCATGTAAGTTACTCTCTTGTACCCCTACTGATCTTCACACTTTTCTCAGCTCTACCATTTGGCATAAGTTTGTACAGATTAATTATAGGCCTGTCTACTGGAAATCCTGAAGAAATAAAGGGCTAATTTGGGTTGATCAACTCTTCCACCATAACACTCTAATATTGTTTACGCAAGCTCAAAAGCTCTTTGGCCTTCCCTTTTCTTCTCAACATAAATTTCTCATTTTACAAACCATCCTTTCCATTCCTTATTGCGTATGCCCAATTTCAATTTTGTCCTCATACTGTTTCCATCTGTGCTAATCGCTTGTACACTCGTCTCCTCACGACTTCCAATGATTCTGTTATTTATTACCATCTGCATTTCCTCACTACTGATAGACAAAACTACCACGGAGGTATCTTGGGAACATGATTTAGCCACGGGTTGGCCTGTCCTCTTCTGGAAAATAATTTGGGTCAAAATTAGAAAATCCTCTAGAGCGACAAGTACCATGCAAACGCTGTTCTTTATATACAACAGGCTCTTCCATTGACTTTGCGTAACATTTCTCCAGAACTTCCTGACTCATGCTGGACATGTTCTCCAGACCGTGCTGATTTAAAATATTTACTCGTCACATGCCCCGTTGTACATGATTTCTGCATACAATTTGGGCCCAAATTAACTCACTTTTCCACTCTACGGTACCTTTCTTGGTTACAAATATTTTATTAGCAAGTTTATCTGATGATTGGGTCACAAACTCATTTGATTTACAATTATTAGATTTGCTACTAGCAGTTGCGGATCAGTAAATAACACAAATTGGAGAGATCTCACCAAATAATTTTTCCAGTCATGGTGGTATGCAGTTTGTCATGATCATAGACTAGATACTACCTACATGCACCCTATCTTGCTTGTTTAAAAACATTTAATTTTGTGGTCCCCTGTTACAAACTTCCTGTTACAAACCTTTTAGACAACTATGCAAAGCGGGCTTTTGCACGCACTCCTGATCAACAAGAAGTTCTTCAAACTCCTTGACTTTCCTTTTACTGATAATAACAATGCCTTATTTTGCTTAGTATTTTTTTTCTATAAGTTATTACATTTTTCTATATAATCACGAGACTAGGGGTCTCCAACCTTTTCTTTAATAAGAGCTATTTATGTGCAATGAAAATCCTTCTGAGCTACTAACATTAGTAGTATTGTAGTGTAGCAATAGTGACCACATCAGACAAGAAAGATTACATTAGTGTCCACCCTCTGCCAAATTACCACCAGTGATCACCTCAGTGCATCAGGCAGGGTTGCCAAAGCAATTTCAAAAAATGATTTGTCAATTTGGAATGCCTTTACATGGGCACTGCAGAATAGTTAAAGGTGCAACATCCTTGACACCAACCTAATTAGATCAGTAATACGTCTCCCCAATGCCAAATGATTTATCGCTCGAATGCCAGCTTTAAATATTTTTGGGAAATTTAACCATTTTATTCTCCAAACAATGGCTTAGGAGTTTTAAAAATACACACATTTTCGTCTTAAATACATACTACTCATAGATTATTAATTCAGCCAAGCAAAGCTTCTAATTTAGTAGGCTAGGCTGCACAAAGAGGAGCTACTTACAGGTAGCTGGAGAGCTACCAGTAGCTCACAAGCTACTCTTTGGAGAAGCCTGCACCATACTGTTTAAATTCTAAACCATGTATACCCCCCTTTCTCCCCGAACATATATATATTATGTTTAATAGTTTCAATTGTATACTTATTTTGAACTGTAATACATTATCTACTTTTGTTCTAACTCACCTTTAAGAAACATACTTTTTTAATAACCAATTTTATTGTGTTTATACAACAAGCAACATCCAAAACATTACAATCATTAAAAGCTGAGCATATCTGGATTACAGGAATACATAAGACTGTTCTGTCGGAAGTCAGTCCCTTCATGACAAAAGTCCATATTAAGACCATCACTTCCCCCACACTTTATCATGTTTATGAGGACAGCCACGTGCCTCATAAATTGGCTTTTCCTGCTGTGAGCACCAAACAACTCCTTTTCACCACAGCTGGATCGAGGGGGGAGTAGGGTGCCTCCACAGGTGGGCAATGTCGCTTTTGGCTACCAGGCAGGCTCCCCCTATAAAAATTCTTTCAGAGCTTAGACCCCCCAGTTCCTCCAAAAACCCCAGTAGTGCAGTTCGGGGGCCCAAAGCAATCAGGTGACTCAGAACCCTTGAGATCTCCCGTCCCAGCCCACCACAGAAGGATCGTGCTAAACGTACATTTTAAAACGTAAAAAGTTTTCAAACCAAGCTAGAACAAGTTACCGAATTGCATTTTGCATTTTGTCCATTTGAAAAAGCATTTTTCCTGTCGCAAACGGCCCGATTCGGCCAATTGGGCCAATTGCGACCGGAAAAGTTATTTTTACATCTGGCCCTTGGTTCTCATAAATAGAGCAAATAATCCTGTAATCTCACAGAACTGATTGTTGCCTTGTAAGCACTGTCTTCAAGTAATGCGTAATACGTTCGTCGGCAGTGGCGTCATGAACCCCCTGCTTTAGCACCGTAAGTGGGGGGGCACTAAAAGTCTCACTAAAAGTTGGTTAATTATACATTTGCCTCTTTAGTTTGTATGGCTGCAGACATAAATGATCTTGGGGAATAGCAGGGCATGACAGAGAGGCCAGGGTCAAGTGTTATGTAAGCCAAGTTCAGTGATATAGAAAGAAATGATGCAAACATGGAAAAACAGACAGAGAGCAGCAAATAGTGGGAGAGAGAAAGGCAAGTAAGAAAAAAATCATGCCAGAAAAGGAAGAATTGTGGTAGAATCTATAAAGGGGGAAAAGAAGGAAGGGTGAAAGTAAGGAAAGGTGGAAGGAAGGCAATATGAAAAGGATTAAAGAAAGGGTGAAAGGTAAAGTGAAAGAAAGAGTGGGTGAAAGAAAAAAGAAAGGATGAATGCAAGGACTGTTGGTTGAAAGGATGAAGAGTGAAAGGATGAGTAGAAAGAAGAGTGAAAGTATGCATAGATTTATGTGTGTGATATAAATAGTCATTGGATGGAGAGACTGATGGAAAAATGAAAACCTGAAAAGGTGAAAGGATGCATTGATGTGAACAGATGGGTCGATGGAGTCTCAATGTATGGTTAGCATAAAGTAAGGAAGGATGAAAGATGGAAAGCTAAAAATATGTTAAATGGGTGGAAGCGTAGCAGGGTGGATGGACGGATGAGTGGATGTAAGGGTGACTGGAACTATTCTTGGAAGGGCTTACTTGGTTCACATCACTTAGAGGTTTGGTTAAAAGTAGGCTGGTATTTTAATTTTCTGGCAACTCCCTTGTTTGTGGGTTATAGTTCACTCGATTTCCTGGCTCAGGGCTGCTAAATTTGGTGAACCTACACTTCGGTAGAGAGTTTAAGGTATCTACCTTGGCTGTATTTGCTTCTACAGTTGTGACGTACCAAAAGGGGACATAAGTCAACCCAAAGGAGGATTAGGAAACATGCCAGAATGTGGAGATGCCCCACATTTAACCAGCAATCTTTTAAATAGTACTTTAAGTCTAAAAACATGTCCTCAAATGTGTTCAAGAACCTATCAAGAACCTCAATTAAAAAAAGAAACAGAAAATTCAAATTAAAAGAATATCAACCTGAAATGGGTTTTGTAGGCATAGTGACTAAGTGCAAGGCATAGGCGGAGGCTCTTTGGACATATGGGCAATGTACACCAGGCTCTAGGAACACATGGGTTAGGCACACAGTCTAACTGAACACTACGAGGTTCACCCACATGCTGGTTGTGGCCTAGGGTCAGTTCTTGGTCAATAGTCACATCCTTTATCCAAAGGCGGTCTTATTCGTAAGATAGATTTGAACTTACAAAACAACCTCAACCACAAAAGACAATCAGTATTATTTCTAAGTCAGTCTTCCCCAACATTACCATGAAAGATTTTTTACGATCTCTGGAGCTTCAGGTCTGTATTTTAGATCTTATTGCCCCCAAGTTACTCTCACCTGCACCAACCCACACTTCAGCACACATTCCAGCTCATTGACTCGGCCTGAAGAACCTTGTAATTATTACAGTGTATGCCTCTTGTCTACCTATAAAACCACCATCAAATGTAATACCATTTTGTTTTCTGGACAATCTTAAAGCCTCAAGGAAAACCCTCCACAAATGGACTTTGTCTGCTAATCCAGCTATATCTGCACTTTAATTTTTTTCACTACCTTTGTTAGTTACACTTCTGTACATAAGAAATGGATACAGCTGTAACAATCTCACCACATCCTGCCCTGAGGATTGCACCTTTATATATCCTTGAAGAATATCTGAACGGCTTCCAGTAACTCAGATCATGAAATCTGGCCACCTTGAGACTTTGACAACAGAATGGCCACAGTCTTCATCTGTCTTGTTCCATGAATCGAAATATAAAACAAATATTGGACCCTCCAACATCCTCATCACTTGTACATAACCCGTGTATCAATTAATTCTCTATCTTCCAGGTCTATTAAACTCCTCTCCCTTTTTTGGTGCTCCTCTTCAGAAAAAAAGGGTGCCAGACTCATTTTGTTCTCTCTTAATCACTTTCAAACACTTTTGTAACACTCCTAGCATATACCAGATGTTCAAATACTTGCATCTTAATGTCAGCACTGCAGTGGGCCCAGAACCTTCCGCCACACTTGCGCATATGCGAGTTGCGCGCAGCAATAAATGCACACGGACACAGGTCTACTCGCTGGGTCCGGACTGGCCTCGTGCAGCCACGCCCCCCTTTTATTTATCGCGCTGCGCCGCACCTGGTGCAACGCGTGTGTGGGACATTTCCGCCATCCGCCGGGTCAAACACTGCACCGTCAACCTATTACATCCCATCTCAACTCAGTCCCTTCTCCTTCTTTCGCAGTAAGGGGTCGTGGCCTCCATTCAGCATGCAAAGTCCTTCAGACGGGAACTCGGGCCGGATTCCTTTTCAGTTCGTATCTGGGACGACGACCCCGATCCGAGGGTGGAGCCTCGGGTGTCATGTGTGTGTCCGTTTGTTCCCCTGAGTTTAGCAGCGTTGTTTCAGCTTCTCTCGGCCCTTCTGGGCAGATTCCCTGTGGCGTGCTCGTGATGTTTCTCTCAGAGCGTTCTTCACACTCATCTCTAGCCACGGGCTCCCGACTCTGCTCCGTGGTGGGCTGAGACTCCGCTACCCCTTGAACCATGAGATGTTTCTGATCACCTCCTCCCTGTCCTTTTCCACAGTGACCATGGTTCCTTTGACACCGGTTACGGTCCAGTAGCCTGGTTCATAGGGGGTTCGGAATTTTCCTCCCGGCCTTCTGTCTCTTATTATCGCTCGGTCCCCTGGTCGCAGGTGACGGGCCTTTGCTCTCCTCTTGTGGCTGGCGGCCAAGTTTTGCTTCTCCCTCCGTTCCAGGGCTTCCCCCTCGTTGTAGGGCGGCAGAGCCCATACGGGGCAGATGGGGAGTGTGTCTTGACGTACGCCGTTGAACATTAGGACCCACGGGCCTGGTGTGTGGTGCTGTGTGGCGTGCTTTGATATTCCCAGAGGAACAGTTGGAGATCTCCGGATCTGCGTTCTCAGCCACGGTAATGCGCAGAATTTTGTTGAGAGTCCTCATGAACCTTTCAATTTCACCATTGCCCTGTGGCCATCGAGGGGTGATACGACGGTGTCAGACTCCGTGGTGCTGCAGGAAGTCTCGGAATTCTCCTTCTTGGAATGGGGGCCCGTAGTCGATCTTGATCTCTTCCGGGCACCCAAACATCACGAATAACTTCTCGAGCACTGGGGCAACCCGGGAGAATGCGGCGCAGATGATGACTTCTACTACAGGGTATTTGGAGTAGCTGTCTACCATGACCAGGGTCATTCGGCCATCAGGGAAACTCCCGAAGTCGATGATCACCTTCTCCCATGGGAACTTCCCATGCTCTTCCGTCTGAATGGGCGCCGGACGTTCTGGTGCTCCGGTTAGCTGGCATGCCGGGCTGCTCTTCACAATCTCCTCCACCCGGGCCTCCAATCCTGGGAACCATACTTTTTCCCGCATCCTGGCTTCCATTTATTTAACCCCTTGGTGTCCTCCGTGGGCTAACAGTGTTGTGCGGTGTTGGAGGGCCGCGGGTATGACTATGCGAGACCCTCGCAGCAGGGTCCCATCTTGTGTCACACTGAATCTTCCACATTTTTTGCGAGGCATTCTCTGTCATGTCCTGACCAGTCATTGGGCGTTCGTAGGAACTGGTGCCAGTTGCCTCCTTGGACAGCGCCACGCACTTTGGTGATTACTGGGTCTCGTTCAGCGGCCGCTGATATGTCCACCAGGGTTAGCGCTATCGGGCAAATGGGCCTCGAGAGACTCGACTTCTGGCTCTTCTTCCTGGTGTTCCCTGGGAGTGGGGTGTCGAGAGAGAAAATCGGCGGGGTTCTTGGCACCTGGTCGGTACACAACCTTCATCTCGTATTGTTAGAGCCCGATAGCCGATCGTTCGATTCTTGGGGGCGGGTGAGGCGCAGACCCTTTGAAGAGAGGCACCAGTGGCTGGTGGTCCGTGACGACCTTGAATGGTTTGCCGCAGATAGAGAAGTGGAAGTGCTTGCACGCCCACCGAATGGCCAGGGTCTCCCACTTGATCTGCGCGTAGCGCTTTTTGGTGGGCGAGAGAGACTTGCTGGCATAGACCAACGCGGCCCACCTCCCAGGTTCCTATTCTTGGGCACTGCCCTGAGACCCACCGGGCTGGCATCGACGAGTAGCTCTGTGCACTTGGCAGTGTCGAAATACACCAGCATGGTGTGGTCGAGGAGAGCATTCTTGATTCCTTGGAAAGCTGCTTCTTCTTGCGGTCCCCACCTCCACTTGGCATCGGAGCGAGTGGAGTTTCTGAGGGGTTCTGCAACAGTGGCCAGGTCAGGGATGAAACGGCCACAGTACGTTGCCATCCCAAGGAAGCTTCATACTTCCGACACTGTTGTGGGGGCTGCTGTGTTCTTGATGGCCTGGGACTTCCGTGGGTCCACTTGGATTCCCTCTTGGTTGAAGAGGTATCTGAAGAACTCTATCTTCTTCTGGAAGAATAGGCATTTTTCTCTGTGCAGGGTGACGGCGTGCTCCTGGAGTCGCTTCAATGTGGCCCTCAGATGTTGATAGTGCTCATCCACAGTGGTGGAGTGGATGAGGATGTCGTCACTCATGTTCAATACCCCCGGCAGGCCCGTTAGGATCTCTCCCACTTTGTCCTGGAACACCTCTGCTGCGGAGGATATCCCAAAATTAAGTTGCTTGTATTGTCGCAGCCCCAGGTGGGTGCTGAACGTGGTGATGTATCTGCTTCCTTTGGCCAATACCAGCTGTGGTACCCTGCGTTCAGGTCCAACTTAGAGAACCACATGGACCCGTTGACGTCGACCACGATGTCGTCCATCGTTGGAGTGATGTGGCGTTCTCGCTGGATGGCCTTGTTGGGGAGGCGCATGTCAATGCACAGCCTGATCTTCCCTGGCTGGCGTGGTTTCTCTGCTATGACCATGGGGGACACCCACAGGGTGGGCCCGGAGACCATGCTCCCTGCTCTTCTAGTTTCTGTAGTTCCTGCTCCACTAGTGGCCTGAGGTGGAAGGGGATTGGCCTGTGGCGTAGGGCCATCGGGACGACTGTTGGGTCGATGTGGAGCTTGATTGGGGCTCTCTTAATGCATCCGAGTCCTTTGAATAGGCTCGCAAACTGGCTCAGCAGTTCTTCGGTTTGGTTCGCCCGCACACTTCGCACGAACATCACTAGGCCCGGGACTTCAGCGGCATGCCTGCTGAGTAGCATGTCGGCCTCTTGGTCGATGATGTGGACATCGGTAGGATCTCGTTGTCCTCTGACCTGATTGGCACGGTCATCTTTCCTTGTAGTGGCAGGGGTGTGGTGCTTCCGTACGTGAAGTTCTTGGTTTTGGACTGTTTCAGCTCGGGCTTGGGCCGCAGTTGATTATATTGCTGGACCCCCATGACGTTAACGGAGGCGCCGGTGCCGATGACCGCGTTACTTCTGACCCAGCTATCTTCACGTTGCACGTGGGCTGCGGCCTTCTCCGTCTCTTGAGTTCTTGTGTGAACAATATTAGGTATGTCTCTTCCGTTGAGGTGTCTTCCACTCAATAGGTGGCCTGTTCATTCCCCTTCTCGCTGCGTGAGGGTGTAAGGGAGGCGCTCGTCAGCTGACGCACCATTATCCGCATTGGTCTGCCCCTTTTTCTCTCCTTGCATTGGTTCTTCTTCCGGCATACGGACGCGAAATGGTTTGGGATCCCGTAGTGGGAACATGTCCGTCCTTGGGCGGGGCACGCTTGGACGGGGTGCTCTTCCCTTCCACAGTACCGGCACTGATCTTTCGGGGCTTGGGGTGGACGGTTTCGCTGCCCGCTCCCTCTGTCACGTGTCCTCATGGCATCCGCCCTTTCCGCTTTGATGGTTATGCTCTTCTCTGTCGTCCGGGTCAAGGCTAAGTCCATCTCATCTGCCCTGGCTGCTGAGAGGTCATGTGTCCTAACCAGGACTAGTATGTCGTTGAGGGGTATATTAGGTTGGCTTAAGATCAGCCCACGTAGGATTTTGCTGCGCACCCCTTGGATTAGCTGGGTGCGGATCTCATCTGTGGCGCGATCATCTGTGGCGTAGGTACTCACCAACTCCCTCAGCCTCACGTAAAAGGCATCGATCGACTCCCCCTCTCTATGACGGGCTTGACGCAGTTTGAACCTCTCGAAATCTGGGTTCAATTGCGGGTCGAAGTACGCATTAAGCGCCGTCACCGCCGCGGCGTAGTCGGTTGGTGCCCCTGTATTTGGGAGGTGCTTGAACAGCAGGTACACTTCCTCTCCTGCATAGTGGAGTAATAGTGAGCGTTTCACTGCTCCGTCTGTCTCCCTCGTGGCTACGAAATAGTTTTCTAGCCTCCCCAGCCACGTTTTCCACCGTGGGGACGCGGTGATGGGGTCCGCCGCCTCACTGAATGGGGGTAACACTCCTGCGTAGGCATATTGTGTGATGATGTGGGTGGGTGGCTGGTTGCCATCCGGGTTGTCTCCCATTGTCAGCCTGATGGTGTCTGCCTTTGCGTTGCAGAAGGATGGTGTGTGTCGGACGTCACCTCCTACCTCTCAGTTGTGTCGTGTCTGCTCCCTTGGGTCACCCCGGACTTGGCTATGCGCTGGAAGTGGCGCCGTGGAAGCGTATTCTCCTTCTTTTGTCCCTGCCCCGGGGGGTGTCCGCTTGGATCGTGCGCGGGGCCAGGTCTTGTGTGCAGCCTGCCTCTGGGAGGTGTCTAGGCTCTAGGTTTTGCTTGTTGTGTAGGCCGGTGTAGTGATGTTCCCTCTGTTCCTGTTTGGGGCCTAGTTTGCGTGTTGGCCCCATGGGGTAGTGCAGCGCTTCCTGTCCAGGCCTGAACAGATTACCTCTATCCTACAACGGGGAAGCGTTGCGCTCTTACTGACTGCGGCAGATATCCAGTGTGCTCTGCCCCTGCTGCTGTACCGTTTCTGTGGTGAGCAGTCCGCGGTGGAAGGGGAGCGCGGACGGCAATCACGCCCTTTCTCGCCTAGCCGAGGATCAGCTGGGCGCTTTGTTATGGTCCCGGCGGGCGCGCGGGAGCGTGGGTGTCGGCTCCGCTCCTCGTCGCCAGTGCAGTGGGCACAGAACCTTGGCCCACCCTTGCGCATATGCGGGCTGCGCGCAGCAATAAATGCACACGGACACAGATGTACTCGCTTGGTCCGTACTGGCCTCGTGTGGCCACGCCCCCCTTTATTTATCGCGCTGCGCCTGGCGCAACGCGTGTGTACGACATTTCCGGCATCCGCCGTGTCAAACACTGCACCGTCAACTTATTACAAGCACATCTTCCCATCCTCTTCTACTGCTAAAAGCTTTCTGTAGCTTTTAGCTTGAACAACCCCTTTTTACTCTCAACAATGCTGATACTATGTGCACTTCATAGGCCATATCATGAGTGGGAAGGTGTGTGTCAGTTTTTATGCGATGTCTGGTTCTATAACACATACCTTTCGCTGAGATTTCCTCCGAGTAAGTGCATGAGCTGTGGTCAGCAGACCTCAGAAACGGTGAACAGTGACTGCCTATCTCTGTTTCCGAGCTGTGCTATACAAAGAAAATGGCATAGTAAAATGTGTGCACTTTAGAGAGCACAATCGCATAAAGGCGCGTACACACTCTTCTTGATATGGCCCCATACGCAAACATATCTTTTTAATTTGGTGCCTCCAAAAAAAATCCATATTCCCATCACTCATTTCTTCATATGAAATTGGCAATGCCCGAAACAAATGATCAGAAACGCTGACCTGAACAATCAGCATTCTAGTGCAATAGGCACACCCAATGGCGTAGACAGCCTACAGTGACCTTAGTAGTCATCAAACCTTAAGATGCACCTCTGCAAGGTGGGCACTGCCTCTCAGATGAACCACTTGGCTACTTGTACCGTAATATTCTCAAGTCTGTCCCTGGCATAGAGTGTCAGGCGCACCTCATCTACTTTCTCTCATGGTCCTCCTCATCTTGGCATGATTCCTAATTTTACAGCGGACACATGCTTTCTTGAAGGCGGCTCTGTGTTGTCTAATAACATCCTTTTGAGAAGGTGTGGTGGTCCTCTCTGGGCTCTCCTCTGACATCCTGTGGGAACCGTGTGTGTGCCTTTCTTCTCCTCATCATGGGGTTGGCCCCGCCCACCTGTAAGATTATTACTGAAATCGGGGCCTCCCGATCCTTGTAACGCAAATTCATTGCGCTATGTTTTATTATAAATACATGCAGCATATATCATCCAGTGGAGTTTGCGTTTTTTAAATGTAACTGCTGGTGACTCCCTTTACTCCAAAACAACATTGCAACGTTGCCTACTTTAGAAATATTTATCTTAATGCATTCTAAGTTGGTTTTTCCCAGCGATACATAGCAACTGAGGCTAAATTGAATGCTGGATTGTTGGCTCTATGAGCTGGGTTGCCATATATATCTGAATAACTCTTCTTTATATCAGGAGAAGGCATGTTACCCGCAAACACTTGTGATATGAAAATAAAGTGCTAGCTAACGTCGGACTATTGATCGTAAAAACTTCAGCGAACGGATTTCTGAAGTGAGACATATTCGTCTTTAGGCATTTCCATAAATCACAGCTGTCCAGTGCCCGAGGCTCCAAAGACCCAATCCATAACGGGTTTACAAGCATGATTTTCAGAAACCGATCTGGATTAGCAGGAACAGCTATCATGCCAACTCCCAGCAGTGTCAATGTAAACTTTGTTGTTTTCCTCATGCTGCACATATTGGTGTTAAACCTGCAATTAATGTTGCAAAATAGCCGGTTTGCTGGAGAGATAATGTGCTGCATAATGGCCGGGCTGACAGTTTAAGTGATCATTAAATCACCTAAATATGAAAGTCGAACTGTAAGGGGAGCTCCAAATATACAGTTATAAAGGTGGATACCTGTTGCTTCCCATTACCCATCAAATAAAACATCCTTAATGTGAGCTTAAGTCCTCATTGCAAAGAACAGGCTGTCTAATGAATCCAATGACAAATGTAAATTTATTTTCCTATTTTACAACAAATTAAAGAAATGATAATAGCTTTTTGAATGAGTTATTTTAATCCATATTCGCCCCATAGAAACTGCAATGGTGTTCATAAGATGTATTTTTTAGATGGCAGAGGCAGGGCCGTAATGAAGGCCCCTGCGGTGCAGGAGGGCATCAAACCTCCAGGGGGCTCCAACCCTTCAAATGGAGCCCATTCAGATGGTCATGAATATCTGTGAGATGGGTCACTCAGGGGCTCTTCATCACATTCTGCAGGGGGGCATAATTTCGCGCTCTGTCACTGGACAATGGTGTCAGGTTCAAATACGGGAAGGCCTTCCTAGGAATGAATCACTGATGTTGGCACATTTTCTGAACGAAGTATATATGGGATCCAATTATAATGTCAAAGAGATTTGCAGGACTGTATCCATTTCCTGTGTCAGTAAGCAACCAGCAGGGCGAGGCATAATAGGAGTACTAGCTGCATGAAATAGACTCAGGGTCTCATTTACTATATTTTTATGCATGGCAGAGCAGCAAGCCTTCCTGTTGTGCTGCCGTGAATCAAATTAAATTGGCAGTAATGCGCCGTATCTACAGGATACAGTGCATTCCTGTCTTCCCCTGCACCGGCGCACAAACAGCAGCCGTACACCAACGCAGACACCCTTGTACCATGGTGCAAGGGTGCCAGCATTGCAGGGATGATTGTTGTTGTGCAGTAAGGGACACCTTACTGCACAAAAACAATAATTAGATTTGTTTTGCTCCTTCTATGTGTGCTGCACAATGCAGCACACATAGAAAGATCCCTTCTACACACATAGAAAGAGCCCTTCGAGAGCAAAAAACGAGGAGAAATAAAAGTATTTCTCCTCTTTGAGCCACTCCGACAGCTCCCCTGGGGAGATGTAGGATTTGTACACATTCCCAGTTTTACAACACGTTGTAAATTTGGGAATGTGTCAGGTTCCATGGGGAGTAATGTGTGGAAGGGGGCCATGTCAATATAATCAATATAACCAATACAATAGCAATAACCGACAATAAGGCAAACACATCTTGAAAGAAGTCAATCAGAATATTGAAGGTTGAGCAATGATAAATGTTGGAACCGACTGTCGTTGATGGTGAACTTGAAATTGAAACATTTCCAATTGAGAAGTCAGGAAGTAGATTTTTCGGGACCGAAATCTAACTTCAAAGTTGTTGTAGTTGGTTGAGGAGGTGTTGCTGAAACAATAAAAGAGAAGGTTATTATAATAATGAGGGAGGCTAATGTTCGCTTCTGTGTCGTTAGTAAAATCTAGGCTTATCCAGGAAAACCTGCATTTTACAGCAAGACCAAAGACTCATGTTATGTTTGTTTAAAGCATATTGACAACATAGTAAACAACATTAGAAATTTGGTTACAATAAAAGATACGAAAATTGAAAACAGACCAAAAAGCTTTGCTTGCAATAGCTACTCTAGTAGAATGTGTTCCAAAAATGAAGATGTCAGTACTAGCCAAAGACATGACCCATTTAACCCACTGTGCTAAAGATGGAGATGAAACTAGTTTGTGTGTTTATTTTATTTTTACAGAAATAAGTAATTGATTGGAAGAGGATGTTCTTTGTGAGGATGTTCATAACATTTTAAATTAGAGGCTACACATAACTTTGGATGATTTGGAAAATATGGATAAAATACAGAATGTAAATTATTTTTAGTTGATCTTGAAATGAAGAAGTGGACTGTAATAGCATGTACTGTCTGTTGGTGATATCAAGGGCTCTCACATTAGAAAGCCTTTTAATTGAGACCAAACACAGCAACATTGTAAGTTTTGCTATAAACATTTTACAGGACAGTTCCTCATTATTTGTCCAGTTCAAGAGTTAGGTAAAAACTTTATTCCCAATCCCATAGAAACACATATTGGAGGATTTTAAAATCTTACTCTCTTTAATAGATGATAGATAACTGATGTTTTCTGAATGGTTTTCACTCAACTGTGACATGATCAGCTGAAAATCGCTGACCAGTAAGTGTTGACAGGTCTGTAGGACTTACCTTGACCTGTCAATGATGACAAAAAATTGACAGCCATTGTTATAGCTGCTGAAATGGCATTTGTAGTCCGTTCCGCACACTAGCTACCCAATTTGACACTGCAAAGTGATAAACCTTTGATGTGCCTGGTGCCCATGATTGTTTGATGAACTGTGCAGCCTCTAGCAAAATGTCTGGCATTCTCCAAGTCACCCCAAAATTTCCCAGGCTACCAAGGTGAGGGACTGATTGAGGACCAAATTGTGTCATAATCTTTGGGGATTGTGCATGAGGTTTGGGAAGGAAGGTATCAGAAATGGAAAATCAGACAACTGCTCCAGAAGAATTGGGTACCAAACTTTCAGAGTATCACACAGGCTAGATGGTTGACGTCTTGCTTGAGCTAGAACTGTGGTGATTATTATGAAAGGAGGGAATGCATAACTGAGATATGAGAACAATCTTGGAGAAAGGCATCTATGGCTGTAGCCAGAGGATTTGATCTCCAGCTGTAAAAGGAAGGAAGGTGGGTATTCAATCAAGATGCAAAAGATCTATTGCGAAGGGTCCCAATCGGGATATATCTTTTTGAATATTGAATGATACAAACACCAGTTGCTAGAGTCTGGAATATGTCTGAAATACCAGTCTGCCACCATGTTGAGATTCCCAGGTAGATATTCTGCTTGAACTGAAATTTTGTTTTGGAGGCAAAATTCCCAGAATCCTTTTGCAAATTCTTCTAGAGGTCTGAATTTTGTTCCTCCTAATACTAAATGATTTATGTACTTAAGCACTCTGAGTTTGTTCATTCTTAACAGGGCAACACAGTTCACTTTGTATTTTTCAAATGTCCTTATCACACCAGACCCTCATGCATCTCTAAATAGTTAATATGCAGAGATGACTCCTGCTTTGACCATAAGCTTCCAGTTGAAACACCACCACATCTTGTACCCTATCCTGTTGAACTTGCATCTAACCCTAGGACAAGAGCTTCACATCTGCATATAAAAGGCCTTTGCATAGATGTTACATTTTGAACCTCTATAAGGCATGATAATGGAGAGGACTTGGAAAGATCGCTTCTGAAGAGAGAAGGCCTACTATCCTGGTTAGGATTCGTAATGAGATTGTGGACTTTTTAATACCAATTTAATCACCATCTGAATATATTTGACCTTTACTGGAAGTAGTTCGAAGGCTGCTCTTTGTGAGTCTATCAAGAACTCCAAGAAATCTGTAGTCAAAGATGGAACAAGAGAAGATTTTTCCCAATTGATTATGAACCCTAGTGATTGGAGTAGGGAGATTGTTAGTGATAGATAATGCTGAGTTGTTGAATCATTATAAGCCATGATTAAAATGTTGTCTAAATAGATTATTAAACTGATACCTTGGGCTCTCAGAGAAGCTACCACTGGTTACAATAACTTTGTAAAGCACCAGAGTGCTGAAGTTAGTCCAAAAGGCAAAGACGTGAGTTGGACCCTCTGATCTTCCCACTGGAAATTAAGATACTTCCTGCTGTCTTTGTGAATAGGAATTGCCAGATATGTGTCTTCTAAATATAGGTAGTCCATTCAATCTCCTTGAGGGAGAGTATCTCTTAAATGCAAGATTGTTGCCATTTTGAAGTTGTGTTAAATCACAAATCAGTTGAACTGTTTGAGGTTTATCACGGGGCTTATCTTTTTGTTTTTCTTTTGGACTAAAAATAAATTACTTAAGAAACCTTCATGCTACAGAGATCTCTGAAACCATCCTCAGTGAGGCTATTGACATCGCTTTCCTCACGGAAATCTGGCTCAATGAACATTCTTTGGCCATCCTGGACCTACTCACTCCCCCGGGCTATTCTATCATTAGACAGGATAGACCTGATAGAACAGGTGGGGGCCTAGCCATAATCTACAAAGCGGAGCTTCAAATCTCCCCTCTGAAAAATGCTGAATCCCTGTCCTTTGAATACCTTGGCATTGAACTCAACGCCAAAGGCTCCCCTCCTCTCAGACTGCACAATATCTACCACCCTCTGGGTGAGCTTCTACTCTTTGCTGAAGAGTTATCTGACCTTCTTACTCACCACTCCCTCTCTGACTCGAAGAATCTGTTTCTAGGAGACTACAACATTCACTGGAATAATGCGGATGACCCCAGTGTGAGACGCCTCGCTAACCTTCTTGAGATGTACGACCTAAAGCAACTCTGCAATAAGTCTACCCATATTAAAGGTGCCACTCTTGACGCAATCATCACTAAAACTGACTTGGTCTCCCTCACTGACATCATCCCCATTGATTGGTCAGACCACCACCTCATTCTTTTCAATATCTTGACCATCATCTCTCCTCAACCAACATTAAATAACAAACCCAAGATTTGGACTAGAAACCTCAATCGAGTCCCCCCTATCGAACTCGAGTCTAACATTCAAGCCCACCTGCACCTTCTCCTGCACTCCCAAAACGCTAACGAACTTACAGAACATTTCAACAAGGCTATATCTGACGCCCTTGACCAAGTCGTTCCGCTTAAACTTAAACAACAAAGAGCAATCCAATCTAAGTCTTGGTTCAATCCGGAACTTAATAAGAAAAGAAGACAACTTAGACTAGCAGAAAGAACCTGGAGACAACACCCCTCGCTCTCTCACTTAGCTCTTCTCAGATCTTCAAGATCAACATACAAGAAACACATTTTCATGGAAAAAGCATCCTTCTTTCGTTCTCAACTAGATCATGCTAAAAATAGACCCAGAGAACTCTTTAACATCGTCCGAAGACAAACTTCTTCTGCCCCGCCTGAACCGACTGCCTCTAATGAAAGATGTGAGGAAATTTGCAAAATTCTTCACAGATAAAATTGCTATAATCGATCAATCCTTCCCGCAAATATTGACCTTTCCCAACCTTCATTCTTCTCTTAACTCCCCCCCTTTCCCCACTGCTAACCCCCCTTCTAATCCTTTCCTTCACCAATCAACTCCAACTGGCTCAGAAGATAACATTTCCAACTCACAATTGAAAAATGACACCTCTTGGTCAAATTTTAAACCCATGACTGAGCTTGAAGTCTTCAATATCGTTGCGAAATTAAAGCCGACCTCTCATACCAAAGACCCTCTCCCGGCAAAACTAATACATTCCCTTAACCACATCATTGCCCCTGTTTGGACTAAAATTATTAGCACCTCCTTTGCTTCTGGGTGCTTCCCGGACTCCCTTCAACTGGGGCAAATCACTCCCATCCTTAAAAATCCCAAGGCAGACCCAAATGATCCCAGTAACCTTCGCCCCATCTCTAACCTCCCTCTCCTAGCCACAACTATGGAGAAATGTGTCTTACTTCAACTTGACAACCATATAAGTAAATTCAACTTACTTGACTCCTTTCAATCTGGCTTCAGGAAAGGCTGCAGTACTGAAACTGCCATACTAAACATTGCCGACAACATTCATCGTTCGGTTGATAAGGGAGAGGCTTGCATTCTTATCCTCCTCGACCTCTCTGGTGCATTTGATACAGTTAATCACTCCTCATTACTTGAATCTCTCAAGTCCCGCTCAGGTCTCAATGGCACTGTCCTTAAATGGTTCTCATCATACCTCCAACACCAAACTCACCAAATTAAAATTAACTCCTGCCTCTCCAATCCCACCCCGGTCGTTCTGGGTGTCCCCCAGGGCGCAATTCTCTCCCCCTCTCTCTTCAACCTCTTCATGGAGCCCCTTACCATAATTTTGAATCAAGCAGGGATAAACTATCACCTTTACGCTGATGACACACAACTCTACTATAAAATCAATTCTCACAGCGATGTCCTTCATCTAAACAACACCCTAAGCAAGATTCAATCCTGGTTTTTCTCTAACCATCTAAAACTGAACCCGAACAAAACAGAAATCATTCTATTCTCTCCTACAAGTAACCGTCTTACTATCCAAGGCTGGATCTCTGACCTCAATGCCCTGAACTGTCCTCTCAATCTTTCAAACTCTGCTAAATCACTCGGTTTCATCCTAGACAAAAATCTGACTTTGAAGGACCATATCAACAATTCCGCCAAAGGAGCACTTTTCACTCTTAAACACCTCAAAAAAATCAAACCCTTCATCCCGCAAGATGATTTTAAGTGGGTTGTCAAATCACTAGTCCTCTCGAAACTTGATTACGGCAACGCTATTCTCACTGGTGCACCGAAATCTCACCTGGCCCCCCTCAGAGCAGTGCTCAACTTGGCTGCCAGGCTGATTACTAACTACAAACGCTTTGACCACATCACACCTGCCCTCAAATCCCTTAAATGGCTCCCCATTGAAGGAAGATGCATCTACAAGAAAGCCTGCATCACCCACAAAGCTCTTCACTCGCAATCTCCGGTTTACTTAACCAATAAACTCTCAAGAGCCGGAACCTCCAGAACGATGAGAAGCTCGAATGCTCTTCTCCTCGTTCTGCCACTACTAAAAAAGAAAGCCACCCAGTCTCGCTCCTTCTCAGGAAATGCGCCTAGCATCTGGAATGCCCTTCCGATTGACCTTCGATGCAACCCGTCCTACTTCGGCTTCAAAAGAGACCTTAAACGACTTCTCCTCAACAAATTCTTGAGTCAATAAATTTCTTTTTGTTCTTTATATCCTTTGTGCACCGGAACTGGCTATCTTCTCTTAGACCTTTTCGTCTTCCCTGTATGCTACCTTTTTTCTACTCCTGCCAGTGCTCCCCCCTGGTATCTCATCTATTTTATCGATTCTAACTTCTGGTCTGTTTGCTTTGGTTTTGCGTTCTCCCTGGACTTTGCTCGCTGTCTTGTCCTCTCTTGTGTTAACCCTCCCCTCCTACCCTACAATTGATTTTTATTATAGTTCATTGTGTGCTCCTAGGCTCCTCCTCCCCTATTTCATTTAACTATATTTAATACTTGAATCCTTAGTACCTGTGCCTCTCTTCCTGTTTATTTGATTGTGAGATTCCCTTGTACATGATTGTATTCACATGGAACTAACGTACCAATGTTATTGCCTTTTCCTTGCATATGTGAAGCGCTCTGATACCTCTGGGTCTAGCCAGCGCTATACAAAACCTTTTAAATAAATAAATAAACCTAACTGGTCTTGGACCATTGGCTCAATTGCACCTTTGAGAAGCAAAGTCGGAATCTTTTGACTTACTTAGAGTTTTAGTTCTTGAGTGAAATGTAGTGGGCGAGGACAGAAATGTTGAACAGGAGGCATATAGAGTTCTATTGCATAGACTTTGATAGTTGATTGGACACAGGGCTCTCTTTTATTTGAGCATTCAGGAACTTTGACAGACGACCACCCAGATAAGGATGGGCAGAGTTTACATTTACTGGTAACTGCATGACCTCTTTGCCCACTGGAGCTTCTGCCCCTGAAACTTTTGCCCCTCTGTAGGTAGAACTGAGTATGGTATTCTTGAATAGGATAGGAGGAACCTCTGAAGGAACTGAATTTGGAGTTGAAACGGCCAGCATATTAGTACCTGCTCCTATCAGACCTGGAGAAAACAAGTTGTCCAAAGACCTTCCTGAGAGAAGATTGAGCTGTCTCCAATGATGCAAAAGTAGTGGCACATTTATTATGTTCCTTGCTAAAGAAGTCACCAAACAATAGACCTTTAGCTTGAAAGCCAGCTTCTGCGCAAGCCACGCCACCCAGTTTGGGATCAGTTTTCAAAAGAAGATCTTTACATCTTTCATGACAGATTGCTGTATTAGCATTTCCAATTAGACAAATAAATGTCATTTGAGAGAAATTGGATAGTTCCTCTGAGTCTCTAGGTTTAGTCTCTATTCTGGCCTCAACAGTAATTAGTAGAGGGCCAATTGTGTCTAGTAATTTGTCTTGGCACAGACTAGGCTCTTTCTATCTCTTTTGTAGGGTCCTTTTCAAATTACTAAAGTATAGCTGCATGTGAGGGTCAATAGATGGAGTTACAGTAGCTTCTGTAGGGAGAACTGTGCAAGGTCATTCAGAGTAACCTTAGTAGAGTTTGTTTATCTAAGGGATTTCTAATTTTTGATGAAACATATTGTCCCACATTTTCTGCTGGAAACCATTCAGTAGAATTAGGATGAATAATGGATGTGGTATCAAACATGGATGAACCTGTAGCATCTAAGTTATCTATGTTTTTTTTTACCTCAGTCATCATCCCCTTCAACTTAAGATTTTTTGGAAGAGGAGAAACCAAGACATTTGGATCGCCATCTGTCTCATATGCATAAATACCATCATGTGTGTTATATAAATGGTTAACAATAATTTTAGAATGCAACTCACAATTGTGAGGTCCAAAAGAAGAAGAGGATTCTTTAGTAGTCCACATCTCAGAATATTGAACACCTTCTTCTAAGGAATTATGATCCTTTTGAAGTAATCGACTAGAATAAGCTTTGTTTTTTGCGTTCTTTCAAATCTTTGCCCCACCATCTAAAGGAAGTATTGAGGAATCCTTTGAAGGAGCAATAATATTAATTTTGACAAGAACAGAGGCCTCGCATTTCCTGATTTCCCCTTCAGGATGGGTAAAAGTAGACTATTATCATATCGTAGAACTGATTGACATTTCAATATTCTTTGAAATATCCTCCATGGTAGAAGTTACAGCTTTTGTGACACATGACTGAATAAAATAATTTAAGCCTTTCCTGAAAGACTCATTTTTCTCCTCATCAGTATAAAATACTGTTAGGCCTGTCAGCCTAAGGGTGGTCCCCAGACTTGTTGTCTTCCCCTCCCCTGTTTTGCTAATTTGCATGTTTTGGTGCCTTAGGACTCTGTGCATGTTAACACTTCTAACCAGTGCTGACGTACTAGTGCTCACTCCCTAAAACATGGTGAAATTGGCTTATACATGATTTGCATATTTAATTTACCTATAGGTGTCTAGTAAAGTGGTATATCATACACCCTGGGCTAATAAACTAAATGCTACCAGTGTGCCTACAGCATGTATTGTGGCACACACTTAAGGAACATAATGTATTTTCATAAAGCGCACGTTTACCCAGGAGGGTATCTTGGTGCTGAATAACAGATGTTTAGTAGCCTGTTAAAATATGTCCCAGGCCTGCAATGGCAGCCTGTATGCAGTTTTAAAGTGCCATTTTGACTTGGCAAAACAAACACCTTGCAAGGCTTGAAACCTCCTTTTTATTACATATAGGTCATCCCTAAAGTAGGCCCTAAACAGCTCATAGGGCAGGGTGCAGTGTATTTAAAAAGATGGACAAGTACTTTTAAGTTTTACATGTTCTAGTGGTGAAAAATTACTGAATTCATGTTTCAATACTGCAAGGCCTACCTCTCCCATTCGATAATATTGGGTTCTTACCTTATTACTTTTAATAAGTGATAACTTGTTTGGGAGTAGGTAGAAATGTCATGATTGGTGTCTAAGGAATTGTCATTTAAAATCCTCTTTGATGGGAAAGGTGGATTTTAAACCACAGTTCTGAAAATGCCACATTTAGAAAGTTGCTATGTTCTTGTCTAACTCCTAACCATTTGGTGCTTCAGCCTGTTTCCTGTGTCACATGGCAGGTGTAGTTGGCAGTTGGCCTTTGTGTATTCCTCCCAGACAGTCGCACAAGAGGGACTGGATGTTGGCAGGATGGGCCATCCAAAATAGGATGGGAGGAGCAGAGCTATGCACACCCCAACATGCTCTTCAAAACACTACCTCAGCTCATAAACAAAGAAATCCACACTAGTCCATTGGGACTGCGTTCAGATTGTTATAAGGGCAGGGATGCATGAAATTCCAGACACGTCTGTGGGTAGAAAACTCCAGAAGTTTCTTCCACTTCAAAGCTGGCATCAGCTATTAAAATAGGACCCTCAGACCCACTCTTCAGTACACTCCTGTACCTGTTAATACTACAGAAGAAGGACTGTCAGTTGACCTGCTGCACTGGACCTGTTTGGACCTGAAACTGGACCTGCTGGAGGCCTGTCCTGTCTGAGAAGGGCGTCTGGACCTGCTCCCTTCCTCCCAGGCTGAAGTGACTCCAAGGGTCAGCTGACTGACCTCCTTTTCTGAGCTACAGTGACATTGTAAACTCCAGAAGCTTCCCTGCAACTGCCCAGCTGACCACCTGCACTGGACCTGCCTGGACCTACAACTGGACCTGCCTGAGCCCTGATGGCCTCTGCAGGAGTGAGTTCCTGATCCCCAAGAGGTGCCATTCATGCCAAGATCTTACCGCCTGTACCGACTGCCTGCGCGAAGCTCTGGTGCACCCAACTCTTCGCGCTACGGTGACCTCCAGTGATGGCCAGCAATGTTTGATCTACACTTCACGTTCCAGCATCACCAGCTCGCTGTGACTGCCAACATGAAGCTTCAGCCAAAACTGTCCACGACACTAGGCTCTTCCCGCTGCAGTGACAGGTGTCTGTGAGGCCCCGCCTTCTCTTTGCAAATGCAATGACACTCTCCTTTCTCCTCATGCCTCATCCACAACAAACTGGACTCTTTGTGCCGGACTTTGAGAAGGGAAACGTTTTCAGCGATAGTAACTTGGTTCCTGTATCCTGAACTGTGCTCCATCATGGCCGGCCTGGACTTGTGACTTTCACCCGGTCTCGCACTGCTGGATAACCGTAAGTGGCATTTTGTGCTATTAGGCGCTATACTTACCGTAAAACATTGAAATTGTATATCTTCGGTTCTACTGATTGGATTTTCGTTATTTTGATGTCAAATCATTTATTACATATACTCAGTTTTTCTAAATTGGTGTGGGATATTTCCTGTGTTGTGTTTTAACTTTATTAGTGTTTGTGCGCTGCATAAATACTTTACACGTTGCCTCTAAGTTAAACCTGACTTATTTTATGCTAAGCTACCGGAGAGTTAAACGCAAGTTAATTTAGTGACTTTTTCTGGTTCACCCTGACAAGGATTGTGGCTGTTGCTTGAGCAAAGTTTCACCACCTGAACCAACAACCCAGCTTCTCTCAAATACTGGTGGTTGTTTAGCAGTCATGCTTAAAATTCCAGGAGATTATTAAATACATAGTAACTATTTGTATTGTTTTTAAGAAACAAATTGGTACTTGCTGAAGAGCCAGAATACAATGTAAACCATAAGTAAAAGAATGTTAAAATGCCTTCTGAAAGAGGTTAAAATGTTATTCCCAACCTTCACACCAAATAGTCCGTGAAGAAAGTCATGGGCAGGTCGAAAATGACTGGTCAGTCTTCTTCTGGTGAAGAAGCAGCATTTCTCTAGATATCTGAGGAGATCGCATGGTGCCGATTGAGAAGAGTGAGTCCGCTGGAGGAAAACAATTATTTGCTTCTGAAACGACATCAGCTCTCTGGAGAAGCACAGCAGCGTGCTCCATGGTCTCCCAAGTTTGAAAGGCTCTGTCAGGTAAAAGCGCGAGCCTACACACATTGAGAAGAGCAGCCTCATGAAACCACAACATGTGCATTCTCACTGCTGTTGGTATAACACTAGGCAGTTGAGCATGAGGCAGGATATAATATATTTTCAATATTATAAGCCTGACAGTAAATAATAAAATGTATGAACCTGCATAAAAATATGGCAGCAGGCTGAGGCCGCTGTGGACGCCATCTTCCTCCCCTCCTCACCTACCACATAATCACCACTGGCTTCCTGTGATTGAATCATCTAGTGAAACTCCTGGAGCTACTACAATGTTGCATTGGCCCTCGATGTTGCCAATTTGATAGCTTGCAACACCTCCTGCAACCTTGCAGCGATACGCTCACCTCGTCTCCTGATGAGATAGGGCAGCTTGAAGATACAAGTCTATCTACTACTGTTGCAGTTATTTGGCTCCCTCTAATCTCCCCGTATACAGGTGTGACCTTGGCTGCAGGTAAAACTAGCAGCAGTGTGAAGGGAACTATGATACAACAATGGGTTGCCAAAATTCACAGGAAAAAAGGTGGGGTGCCTTTGGGAGCCCGGCTTTGCAGGGGCCCCGTGAAAGTATGAATTGTGACCTGGGTACTGCTGATGGCAGACCTAGCACAATTAAAGTGCATGCACAGACCATATAGAATAAGCAGTATGACAGTGTTGATGCAGAGCTTGGCCTTTCAACGATGTGGCTCAAGCGAGACTTGATAGACAAGGACTCACAAAACAGATGAATCCCTCTTCTGCAGTGCCGGTGCAAATGGGTGAGGCAGAGAGTCGGCTTCAGGGCAACAATGTGGCCGGCTCCTCTGAACCTTCACTTGCTTCCATATTTCACCTTATCCAAACTCACTGCATCGAAACCTTCAATTATTATGCGGAGGATAGAGCTGATGAGTCATGACTGCAGAGGGTGGTCCAGACAGAAGAAGCTGCGACATCCATATAAATGTTAGTTATGGAGCATAATTCCCAGATTGCGATTCTACATTCTAAGCTAGAAGATCTTGAAAATCACCAACGAAGATGTGATCTCTGAATTCTGGGGGTGCCGGAGGGCAGGGAAGGAGATGAAAATCATCAATTTGTGGTCCAATTGTTTCAAAAGGATTTAACTGACTTGGCTGACTGACACTGGGATTGTCAGATTTAACGTGCACCAGTGGCCAAGTCTACTGGCTCTGAGGCCAGACTGTGCACTATTCTAAACTGTGTTGGAAGTATTACGCTTCAACAAGCTATCTATCTTAAAGCCCGCCCATCCACTTCTGTGGACCCTATTTCCTTTTTTGTTCGTTCTGATTTTTGTAAATCAACTATGGAATGTGGATGGAGCCTCAAGCAAATGATCGATCTAGTTAAAGCGGCTGGTATTCAGGTGTTTTTGCAAGAACCTGCACGTCTTAAAGTCTGGGAAGACAAGGATCTGCTTTTCTGAAAATTATGTTAAAGGCATGGTCCATCTGTAGCAGAAATGAGATGAGTAAGGGATGATAATCAGTGGTAGACTTGAGTACATATGCTTGTAACTGAGAATGCTCAGTAGATTACTCTGATTCGATATTGGCTGGGGTTTTGTTCTACCTACCTCTCCCTCTCCTTTTTTTCTCTTTCTTTTTTCCTTCTTTTTCTCTGGGATATTCCCTTTCTATCATCAGCTCTACTCTTTAGCTTCCAAAAAATTGTGATTTCTTTTTCTTTCATCTTAAAGGCGATTTTGGCTTTCATTCTCTTTTCTTTCCCCTTTCCCCTTTCCCCTTTTTTCTTTTTAAACATATTTGGTGGTGGATGGATGGGCAGTGTAGAGCATGGGGCTGTATTGTTCCTGACAGCCAAGGTGAGGGGATGATTTTTTCCCTTTCTCCAGGGTGGGGAGGTGGGCATGGGATCTAGGGAGTGATCTGGGGAGGTGGGTGTTGGGTGAGTCACCAGGGTGTTTTTTTTTTGCAGGTTATGTCACGGATGTTTGTTGGGTTGACATCAGGCCTGAAAAAGGGGAAGGACTAAAGCAGTAATTTGATTTTATTAGCTTTTCAGAAAACATTAAACTATCTAACAGTATTAATTTTTCCCAAATGTGGAGATGATGTAGGGATAGAGAGCTGGAGGCATCAGATGCAACCTCAATCTGGGGGGATGTTGCTGGGTCCACACTGTTTACTGTTTGTATTTTTCACAGTGATACAGCTTAAAGTAATGTTTTGGAATGTGGCTGACTAAAATCCCCCTCTGAAGTGACGGCTGGTTAAGAAAGAGGTCTCAGATTATAAACCACATATCCCATGCCTAACTGAAACTCACATAGCTTACAAAGATCAAGCATATTTCTAGCAATTAGGCTATAAAATTAATTTATGCATGACACAGTAAGGCTCAATTCATGGAGTTGCAATATTACGTTCTCCGGCATTGGATTTCAATATTACTCACACTGCATCTTACTCGCAGCATAGGTGGGCCGTTGCTCAGGTTATGGTTAAATCTGGAACCTTTACTTTTTGTACAGTATACGGCCCCAATAGAGACGTTCGACTTACTAATTTATGAGCTGTCTGGTTGGACTGGAGAAATATAGATATTAGGTGATTTCAACTGCATTATGAGCTATATGCACGATACAACAAAAAGGGTGGCCCTTCCGTAGCATGAATACCACTAGACAGGCCATCAAGGAGTTAGTCAGAAAACATAGTCTGAACCGCTGAGAAAAACTTCAGTGTCCCCGTTCCTGCATCTAAATCTGTACGGTAATTCCCAGTACACATGTATATATTCCTCTCCCAATGCTTCAGACCTGCCTACTTGGTGGAACTGTAGACAGTATTGAAATTGGAATGTCGTGACTGGCAGTGTAATATAGCCATGGTTTAACAATTCTAAGGAAGGTGACTCAGCCACGGTGAAAGGTAATTGGTCCAATTTTTCAATATGCAGCATTGTATATTTTGCATCTCTTTGTGGCATCGACATCTGTCTGTCTGTTAGATTGTATGCAGAAAACAGAGTCGTGCTGTTGATGTAGCGCCAGGGCACGCTGCCATAAGGCAATGATTGCAGCGTCCAGATTCATAATAGAATGGATCGCAATTGCAATGGTCCCGGTTGTAAAATAGACAAAACCTGTTCCATTATATATATTGCAGAAGACACAATGTTACCCAGTGAATAAATTCTAGATGACATTGTGGTCATGCCATTGTCGACCACTGCCAACGCAATGTCTCAGCAGCCTCTGGCTGGGAAATCTTCCATACCTCGTTGTAAATAGCGTACAAGAAGCGCTTTTGACGTGGCTTCTGGGGACTTAACAAAAAGTACCCATGATCCATGTCATTTGAGAGTAAGGACAAGTGTTGTTTCACCTGGGACAGTGTTGAGGTTTTTAGCCACTCTAGGCATAACTTTCCGACACTGTAAGATGTTACCACCCCTTGTGTTCTGATTGTACATAGCGCTGGTCAGGCCTATGGATACTAAACCCTTTGGTGGTAGCCCTGAATTGAGACTGATACCTATTTGTGTCACTAGGCTAAACCAACCATCCCTTCCAATTGGGGTCTGATGAATTGTTCGAACCATTGTGTAGTATGGCATCTAATGTATCCTCACCATGTTGTGTATCATTTTGACATCCCTCAAAGTGTATAAGTGAGGGAATCCGAGGTCATTTCAAAACCTTAATCTTGGCTAGCCCGAGACAGGAAGTCTGTTGCACTGTGTCGTTCAGGAAGATCATCTGGTGTGGTATGAGGCATGCTCTAAATAAGGCCTTGGTTCCATGAACTTGCCAATCTTTAGTCCCCCAGACAGATTTTGTGTCTATAGTGTCCCTCCAAAAGTCGAAAGCCTGTAAAGACAGCTGGGCAATAAAGGAAGCAGAGTATATCTGTTTTGTGTTAGTGAGCATATTTTTCTTTTCAGGTGTAGGTGCAAGCTTATAATAGTAAGATTTAGGTTCTGAAGTGTTAAACCCAGAAAAATAAGCAAACGTCTGTGCAAATGTTGTTGAATTACCTTTCGGTGGTGTCGGGCAAAGTTCCCATTGATGGTAAGTGAAAACATTCCATGGGATACACCCTTTGTGCAAGAAATGATGACCATAATGTTGGTAACAAAACATGGTGTCAAAATTAGATGTACCATCATACAATTTATTATTTGAAAATGCAGCAGATTGTTCAAATAAGATAGCATAGTATTTACAGTGTCGAAGTCCCAATCATCAGAGAAAGTACTGGAGTTGATGATATCACTTAAAGAAATTTTAAATAAGTGTGGTATTTTTAAAAGTTCAGTAGGACCATATACATCATAGGAAACTCTGTCCCAAACTATTCCTTCAGGAACTGGAACTGCTGTATTGTTCACTAAGGACAGGTCTCTTTGTTCACGATGTGATGATGCATGCGGTTTCAGGACCAAGTTCACATGTTGTACTGCAGAGCATTCTGGGAGATAATGTCCATTCAGGAGCAGGAAAAAGACAGTCACTATACCAATCCAAAGGGCTAGGAACAGTAGACCAATTGCAATCCAGAGCTGTATCCAGGGAGAAATAAAGTAAATCTTCTTGAGCCAAAGGTAGAAATCACAAATTCATTGTTTGTGGGAAACAGGAAGTGGCGGTAACTCAGGTTCTCTTGGATCCAATGAGAAAGTATCAAAATTGATGAAGTAGCCAGGCGCATTTCGATCTATCTTTGGTAGCTCAGCAGGTTTTGTGGAACTGGCAGATGCCTCAGTTCGAGACATATTCACATAGATGTCTGTATTAGGGCGAATTGAGATCTGTTTCATTTGTAGTTTGTTGCTGTTTAATATCAACAGGTTCAAGTTCCATTCCATTGTTGGTAACTCCTTCACTTCGCAGAGTAGAGTCTTCAAATGTTATTAATCTTTTTGTCTGAACTTCCTGGATGGTAGTGAGAGGAAATCTGGTGCTACCCAGTAGCCCACGCGACCTACTATTGAGTATCGGCCACATACTGTGATTTGATCAGATCAATTGAGACAAATCTCTTTTCTTTCTTGCCGGCAAGGGGCGGAAGAAGTACTGTTCTTGTTCCTTCGACAGCCAGGACAGGTACAGGTGCTCTGTAAGATGGCCCAAATTTTTTTTTGTCCATAATCTTTTCTCTGACCAGGTCCCCAATCTTCGGGACCCAGGTAGGGACTGCCAGACCAGCTTACACTTCTCCAGTGGTGGTGCGTTTTACTTGGACGTTGCTTTGTAATGCCTGGAATTCATTGAGTTCCTGTAAAACAGCCAAACGATCATTGATGTCAAATAGTTTTTCATTCGTCACTGTGCTGCCACAGTTGAGGTCAGCTACCCACATTCTAATCCCAAACAGGACTTCGTATGGAGTACGGCCCCCCCATGGAACTTCTTGGCATGTTGTTAAGTGCCCTCTGGACCCCATATAGGTGATTGACCCAAATGCCACCCGAGCCTAATATCCTAGCTTTTAAAGATTGCTTTGCGTCCCAGTTCTTCCTCTCCACAATTGAATTTCCCTGGGGATGATAAGGAGAGGAGTACCACAATGCTACACCCAAACTTCCCATGGCTTCTTTGTAAGCCTGTGAGCTAAACGCAGGGCCACGGATGGAATGTAATGTGCCAATTGCGTATGTCCCTATGAAGACTCGCAAATCCTTTACAACAGTTCCGGCGTCATCCGAGCACTGAGGCCAAACCCACAGGAATCTAGAGCATGAATCCACTGCCACCAGGATGTATCTGTAAGCCCCGTCAGATTGTAAGGGGCCGCAGTGGTCCAAATAAACACATGCGAGAGATCTGTCTGATATCAGTAATGGTGTTTGTGGTGGACATGCTACAGTGGAACCTTTCATCTGCTGACAGATGTCACACTTAAAGACACATCTCTTGGTCTGTTTAGTAAGACCTGGCCACCAATAACGCTGCTTCAGTAGTAAAATTGTTGCAGACATACCTGCGTGTGCTGAACCCAGACCCTCGGGTGCAGCTAGAATTAATCCTAATCTGTGATCCATGTTTTGTATTACTCTATCCCCCACTCCTGGAATTTGAGCATACAGAATGTTTTGCACATCTAACTTGTAGGAGTACTTGAGTAGAGTCAACTTTGTAATCTACATCTGTTACAGTGAGAGAATTAGCCCATTGTATCCATTGTGGATGCGGTGCTTTAGCATTTGGAATGCTTGCTTTGGTAACAGCCTCTAAGGTTGGTACCGGAGTCACAACAATTATGCGTTTCCACTGAGCTAGTGCTCTTTTTCTCACTACAGCAGTTTGTATTGCTGTCAGTATTTTTTCTGTGGATGCAAAATGTATTTCAGCGTTTGTGTACAAATGTGATTTGTATGCAATGGGTACAGTTTCGCCTTTATTGAAGGTGAGGTAAGTATACCCTGATTGACCCGCGACTACACAGATCACCAAATTAGTAGTATTTACACGTGTGTGTAAGTGTTTTAAAGCTATCAATTCAGCTTGAATGGAACAGAGAATTTCTGTGTGTTCCTGTGTCCAATGTTGAACTGAAAAATCAGGTCTGATTAGGTCGTAGAAAGGTTTGCCAAAATGTAGGAATCCTAAAATGGATTGTAAACCTTTCAGAGTCTTTGGAGGTTGGAGCAGCGCACATTTGTCTAAAAAATTAGCTGGCAGGCTTTTTTCTTCACTTGATAACTCATATCCTAAAAAGAGGACATTGAGGTGGGCAATTTTTGATTTTTTAAAGTTTCATTTGTAGCCCACAGTGGCGAACCCCAAAATTAGGTTGTTCACCCGGTGCAAGTGATCTGTTAATTGGTTCACTGATAGAATATTGATGGTAAAAACATTGATGGTAAAAATATCGAAAAAATATCCAAATTAAAAATATAGATGTAAAAAATATCGATTTAAAAATATAAATAAAATAAAATAATATATTAAAAATATAAAATATTAATATCTTTAACAAAATAAATTAAATTTAACATGCATTTTAAATAAATATAAAAATTAAACTTAATTTGAAAAAATATAAACACACAAACATAATAAATTATACATATACATACATGTACTTTAAAATATTTTTTTAACTATTATCTTTATTTAATTTTTAAACTTTTAAATTATATAAAAATAAAATATATACATATATCAATAATTTAAAAATTAAAAAAACATTCTATAATTCATTAAACCATTAAACTATTAAAACAAAATTAAAAAGTACATTTCGCAAAACAATAAATACAACAGTAGGAAAAATGTTGGATAGCGAAACAATTAAATTTACTATTCCAACTGCAATAAGTGCAACAGTAGGTAAAGTGTTGGATAGCGGAGGGGTAAAAATTACTATTCCCACTCCAAAGAGTGCAACAGTAGGGAAAGTGTTGGATAGCGGAGGGGTAAAATTTACTATTCCCACTCCATTGACTGCAAAAGTAGGGTAAATGTTGGATAGCAGAAGAATTAAATTTACTATTCCAACTCCAGTGATTGCAACTGTAGGGAAAATGTTGGATAGCGGAGGGGTAAAAATTACTATTCCCACTCCAGTGAGTGCAACAGTAGGGAAAGTATTGGATAGTGGAGGGGTAAAAATGACTTTTCCCACTCCAGTGAGTGCAACAGTAGGGAAAGTGCTGGATAGCGAAGGGATAAAAATTACTATTCCCAAACCAGTTAGTGCAACAGTAGGGAAAGTATTGGATAGTGGAGGGCTAAAAATTACTATTCCCACTCCAGTGAGTGCAACAGTAGGGAAAGTATTGGATAGCGGAGGGGCAAAAATTACTATTCCCACTCCAGTGAGTGCAACAGTAGGGAAAGTATTGGATAGCAAAGGGGTAAAAATTACTATTCCCACTCCAGTGAGTGCAACAGTAGGGAAAGTGCTGGATAGCGGAGGGGTAAAAATTACTATTCCCACTCCAGTGAGTGCAACAGTTGGGAAAGTATTGGATAGCAGAAAAACAAAAATTACTAATAACATTTAAACAATTTAAAAAAATTAAATAATCTTAAAAATAAATAAACAATATTTTAAAAATATACAATTAAATATGTTAAACATATCAAAAGAACACATATTATAATGTTAATTACATATAACAAAAACCTACAAATATGATATAAAAAATACATTTATAAAAAATATTTATTTAAAAGGAACAAATATTCACAAACAAACAAATTATTTAAAACATAAATGTATTTATTTTATGTCCTACCCTATAACACCAAACCAATAAAAAAAGACATCAACATTTTTATTGAAATTTATTTGCATAATTAACATAATTAATAATGAATTTAAAATATATTATTAATAAAAAAAGATAATAAACATTCATTGAGTACACATTCTTTAACACTATAATATCCACAACACACACCTAAAATTAATTACAAAATTACAATTATTAATTACTAATTAATTAATTTAAATTAATTAACAAATAATTAATAATTCATCAATAAAAAATAAATTACTTTCCACCCTTCCCACCATTTACACCTATAAACACCACAACACACACCTAAGATTAATTACACAATTACCATAATTAATTACTAATTAACTAATTTAAATTAATTAACAACTAATTAAGAATTCATCAATAAAAAATATATTACTTCCCACCCTTCACACCATTTACACCTATAAACACCACAAAACACACCTAAAATTAATTACACAATTACCATATTTATTTACAAATTAACTAATTTAAATTAATAACTAATTGATAATTCATCAATAAAAAATAAATTACTTCCCACCCTTCACACCATTTACACCTATAAACACCACAAAACATACCTAAAATTAATTACACAATTACCATAATTAATTACTAATTAATTAATGTAAACTAATTAACAACTTATTATTAAGCAATTATTAATAAATTAATTTGCACATTTGACACTATAACATCACAATTAAACAAATATTAATAAATAAAAATTATTCAATAAATGTAATATAACTAGATTACTTCCCACCCTATTCCCCTATAAACCCACAACCGGCTACGGAACTAAAAACGTAAAATTCAATTAAAAAAAATTAATAACTACTATAAATAATCAATAAAATGTATATAATTAAATTACTTCCCACCCTATTCCCCCATAAACCCACATCCCGCTACGGAACTAAAAACGCAAAATTCAATAAAAAAAAAATTATTAACTACTAAAATTTTAACACATATAAAAATACAAAAAATTCCAATACAAAAAAACAAACATCACACACATATAAAATATATACTAAAATACATAACATTAATAAAAAATCGATATTTTTAACAACTATATTTACAAACGATATTAAACACTTCGATATTTTTTAAATCGCTATTACTTACCTAAAATCGATATTCTTGACCACAAGGATTTTACAGTCGATATTCCTGACCCACGATATTTTTACTACAATATTTGTGCAATTCGATATTTTTACCTCGCAATTTTTTCTCGCCACCCCGTTAATTCCTCATAAGTCAGATAAATATCTACGTAGGACAATGCTTCCTTATCACTATTTTGAGGTAACTCTATTACTCTTGCTGAGAACAACCAGAGGCTATTCTTATACCCTTGGGGCAGTCCACATAATTGGTATTGAGAGCTTAGGGCCAAGAATGCTGTCAAATGTCTGCTTCCAGGCTCTATATTTTGGCAGAAGAATCCATTTGAGCTATCTAGTGTTGTTTTCTATTTCTTCCACACAATCTTATTCATTAATGCGGCACTGTGTGCATTTTGTACTGTAAATGTTTTTGTGCATGTGTTCAAATGCCTGTAGTCTAAAACTAGACGGTATGAATTGTCGGGTTTCATTACCGGAAACAAAGGATTATTCATGGAAGAGGTGTAATTCTCAATCACACCTTGGTATTCAAGTTGATCTAAGATCTCCTTGTCTTGTTTCTTTGCGTCATTTGTTATTGGGTACTGCCTCTGTGGTGTAGGAGTAGTTTTTAATGGGATTTCATGGTGAGCTGACTCAGCATCCCACCCTACATGATTGCAGTAAAGTGCGGGAGCTAGCGCTAGCGCCCACTCCTGTAAGTATGAATGCTTTAGTGACTCTGGAACAAGGCTGGAGAAAGCCGGTAAAATTACATCTTCCACCTTTGGGCACTCCATGACGAACTCAGGCGGCCAATCTTTTTCAGCCAAAAGGATATCGTATCTATATGTCTGGTTCTCCTAAAAGAGACCTTTCATTTTTCTGGGTATGTCCCCCTCCATCTGGTGGGTGATTTTGTGTAATTGATGTGGGACACTTACCCTAGTATCCGGTGTCTCCACCATGATATGTTCATTCAACGCTGCTGTCACCAGAAAATCCATCAAGTTCTGGCGAGCTACTGTTACTTCTGCTGCACTGTCTAGCATCGTCAGAGCCCACTCCCCGTTCAGTAGTAGAGTCCTCAGTAGCCTGGGCATTTCTTATTTTAAGGCCAGCTACCTTCTTCTTTTTAAATTGAGGTTTACTTTTGGGTTTATCTTCTTGTTTTATAATGTAGTCTGAAGTGCAATGTCTGTCTCTTGGGGGCCCATTACGATACCCGGCGTAAAAAAATCCGCCAGGCATAGAAGCGGCAAAAATCCGCCCGCACACACCGTCTGAACACCGACCACGCCATTACGATTACACAAACCGAAAACCGCCATCGGCGGAAAAATCACACAAGATACCGCCCGCCATCGTCCGAGTCGGAGTCAAACCGCCCGCCACGGACGGAAACACGCACGACAACACAAAACCGCCCGCCCTCACGGCCGACACACCGCACGTGAGATTACGATCGCACCGCCATGAGCGCGGGAAAACTACAAATATACCGCCCGCCAGCGCAAACAACGCCGATGAGAATCTACACGGCAGAAGCCATGGCGCCCACGTCCCTGCACAGAAACCATCCGCTGACAAAACCAATCGCACACAACATGGCCAACAAGTCCACACAGCAAGGCACGCACAAATACACAAGCACAGTACACATCCCGAAAACACCCCCTGGACAAACAAAAACTACAAAGGCCAGAACCCCAGACACAACACACCTGAAAACAACAGACCATGAGGACACACCCACATAGGTAAGTACAAAAGCAGCACTCCCACAGACCACAACCCCTTGCAACATTGCAAACTAGAGAGGAGAGGAGAGGACACAGTAACATAGCAAGGACAGCAGCACACCACAGAAACGCACACATCACAACCACCACCACCACCACCACCACCAAACACCGGCACCACAAACCCCCTGCACATTACACAACACACACCGCACCAGCACCACAAACACCATGGCACCACAAAGAATGCCCAAGTTCACGCCCATTGAGCTGACGGTCATGGTCGACGAGATCATCAAGGTGCACCCACAAATCTATGGGAACCTGGTCCAGCACACACCACTAGCCACCAGAAAGAGAATGTGGAACCGGATCGTAGACCAGGTCAATGCAGTCGGGACCCTGCCCAGGAACAGAGTTGAAATCAACAAACGGTGGAATGACGTCAAGAGCCTGGTCAAGAAGAAGGAGAGCAAGAACAGAGAGCTGGCAGCCATCACTGGCGGAGGGAATCCCGCGCTCTTTAAGACCTTCAAAGCGTGGGAGGAGAAGGTGCGAGTCATCATACATCCGGAGATCCTCGCCGGATTAGCAGGGGGAGTGGAGGCTGGTAAGTACAAACTAATGTATACCAGCACACCGCTATGTACTCACATGCACTACCACCATGCCACAGCTCCCAGGGACAAACACCCCCATGTCCAGCACACAATACACAACACATCACACACACATGCAACAGACACCACCACACACAGCCCAAACCGAACAACTGTAAGATACGTGGGGACATGTGTACACTCAGCCAGCCACGTAACCACCAACAGGTCCCCGAGTATGCCAGAAGCGCCACAACGAGCACCCACCACACCCTTGTGTCCGCCATAGCTGCACTAACCGACAAGTAACAGGTAAGTGGCAGGAACACAAAATGCAGTGGGTGGGAGGGTGGACAGCCCAAGTACAACACACACCAGGCCCCTAGTCCCACAGCACAGCAAGGAGGAGCATCCCCCACACCCCACAGCCACGTGTCAGCCACCGCAGTGCACACCGACAGCCGAAAGGTAGACATCACAGTCCACAACAATCGGTGTCAGTGGGTGTCCAGCCACCACCACGACCCACAACACCCACCCACCCCCACAGACCTGCAACATGGAGCACCCCCCGCTTAGAACCATGTGGCATCCAGTACAGTGCACGCCCGAACAACCTGCAGGTGGGAAACTGGACAGGGCTGGATTACTGGAGGCATGAGGACCGTAACACGACCAACACATGGGACATGTCACGTAGCAGACGAACACGCAGCACCGCCCACCGTCACGAACAAGTGAACAATGTGCACACGGACATGAACCACAGACTCACACCTCACATGACACATCACAGACACAGCAACACCCAAGGAGCCACGTCTGCATGCACAAGCCACACTGAATATAGTACCACACGGCAGCCACTGTGCAACCCATCACACACAACCGAAACACCATTGAAGTCCTGTTCATGTAGCCCCTACTGCCTGTCAACCACACACCCCACAACTACGCCTATGTAAGACAAACAACACTAGACGCAACAGAGCGGAACAACATAAATGCACACGAACACCACTGAACCCATCAAACACACAGACACACCATGCACATACAACATACCATCCATCCCATCCGTCAGCCCCAGTCTCATGAAAGGCATGTCATCCGCACAGCTGCCACACATACAGCAGTCACGCTAAGATACATGCCCATGACCAACCATGTGCCAGAAGTCAATGAAGCGCACGCCACACTGTGAGCAACAACACACAACATGGGCCACACCCCCCCGAGCACTGCAGTGATGCACATGGCACAGGGCAGCACGCACACCAAGGAGATGGGACAACTGCAATACGTTGGCTGGCACACAACCATCACTCACTCATAACGATGCGTCCAATGCCATGTCCAGTAATCACAACAGACAGCAAATATGCAGGCCATGTCAGACATGCACACACCTCAGACCATGCACTGTCATGCTGCCACAACACATGTCACGTTCGGCACCCATGGCTCACAGCATGTACCCCAAAAGCATATTCCCTCCCAAATGCGAATCTGGGGCATGGCCCCCATGTTGCCATATGCGTTCCTAAGCGTCCCATTTGAACACCAAAAGCAAAGTACAAACCAGACCCAGGATGGGCCAGGAGCCCGCATACACCAGAGTCACAATAAGTAGGGGCACAGCAACACACCCATCGGCATGGCCAATCCGTCCCATGCCACATGTGCACAGCACACAGTCCCATTGCCAAGCACACACAACTACAAATGGTACAGCCACACACACGCCTCCGGGAAACCCATGTACGAGATTGCACGAACTGTTAATGTCAGACGACAAATCCATACTTCGCCAGGTGCAACACAATAACAAATCTCATTCTCTCCACAGGTGACGAACTGCTGGATGCTGGGGATGGAGACAGCAGCCAGCACAGCCAGTCTACAAGCCCCCAACGAGGACATACGGATGTGGAGGATCTGTCCTCCTCTTCGGACACGGACCACCAAGCAGGCCCATCTGGTGTGGCAGGGCCCAGCCGCTCCCCAGGACCCCTCCTACCCACCAACCCATCATCCTGGGCTGCTGAACATTCCCAGCCCCCTGCTGCCACTGTCGTTGCGGCCACACCCACGGACATTGCGGCCACACCCACGGTCATTGCGGACACACCCACGGTCATTGCGGCCACTACCACTGCCGCAACCGCCACCATCGCCGCACCGACCACCACCGCCGCCACCACCACCACGTCTTCGCTGGCACCAGCCCCAGCGCAGGTGGTGGCCCGGCCGACTGGATCCACCCTGGGAGCCACAGCGAGGACCGTGGTGAGCAATGTGGCTAGTGGGCAGGGCCGGTGGCAGCAGTACCGGTAGGAGGAGCAGGGTCAGGGAAACGCAAGTCTCCCTGGGAGCCATGCCCTGCCTCAAATGGCCAGAGTCCTTGGGGCCTATGAAGAGGCCCAAGGACAATGGGCCAGGTCTGCTTCAGACACGCGGGAGGTGCTGGGGGTGCTGAGGTCCATGGACGCCCGTATGGGCCAACTCGTGGACCTCATGGGCCAGCTGGTGGTGAGGTCACAGCCAGGGACAGCAGCTCCACCACCGCCACCACCTGCCGGGGCGCAGGGTCGTGCAGCTGTGTCCAGTTCCCCTGCGTCCACAGCCAGTGAGCACACCTCAACCACCAGCAGGTCGCAAGCAGGCACCCCCTCGCAAACGTGGAAGGGGCCGTCCGAAGTGGAAACAGATCTCACGGGAGGACTTTGCACGCTCCAGACGCAAGTGATGCAGCCAGCCAGCCTTCCTTGACCACCCACTGCATTGACTTGGACTACGATCCCACTCCACACAGCCATCTGGATGGCATGTGTCTGTTGGACCATGGACATAGAACCAGTGGGTACACCCTGAACATCACGCAGCCATGACCGACAGCTCATTGTCACTGCACGCACCACTTTTGTCATCACCTTACACACAATCACATGTCACAGTTTGAAATAAATGCACCTCTTACACAAACTGCTGTTTGTGCCCTGTGTTTTATTTGTACGGAATACAACGGCCACCTTGGGCGGAAAGGCACCTGATGCGTGGCATGGCAATGGAACCGGAGGGCCTGTAGGGACCTAGGGGTGGGAGACAGAACAGGAGCACATTCAATGAGTGTGTCACACACCCATCACACAGTACATGTCAACAACTACAAGCAATGTACACACATCGCACAGAGCAATAGGGCACAATGCCACAGCCACCAACAGTGGCATACTACCCTGGCCATGGAGCGTTGACACACAGCACGCAGTGAACAAACGGCCACCCTGACACAGCACACACACACCTGCACAGATACAGCCACATCAGCCGTCGTACATGGACACTCACCGTCAAGTGAAGTAGCGGGCGATGAGCTGCTGCCGCACATTACCAGCTTCCTCCTCTCCGCTGTCCTCCTCACTCGAGCTGTCCTGGTCTGCGGGCTGGGGCCCTGGTTGATCTCCGTCATCCACGATGAGGGGGATCTGCTTCCGAATGGCCAGATTGTGCAGCATGCAGCACGCCACCACTATCTGGCACACCTTCTGTGGGGAGTACGCCAGCGCACCCCCGGTGCGGTCCAGGCACCTGAACCTGGACTTGAGGAGGCCAAAGGTACGCTCGACCACACGTCTGGTCCTCCCATGTGCCTCATTGTAGCGATCGTCTGCTTGGGTGCCGAGGATTCCTCAATGGACTGAGCAGCCATGCCCCATTCGGGTACGCAGAGTCACCTGGGTGTGAGGGACACAGAGAACCGTTGCTATTCCAACTGGACAGAGGACAGCATCGCACAACCAGCACGCTACACCACTCCACATACTCACCGACAATACAGCCACGATCCTGTTGCAGATTGGACATCAGTCGTGGCAAGATGCTGTTGCGCATTATGTGTGCGTCATGGGCCGAGCCTGGGAACTTTGCACACACGTGGGTGATCACCATGTCCGCAAGGCACACCACTTGCACATTCAGGGAGTGCGTGTGCTTCCTGTTGCGGTACAGGTGCTCAGTGGCCTGTGGTGGAACAAGGCCAACATGTGTGCAGTCAATGGCTCCAACGACGTGTGGGATTCTGCCAAGGGCATAGAATGCACCCTTCACTGCCGCCAATTCACGAGCCCTGGGGAAGCGGATGTACCTGTTTCGGTACAGCATCATGGCTGCCAGTACATCCCTCAGCACCTTGCTGAACATGGGCTGGGACATCCCTCCTCCACTGCCCGCTGTGTGCTGGAATGACCCAGTGGCGAAGAAATGCATGGCGGCCATCACCTTAGCCGTGGGGGTGACAGCTGTCGGATACACCCTGCGGGGACGGAGATGGGGTTCCAACATGGCACACAGTCGATGCAGGGTTGGCCTGTCCAGCCGAAACTTCCTAATGACCTCTGTATCGTCCATGTCCGCCAGCAATTGGTATGGGCGGTCAATGTTCGGTCTCCGCCTAGGGAAAATGGCAGTGGACACATGTCAAAGCAACACAACACATAGCAATTTCGCATACACATCACTGACATGACTGAGCAAGCACATGAGCCACAGCCCAGCTGTCAAGCTGGGACGGCACGGCCACAATACACTTACACAGGTCTCCCAACAATGGCAATGGCTAGTGATACAAACCACTGCCATGTGCATGCACATGGGGATCTAGGCCCCAATGACTTGCGGGGCGTGCTGATGGGGACTGACTGCATATTCGTCAAGCAGCAACGCCACGGCAACATGAATGTCTGCTGAGCATGGAACTGCTTCCGAGGCTGGATGAGTATGGCACACGACGACGACGATGTGGGCACAGGCTGAGCGGCCAAAACAAGTGGGACCTGTGGCACGAGGGGATATGAGACAGTAGTAGGTGTCAGCACTGCACCCTATGTACAGCACTGTACGGATCACACCTCCCGAAACATTGACAGGTGTCCACATTGACAGCCCCATGCCAAGACGGCTGTGTGCTTGCAGTCACACATCACAGGTGAGAGGTTACATTGCACGTGCCAGGTGGCAGACGTACATAGTGGGAGCTGGCATGTGTGTGCATGTGTCTCCTGTTCAGGATCCACCAGATGGGCGCTGACTCTGTACTGACCATTGGACACAGCATGTTCCGTGGAAGGCTTGTGTGTGTGGGATGGTGGCACTGGATGTGCCTCCGTTGGGTGGGGGCCATGCACAGGGCGGGTACGTCGATGATTGCGCATTGTTGGTCACAGTGGGTGCACCCACTAAGATGTGTTGCCCTGTGTTCAATTCCTATGTCCGCATGATGATGGACTGTAGATGTGGGCAGACTACACATTGGTCGATGTGCTGTCTATATGCATGTGCCTTCACACCAGGCACAGCTGCCCCTGCACATGTGACCCCTGCTGGACTCGCTGCTGGGTCTGTGGAGCTGATGCACCTTCTGTGCGTGGGGCGGACAGCTCTCCTCACTTCCCTCATTGCGCATGTCATGACTTTGCCACAGGTGACATGGATCATGGAGGGCCCACATGTACGCGTGGGTAGGCTACACATGATTGTTCACTGGTCGCCACCCCCAGTCAGTGTTTCGAATGGGAAGGTTGTCGTGCTGGTGGTATATTCGATGTGGCGGATGGGCGGGCCTAGGTGCGGGCTTACATTCCGGACATGGGGGGTAGTTGGATTGGCGACTAGTTGCAGTACACACGGGACACGTCTCTTCCTTTCCACATCTGGGTCATCCCTTGTACTCACTGACAGTGATACAGTCATCTTCGCCCCAGCCCTCATGTCCTCCCCTCGCTCCCCCAATATGCATGTGCACCTGCGAGGCTAGCGCTTGCACAGGCAGCCCCAAGCTCGCACCAGAGAGGGCAAGGAGTGTATGTGTGGGTCCAGTTGCACGAGTGGGCTGTCTCAGGGTATGATGTGTTACGGGACGCCGTCCACCTGCGTGGTGCCCCAAATGGAGACCCGGCCTGCATGGACTATGCATCACAGTCTTCGCCTTCCGGATCCGCCACCTGCGACACCCAGTGGCTGTGGCTGCCCTTGCGGCCAGGCCGCGTCCGTCTGTGACTGATGGCCCACACATTCACTCTTTGGCCTCTCTGGGGAGGGCTCGGGGTGGTGGCGCACGCGCTTGCACTTAGTCGCAATGGCATGTGGCGTGGTTGGTATGATGGGCAATGGATGGGATGGTGCGAGCCACCTCCCGTGACGTCAGTGCTGCTCGTGCTGTGGTGCGTCCCCCTACACTTCCATCTGACTTGTGCCATGCTAGACGTTGAGGTTCTATTGCCTGCGTGATATGACCAGGAGGATCGCGAGGAGACCTCTCACACACCATGCTCCACTGCCATCCCGTGCCCTGTATCGCCTGTGCGGATTGACTATGTTGGGGTTACACCTGGTCGACTGGGGCTGTGTGTGCCTTGTCAAGGGGCATGGCGGGCGCATAACAGGATCCAGCTTGTCCACAGAGGGTGGGCTGAGGTGCGCCTGGTACCGCTTTGTACGTGTGCCCGGCTGCTGTGCACACACGTGTTCACTCCCCCCGACAGGTGTCCTCTCACAATGCCCAGGGAAGCGGTGGTGTACTGTTCATGACCCCTCCCAACACGGCGTGCTCCAACTTGGCATGTGCGCATCTACCCGTCACACCCACCCACCTGAGCACTGCGTCCATACGACTTCACACGACACATGTGTGTCTTCCACAGTTGTGCTACTCATTTGCGTTGACATCCAATACCAGTGGACTACATGGTCATGTCACGACTGCCGTGTACTTCACATACTCTCATCCTCTCTCATTCGTACTTGTGAAATGAGTCAGCGGAGACAGTTTTGGTTTCAAACATTATATTGAGTCTTCTGTCCTCTGTGATGCAGTATAGTGGACACTACTGGCAGCGGAATACATGTTGAGGATATACTGAGCATGTTTGCAAATGGGATAGGGTGTGGGGTTACATGTGATTGGCTGTTGCATGTGGGATGTGGGCTTCAGAGTTACATCTGCTTGGCCAAGGCTGTGCTAATGTACATTTACGTATAGCTGCGGAGCTGCGGACTTTGACACAGACGGTATACATGTAGCTTACCAGACCGCTTGGCATCATGGGCACAGTCCATCTCAGTTCCATGTGACAGGTTTGCTGCGGTTGTTCCTCATGCACGCGTGCATGTGAGATGACATCAGGGCATGTGCTTGCGTGCATGCAGCGGCGTGCCACTTGTTGTTGCAATGTGGTGGTTACTGGACATGTCACAGTCACTGGGGTCGTGTTGTTGTTGTATGCACTTGTCGTCCATGCAAAGGTCCTGGTATGGGATTCCCGGGGCGGGGGTGGGAGGGGTGCAGCACCCACAGACTCCAGGCGACCTATTCATGTCCACTGAGCGGTGTGTGTGTCCATGGGCGCTGGATCCATGTCGTGTCCTGGTTGTTCGTGCAGTTCCGTCCATGTGGGTGCGATACACAGACCCCATGCCACTGCCTCCCACGATGCATGCGGTGTTCCTGGATGTGATGGGGAACAGTGTGCATGTCCCGGTCATATCCGATGTCATGGCGATGTCGTTGATGGTGTGGTTACAGTTGCCGGTCGTTTGGTATGGCTGTTGTGGTGGTGACTGGCCAGTCCGTGCGGAAGCTAAGCATGGGTGCGGGGTTGGACATCATAGGTCAATCGGGGAACCTGCGTTGTGGTCCGACGAATTTACAGGTTGTCAGGTATGCGATGCCGTCCAGCAGGGCTTCCATGTCATTGGTGGTGTACATGTTTGCCAGCCAATGTAGCGGATGGTGGCTGTCAAGGTGTTGTTTGTAAGTTGTCCCTTGGAGGACCATGATGGGGCATGCTGGGTGACATTCGATGTAGCTGTTCTCGATGATCCGTCGTGTGGAGGCACAGTGGTCCCATTTCAGTGCGGGTGCGATGTTGGCCACATACGCCATGCCCCCATAGGCAGAGCAGGCCCTGTCGTGTGCATCCAGAGGGAGGAGTAGTGGTAGCAGGTCCGCCTTTAGACATGCCGGGTTGGAGAGGCACATCTCCACGGGATGCTGGTAGGGACACCTCCGACAGTAGAAGACGGGCATGACGCAGCTGAACAATGTGATGCGGTAAGTCAGTCGGTAACTTACGTTCAGCAGGGACAGGAGATCGCATCCCAATATATGTATCAGGTTGGTTTTGTACAGCTTGAGCTGTCCGGCGTAGTTGGGTAGGTGTGTTGCGGTTGCCATTTCGCAGCGGTGCGTTGTGGTGGCGTGCTCCGGCTGTGTGTGCAGTCTGCAATGTGCACGCTCCGAGGTTGCTGTGAGCTCTGTGTAGTCGTAGGGAGACAGGACTTGTGTTCTGTTGGCTTGTGCGGAGGACATGGGCCCTCATCCCACATGCTTCTCAGACAGTTCAAGGTCAGTGATGTGTGACTCCTTCCAATTAACTTGCATGTGGCCGACATGGGGGAGTGTTTTCTTTTTCTTTCCCGTCCGTTGTGTTCTTCTGTGATATGCGCTATCTGCCCTGTGGTCGGTCTCCTCGGCATGCCTGTGTTGGTCTTTTCTTGGACAATGGCTGTATTCAGCGGCTTCTTTCGTAGGGCTGTGGTTTCGGAGTTGGAATGGAAGGTCATTCAGTGCTGTCTGCTCTCCCTTGTGTGGGCGGCAGGCTGCCTTTCCGCTCTGCGTTGGGCCTTGTGTGTGAATGTTATTCTTGGGCCACCTGTTGTCGGTCCCCGGGCTCTTTGGTGTTCCGTTTTATATGTCTTGTTCATATGTGCAGGGTGGTATGGGTGTTTCAGTGTGGTACTGGCGTTCCTCTTCCCGAAGGGGCCCTGCTTCTCCTAGTTGGTGTTGCCGCCGCTGTGTGCTACGCCATGTTTGTTACACTGGGGTGTGTCCTGCTGTTGCGTGACTTCACTGACATGTGTGCGTCGGTTGTGTGGCGTTGGGTGTTGTCCGTGAATTGGGCGTTGGGGACATGTCTGTGGCAGGCCTGTCACGTGTCATGTGCGTTCGGGGTGGGGCTGATGTGTGTGCTTCTTGGTTGTGTCCCTGTGTCTGTGTGCGACGCATGCATGGCGCTGCGGTTGGCCTCTGCGTTGTGCGCATGTGTGGCGGCGTCATCGCCGCTTTGGGGCCGTGACGGGGTTGTTGGTTCCTAGTCCCAGGTGGTGTGTACACATGTGTTACGCGATGTTACGATTTGGCCTGTGTGTCATATGTGGATGCAATGGTGGATGTGTAGTGTACACGCGGGGGTGGGGGTTGTCCGCTTTTTCCGCCCTTGCACTGTGTGCGCTGTTTGCGTGCACTTGTTGTGTGTGTGCCTACCTGCGTCTCCGCAGTACGTTGCGTCCTTGGTGGTGCATCAGCAAGAGCATGGGGAGGGCCTGCAGTGCTGGATTCATGCTCGGGGGAGCCGCTTCTTCGTTGTCCGTGCTCGGCGTCCGTGTTACCGCTTCGGTTTGTCGTACGGTGTCTCTTAGCCGTGGGAGCCGTTTGTTTGCGGCATCGTAATTTATACGCCGGGCGGGACGTGATTTCGTCGGACGGTGTGTGTCAATTGTGCTGCGCCGCTACGTGTACGGACGCACTTTGATGGCGGACGGTGGTGCTGGCTTGCCGGCGGTGTTTGGCCTACTTTTCGCATCGTAATTGGGCGGGCGTGTGGACTGCTGCGTGCCGGCGGTAACTGGTGGTTTTTGCATCCGCCAGCACGGCGGTTGTGCTTCCGCCCGCCATCGTAATGACCCCCTTGGCTTGGCTCGCTCTTCTGATCTGTGTTCGGACCATCTTTCCCTCTCCGAGTTTTTTGATGAACCCTGAAAGGAATGAGAGGAACGTATATCAGTATCCTGATACCTGTCAGGTTTTTTAATATTATCACGGTTCCTAAGATTGTATGTTCTGTCAGAGGGCTCCTGTTGAGGAGACCCACCAAGTGATCTCGATGCATTCTGCTTATTATTTTTTAATTGTTTAGTATCCCATTTCTTTTTAGAAGAATCAGGTGCTTGCTTTGAGCTAATCTTTTCAGGATTGCTCGTTATTTTTGGTTTTCCAGGTCTAGCTCCCAAGTTATCTCTACCTAGCAAAGTATAGGTTTCTTCGATAATCTTAGGTAGTTCTCGCTCCTGTTGTGCAGGAGTGACTTCCCACAGGAGTTGGCGTATAGCCACCGCTGCTGCCTCGCCTTTTATGTTACCTAACAGAATTGTTGATACCTGGGCAAAATTGCCTATCAATTTCATCCCCAAGTCCAGGGCAGGTTCTGCCCCGTACTCATTCTGTATTTGTTTCAATACTTCTGGTATCACTGCTATTGAGGGGGTACCATGAGTTCTGGTATAAACGGCAGCGAAAACTGTACCCCATGTGGTGTAATCCTCTATCGGGGAAGCTATCTCCATTGGCAAGCAAATTGTTAGTATTCTGTGTTTTTCCAGCGGGCCCGTGTGGGGAAACACTGCCTCAAGCTGTGCTATTTTCTGTGCTATCCAGAACCGCATTTGCTCACGCTTAGTGGGCATAACTCCCATAATCGCGTTCAGAGTTTGTGGGCTGATTTTTATCAAAGTCCCTTGTGGTTGACCAGCTTGAGTGACCCTCAAAGGTTGAATTGTAAGTGTTCGCATTACGAACTGTGTAAGGTTTCTGTATAGATTTACTATCTCTTTGTAAAGTGTACACAATTCTGCTGCTGGCAATGTATCAATCTCTGGATGAGGTGTGTAAGCAGCTAGGACTGGCCAGGTCGCTCCTTCTTTGCTGAGCAGACCGAGTCTCACATTTTCTGTGGTGGGGGGGAGGGTACCTTTAAACCAATAAATATGCTCTTGGTAAGTTCACGGGACTTCTATGTCCTAGTATGGAGAGTATTCTTCAGGTGCCTCATCTGGCATGTAAGTATGAAACCAATGTGTACGTGCATCTGCAGATAGTAATTTGATCCAAGAATAGAATACATCTGTCCTGAATGCTTTGTGTGCCTCAATCGCAAAGGTAACTGTCCCACCTATTGATGGAAGGCCATAATCTACTAATTTCATAGTAAGAGCATGTCTGCAATTTTCTGAAATGTTAAGAGCACCTTCCTGCTTGGCTTCCTCTGCACTAGCATCACTCGTACTAGCGTCCCCATTGTTAGACAGTATGGGAGGAAGTATTTCAGAAAATAGATAAGGTTTTGCACAATGTAGGGAATTATAATCCTTCAAGCTTGAATAAACCTACAGCCAATACATAGGATATACCTACTCAGCTGCAGCGGATTTCCCTTCCCACTCCAGAAGTCTCTGGGTAAATGAGAGTAGGGGTCTCTGAGAAAGCAGGACTGAACTACTCAGATTTGACCGTTAAATAAGAACCAAACCAACGGTGGCAGCACCATGTAGTGTAGTTCCTAAAAGTACATAGGATATGCCCGTTTAGACAACATAAACTAAGGGATTGGCGTCCAGACTGATTCCAGACACCCCCAAAGAATATGTTAGCCTTTAGACCAGCTAACTCACAGTGCCACCATAAGCCCCCTAACCTTACCAAGGAGCTTATAGTTTCTGGCAACTATTGAACATGACAACCCTTGATATTTAGAATCACGGAGTTGGGAGCAGAAGCACTGCCAGGCAGTCTTGGAGAATAGCGCTAATAAATCCAAGATAAGGGCTGAGCTGAGGTACCTGAGGTGCTGGGGTAGCTTGGACTGTGTACAAAGAGAAAAAACTCATGTTGCTTATCTCAGTTGTCAGGTTGCTCTACATGAGTGCGAGTAAAAAGCTGGGAAAACTCTGGCCCATAAAATTGCTGTAAATATACATTAGTATATGGTCCAATGTATCCAGAATAGCCAAGGATATAAATACTATGACACTCAGGAAATTCTTGGCTGGTTTAGGCTTTTCTGTCAAGAACCATACACAGAAACGTGTGAAACGGGTCACATATTGTGAGAAGTTGGCCTGGCATATGCTGTCCACTAATTATAGTGGGCACCTTGCACCAGTCCAAACAACCCCTTATTGGAGATAGGTTAAAGACAACCTTTATTGAAAGCTATCCTAGTGGTAGCTATGGAGAGCAGCCTTCAGGCTAAGTCTTGAAGGAATGTAAAGCAGCTTGTTTTACCAGTCTATAATCTCTTGAGTGACCAAATGAAAGAGGACCACACCAGGTATATATTCAAAATATATGTATTTATTACTAAACACACCCCTCTAGTCTCTTTATGAGGCTAGAGTTCGAAGTACATACGTTACGAGTTAGTTATCTACAGTAATAGCACAAATACACGTTTGAGCCCCAGGGGCGTACCAAACCATATACCAATAAAGTGGTATAAGAACCACGACTGAGCTAGACACAAGGCCTAGAGCCTGTAGAAGTGCTTGGACCACAAGGAACCACCCAAGGCAGTGACACAGGGGACCCACGGGGGACGCGTGCAGTGTATGAACACAACCGCAAACCACCGTTAACTTCTATGGGGAAAGTCGCGATTAGAATTTAAAAGAAAAGGGGCACTTAGAGGAGGACTTGGAGCAAACCCTTTGAGAACTAGGCTGTTCTAGTGTCTATACCCAAGGGAGCACCGGAGTACTCGAGTTACCTCACCCAGGGAAGCCCGGTGCATAGGTGTCTTTCAGGGTCGGGTTTCGTCGTCGCTTTCTATGGCGATCTGCTGCAAAGTGCTGCTGGCGACCAAGTCGAAAGTGTTCGGGTGGATCCAAAGGTGGATCGAAGATCTGAAGAACCTGAAAGCAGAGGGGACAGAGTCTGGGTCACTAGCCAGTGACCAGGAAGGCGATGAGCAGATGCCCACCGATGTTGAGTGCTTCAGGTAGGTTGACGGTCGTCTTGACTCTTCAGCCACGAGGTCCAGGAGGCATCAACGACAACCAGGAGCTGGATTCGAGCTGCCCCATAACGTCTGTTGATTGCAGGGGTATCGGCGACCGGATTGGACCCAACAAGCCTTGGCAACGGCAAGTCTTGTGGAAAGTGAAGAAGGACGATGTTGCAGACCAGCAAGGTCTGGGGGACTCACCCAGCAAGGATAAGTCAGGGCACACCTGGAGCAACCAGGGAGCCCAAGCAGAAAATGATTGGCCTTCGGGAGGGCCTACTAGCCAACGGACTAGTGACCGCGAAGGAGCCTCAAGACAGTGCACGTGGAGCTAGCTCACAGGACACTCGTGGAGTGGAGGCCAGTGATCTTTGGTATAGTTGGTGCTGGAGGCTGGGGCTACTCGGAGCCCAAAGCATGACTTCGTGGGAGACCCAGAAGAGGATGCACTTGCAAATACGTTCAGTGTCCAGGGGTCACGGTTCCACGTTACCCACGACAGCTACGGGCCTCAGCTTTGCTGGGGACTCAGGGCAGCCTCGGGAAGTCTGGAAATCCACCTCTGGTGATGCAAAGACTTCGGCGTCCGACGGGAGCTTCAGCGATGCAGACCGGACAATTGCTTCTTTGGTGCCTGCCAAGCAGGGGAGTCACTCCTTGACCCCAAGGGAGATTCTTCAGTCCTCTAATCTTAAAGTAGAGCGTCGAAGGTCCAGGATTCTGTATCAGAGTTTCGTCCAGGTAAATCTAAAGTCCTAAGGACTGGGTTCCCCTACTTATACTAAGGTAGGAGGTTGGACATACTCTGTGGCCCCACCTATGGGAGGGCCAGGGCAGAGGGGTGGTTACACCCCTTTCCCTTTGTCCAGTTTCGCGCCAGAGCAGGGGCTGGAAGCCCCTGAGCCGGTTTGAACTGGGGTATGCACAGGGACACCAAATGTGCCCCCAGTGCAGGACTTCAAAGCACCAGAGAGTGCTCCCGCCCAGCCCCAATACACACTATCCTGTCTGGGGAGGTGATCACACCTCCCTGGGACAGGAAACCTATTGTCCAGGCCTCCCCTGCCAGAGTTTAGGTCAGCAGCAGGAGGCCAGACTCGTGTCTGTGGCAGCGGCATCCATTTTGTGATGCCAGGGCTTGGAAAGTCAGTACCGGGCATACCGGTGTGTACATGTCTTTCCCTCTAGAAGGGTGGAATGCTACCCCCGCTGCCAGAACTGGCGGGGGGGTAGTATTCCAAGATGTTTGACACCAAACACGACATGTTTCCGTGAAGCCATCCCAAAGTTAGCATTTAACGCGAGGTTATAATGCGCTTAAGAGTATATGGTCAGGCTGCACTACAAACAGCATCAGAGAAGGGTCTCCGAACGCTGCAGAGGGGCCCTGCTCATGCAGGTGCACCCTCTCACATAGGAACCACGCACTCTGCCTTCAGGATTGATAAGGCCTGCCATAGGAGTGACTTATAGGTTTATATGTGTGTATGTATATAGTGATATAGGTAGCCTATATCACAGTAAGGGGTGCATGCACCACCTTACCCAGGCTGCAGTAGCAGACCTGTGGTGTCAGTTTGGATGGCCTTCCAGGGGTGGCACAATACATGCTGCAGCCCCTGGTAGGCCTCTGAGGTACCTATGCCCTGGGTACATAGTATACCATATACTAGGGACTTATAAGGGCACTCCAGATTCCAATCAGAGATGTGCCTAAGGCACATGGAAACCATTTTAGAGAGGAAGCAGCTCGGCTGGGGTTCTGATTAGCAGGGCCCCAGCCAGACTAAGGTCGAAAAACAGTGAAGCATCAGCAAAAAGTAGGGGTACCCATGTGAAGCAGATCCTACTCTCCTACACAACCCCCCAAACGTAGGGACATTAAACTAACCTTGCCCAGTTAAGTCTTCATGTTCTAAGTGGAAGTACCTAGAGAGTCCATCTGCATTGGCATGGTTACTCCCAGGTCTATGTTCCACTGTGAAGTCCATCCCCTGTAGGGAAATGGACCACCTAAGCAGTTTGGGGTTTTCACCCTTCATTTGTTTTAGCCATAAGAGGGGCTTATGGTCTGTTTGAACAAGGAAGTGAGTACCAAACAAGTATGGCCTCAACTTCTTCAGAGCCCAGACCACAGCAAAGGCCTCCCTCTCAATGGCTGACCAAGGTTTCTCTCTAGGGGTCAGCCTTCTGCTAATGAAAGCTACTGGCTGATCCTGACCTTCTTCATTCAATTGTGAGAGTACAGCCCCTACCCCCAATTCAGATGCATCAGTTTGAACAATGAACTTCTTGGAGTAATCAGGACTCTGTAGAATGGGAGCAGTGAACATGGCCTGCTTCAGGTCATCAAATGCCTTTTGACAGCTAACTGTCCACTGAATCTTTTTGGGCATTTTCTTGGAAGTTAAGTCATTCAGGGGTGTCACTATTGATCCATACCCCTTGACAAATCTCCTATAGTACCCAGTCAGGCCTAAGATGGCTCTCACCTGAGTCTGGGTAGTGGGAGCAGTCCAGTCCATGATGGTCTGGATCTTGCTCTGCAGTGGTTGAACCTGGCCTCCACCCACAAGGTGGCCCAGGTACACAACCTGACTCTGCCCTATCTGGCACTTGGTGGCCTTGATAGTCAGGCCTGCTTTCTGCAGGGCCTGTAAAACATTTCTGAGGTGGACCAGGTGATCCTCCCAGGTGGAGCTAAAGACAGCAATATCATCTAGATATGCTGCACTATAGGCTTCCAGACCTGTAAGGACTGTATTCACCAGCCTCTGAAAAGTGGCAGGTGCATTCTTCAGACCAAAGGGCATCACCACAAATTGATAATGCCCACTAGGGGTTGAGAATGCTGTCTTTGGCTTTGCATCATCAGCTAGTCTGATCTGCCAGTAGCCAGCTGTCAGGTCAAATGTGCTTAGATACTTGGCTGAGGCCAAAGTGTCTATTAGCTCATCTGCCCTTGGTATTGGATGGGCATCAGTCCTAGTGACTGCATTGAGACCCCGGTAGTCCACACAAAACCTCATCTCTCTTTTCCCACCACTGGTGTGAGGTTTTGGCACAAGGACCACTGGACTAGCCCAAGGGCTATCTGAGGGTTCAATAACTCCCAAATCCAACATCTTCTGGACTTCTGTCCTGATACAGTCCCTGACATGGTCAGGTTGCCTATAAATCTTATTTTTAATAGGCAGACTGTCCCCAGTGACCACTTCATGAGTGCACCAGGTAGTCTGACTGGGTGTCAGTGAGAATATGTGTCTGAACTGATTGAGCACCTGTCTGCAATCAGTCTGCTGCTGGGTAGTGAGGCTGCCTGCCAAGGCTACACCATCTACTGACCCATCATCAGGGTTCTGTGAGAGCAGGTCAGGGAGTGGGTCACTCTCTTCCTCCTGTCCCTCATCAGTAGCCATGAGCAAGCCCATGTCTGCCCTGACCACATATGGTTTTAACCTGTTGACATGGAGAACCCTGTGGGGACTCCTGGGTGTTCCTAGGTCTACTAAGTAGGTAACCTCACCCTTCTGCTCAACAATGGTATGGGGTCCACTCCATTTGTCTTGGAGAGCAGCTGGGGCCACTGGCTCCAACACCCACACCTTCTGTCCTGGCTGGTAAACAGTCAGTACAGCCTTTTGGTCATGCCAGGCCTTTTGAAGTTCCTGGCTAGCCTCAAGGTTTTTGGTTGCCTTTTTCATATACTCAGCCATCCGGGAGCGGAGACCAAGTACGTAGTCCACTATGTCTTGCTTTGGGGGCTTGAGAGGTAACTCCCATCCTTCCTTCACCAAGCACAGTGGACCCCTGACAGGGTGGCCAAACAAAAGTTCAAAAGGGCTGTAGCCAACCCCCTTTGAGGCACCTCCCTGTACGCAAATAAAAGGCAGGGCAAGAGTATGTCCCATCTTCGCCTAAGCTTTTCTGGGAGCCCTTTAATCATGCCCTTCAAGGTTTTGTTGAATCTCTCAACTAAACCATTGCATTGTGGGTGATAGGGTGTGGTGAACTTGTAAGTCACTGCACACTCCTTCCACATTGCTTTTAAGTATCCAGACATAAAGTTTGCATCCCTGTCTGATACAACCTCCTTAGGAAGCCCACTCTTGAGAAAATTCCCAGGAGGGCCCTTGCCACCACAGGTGCTGTAGTGGTCCTAAGGGGAATAGCCTCTGGGTACCTGGTGGCATGATCCACTACCACCAGGGTAAACCTGTGCCCAGATGCTGTTTGGGTATCCATGGGACCAACAATGTCAATCCCCACCCTTTCAAAGGGCACCCCCACCACAGGTAGTGGTATCAGGGGGCCTTTGTAGTGCCACCTGCCTTGCCACTGGCCTGGCAGGTTACACAGGAGCGACAAAACTCCTTGGTGTCTTCAGACATGTGGGGCCAGTGAAAGTGAGGGACAATTCTGTCCCAAGTCTTGTTCTGGCCCAGGTGACCTGCTAAGGGAATATCATGGGCTAGGGTCAATAGGAAGCCCCTGAACTTCAGAGGTATAACCAACCTCCTGGTAGCACCAGGCTTGGGGTCTCTACACTCTGAGTACAAGAGTCCATCATCCCAATACACTGTATGGGGACCACTAGCTTTTCCAGCAGCCTCAGCAGCAGCTTGCTGTCTGAGGGGTTCAAGAGAGGGGCAGCTCTGCTGCTCCTGGCTCAGATCTGCCCTGGAAGGTCCCCCTGTCCCCAAGAACTCAACCTGTTCAGGTTCAAGCTCCTCTGGGACAGTTCCTTCCTCAGGGCTGAGATCATCCCCTCAAGGGACTGATCTTCCTTCTGAGCCAAGGGGAAGGCACTGCCTTTACCCTACTACTCCTCTTCTTGGAAGGCACTTGGTCCATTATTCCAGAATCCAAGGCCTGTTCAGTGCTAGACATTTTGGCTTGTGACCTGGTCACAGCAAACACATCTGCAGGGATCCCCAGCATTTCTGCATGGGTCCTGAGCTCCACTTCTGCCCAAGCTGAAGTTTCTAAGTCATTGCCAAGCAAGCATTCAACGGGTAGGTCTGCACTTACCACAACCTTCTTAAGGCCAGTTACCCCTCCCCAGGAGAAGTTAACAACTGCCAGAGTATGGTCTGTTCTGACGTTGCTAGCATTGGTCACTTGGTACATCTCACCAAGTATAATCTGCCCAGGATTCACAAGGTCTTGTGTCACCATGGTGACACTTGCCCCTGTGTCCCTAAATGCCAAAGCCTCTCTTCCATTGATTAAAGGCTGTTGTCTGTACTTGCCCAGATTACTGGGACTCACAGAGGAGGTCATATCCATGCCTCCAGCACAGACTAGGACAGCCTGAGTGAGTTCTCTGACTAGGTCAGAGCTCATCTCTTTACCCAGGGTCAACCCTACTAAACCCTTGGCTTGTGTAGTCCCACCACCAACTGTAGCTGCACTAGGGGGAGCAGGTGCCTTAGGGGCATTGGTGGGGGCTGGAGTCGAGTCTTTGGACTTGGTGCAATCACTGGTCCAGTGGGTCTTTTGCTTACAGACCTTGCACCATGGTTTTCTTTGGCCTTTCCCTTTGGTAGACTGTGAATCCCCACCTGAAGAAGATTTTTGGGGGCCTTGTGAAGACTTTTGATCTTTACCCTTCTCCCCACCCTTATCAGAGGTTTTCGAATCTTGCTTCTTAGGGTCACCACCTTGGTTCTGTACCTTCTGCTTCACCCTGGTTCTGACCCATTTGTCTGCCTTCTTTCCCAATTCTTGGGGAGAGGTCAGATCAGAGTCTACCAGGTGCTGATGCAACAGCTGATTTTGACAGTTATTAAGAATCTGCTCCCTCATTATCAGATTGTACAATCCTGTGAAGTCACATACCTTACTGCCCAATAACCAACCTTCCAGAGCCTTGGCAGAACAATCAACAAAGTCCACCCAGTCTTGAGTCTGTGCTTTTGGGTATCCCTGAACTTTAACCTGTATTGTTCAGTGGTTAGGCCAAACCCATCAATTAGAGCACTCTTCAAGACTTTGTAATTATCAGCATCCTCCTCTCTAACAGTGAGGAGCTTGTCTCTACCTTTGTCTGCAAAGGAGAGCCACAAGATTGCTGCCCACTGCTCCTGAGGGACCCTCTGTACTTTACAGGCCCTCTCTAGAGCAGTTATCCATTTGTGGATATCATCCCCACTCTGGTAGGGAGGGACAATCTTGCTCAGGTTTCTATGGTCATAAGACCTTTCCCTATCTTTGGGGAAACTGCTGCCACCATGGGACTCTAGTCCCAACTTTTGTCTCTCTCTATAGAGATCTAGGGACTCCCTGTCTATAGCCAATTGCTGTTTCCTGAGTTCAAGTTGAGCTTGCTCATATTGAATCAGTCTCTTTCTCCTCTCATGAGAGGATTCCCTCCTATGAGAGGAGACAGAGGTCCCTATTGAGGTGTCAGAGTGGTTAGACTCCTGAGAAGGAGACCTAGACCTTCTGGGCACACTCAGAACTCTTCCTGGGGGACAAAGGGGAGGTCAGTCTGATCCTCTCCCTCCTCCTCCTCCACAGGAGGAATTGGATTCTCCAGGACAAGGTCATTTTCACCTTCCTGGCCAGTTTCAGAGGGGGGCCTGGGTTTCTTCACCCCTGGCCCCTTCCTCATCTTCTGCCCCACCCTCCTTGCCTACCCCTTCAGACCCTAGGGGCCTGCTGAGATCATCAGCTAGTAACACCTCCCTGAGGTGTTGGGTGCTGGCACTTTTGCCTGTCTTCAACTTCCTAGTAGTGCATAAGGCTCTCAATTCCAAGAATGGGAGTTTATCATACTTGGAGGGAAGAAGCCCACTGGCTTCTGGCAAGGACTCACTGGGTCCTGGCTTTGAAGACATCACTAGTGAGGTGTGGTGTATGCACTAACTACTCTAGTGTGGCCTACTAAACTCTCTTGAGTTGTAGAAAGGGTGTGCTGTCCCTTAACACACAACTCTAAGTTCAGTAGAACTTACTGTATTACTAAGCTTGATTATATGTACCTTAGGTACCCTTAGTGGTTTTCAGTTGATCAATTCAATTGAGATTATCTGGTAAAACAATAGCAAGCTGGAATCCCACACGCTGCACACCAATGTGAGAAGTTGGCCTGGCATATGCTGTCCACTAATTATAGTGGGCACCTTGCACCAGTCCAAACAACCCCTTATTGGAGATAGGTTAAAGACAACCTTTATTGAAAGCTATCCTAGTGGTAGTTATGGAGAGCAGCCTTCAGGCTAAGTCTTGAAGGAATGTAAAGCAGCTTGTTTTACCAGTCTATAATCTCTTGAGTGATCAAATGAAAGAGGACCACACCAGGTATATATTCAAAATATATGTATTTATTACTAAACACACCCCTCTAGTCTCTTTATGAGGCTAGAGTTCGAAGTACATACGTTACGAGTTAGTTATCTACAGTAATAGCACAAATACACGTTTGAGCCCCAGGGGCGTACCAAACCATATACCAATAAAGTGGTATAAGAACCACGACTGAGCTAGACACAAGGCCTAGAGCCTGTAGAAGTGCTTAGACCACAAGGAACCACCCAAGGCAGTGACACAGGGGACCCACGGGGACGCGTGCAGTGTATGAACACAACCGCGAACCACCGTTAACTTCTATGGGGAAAGTCGCGATTAGAATTTAAAAGAAAAGGGGCACTTAGAGGAGGACTTGGAGCAAACCCTTTGAGAACTAGGCTGTTCTAGTGTCTATACCCACGGGAGCACCGGAGTACTCGAGTTACCTCACCCAGGGAAGCCGGGTGCATAGGTGTCTTTCGGGGTCGGGTTTCGTCGTCGCTTTCTATGGCGATCTGCTGCAAAGTGCTGCTGGCGACCAAGTCGAAAGTGTTCGGGTGGATCCAAAGGTGGATCGAAGTTCTGAAGAACCTGAAAGCAGAGGGGACAGAGTCTGGGTCACTAGCCAGTGACTAGGAAGGCGATGAGCAGATGCCCACCGATGTCGAGTGCTTCAGGTAGGTTGACGGTCGTCTTGACTCTTCAGCCACGAGGTCCAGGAGGTGTCGACGACAACCAGGAGCTGGATTCGAGCTGTCCCACAAGGTCTGTCGATTGCAGGGGTGTCGGCGACCGGATTGGACCCAACAAGCCTTGGCAACGGCAAGTCTTGTGGAAAGCGAAGAAGGACGATGTTGCAGACCAGCAAGGTCTGGGGGACTCACCCAGCGAGGATAAGTCAGGGCACACCTGGAGCAACCAGGGAGCCCAAGCAGAAAATGGCCTTCGGCCTTCAGGAGGGCTTACTAGCCAACAGACTAGCAACTGCAAAGGAGCCTCGAGATGGTGCACGTGGATCTGGCTCACAGGACACTCGTGGAGTGGAGGCCAGTGATCTTCAGTGCAGTTGGTGCTGGAGGCTGGGGCTACTCGGAGCCCAAAGCACGACTTCGTGGGAGACCCAGAAGAGGATGCACTTGCAAATACGTTCGGTGTCCAGGGGTCACGGTTCCACGTTACCCACGACAGCTACGGGCCTCAGCTTTGCTGGGGACTCAGGGCAGCCTCGGGGAAGTCTGGAAATCCACCTCTGGTGATGCAAAGACTTCGGCGTCCGACGGGAGCTTCGGCGATGCAGACCGGACAATTGCTTCTTTGGTGCCTGCCAAGCAGGGGAGTCACTCCTTGACCCCAAGGGAGATTCTTCAGTCCTCTAATCTTAAAGTAGAGCGTCAAAGGTCCAGGATTCTGTATCAGAGTTTCGTCCAGGTAAATCTAAAGTCCTAAGGACTGGGTTCCCCTACTTATACTAAGATAGGAGGTTGGACATACTCTGTGGCCCAACCTATGGGAGGGCCAGGGCAGAGGGGTGGTTACACCCCTTTCCCTTTGTCCAGTTTCGCGCCAGAGCAGGGGCTGGAAGCCCCTGAGCCGGTTTGAACTGGGGTATGCACAGGGACACCAAATGTGCCCCCAGTGCAGGACTTCAAAGCACCAGAGAGTGCTCCCGCCCAGCCCCAATACACACTATCCTGTCTGGGGAGGAGGTCACACCTCCCTGGGACAGGAAACCTATTGTCCAGGCCTCCCCTGCCGGAGTTTCGGTCAGCAGCAGGAGGCCAGACTCGTGTCTGTGGCAGCGGCATCCATTTTGTGATGCCAGGGCTTGGAAAGTCAGTACCGGGCATACCGGTGTGTACATGTCTTTCCCTCTAGAAGGGTGGAATGCTACCCCCGCCGCCAGAACTGGCGGGGGGGTAGTATTCCAAGATGTTTGACACCAAACACGACATGTTTCCGTGCAGCCATCCCAAAGTTAGCATTTAACGCGAGGTTATAATGCGCTTAAGAGTATATGGTCAGGCTGCACTACAAACAGCATCAGAGAAGGGTCTCCGAACGCTGCAGAGGGGCCCTGCTCATGCAGGGGCACCCTCTCACATAGGAACCACGCACTCTGCCTTCAGGATTGATAAGGCCTGCCATAGGAGTGACTTATAGGTTTATATGTGTGTATGTATATAGTGATATAGGTAGCCTATATCACAGTAAGGGGTGCATGCACCACCTTACCCAGGCTGCAGTAGCAGACCTGTGGTGTCAGTTTGGATGGCCTTCCAGGGGTGGCACAATACATGCTGCAGCCCCTGGTAGGCCTCTGAGGTACCTATGCCCTGGGTACATAGTATACCATATACTAGGGACTTATAAGGGCACTCCAGATTCCAATCAGAGATGTGCCTAAGGCACATGGAAACCATTTTAGAGAGGAAGCAGCTAGGCTGGGGTTCTGATTAGCAGGGCCCCAGCCAGACTAAGGTCGAAAAACAGTGAAGCATCAGCAAAAAGTGGGGGTACCCATGTGAAGCAGATCCTACTCTCCTACACATATGATCAAAGAACATATTCTTGCAGCTAATATATCAAGGCTCAGCCCTATTATGGCTCAGACATTGGAAGAACCAGTCACTATTTAGGAGATTGAAAAGGCTATCAGATCACTTCCCTCTAGAAAGGCTGCCGGTGGCGTTTCACTGTCTATAGAGTTTTATAAAATCTTTATAAATATACTTGCACTTGTGTTCCTCTCTGTTACTAAATATTCTGAACAAGCAGGTGATATACCTGATTCCTGGGGCCATGCTAATAATGTGGTATTTCTTAAAAAGAGTAAACCTGCAGAAGAGAGAGGATCTTATCTCCCGATATCTCTGATTAATGTTGACGCTAAAATATATGCTTAAGTTTTAGCTACCCGATTGGCCACCCACATTCAAGAACTCATATCACTGCATGGCTTTATTCTGGGTAAAGATACTACCAGCCATATGAATGCTGCCATCATGTTATTTGATGTTTCTGATACTCTTGGAATACGGGCTGGTATGATCTTACTCAATGCCGAGAAGGGGTTCAATAGGGTCTTGTGGCTATGTATGTGGCTAACTCTGCAGGCTATGGTCATTGGGAGCTGGTTTTTAAGATGGATTCAGAATTTATATGGAGTCCAATGGCTTATCTAGTATTAGCAAGGTGCATCTCTTCTGCATTTAGAATTACTCACGGTACCCAACAGGGGTGTTCTCTACCGCCCCTTATATTCCCCTTTATTTGGAACCCTACTTAAGGCATATAATTCAGAATCCTGGGATAGTACCAGTTTCCATACATGGGAACGATATCAAAATAAGCACCTATAATGACGACATGACCATATATTCATCTGATCCCCTTCATGCTAATTATCACAGACCCCCGCCTGACCCCCTTCAAGCTAATTATCACAGAAGCCAAGAGATTTGGGGCTTTCTTTTGGTATTGCCTTAATATACAAAAACTCAAATAATTGCTATTTTTACAATGGCCATGAGAGAGCTGAGTGTGGTCTCATTTGCTACTTACCTAGGCATGAAGATTACCTCATTAGTTAATTGTATTATCAAGCTAAAGTATGAACAATTGCTTTGTTAATGTGCAGCTAAGATGCAGGTTTGGAGGAAGCTGCCAATAAGTATTATTCCTCAGTGTAATATAGTGAAAATTAATATTTTGTCTAAATTCTAATATCATGTTCATTCTATTCCCCTATGGGTTCCTGACTCTATCTATTTTTCGGCGTCTGGAGGGGGTGGTGCTTAGTTTGCTGTAGGGATATAAAAGGTGGTTTGAGAGATCAAGAATGAGTGGAACAGATTGATTTAACAGGTGATATTCTCTCCAAAGGATAAAACTTTTGTGATACTTTGGGATATAAAAGGGCCAGGCAAGCTGTCTGTTTAATCAAACTTCACCCCTTCAAAGGTAGTTGGGCCCAAAGTTATTTCTGGGCTGGTTTTGGATCTTGTCTACGATATCTTCTTGTAGATTGTCAGCCTGATTGTAATTCCTTCACTTATCAGATTGCCATGGGGAAGGATTGGATGTTCTTATTGGCCAGGCACACTGATTCTAACTACCTAAAAAGGGCACACTTTAGGATGGTTGCTGACATTTGTAGAATCTGGGCTTAAATCTGTTCTGTTTATAAGATCTCACCATTACATTATCATGCACCTCTCTGGGGAAAACTGTTCTTACCAACTAAATTTCATGATGTAGTTGCCAAGTCATGGTTTTTTGGAGGTCTTAGAACAGCTGGCCAATTATTTGACTCTCAAGAATTTTGCTCCTTTTCTGTTCTGCAAACTGCATATGACTTGCCTCATAGGACCTTCTTTAAGTGCCTACAGGTACGTGACTATTTCAATTTTAATGTCCCCCATATAATTATTAATGATGACCCTGAGATTTTCTCATATATATGTAGTAGGGATCGTGAATTAACTATTCAGAAGCTTATCATATGCTAAATGAGCACAGAGAAGAATATCTAGGCTGATTGGCAAGCAATTTGAGTCCTAAAATAGGAGGGAGGTGCAGGAGTCTGATCTAAAGGTCACTCTTGAAGCTGTCTGTTCCTCTATGACCTTTGTAAACTTGAAACTGCAACAATTTAAGACTCTATGTATGTTGCATTACACCCCGGAGAAAATATATAAATGGGAAGGGAATCCAGGTGGTAATGTGAGCAGGAAAGGTTATCCTCCATGTGGACGTCCTGCTGCAGATATTGTTTACATATTTGCCATCTGTCCTCATCTATCACTATTTGGGGATGGCATCGCCTACTCTATTTCTCAGCAAGTACAATGAGATCTGCAAATCAATACTAGGGATATTATGTTGGGTCTTAAACGGGATGCGAATAGATATCTCCATGATTGTCTCTATTGCTGTTGTGAGTGTCCAATTGTGTATTGCGACCCAGTGGGCTATTCCGATGCCCCCTCCAGTACATCATTGGTTAGCAGCATTGGGACAGATAAACGAGATGGATATAGCTATCCTCCGGCTACGGGGCAAAAAGGTGCAAGAATTATAAACCATCTTTGGGCTTCGCTCTTTAACCGATCACTCACTGGTTGCTTATTGTTATCTAACTCTACCTCATCAATCCTTAGTTTTTGAGTACATTCTTTGGGCTATTGAAGGGCGATAAGCAATTTGTAATATAATATGATATGGAGGTATAATAGTGGGGATTGATTTCCCTTTGCTTCATCTCCCTCTATTTTTCTTTTTTTGGCAATTTATTTGTAGTCTATCTCTCTTCTGTGAACTGCTGTAGGTATTATTTTCTGATCCAAATGTGTATTTGTTAGACTGCTTGAATTCTTTTCAAATAGAAATATTTGTTTTAAAAAACACATATATCAGAATAATAGTAAGCAACTCCATATGAGATGTAAAGATTGTACTTATCTTGACTGTGGGCAACAGGAAAAGTGGGCTTGTTGCTCACAGACAGGATAAATATACTTAGTACTGAATATTGATTGGTTATTGGTTTCTTTGTTTCCCATTGGCCTCTTTCCCTCAGAACATCTGGGTTATGTATTTTAATATTTAGCTGCTACTGAAATAAAAGCAATAAAAGAAAGCATTTTACAGTCTTGCCATAAAATCATGGATGGCAGATGATACACATAAGTACCACACATGGAATGCCCCCTTGATGCAAAGTAGGGCAATGCAACGCAAAACACTATTTGCACTACTGTAAAGGCAACTTTCCTATGCAAAAACGGTTTTCTGCAGGAAAGGTTACTTCATCGATACTTTGCACTATGACTTTGCGTCGAATATGCCTTGGAATAGTTAGAAAAATACACTGACTGAGTCGAATTTGCAGGAGTGAACTGAAACTGTTTTTTTTACCTTGTCACAGATACAGTTTTGCATGCATTACTCTTTATGAATACAACATACTAATGTTTCCTAACTATTTGGTCATATTCCATGTGTATTTGCATTTATATCAGTCGCAACAGTTTTATGAATGCATATGAATGCGTGCAAATTTGAAATCATATTTGTATTTACATGCAGTTCCTTTCAGAAAAGTTGAAAGAGCACCACAGATGATGCAAAGGAGGGGCTTGTTATATGAGGAACCATGTTCACTAACTACATGAAACTAGCCTGCAATTGGAGCACAGCAAATCAGTATACACGTACGCATGTGCTCTAGAGGGAGTGGGAGAGGTGGAGAAGGAGGGAAGGGGAGTCGGAGATGGAGATGGAGAAGGAGAGGAGGAGGGGAGAGGGTGTCACATGTTCCCTGCAGGCCCATTGTCGTTTTCCCTAAGTTCTGTTCTTTCCTGGGATTTAGTCTGCACATGTAGACAAGGTCGAACAACAATACCCCTTGTTATTCTGTTCTGGTCAGGCCCTAGCACCTAGACAAATCACGCAAATGCAGCTGTTGTTTGGGAACACGTACTTTTGTCATATAGGTATGCACAAATAGGTAACACCCACTTGGAGAAGGATCTTTCCAGGGATAATATTGTGACAGCACCTGAGATGTAGAACATTCATCTGTGTATACTAAGGTACAGGGTCTGCTGCTAATACCTAGAGATCTTCTGATATATATTCATTTAGCCTCTGTAGAAGGGTAGGGAGGTTAGGCTACACTGTCGTATATAATGACATCTCCATTTATGATTGCCGGACTACTTGCTATGCTAACTGTATTTGTGTTGGACATTTTCCTACTTGTTGTGGCATGTATACTGCATACTAGAGCACAATAGTTAAAATAAACATTTTAAACTTTCCTCGTGCCTCTGTCAGAAATGATTGTGTACTGGTACGAGTGTGAGAGCGAAAGGGTGTGTCCTGTAACTGCCATTCCTGAGAGGGTCAGGAGTGTTGTTTTCTAGGGTGTCTAATCGCTTGCGCCTCTGTAAGTGAGTAGGAGCATAAGTGAGACACTATAGCCAGTCGGTCCCGGGCTCATGGATACTCAGGTGGTAGGATGACTCAGTCCCTGCCTACTAAGGTTCCATAATCCCAAGCATAGTTCTGTGACTCCGCAGACTCCCTGCAACAGGGGAGGTGGAGTGGGAGAGGGAGCTGTAGGGGAATGGAAATGAAGGGACTGAGTGGCTGAGATGAGCACAGGGATAAAGTGGCAACGCTGGTACTTTTTCCAGAGCGCCAGTTGATCTGACAGAAGATTAATTCATCCATCCATCACCCAGGATCTCTGTCTCCTTTACTTCTTGAATGTGTCTTGTAGTGCATGATCGTATGTGTGCACATGTATCTATCTGTCTTAAGGTATGATTTTGTTTCCTTTCAGGGCTGAAGCTTCCATACTATTCTGGTGCCCATCTTGCCATAGTGATGAGTAGCTCTGACACAAATGTGGCCCTGGCATAAACATTATAGCTACATGTGGCATAATTGTAGGGCTTGGATATTATTACCAGCCTGAACATTATGGTGGTCCATGCATATGGTGGCCTCTTTGTCATAATGATGGCCAGCCCTTGGCATAACAGTGGTCCTGGCAGATATACTGTACTCACACCTAATATAACTGTAGCTCAGACATATTGTTACTGCTTCAATTACATTATGGTGGCCTTTTTGTATACTGACCATCCTAAAGTGATTGATGTCACCCCTGGCTCTAATACTTAGAATTTGAGATATTAATTTTTAGAAATTAAATCCAAAAACAGTGCTTAGAAATCAATAGCTCTAAAAGGTTACTTGTGATCATGCTAGTCTGGGGTAAATCCAAAGTTCCAGGCTGAACGCAATGGAGGGCAGGCCGGCTACAGGAGCCACGCAGGGCCTGCTCAAAAAGAACCTGGGATGGAGCAAGCGTCCGTGTCGAAGACTGGATGCGTCGGTTCCAATTCACGCTTCGAAGTCGAGCCTCTCAGTCAGGTCCTGTGAAGTCGTCAAAGCCATTACAATGCAGTGCACTGCATTGTCACCGAGCCTCGCAGTCGGATTCTCCTATTGGCGCTGCATCATTGTCGAACCTCACAATCGGGACCTCGGATCAGTGCTGCATCAGCATCGAACCTCGCAGTAAGGTCACGCATCATTGAGTCGCAAAGGGATGTGTTCATATTACCACTGTGTCAGCATCGAAGGGCACTGCATCAGTTACGACCGGCGCAAAGTCGTCACTGCATTGCTTTTTCCTGGAAAACAGCTGCAGAACCCACTTTCAATGCCTAGGACAAGATTGGCACCTCTTGGCAGTGTAGGACTCACAGTTGGCAGAGTCCAGCACCTGAAGCAAATTTTAAAGAAGTCTTTGATAGCACTGAGACTTCAAGAACAGGAGGAACGTCAGCAAGCCCTTAGAGAACCTGGGTGTAAGGATGTAGAGAGCAGGTCCAGTCCTTCTTGTTCCCAGACAAGAAGCAGCAGGCAACCACAGCAAAGCAGGTAGCGAAGTGGCAGGCCCTCTTACAGCACAGCAATCAGCAAGCTGACACAGCAAAGCAATTAGCAAAGTGGCAGATCCTCTTGTAGCACAGCAGCTCTTCTTCCAGGCAGAATGTCCTTGGTTCCAGCAAAGCTCTCATTTGGTGATGTCAAGGGTTCAGTACTTATATTGTGCTTTTGAAGTGGGGGAGACTTCAAAGAGGTCTTTGAAGACCACAAGGTCCCTGCCTTCCCTGCCCTGGCTCCAGACTCACTACAGGGGGGTATGCAGCTCTTTGTGTGGGGACAGACACAGCCCTATTCAGGTGCAAATGTCAGCTGCCCTCCCAACCTACCTCAGGAAGGCCCATCAGCTTGGTGATGGGCCATCAGTATGTAAATGTCACGCCCCAAATCCTTTTGTGTGTGACCGTCCAGAGGGAATGCACACTGCTGTCACCCAACCCAGAGGTGTATTCAGAGACAGACAGAGGCACAAGATGGTTAAAGTAAGAAAATGCCAACTTTCTGAAAGTGTTATTTTCAGACTTGCAATTTAAAACCCAACTTCACCATAAGTTGTGATTTTAAATTGTGACTCCAGAGACACCAAACTCCAAATAACTATACCTTCACAATTGGAAATGCACTTAAAAGATGTTTTAAGAAAACCCCAATGTTAACCTGTGGGAGAGATAGGCCTTGCAGTAGTGGAAATTTAATGTAATAGGTTTTCACTACCAGGACATGTAAAACTCAAAAGTACATGTCCTACCTTTTAAATGGACTGCACCCTGCTCATAGGGCTTCCTAGGACCTACCTTAGGGGTGACTTATATTTAACAAAATGGAAGGTGTGAGCCTGGCAAGTAGGTTAAATTCCCAGGTCAAAATGGCAGTTTAAAACTGCACAAACAGACTCTGCGGTGGCAGGCCTGAGGCATGTTTACAGGGCTACCAAAGTGGGTGGCACAATCAGTGCTGCAGGTCGACTAGTAGCATTTAATTTACAGGCCCTGGGCACATGTAGTTCACTTTACTAGGGACTTATAAGTAAATTACGTATGCTTACTGTAGATAAGTCAATGTTACCACAATTTAGGGAGAGAGCACATGCACTTCAGCACTGAGTAGGAGTGGTAAGGTGCCCAGAGTCATAAAGCCAACAAAAACAAATTCAGCAAAAACGGGGAGGAGGAAGGCAAAAGGTTTCGGGGTGATCCTGCACAAAGGGCCATTTACAACACTTATTAAAACTGCATTTCCGTTTTAAGGGTCCATTGCTGTGATTAATCTTATTTTATTTTTGGTTGTGAGGGATGAGTGCACAAGATGGTTTTCATTATTGTTTTAATTAGTTATGACAATAAAGAAGAAATAATGTATCAAATAAAGAAATTACCACACCTACTGGAAAATTAGGACAAGCCTTTACACTCCACTGACATTGCAAATATGCAAAACCTACTTTTTGAAGCAGAATTGCATTTTTAAAAAACATGTTTTGTTGAAAGATGTGGAGATTTCTCCCTTAAACAAGGTTTTGTGATGGTGAATGATGAAGCTGCAACGTCTGTTAACATCTAAAAACGTTGTTTATAAAAATAAACATCAAGCGTTAAATAAATAAAATGAGTAGCTAAATTTAAAGTATTTACATAACAATAACATGTATGACATAAATAATTCTCAGATACTTGTTAGTAATCTTTATTACTCCCATTTCCCTCTGCTCATTCTCCTTTGCTCATCCCAGATCTTTCAGTCTGAGGTGAGATCTACCTCCTGCAGATACATAGCACCCCTGTTCCCAAATTAAAGGAAATTGGCATTTTGTTTTCCTCCACCCCTTGCTGACAGTCCATCAATCCTCATGCCCAGCAGGAACATCAAAATATACTGGGGTTGACGACCGAAAGGGAGGGAATGAAAGATGCAAGGGAGGGAATGAAAGATGCAAGGTTTTGGACCAGGAATGGAAAAGTGGAGTGATGAAGATTGCAAGCAAGTGTTCTGAGCATTATATTATTATGATATTACCTCCTAACGTACAGTTTCAGAATGCAGCCAGTCAACGTCATTGACCGGATCCCTTGACTGAACAGACAGCAAAGGTTCCAAGTGAAATGCAACATGTCTAACCTATCATGAAATAAAAGAGAGCAATTGAAGATATTAACAGAGAGCATTGCAGACCACACCTTTGCCCCATGTCCATGCTCCTTCTTCAACCACCTTTAGCTTCTAAGAAATAGCAAAAGCAGATAGCCATAATTAGCTTCCTTATGGATGTCCACGAGGGAACCACCACCAGTTACATCTCAAGATGCCACAATCACTCAAGCAGACCTGCTGAGAACATCGAGAGGCATAACAAAATCAAACAGATCATAGACCATACATATTTGGAGCATATACAATAACCAGTAGCGGCCCGTGGTGGGAGTGCTGCCAGACGGTGACGTGGGGCGGGGGAGGGGCAGGGTGGGGAGTAGTAAAGTACGGAATACGGCCGTATAGAGGTAAGTAGACATATGAATAAATAAAACGAATTTCGTTGCGCGCACTGCATCGCCAGAGATGCCTGACTGTAGCCTGCAAATTGAACTTGAAAGTAACTTTGCTTTTACATTGTAATACAAGTCTGGGCAGTTCCTGAATGGAGATGTGCAACCCTTTAAGCTGCTTGGGCCTTGAATTAATGTCACCTTTAGCCCGACTCCCCTACCCAAGGAATCCCTTTGCTGTCTGCAACTCCCCCCACGCCCGTTTCTCACGCCTCACCCTCGTGCCCCCCCATGTACCAGCATTGATCTCGTTACAGGAGGCTCTGTCTGGCCCCCTTAATCCACGCCCTTGTGTGTGTAATAAATAATCCACGGGTGAAGGGGCAGCAGAGTTGTCAGTGGTCTGGGAGAGGCCTGGAGCCAGGGTCTGGAGAAGGGACTTTCTGGAAGGGAGAAAGTGCTCGCAACATATGCCTGCTTTCAATCCAAATGGAAGTATAAGAATGATAACAACATTTTGGTAATAGTTATAAAGCTGCATGATAGCACAGTGAATCAAATGTGGTACTTACCCAGCTCAACTCCACTGCATTCAGGTTAAAATAAAACATAAACTACTACATAAAAATTCAAGAAAATACTTACTTTCCATCGCCCCTGGCGGGCTTTTTTGCAGTTGTCTGCCAGCCATACCTTGACTGTAGGCACAGAAGTGGATGGGGTGGGGGGGGGCTACTGAGTGAGCGATGATCTGGAAGCACTGAAGCCTGTGCCTGATTGTGCCCCAGGGGGACTGCTGAGTGCGCTCCCAATTGGAGCTTATGAATGCCTTTGGAGCACACCAAAAATTACAATAGGAACGAAGTATAAATTCCTTTCCCAGTCCAATAATGATTTAAACGCCACCTAAAAAAAAATTATAAACCTAAGCACTACCTTTTCAAGCCATGAAAAAAGTTAAGCCCATGAACCCAGCGTACATGAACGGTGTGTCCGCAGGTGGCCTTTGTGACAACAAGGGGAAGTTAGCAATGCTGTAATGGAGGCGGAATACAGCAGCTCAGCATGAGCAGTGCTTGTGAAAAGTGCTCCTTAAGAAATAATAACAAATAAAAAAGCAGCAATGGGCGGAAAAGCAACAGGCAGAAAGCTACAATTAAAACAAGTGGCTTTTGTGAAAACAAGGGGGGGTTAGCATTGCTGTCTGGGAGCTGACATACTGCAGCGCGGCATGAGCAGTACTTGTGAAAAGTCCTCCTAAAGAAAAAATAGCAAATAAAAGATGCAGCAAGGGGCGGAAAAGCGATGGGCATAAAGGTACAATTAAACAATCATTTGCAATGCAATAGGTCTCGCATTTGTGAGAGTTAGAGCTATTGGCGTTGTAAATGACAATGTCTTTTACCCATGCGTTTTGGTCTGGCATTTGCTTGAAGCGACATAGATGGGAGATGACAAAGGAGATGGGACGGTAAGAAGGAAAATGGACAGGAGGGGGGGAGTGAAAGAAGCCACGGGGACCTGATGCAGTTAATAGTTAAAATGTGTACATAACATCAAATTAACATTAGCTACAAGATCAACAAAGAACATTAAATACTATCTTCACTCCTGTTTTCCAGTGCACATGAGAATGAGAGGCAGCAAAAGAGTAACAAGAGTAATATGCTGCCTGAAAAAGCAATTGACACACATTGTGTGCCTTACCAATAAACACATCTGTAGGGGCACTGCTTTCAGTCATGCATACAGAGACCTTGCAAGGGGTACACAAAAAAACAGACTTAATGCAATCCCCTAAAACAAACGCCCACCGGAGGAGCCTGAAAGGTACATTAATACTTAACACCTGGTAGACACACACCTTGAATTACTGTTGCTGTGAAATACACAAACTTAGATGCAAGCACACAAGCTACATTTCCTCAAAACACACATATTATAGCACATCAATCAATGTGTGTTGTGAATGAAGCACTTACACTGTGTGAACGTCCTCTGTTTCACGCACACAGACAATGAATTTTGTTGCTCTGAAATTTTATTGAAAACAATCCATGAGTCGCTGCCAAGACTTTACAAACACATGCAGATCCTGACAGTGACATTTTGTACATTAAATCATACTGTAATTTAGTTAAGCAGGTTACAGGATGTTGCTATGATCAGGCTGCAGAATATTCAGACTCTCCTGTTCGTGCACTTGTTTAAAAGTAGACAAAGCCGTTGAACAAAAGCTGAAAATACCGTGAGCTGGTGCAAACTTAGTGAAATGGACAGCTTGGAATTGCATCACCTCACTAAATCACCCATTTTCATTCCTGAGCGCCGTGAAAAAGCATGTATGAGGAGGGCACAGGACAGGCAGCTACACTAGGAAAAATACTAGGCAATACTCCTGCATGCCTCCTGTTCAAGCTGAGCCATCTTCAGTGTGCACTGATCGCAGCGGTCCAATGAGAAACAACCGCATGCACTCTATGGTTCCCAGAACCAACTCTATGATTTCCAGGCACAGGTGATGACATATCTATTGAAATAGAAAGGGGACTATGGGGAGTTCGGGGTCCTTACCGTATTGATGCTACGGGCTGTGGGCGGGCTGCTCCGGTGCTGAGGCTGATTTTCAGAGCTGGTACAGATTAGGCTGTTGCTTTAACGTTAAGGTAATCTGCAAAAGACACTCAGGGGTCGATTCCGATCCCGGCCGGAAGCGCACCTAACAGTATTCGTCCGGAAAAATACAAGCCGAATGTCGATTCGATCCCGGCCGGGAAGCGCACCTAACAGTATTACGTCCGGGCATCTGCGCTTGAATCTGTGTGTTTCCCGGCCAGATCGATGCTGATGCGGGACGAACAGAGTACGATGCGATATAACAACCCAGTTTCGAGCG